>CM076579.1:1434680553-1435313749 GCA_034641835.2 Pinus albicaulis | reverse complement strand
TCAGAAAGGATTCCCACGATAAGAACGTCATGGTGATAAAAACCAGTTACAATTTAGTGATGAAATCTAGCTGCGTTAATGCAAAACTGGACTGCTGAGTCGCTGGGTCGCGGATCTCACAAACAGGGCCCGGGCGCGACCTTGCGACCTTGCGACCTGGCGACCTGGGGTCGCTGGGTCGCTAGGTCGCAGATCTCCGGAAAATGGGAAAACGCGACCTAGCGACCTGGCGACTAGGTCGCTGGGTCGCAGGGTCGCAAATCCCAAAAAATGGAGAAAATGCGACTCTGCGACCTCGCGACTAGGTCGCTGGGTCGCAGGTCGCAGACTAGCTTGCCGGGGGGTTTGCGCGCGCGGCCTTGAACTCTTTTTCCCCCTTTCTCTTGGGAATTTACAAGATTTCTGGGCCCAGGGGGAGCTGTGGCATGATTTCAAAGGCAAAGGGATGATGCCATGGGGTGAAACAACAAACAGTGAGGTTTTGGGCAATTCATGCAACATATAATTTACAAAAACCTCAGAAAACATTAAAGCTCGACCAAAAGACAATTTAAAGGCTAAAGGGGAGATGGGTTTAGTAAGAAAATCATTAAAACGGAAACAACAGGAAGAAATGGCAACTTACCCGGGAAAAACTCGTCAGTTGAGCTGTCAGAGGCGTTTTCCTTACAAATCGTTGAATGTAAAAAATGCGACCTGCGACCTCCCTTTTATAGAAAGTCGCACGTGCGGGAAATTAATGCAGGTCGCTAGGTCGCAGATTTGTCAAACTTTGAGTTTTGCGACCTGGCGACCTTGCGACCTGGCGACCTGGGGTCGCTGGGTCGCAAGGTCGCTAAGTCGCGATTTTCTGAAAATGACAAAATTGCGACCTGGCGACCTGGCGACCTGGCGACCCGAGGTCGCTAGGTCGCAAGGTCGCATTTTTCATCGGTTTAGGGGATCTGTGACCTGGCGACCTGGCGACCTGAGGTCGCGGAATCGCTAGGTCGCTAGGTCGCAGTTTTCATGAATTGTTTACTTTTGCGACTTAGTGACTTAGCAATTTTTCTTTGTTTCTAAGGGGCTCCGAAAATTTGAAATGGTGGTCAAAATTTTTGGAGGGTGTTGTAGAGACTGCAACAGATAGTTAAGATTAGGAGGAAAAAGAATAGAAGTTGATTGCATGTTTATGAGTTGATCTATCTCCTTTTTAGTTAAAGAGGGAGGCATTTTCATCTTTCTTTGGGTATAACTACAATAATCCTCTTTCTCTTGGGAAAGGTGATTTAAAGGATGAATGTCTTTTTGGGCCTCACCTAAGAGAGATGATGAATCATCACTTGTGCCTTTAGACAAATCCTGTGGATTCTCTTTCATTTCTTGATTTTTTTCATCTTCAACCAGCTCTTCGTGATGTTTGGGATAGTTAGCATGGAATTCATGAGTTGCCTCTCATATATTTTCAGAAGGCCAATTTGCTTGAATAAACTGAAATTACTCAAAGCACAAAGGTAGAGGTCCTAAAGGTTTTGATTTTTCTTCTATTTCAGATTTGATTTCATCCTCAACCAACTTTTCTTGATTTATGTGAGAGTTAACTTGAGCAGGGGTTTCCATAATAACTGCTAAGAGATCTTCAGGATGAAAATTTCTTTTCAAAATCTGAAATGAATGAAAGCATAAGGGTATAGATGTTAAAAATTTTGACTATTCCTTTATTTTAGATTCTGTGATTTCAAGATGACTTATTGATTCTTTAGAGCACTCCTCTATGTTTTTATTTGCAACTTGCTCATTAGGCACATTTTGTTTGTTACTCTTGTCCTGTAATGATTGAGTGTGTTCTTCTCGAGGAAAAAGTGTAGGTTGGTTTGAATAAGCATCATTAAACTTAACTTTGTGTTTTTCTCTTTTCCTGTCAAGTACATGCATCGGTTTGCTGAGTGTATCTATCAACATTTTTAACTTTACCTCTGAATATATTAGTCTCTCTTGATTTGCTTTGTCTTTCTCTATTATTCTTAGTTATGCCTCCCTATTTAGTATGTTGACTTCCACATCAACTGCTATCCTTTGCATTTCTTCCAGGGTCAAAGGATCTCTTTGTCTTATCCGGAAAACCATCTCTAGGTTAAAAGAACTTGGGTAGTGCAAGAGAGCCCATCCAAGGGGTGGCTTTATGTTAGCAGGAATTGCATGGTATACTTTATTGAACCTGGCTGAAAATTCTTGTATTGTCTTCCCTAGTCATCATTTTAAATGCTTGTATTCATCTATGTTGAGAACTTTATTACCCATGACCACCCACCTATCTAGGAAGATTTGAGTGAACTGATGAAAATTGATAATGCTTGCAGCTGGAAGGTCCTTAAACCAACTCTAAATTTTTCCTTGTAATGATAAGGCAAACATTATAATACGCACATCATCTTCTTCTATTTCAAAAAGGTCAAGTAAGTTCTCAAGATTTTGGATGTGCTCTTCAGTGGTGAATTTTGAGCTTTCTCCATGAAATCTCAGTAATTTATTTGCAATATTTGCAGGGAGGGCTTGGAATATAGGAGGTAAAATCATAGGCTTGTATCTTTCTGGGACCTTTGTGGATATAGGTAGTGTAAAAAGAGATTTATGACTATTTGAGGTTTCAACAAGATCAAGAGAGGTAGCATGAGGCTCATGTTCCATTAGGTTTTCCATAGGTTAGTCTGGGGTAAGCACAGGAGTATAAGTCAGCTCACGGTCTGAAATTTGACGCTTAGTTTTTCGAGGCTTGAGATCTTTCCAATGATCAATGTAGATCTCATCAGTGTATTCTTGATCAGGCTCAAAGTAGGATAGAACATAGTTATAGATAAAAACAATAATTTCTTGGATCCAACTAAGGCCTCAGTGCTCTTTCTTTCTAGGATGATTGGTGATGTTTCAGGTTCTTCCTCCAATGGATTCTTTAGGTCTATTGAGAGTTGCGGAGTCCCTAGGTGGATATTTTTTGGTTTGATTTTGATGATATATTATCTATGGTCCACCACCAATACTGACATAAGAAGCCAATCTAAAAAAAATGTTTTTGGGGTTTTTTCTGAGTTTTTATACGTAGCCCTAGGGTTTGTGCGAGTCTCCTACGGATGATTCATCATTTTGCTAGAATGGTGAAGCAACCAAATTCTACTCTTTGACAATACTTTATTCTTCTAAGTTTTACTAAGACTTTGAGAGTTCCTAAGGGATACCTAAGACGTTTTTCCTCAAGGTCCCACCGTGATCGCCATTATGTTAGGTTCCCGTGATTTGGCAGATTGACAGACCAAATGACGGAGTAAAATCAAACCAATATTTGGAGCCCTAGGACCTAGCCTTCCTGGACTCAGAGAGGGATCTCTCTAATGAAGCGAAGGATGTGAGCTTGTTCGCTTAGTTTTTTTATATTTTAGGCTAGTTGTCCCTCATCATTACTAGTTTGCTTCTTGTCACTTTGCCCTTCTTCATCGCTAGTTTGCTTCTTGTCTTCTTCACTTTCAATCAAGTGGGGTTTTTGTCTTTTAGGAGTGGATTTACTAGAAGAAGGAGAAACATGATGAGTAGATGGTGAGGAAGGCACATGAGATGAAGAGGCAATGGAAAAATCAGGATGGGAGATGAAATAGTCCCAAGAAACTCCCTTTTTCTCAAGTTGATGGAAGATGATGATCTTGATAAGGGAATGATGAAATAGACAAGCTTGTTGTTGAGCTGAGGGCTTCTTTTGGATAGTAGAGGCCATCTTGTCAATGCTTCTATAATGGAAGAAAGGTAGGTTCAGCAATTTAGTTCTTGTGAAATTCATAAGAAGCCTGATGTGATAGGCATAAATCCGGGAAAACCTCCCTTCACATGTGAAATACTTCATGATGACTCTCATGAGAGGGGCATAACTACTCAATAAGTGGGAAAAAGGGAAAATAGCTTTGCAAGCATCCTGATGGTTTGGTTTTAGAAAGGGTTTGTAGTGATTCAAATCTAGGTATGTTTGTTTGAACCACTTTTCTCCGATATAGGGGATCTTGGTATCTTTGGAGATAGCCCTAGGAGAGAGTTTGAAATCCAGACCTGCTAGATGGACATGATTCATTTGTAGCCTCAAAGCAAACAAATGTGTCAAAGGAAGGTGACTTTTTACTTCTTGGAATTTTTGGCAAAATTCCAAGCACCCTACTTCATAAAAATTGAAGTGTACTGAAGGGGATTCATTCACTTTCTGAGTTGAAATAGGCTCATACCTATTGTGATACCCACTCCTGCTGTCCTTCTTTGGAGGAATTTTGCTTCTGATACCCTTCACTGACTTACCAAGGAAAACTATTCAAATGATCACTGAAAAAGGTCCTCAACAAAAAACACCTTTTCCTCTTTGCAAGACTAAGTTTGTCTTTAGTTGAAAAGCAAGTTTTTGTAAGTGAAAGCAAACTCCTTTCTTATGAACTGTGTTGTGAGCAAAAGGCTTTTAATAAAATCTATTTTAGGTTTATGAAGACAAGTTCCCTATTGTTTTTGACACAAAAACTCCTTCCCCTCAATCACTGCTTCTTTGAAATCATTGTTTTAAGAGCTATGAAAATCATTATTTCCTCTATGGTTTTTAGAAAAATAGGCTACTCTTTGAAAATGATTATGTTTTCACCTTTTAAGAAATCTCTATCTTTCTTTCCTAGGTTGGCAAACAATGTCTTTTATGAAGATCATTTCTTTAGCACACAATGTTTCTCCTTTGTTTGATAAACAAACCTTTTGGAATAGACAAGCTTTTTGTTGAGCTGAGGGCTTCTTTTGGACAGTAGAGGCCATCTTGTCAATGCTTCTATAGAGGAAGAAAGGTAGGTTCAGCAATTGAGTTCTTGTCAAATGCATAGGAAGCCTGATGTGATGACTTTGGAATTTCTTTTGATGATCTGTGTTGATAATGGCCCGGGCGCCCAGGCGGTGGGCCATTCAGGGGTGGCCCAGGCAGTGTTGAAAACGGGCGCGCAGAGGATGAAAAAGTAAAATTCAAGGGCTAAACGTGAAGGATGGCAATGATCGAAGTATAAGGTAGGTGATAGGGGCTAATTACATGCCTTTATGGCTTGGATAGAGGCAATTAACACACGGGCACTGGCGTTCAGACAGTGGCACTGGGTCGTTCAGGAGTGGCCGGGCGTCGGGCACAAGCGTGCCACGCTACTCTATAGACGTGTCGCGCCTACAATTAAAACCTTCTATGGATGCTTAGAGGCACGCCGCGCTACTATACAGGCGTGCCACGCATTGATTCAAGCTTAAATGCGTTTAAAAATAAAAATAAAAACTCCCTTTTTCTTGAACTCGCCTGCACAGTGGTGAATGGCACTTGTTCAATGCCTTTATACCTTTAGGACAAGCTTTTCTCCTTTGTATTTTGAAAGAAACTTTTTAAAGAAAGTCTATGTGCATTTGTATTTTGAGGAGGCCTTTTAAATTGCCTGTGTCCTTTAAAACTCTGTCTTTTATCATTTGATGGAGGCACCCTTTGACTGAAAGTGAAGTATGGCTTCATCACACCTTTAACCCTTTGAATGAGTTGTTTCATGGTGCAAACATTTGGAGAGCTGACCCTCTACCTTTTTGTGAAGGAGGCCATTGTTGAAGTTTGCCAAACCAACTGCCCTCTTCGAAGGAGGTTTTCATCACTGTGTTTTTCTAACCACATGCTCTCGAAGGAGGTTATATTAAAGTGTTTTTAACCTTCTTCTCTTTGAATAGATCATTTTAAGGAGTAGCTGTGTTTTTCCACTTGTCATTTTGAATCATCTCCTTTCAAACAGTCCCTTTGTTCTTCATTAAGACTTTTCCTGTGATATCTGTCTCTCTTATCACGGTGTATCTTTGAAATTTCAGACAATAAACATGGTTTTGATTATGAAAGTGCTCTTTTTCTATCCATTGGGAAATGCACTTGGATAGATTGCAATGGTCTTCTCCAAAACTGTGACCTAGCACATTATCTGAAAGGGTCTAATAAAAAAATTCTCACTACAGCCTTTCAAAGGACCATGTATCCATTGTTTTTTGAAGTAAGGAGGTCCTTTTAAACCAATATTTGACCTACTGTTGTTCATCGAGGTGACCTTTAAAAAACACTAATGCAACTTCTTAAAACCATATAAAAACAACAGTGTTTGTTCTTATTCATATTGAAGGTTTTCTCCAAGACCGTGATGTATTTTATCTCCTCGAAGGCTATCTTGAAACTTTGAACACTGTGTTATGCCTTTTCTCATTCACAATGTCTCTTTGTATTTAGTTGCAGAAATCACTGTAAAAACAAGCTAGCTCTACCTTCTTGGCCATTTAGATGGGGCTGCTCTTTAGTTAAAGACTATAACTTCTGATTTATCCTTTGAAGGAAGGCTTTTGTAAACATAAGAACTGAGGCCTTTAGCACCATTATGCCACTGTTTATTTTTTCAGGTGAAAGAGGCCTTTAACTTATCATCTCTCATTTTTTTCATCATTATTTCTCAACTTGTTTTTGAAATAGGGACCTTTATCAAACACAATTTTGAAACCCTGCTAATGCATCCATTGTTCATATTTGGAGGAGGTGGCGCAAAACAATCTTTGAAGTTACTTAAGAACATGTTGGACCTTTGCTTATTTGTGAAGGAGGCCACAGCATGTCTTCTTAACCCTCTGCTTTTTATGAAGGAGTTTATCATCACTGTTTCTAACCATCTTCTTTTCATTGAAGAAGGTTATCATTATACACATGAAATCTTATCTATTTCAACATTGTGTCACTTCTCTGCAATATATGTCTCTGCTTGAAGAATACCAAGAGGAAAACAAAGTGAATTTTGACATTTTTCATTGGTAAAATCACTTGAACCTAAATTCCTCTTTGCTTTATGAGGCATTGTCTGAGATGTATATTCTTTTTGTAAAATATCACTGAGAACACTAGATCAGAAACAAAGTGATTTGTATATGGAGAATGTTTACTGCCAAACATCATTGACTAACCTTCCTTTGACTGTGTTTTCAGGGGTACCTTGAAATTTCTTTTGACTAATGTTCACATCCCAAGCTCAAGGTAACATAAGAAGCAGTTGTCTTCTTATGCCCTTCACGATGATACCCTTTGGAAAGTTTATGCAGCACTGCTTTTGGAGGAGAAACTGAAACACTGTTGATCAGCATTACATCAGTCTTTTGTATTCATGTGACTTGGAGGATGATCTTTGTTCTTCAGGTAGTTCTTGGATTTAAAACCAATTTTTGACTTGTTCACTTCAAATAATGGGGACCCTTTTTATAAATTTTTGGCTAAGCACCTTTTAGGATTTTATTTTAATGATTATCCTACGCTTTTGTTAGTTTTTCATTTTCTTTGGATTCTTGTTTTGATTGAATCGATTTTTTATAAGCCTCCCATTGACGCTTGTTTCGCCTCATTTGGTCAACTGGTTTAAAAATGGTACTCCTTTGAAGTACCATCATTTTTCTAGTCTGGGTTAAAAATGCTATTTTTTTATTCTTTTTTGGAGTGGCTGTAGTTTAGAAAATTTCATAGCTAAACTAAACATCATTAAAATAAAACTAAAATAAAAATTTAAAAAAAAAAAAAAAAAAATTTATTACATCATCGGATCCGTCGCAGATCGCAGATCGCAAATTTCAAATTCGTCGCAGATTGCAGATCGCAAATTTCAGATCCGTCGCAGATCGCAGATCGCAAATTTCAGATTCGTCGCAGATCGCAGATCGCAAATTTCAGATTCATCGCAGATCGTAGATCGCAAATTTTGGATCCATCGCAGATCGCAAATTTCGGATCCATCGCAAATCGCAAGATCGCAATTTCTCAATTTCAGATCCATCGCAATTTTTAGAACATGCAAATTTAAAAAACCCCGATCCAAGGTTCTTGCGATATGCGATGTGTTAAAAAAAAAATTTAATATAAAGTTTTTGTTTCACCTCACGTCACCCTCACCTCACACTCCACTCACCATATCCTTCCACAAACTTACATGGATGAATTAATGAGTTTTGATTGATTTCAATGGTTTGTTTTATGAATTTTGGGTTTGGATTGATTCCAATGGTTTGTAAATTAATTTTATATTTTTATATTATAATAATTATATTATAATTATAATGTTTATTATAATTTTAATATAATTTGAATTATAATATTAATCATATTTAAATTAACTTTTTCAAATCATTCGTATATTAATTTAATTTTGTAACTTAATTAATTTCTAAATTAGGTGATAATTAATTAGAATTAATTGTATGTATTATTTAGTTAATAATTAATTTAGAATTAATTATTAGATAATTAGAATCTAATTTAGGATTAAAATTCTAATTAAAAATTCTGATTTTTAGCCCAGCAAACAGAATTTCCAGATTTATGCCAGATTTGACTCATCAACTTTGGATGCTCATAGAATGAGTTTTACTTGGCCAAATGAGGCCCAGGACAGCTCATTGGAAAGATAAAATCAAGAAGAACATTTCTGAGGAGGTTCCACTAATAGATTTGGTCATTAATTGGGTCAAAAATCATGCAGAAAATCAAGCTCCGAATTTCTAAAGAAAATTTAATTTTCTGATTTATTTTCTGCATTTTCATTTGTCCAAGCCTCTTCTAATTGTAGATTCGCTCATCAATGATATATTTGGCCAATTAAACTATCATAGGCATCAATAGAGAGCTTATATTTTATTTTCAATGATTTATTTAAATTAAATTTGATTGAATTTGTTTTAATGCCATAAATGGTATTTTGATTTTATTGTTACATTTTAATTCATTTTGATTTCTTTTTGCAGGAAAACAGTAGAAGATATATGGAGAAAAAGACTTCAATCAATGAGAATGCTCCAGCAATTAAAAGATTGGAATTTTTGAGCAAATAAAAGTGATTGGGCAGATTTTCTTCAACAAACTTTCATCTCAAGAATTCCTTTGCAAATATTATAAATAGCGGATTGTAGAATGGAATAGGGGTTGCTCTCCTCTGCAAGGCTAGACTTCTAAAAGCATTTCTGTTATAGGAATTTAGAGTTGTAGATGGGGAGGAGAGAAAATTTCAAATCTAAACATTAATGAGGGTTTATTCTTTATATCTTGAATTATCCATGATGGGCAGAGTTTGCATTTCTGCAGCTCTAGTTTTGAAAGCAAAAATTCAAGTAATGTAAAGTACTGTTAGAGACCACGATCAGAGAAGCAGATTCAATTAACTGGTATTTTTGGCATTTCTGTATCAAATACCAGTTTCATTTTTATTTTAATAAAATTGTTGTTTCATTTTATTCATGTTTTGGAATTTCTGTTGATATGGATAATTTGTCTCAAATTGTTAAGTATCTCTGCTTTTATGAATTAAACTCTGATTTCTGAGTAACCATTACTCAGAAATTTGTCTTATAACACTGATTTATTAAATAGTAATGTGTTGTGAATTTCTTTCACATATTATTGTTTAATTATTAGTTTGACTGATATGATAATCAATATCATTTTTGTGAATTTCTTCCGAAGTGTTGTTGATTTATTATTTTAGTCCAATGGTCTCAATAGAATGTGTTTTGGTACTCACAAATGTGAGCTAATTGAATTTCTTCGTTAGTTTGACATTAATTAAAAGCCAGACATATTTTAATTCTCATCACTTAATTATCTTGCCCTTAATTGGGTTATATTTTCATCTACCTGATTGAGATAGGATTTAGATTAGTTTCTTTTTGCTTGCATTATAGAATAAGTTTGCAATTAGATTAAATTTACATTCTTTTAAGTCCTTTTTTCAAAGAGGCAAAATCTTAGTTGTGGTTTCGCTGAACCCAAATCAGCTTAAGGGTCATTCTCTTGCCTGATCAGCAAGAAGAATTGATCTGATATCCCTGTCTATTGGTATTTAAGGAAACATCATAAACCAATAGCGATAGGGAAGAGGTAACTGGACCTAGTTAAACCAGTCAGAGCCACTATCATAAACAGAAAATGAGCTGTATTAAGGTCCGGACCGAGTGGTTATTCCCCAATGTTGTAGCAGCGATTTTCGAGGCTTCAACATTTTTGGCGTTAGAAGGAGGGCCTGAAACTTGTTGTCTATTGGAGTCTTTTCAATTTTAACATTTTATTTAATCACGATGGCTCCTCTTAAACTTCCAATTTGGAGTTGTATCCATGGACGTGCATTTTCCAATACTCCACCCAAAGTGGTAAGACTCTTATCTCAGGTAAAGTTTAATAGTGAGAGAAATTCTTCTGCTTTTAATCATGTCCTTCAATTTATTCAAAATGTTTCAAATTATGATTTTCAAGGAATTGATGAAGGCATCTTATGCAGAATTTTTACTCTCACATTTGCGGCAAAAGCCAGACACTGGTGTAGAACTCTTCCGGTTGCCTCAATTCACAGCTGGGATCAATTTGTTACAATTTTCGTTTGTAAATTTGACCACTATGATTATGATCAGGTATGTGATGAAATTGAATATCTTCGAAATGAAAATGAGTCTGTTAGAGATTTTAATATTCGACTTCATCTAAATTGTTTAAAATTTAATGTCAAAGATCAACCTATGAAAGAAGAATCACTAGATTGGTCTGAACATAATTATTCTCTTCCTCCTATTCCCGATCCATATGAAATTATTTCAAGCTTTGTTCCATCCCCTTCGAACATAAATGACAATTCCAATTTGGGTGTGCAAATAAATTGTGATGAAGAGGTTTCACAAAGCTTGGAAAATATTTCTAATCAAATGCAAGAAGACAACAACAGCAATTTTGGAGAAAGACCTTCATTGGAATCTGAAAGTTTCTCTGCATTAAATTCAGAAAATCATATTGCAAATCAGCAAGTGCAAGCAACAATCAAAGTAAATAATAGCATGCAAACTGCTGTACAAATTTCTGAATCTTTTCATGATGAGAAAATGCTGAAATCAGAGAAGCAAACCAATCTTCTTCAAAAAAGCATGAGCGCACAAAGGAATGATTTAGAATCTGAAATTTACAATGGGCTTAATGCACAAGAGTTCCCAAACAGGGACATTTTTAAATGCATTATTTCAGACTCACATTTTTCCCTTTATCCTGATATTTTTAATGATGGTAATTTTTCCCGTCTTGGTATTAATGATATTTCAGAAAATACAGAGGCTGATCTAAATGAATTACCATTAAATTTTTATCAAGATAGTGAAGCAATTAATGATCATTCTTTTGTCATTAATGAACATGAAATTCTTGTTCCTCCGTGTTTGGATATATTGGATAAGATTGAAGGGAATTCTAGAGAATCTTGTGAAGTCATTTATGATAATTACTCTGACATTGAGGATGTTGCTTTCTATTTTTCTCAAGAGAATCCTCATGATAAAATTCAAATAACATCTAAGAATGAGGAACATTTCAATTTAGAAATTATTCCAACTAATCCTCACTCTAAAGCAGATAATCATCTTCATGATTTCACTATTCGAGAAAATATTCCAATTCATGATTCATATCATTATCAAGCTTTCATTCATGTTCATAATCATAAATCTCTTTCTAATTCACAAGTTGGAATTCGAAATTACTCAAATTCCATAATTCTGACCAATCCTTGTAAAAAAAAAAATTATTTTAAAACGATCACAATTGTGTTGTAACATTAGTTGTACAAATAGTGATTTCATTTTATTTTTGTTTCCTCACTTATTTTGTATTAAATTAGATTTATTTTCAGATTTTATTTTTCAGATTTTTGATACATTACGCTGGCATATTGCGCACTTTACTATCAAACATTCAATTGATGCATTGCCCTGTTGGAAAATTGAAGTTTTATATTATAATCAAGAGCATCAAAAGCTATTTCAGTTTCAATTTCAATTAATGCTAATGTTTTATCAAAAGCTTCTATCTTCTCAAAGGCAATATCAACAAGAGAATGTATTTTTAGAAGTCTGCCAGCAATCCAATTTAATGAATAATTTTCCATTTCATTTGAAAGATTTCCATCCATTTTTGTTTGATTCATTTGAAAAATATTTGGAAATTTTTCTTTCATGGAAGATTATCAATAGCTTAACATTTACACATAACACTAACAATTTCTTCCAGGCCTTTGAATCTAAAAGCTCATATCCACAATCTGGCCTGTTATCTCTTCTTTTTGAACATTTCCCAATTTTTAATAGAAATCCATCCAGATTTCTATGATCCAATTGGTATTCAATTGGAAAGAAAATTTCACAAGAAGGAGATTTTAGATAAGCTTCTTACAATAGTTGTACATTCTAATTTCAGGTTTAATTTTCTTAGTTCAATTATATTTGTATTTTTATTACTAACATTTGAATTGTACATACATGCAGGGATTAAAATGAGAAAATGGTTACACTGGAAATATGACTATACCTAGTCATTTTTCAAGAATATGGTTAGAATAGGAGTAGATTTAATGTAGTTAATTTATTTTCAACAGTTCTGTAGATTAAAAATAAAACAAAGCAATCAGCCATTTTCACACATGTTCAGTGATTCTCCCAATCAGAAAATTTTAATTCTTGCTTTCCTTTTTAAATTTCTTACAGCAATACCTCTACTCTGTCTATTTTGAATAATGTCTTGATTAAATTCAATTAAAATGCACTTGGCATCAATCGCCTCAAAGCCACTTTTCTTAATTTCGAGATTTCCTTCTAAGATTTTCTTTTAAAATTTATATGATAAAGGTTTTGAGGATATAAAAGCTTCATGATCTCATTATCCCATGAAATGTATGACTGTCTATGATAAGCTTAACTCTGACTCAATCATTACTAGTCAGTCTAACCTTTCGTGGTAATCATATGAAGTTCATACTATCTTCCTCGAAATTTGTTAAGCCGACCTTTAGGATGTCCATTTTGCTGTGTGCACACATTCAAATCTGTTTTGACATTTTTCCACAATTAGTGGCTTTATCCCATTCAAACCTTTAGTTTATTATTTGATGCTGCAATATGCATCATATTCATTTACTAAAGGCATTATTGAACAGTCACTATAACAATACAGATTTTTTTTCAAGTTAATTTGGAATGTGCAGAGGTAATAAATTGTTGTTGCAATTCAAAAAGGAAGCATAATTTCATATTTATTTCTGGTAAATTTTATATTTCCTGAACATGAACAAGCATATTTTATTTAAGCTAATTGCTCACCCTGACTTAGAATAAATGATGAGATGATTTTGAACAAAGTCAAAATTTTGATAAATCGAAGGAAGAATTTGAAGATTCATGAGGTAAAATCTACAGACAATTTCCTTCCAGGTATGCATTTACAAGTTCATTTTCATCTATTATTAGTTTATCTTTTCTTTAGTTTATTTTTTATTCTTTTTCTGTTTTAATTGCAGGTTTTCATTTGTTTTCAAAACTTGAAGTAAGAAGCAAACCCATTTCAAATTTGCAACAGGTTCAGGGAAATTTTATTTTGAGAATTTGAGCATTTTTAACTTTGCTTTCAACCATCAGAAAACCAAATTGAAATTTCAAGCAATATCATAGGATTCAACGTGATTTTCATATTGCTGATACTTCAATGAAAATGTTTGCAATATTCTCAGCCTGCTCTCCACTCTTCATCGCATATCGGAATCGCAAGAATCATATTGTATTACATCGAGTACCAAAACATTCACCAATCGCCGATTAGCATCGCCAATTAGAAATTGCCGATATCGCAATCGCTTCATCGCATTTTTAATTATGCTCACATCACAATTCAGAATCTGCAATGTGCGATGTGCAATAAGGGAAGCACAATGTCAATATTCACCGATCCCTAATATAATATATCTTTAATGGTGTGATAGCTTTCAATGCATGCCTCTGAACCATTAACATTTAATCGATATATGGCATAGCAACAAAGGTGAAGTCTTGCAAATTAAAATTGAAGCATGGTGAAGAAACATGTGATGCGAATCATCCAATATGGCGATGTGTTGTTTTAAAAGTGAGCTTGGGTAACCGCTATGGTAAGAAAGCAACTGATGATAAATTTGCGGCATATTCAAATCATTCTGATTTCTCATATATTTCAGTTTTAAATATATAATTCCATAATTAAATATGGAATTCAAGACATCTCTATTTTCATATTTAAATTTTATTCTTTTGGATTTGGTCTTGATTCTGGACAATTTATAAAATCATGGAGTTTATATGAAACTTATAATATTTTGAGAAACATTCGTTACTGCAAATTTGCATTCTCATTTCTGATGCATTTCTTTTAATTTCAATTCCCTTGAGCACTAAGCATTCCATTTTTACATTTTACTGCTTGCTTTAGTTTAGATAAAATAAATAATGATTTTGGATTATAGGATTTTGGTTAGTTTGACTTCTTCAAGTTTTTAATGTTAATTAAAATAAGAAGTCAGCTAGTTTGGAGAAACTGATACATTCCGGTAAGATCAAAAGCAATTATCCAATGGTAAGATTCATGTACCCACTTTCATTTATTTCCATTTCGTTACTTTAGTTTCAGTTTTGTTTTTCTGATATATAAATCTATTTTGCAGCTCTTCATAAAAGCTTCCAATCCTCCGCTAGATCATGTTTTCGAAGTCCATACTCTTCTCCTGGCTTAATTTCAAGAAGCAGCGATAATCTTTGTTCAAACAGCTACGCTAGGAAGTTTCTGAACCTTTAATCTGTTTCTTTAAGCATTCCTTTTTTAGAAAATGATTAAGATGATGCTTGGAAACAAAAAGATTGAAATCAGACAGAAATTTTTCATTGTGGCCGAATTTTATCGTCACTGCTATCCAAAAAGCCTAAAACACTTACAACCCTACAAGGTATGATTTTTCTAAATCTCGACATAAGAATGATTGATTACACGATTATTATATTTCTTCATATGTTGAGACATTGTTATAAACATTCTTGTTTGAGTTTATCTTGCGAAACTTGGATTTTTCTTTCCATTTTTAAAATTTCTTCATTTTTATTTTTTGTTTGTTGATTTCTTTCTCATTTTAGCATAAGAATTCTTTTATTTTGGTTTTCAGTTTTGATTTTAGTAACTTTTCCATGATTTATATGGAAGGCCATCTAGTTACCTAACTATGGTTGGCATACACGGAAAAAAAAAATATATATATATATATATATTTGTTAATAGTCATCTATTAACTTTTTCTTAAATCTCTTAGTAAAGTTTGATTTTCTTATTATAAAAGTAAACATACTTAAGGAAGAAATTACAAATTTAGAGAAGTTGACAAAGTATCATAAAATCTGGAAAAAAATCTTTTTTCATCAAAATTGTAATCATTTTGAGATTTGAATATTTTATTAAGATCTTTCAAAGTTCTATTATCGATCAAGAAAAGTTATTTTTAACCAAGTAAAGACACTTTACAGCAAAGCACCTTTTAACTCTGAAATTGTCATTCTTAACTCTTAAGGAGTCAATGATTCTCCCTGTCCCGAATAGTCTTATTTTTCTAGAGTATAATCCGGAGATATATTTAAACTTAAAAGATAAGAGGTCTCATCATGAGCCTGCTTACCATGATCATAGGGGAAAAATAGGCTGACATTACCAACACTGCCAAACAAACCAGGGTAATGGCTTATGATTGCAAACAATTATAAGACAAGGGGTCTCATCACGAGCCAACTTGTTCAGTCCAATTATAACCAGTGAATGGCATTGTCAACTATCTGGCTACCAAACCAGGACAATGAATTTTAAGATTTATAATAATAATTAAAAAAATAAAAATAAATAATAATAATAATAATAATAATAATAATAATAATAATATAAATGGATTTATCTCTAGGTCAATAATTCTTAAAGAGATGGGATTCTGAATCATTGGTGATTAAAAGGTAACCCTGTCGAGACTATAGATGTTTGCTGGCAACAGTGGCTCTACCTGTGACAAATGAGTATATTTTAAAAGCTAAGCTATAAAGTGACCCCTGCTTTATCTCTACAACTAATTAAGGACTGATATAGAGTTTTGAAATATTTTAATTTATGAGGAATTTTAAGAAAAATTACAGTTAGATGATTCTTTCTTTTATTCAGACTAATGAACCTAGTCAAGCATTTTAAGTATAATTCTATTTTCTTTAATTATTTTTACTTGAATTTTAGGAAAATCTCATTCATATCAAACAGAGATAACTGGTTCTTCTCCCGTGTGTCGCCATTGTTGTGGTAAAACACAACCCCCCCATTTTTGACTTGTTCACTTCAAATAATGGGGACCCTTTTTATAAATTTTTGGCTAAGCACCTTTTAGGATTTTATTTTAATGATTATCTTACGCTTTTGTTAATTTTTCATTTTCTTTGGATTCTTGTTTTGATTGAATCGATTTTTTATAAGCCTCCCATTGACGCTTGTTTCGCCTCATTTGGTCAACTGGTTTAAAAATGGTACTCCTTTGAAGTATCATCATTTTTCTAGTCTGGGTTAAAAATGCTATTTTTTATTCTTTTTCGGAGTGGCTGTAGTTTAGAAAATTTCATAGCTAAACTAAACATCATTAAAATAAAACCAAAATAAAAAAAAAATAAAAAAAAATTATTACATCATCGGATCCGTCGCAGATCGCAAATCACAAATTTCAGATTCATCGCAAATTTCAGATCCATCGCAGATCGCAAATCGCAAATTCGGATCCGTCGCAGATTGCAGATCGCAAATTTCAGATTCATCGCAGATCGCAGATCGCAAATTTCAGATTCATCGCAGATCGCAAATTTCAGATTCATCGCAGATCGCAGATCGCAAATTTCGGATCCATCGCAGATCGCAAGATCGCAATTTCGCAATTTCGGATCCATCGCAATTTTTAGAACATGCACATTTAAAAAACCCCGATCCAAGGTTCTTGCGATATGCGATGTGTTAAAATTTTTTTAATATAAAGTTTTTGTTTCACCTCACGTCACCCTCACCTCACACTCCACTCACCATATCCTTCCACAAACTTACATGGATGAATTAATGAGTTTTGATTGATTTCAATGGTTTGTTTTATGGATTTTGGGTTTGGATTGATTCCAATGGTTTGTAAATTTATTTTTATATTTTTATATTATAATAATTATATTATAATTATAATGTTTATTATAATTTTAATATAATTTTAATTATAATATTAATCATATTTAAATTAACTTTTTCAAATCATTCGTATATTAATTTAATTTTGTAACTTAATTAATTTCTAAATTAGATGATAATTAATTAAAATTAATTGTATATATTAGTTAGTTAATAATTAATTTAGAATTAATTATTAGATAATTAGAATCTAATTTAGGATTAAAATTCTAATTAAAAATTCTGATTTTTAGCCCAGCAAACAGAATTTCCAAATTTATGCCAGATTTGACTCATCAACTTTGGAGGCTCATAGAATGAGTTTTACTTGGCCAAATGAGGCCCAGGACGGCTCATTGGAAAGATAAAATCAAGGAGAACATTTCTGAGGAGGTTCCACTAATAGATTTGGTCATTAATTGGGTCAAAAATCATGCAGAAAATCAAGCTCCGAATTTCTAAAGAAAAATCAATTTTCTGATTTATTTTCTGCATTTTCATTTGTCCAAGCCTCTTCTAATAGTAGATTCGCTCATCAATGATATATTTGACCAATTAAACTATCCTAGGCATCAATAGAGAGCTTATATTTTATTTTCAATGATTTATTTAAATTAAATTTGATTGGATTTGTTTTAATGCCAGAAATGGTATTTTGATTTTATTGTTACATTTTAATTCATTTTGATTTCTTTTTGCAGGAAAACAGTAGAAGATTTATGGAGAAAAAGACTTCAATCAATGAGAATGCTCCAGTAATTAAAAGATTGGAATTTTTGAGCAAATAAAAGTGATTGGGCAGATTTTCTTCAACAAACTTTCATCTCAAGAATTCCTTTGCAAATATTATAAATAGCGGATTGCAGAATGGAATAAGGGCTGCTCTCCTCTGCAATTCCATACTTCTAAAAGCATTTTTGTAATAAGGATTTAGAGTTGTAGATGGGGAGGAGAGAAAATTTCAGATCTGAACATTAATGAGGGTTTATTCTTTATATCTTGAATTATGCATGATGGGCAGAGTTTGCATTTCTGCAGCTCTAGTCTTGAAAGCAAAAATTCAAGTAATGTAAAGTACTGTTAGAGACCAGGATCAGAGAAGCAGATTCAATTAACTGGTATTTTTGGCATTTCTGTATCAAATACTAGTTTCATTTTTATTTTAATAAAATTGTTGTTTCATTTTATTCATGTTTTGGCATTTCTATTGATATGGATAATTTGTCTCAAATTGTTAAGTATCTCTGCTCTTATGAATTAAACTCTGATTTCTGAGTAACCATTACTCAGAAATTTGTCTTATAACACTGATTTATTAAATAGTAATGTGTTGTGAATTTCTTTCACATATTATTGTTTAATTATTAGTTTGACTGATATGATAATCAATATCTTTTTTGTGAATTTCTTCCGAAGTGTTGTTGATTTATTATTTTAGTCAAATGGTCTCAATAGAATGTGTTTTGGTACTCACAAATGTGAGCTAATTGAATTTCTTCGTTAGTTTGACATTAATTAAAAGCCAGACATATTTTAATTCTCATCACTTAATTATCTTGCTCTTAATTGGGTTAGATTTTCATCTACCTTATTGAGATAGGATTTAGATTAGTTTCTTTTTTCTTGCATTATAGAATAAGTTTGCAATTAGATTAAATTTACATTCTTTTAAGTCCTCTTTTCAAAGAGGCAAAATCTTAGTTGTGGTTTGGCTGAACCCAAATCAGCTTAAGGGTCATTCTCTTGCCTAATCAGCAAGAAGAATTGATCTGATATCCATGTCTATTGGTATTTAAGGAAACATCATAAACCAATAGCGATAGGGAAGAGGTAACTGGACCTAGTTAAACCAGTCGGAGCCACTATCATAAACGGAAAAGGAGCTGTATTAAGGTTTGGACCGGGTGGTTATCCCCCAATGTTGTAGCAGCGATTTTCGAGGCTTTAACAGAACACTAGATCAGAAACAAAGTGATTTTTATATGGAGAATGCTTACTGCCAAACATCATTGACTAACCTTCCTTTGACTGTGTTTTCAGGGGTACCTTGAAATTTCTTTTGACTAATGTTCACATCCCAAGCTCAAGGTAACATAAGAAGCAGTTGTCTTCTTATGCCCTTCACGATGATACCCTTTGGAAAGTTTATGCAGCACTGATTTTGGAGGAGAAACTGAAACACTGTTGATCAGCATTACATCAGTCTTTTGTATTCATGTGACTTGGAGGATGATCTTTGTTCTTCAGGCAGTTCTTGGATTTAAAACCATACCTATTAGTTGCCCTTCACTCACTGCACTCCATTGGTTTCACTGATGGCAAACTAATTCATCATGAAGGACCTAATTAAATTTGTCCTTGTGCCCTGATCTGTATACTAATCAAAATTCAATTACACCCCTGCACAGATGTAAAAACATATGCTTTTGAACCTTGGAGAGCTCCTTTGGTGTTTTATGGAGATTATGCTTGATCCAAGCAAACTTCTTCAGATAGCGACAAACCTTCTCTTTTCCTGATTTAGATCTTCGTTGAACTTCTATTCAAATGAGAGAAAGTGACCTCTTAGTGGTGTGCGACCTATGGATGGATCAAGACTTGTTTTTCAGAATAGGGAGACAACTGATGGCTGATTAGTAACAAACACAGGGTTTTTGCTTAGAATGTCTTAGCCAAGGAAAAACTCCCTAAACACCACTATCTAACTTAGGGACAAATTTCACATATTCTAAGGGTTTCCTTTGGCATGATCAGATTTTCATATGACAAGATGACTAGGGATAGAGTTGCAGACGCTTTGTCAACCTTTGGATAGTGAATGGCATGAGGAACAAGGGTAAATGATGGAAAATAATATACAGCTATGATAGCTATAGACAGGGTTACCTTGCTGAAACCAGATAGGACTTATCAACTGAGGTTTTTTCTCATCATAGGCTGACAAGAAGGGGTAGAAAGACAAAAATTGTTTTGGGGTGTTTTCTATATGACAGATTTGACAGATTTTATATCGGCTTCTAGAAAACTCAGCTAAGGAAACTAGTCATCAATAACAGGTAAAAATAATGATGACTAACAGTGGCTCCATTTGGGAAGGGCAGCTCCTTTTCAAGAGGTGTCCAGAATTACAGATCTCTGGCTTGTGAAAACCAGTGCCTTATCCATTGGCGCAAATTTCTTCCTTTCTTGATGCTATTTCTGAAAATGATGCTTTTCTGAAAAAATTACAGCATTATTAGCATCAACCTCAACTCTACCTACTCAGCTATATTTCCTAGCATTTTTTCTTCTTTTAGATGCATTTGGACTAGCAACCATTGACAAGATATTTTTTGAAAAAAGAAACACTATCTAATGCTACACTTATATCTTCCGGGATTTCAGATTAAATTGATGAACCCCTTTGTTTCTCTACCTATACTACGATCGACTGTCAAGATTAAGCTGTTTGACAGGATTTCATTCTCTAAACTAAAGCATGAAATTGAAAAATGATCAAATCAGGATTAGGCAATCTGATTTGTCATGCGTTTGTGGCATAAAAACAAGCTACATACAAACATTATTTATGTACAAGATGAAACTTAGAAAAATCAGGGCCAAGATATACAAATTGTTTTTCATCCCTGTTTTTCTCTTTGGTTCTGTTTTGAGCATGCAAAACTAGCATTATTTTCCTAATCTACTTTCTTTGACAAGTCAAGCTTACACAATTTGACTATCATCTCTCTCACTAACTTATCAGCAATCAATTTAAAACATGCTCAGTTATGATTAGGCTAGATAACTGAACAAAACATCTTTTGAGCACTAGTAGTGGCATTTAGACTTGTGCACTTTAAGAATGACTATTTTTTGGGTATGGGGCTATACCATTGCTTTAGAAACTGCTCTCTTTTTCTACTTTTCTACTTTTTTTGTGTTTTCTGTTTTTTTTTTTTTAACTTTTTCTTCAAACAATCTAGAACTGAAAATATGCTCACAAGGCTGAGCTTATTTTTCACACCTATCTATCTATCCTAATATAACCTATACATAATATACATTCATTTAGTGAAATCTATTTTCCTACAAAGCCAATCAAGCAGATGATTCCATGATGGGTCTTTGCTCATCTCCTTAAGCATGTTGGACAAACAGGGCCACTCCCATTTCCCTTGTTCTTTAGCAGCAGTGCTAAAAAATCTTCTTGATTTTGGTAATACACTGCTCCTAACAACCTTTATCCCTTCTTCAGATATCTTCAAAAAATGAGCATAGGGATCTTGAAATAATACCTGGTCATGAATATTTGAAAGATATGTTTTGACCAGGATTACTTCTCCCTTCTCCACCGGATCAAGCTTAAGATGGTTTTGAGAAAGAAACTCTTCCTCATCTTCATTGTAATATGAACTGGAGGATTCATCATATATGGCTGTGTTTTCCTCTTGAAGTCTTGGTATACTCTGATTTAGAGGACTACATTCTATGAAAAGACCAAAATATTGATGAGTAGGAATATTCTTTGGCAACAAATCTTCCCGATAAATAAGAGCAGTAACTTTCCTATGATCATCACTTTTCAAGCCTTCATTTGTTTCCATATTTTCTGAGCTTTCCTCATCACTGTCATAGCTTCTATGTATTGGTTGGTTACCTTCCTCAAGTTGATGAAACTGAGCTTCCTCCCATAAATCAAGTGCTAAGTACTCTGCAAAGTTAGCTTCTATTTGGAAGTCATCATCATTATCAACATATTGATCAAACCTTGGAGAATCATTAATATAATTAATGTCACCAACTATACATATTGGGCTATTAGATTATTTCTCTTTGAATCGATCTATAAATCCATTTTCTGCTATGTGATAGTTAAGATTAGGAGGAAAAGGAATAGAGGTTGATTGCATGTTTATGAGTTGATCTATCTCTTTTTCAGTTAAAAAGGAAGGCATTTTTATCTTTCTTTGGGTATAACTACAATAATCCTCTTTCTCTTAGGAAAGGTGATTTAAAGGATGAATGTATTTTTGGGCCTCACCTAAGAGAGATTATGAATCATCACTTGTGCCTTTTGAAAAATCCTGTGGGTTCTCTTTCATTTCTTGATTTTTTTCATCTTCAACCAGCTCTTCGTGATGTTTGGGATAGTTAGCATGGAATTCATGAGTTGCCTCTCATATATTTTCAGAAGGCCAATTTGCTTGTATAAACTGAAATGACTCAAAGCACAACGGTAGAGATCCTAAAGGTTTTGACTTTTCTTCTATTTCAGATTTGATTTCATCCTCAATCAACTTTTCTTGATTTATGTGAGAGTTAACTTGAGCAGGGGTTTCCTGAATAACTGCTAAGAGATCTTTAGGATGCAAATTTCCTTTCAAAATTTGAAATGAATGAAAGCATAAGGGTATAGATGTTAAATGTTTTGACTCTTCCTTTATTTCAGATTCTGTGATTTCAAGATGAATAATTGATTCTTTAGAGCACTCCTCTATGTTTTTATTTGCAACTTGCTCATTAGGCACATTTTGTTTGTTACTCTTGTCCTGTAATGATTGAGTGTGTTCTTCTCGAGGAAAAAGTGTAGGTTGGTTTGAATAAGCATCATTAAACTTAACTTTGTGTTTTTCTCTTTTCCTGTCAAGTGGATGCGTCGGTTTGCTGAGTGTATCTATCAACATTTCTAACTTTACCTCTGAAGATATTAGTCTCTCTTGAATTGCTTTGTCTTTCTCTATTCTTCTTAGTTGTGCCTCCCTATTTAGTATGTTGACTTCCACATCAACTGCTATCCTTTACATTTCTTCCAGGGTCAAAGGATCTCTTTGTCTTATCCAGAAAACCATATTTGGGTTAAAATAACTTGGGTAGTGCAAGAGAGCCCATCCGAGTGGTGGCTTTATGTTAGCAGGCATTGCATGGTATACTTTATTGAACCTGGCTGAGAAGTCTTCTATTGTCTCCCCTGGTCATCATTTTAAATGCTTGTATTCATCTATGATGAGAAATTTATTACCCATGACCACCCAACTATCTAAGAAGATTTGAGTGAACTGATGAAAATTGATAATGCTTGCAGCTGGAAAGTCCTTAAACCAACTCTTAATTTTTCCTTGTAATGATAAGGCAAACATTATAATACACAGATCATCTTCTTCTATTTCAAAAAGGTCAAGTAAATTCTCAATATTTTGGATGTGCTCTTCAGCGGTGACTTTTGAGCTTTCTCCATCAAATCTCAGTAATTTATTTGCAAGATTTGCAGGGAGGGCTGGAATATAGGAGGTAAAATCATAGGCTTGTATCTTTCTGGGACCTTTGTGGATATAGGTAGTGTAAAAAGAGATTTATGACTATTTGAGGTTTCAGCAAGATCAGGAGAGGTAGCATGAGGCTCATGTTCCATTAGGTCTTCCATAGGTGAATCTGGGGTAAGCACAGGAGTATAAGTCAGTTCACAGTCTGAAATTTGACGCTTAGTTTTTCGAGGCTTGAGATCTTTCCAATGATCAACATAGATCTCATCATTGTATTCTTAATCGGGATCAAAGTAGGATAGAACATAGTTACAGATAAAAACAATAATTTCTTAGATCCAACTAAGGCCTGAGTGCTCTTTCTTTCTAGGATGACTGGTCATGTTTCAGGTTCTTCCTCTAGTAGATTCTTTAGGTCTATTGAGAGTTTTGGAGTCGCCAGGTGGATATTTTTTGGTTTGTTTTTTAGGATATATTGTCTATGGTCCACCACCAATACTGACATAAGAAGCCAATCTAAAAAAAATGTTTTTGGGGTTTTTTCTGAGTTTTTATATGTAGCCTTGAGGTTTGTGCGAGTCTCCTACAGTTGATTCATCATTTTGCTAGAATGGTGAAGCAACCAAATTCTACTCTTTGAAAATAATTTAGTCTTCTAAGTTTTACTGAGACTTTGAGAGTTCCTAAGGGATACCTAAAACGTTTTGACTCAAGGTCCCACTGTGATCGCCATTATGTTAGGTTCCCGTGATTTGGCAGATTGATAGACCATATGACGGAGTAACATCAAACCAATCTTTGGAGCCCTAGGACCTAGCCTTCCTGGACTCAGAGAGGGCTCTCTCTAATGAAGCAAAGGATGTGAGCTTGTTCACTTAGTTTGTTTATATTTTAGGCTAGTTGTCCCTCATCATTACTAGTTTGCTTCTTGTCACTTTTCCCTTCTTCATCTCTATTTTGCTTCTTGTCTTCTTCACTTTCAATCAAGGGGGATTTTTGTCTTTTAGGAGGGGATTTACTAGAAGAAGGAGAAACATGATGAGTAGATGGTGAGGAAGGTGCATGAGATGAAAAGGCAATGGAAAAATGAGGATGGGAGACGAAAGAGTCCCAAGAAACTCCCCTTTTCTCCAGTTGATGGAGGGTGATGATCTTGATAAGGGAATGATGAAATAGACAAGCTTGTTGTTGAGCTGAGGGCTTCTTTTGGACAGTAGAGGCCATCTTGTCAATGCTTCTATAGAGGAAGAAAGGTAGGTTCAGCAATTGAGTTCTTGTGAAATTCATAAGAAGCCTGATGTGATAGGCATAAATCCGGGAAAACCTCCCTTCACATGTGAAATACTTCATGATGACTCTCATGAGAGGGGCATAGCAGCTCAATAAGTGGGAAAAAGGGAAAATAGCTTTGCAAGCATCCTGATGGTTTGGTTTTAGAAAGGTTTTGTAGTGATTCAGATCTAGGTATGTTTGTTTGAACAACTTTTCTCCAATATAGGGGATCTTGGTAGCTTTGGAGATAGCCTTAGGAGAGAGTTTGAAATCCAGACCTACTAGAATGCTTCCTTTGCAGCCTCAAAGCAAACAAATGTGTCAAAGTAAGGTGAATTTTTACTTCTTGGACTTTTTGGCAAAATTCCAAGCACCCTACTTCATGAAAATTGAAGAGTACTGAAGGGGATTCATTCACTTCCTTAGTTGAAACAGGATCATACCTATTGTGATACCCACTCATGTTGTCCTTCTTTGGAGGCATTTTGCTTCTGATACCCTTCACTGACTTACTAAGGAAAACTGTTCAAATGATCACTGAAAAGGTTCCTCAAAAAAAAACACCTTTTCCTCTTTGCAAGACTAAGTTTGTCTTTAGTTGGCAAGCGAGTTTTTGTAAGTGAAAGAAAACTCCTTTCTTATGAACTGTGTTGTGAGCAAAAGGCTTTTAATAAAATCTATTTAAGGTTTATGAAGACAATTTCCCTATTGTTTTTGACACAAAAACTCCTTCCCCTCAATCACTGCTTCTTTGAAATCATTGTTTTAAGAGCTAAGCAAATAATTGTTTCCTCTGTGGTTTTTAGACAAACAGGCTACTCTTTGAAAATGATTATGTTTTCACCTTTTGAGAAATCACTATCTTTCTTTCCTAGGTTGGCAAGCAATGTCTTTGATGAAGATCAGTTCTTTAGCACATAATGTTTCTCCTTTTTTTGATAAACAAATCTTTGCAAAAAAACAGACCTTTAGTCCCTCTTATAATTATTGCTTTTCTCCGTTAGAACTATGATCTTCAAACCTTTCTTCAAATCAGAACTAGGCCAAGAGACATAAATACCTTTTTGAAAATTATCCCTGTTTTTGTTGGAGATGAATCCACTAAGTGAAAACTGCTTTGGCACTTTGGAAGTTCTTTTGATGACCTGTGTTGATAGTGGCCCGGGCGCCCGGGCGGTGTTGAAAACGGGCACGTAGAGGATGAAAAAGGAAAATTCAAGGGCTAAATGTGAAGGATGGAAATGATCAGAGTATAAGGCAGGTGATAGGGGCTAATTACATGCCTTGATGGCTTGGATAGAGGCAATTAACACATGGGCACTAGCGTTCAGACAGTGGCACTGGGCCGTTCAGGAGTGGTCGGGCGTCGGGTACAGGCGTGCCGCACTACTCTACAGGCGTGTCGCGCCTACATTTAAAACCTTCTATGGATGCTTACAGGCGTGGCGCGCTACTGTAAAGGCATGACATGGATGGATTCAAGCTTAAATGCGTTTAAAAAAAGAAAAAAAACTCCCTCTTTCGTGAACTCACCTGCACAGTGGTGAATGGCACTTGTTCGATGCCTTTATACCTTTAGGACAAGGTTTTCTCCTTTGTATTTTGAAAGAAACTTTTTAAAGAAAGTCTATGTGCATTTGTATTTTGAGGCGGCCTTTTAACAACTGTTTCACCTTCTTCTTTTTTAAACAGTCTTTTTGAACCTTCTGCCACATTCAAAAGAATGCTTCTCAAAAATGATATTGCAATCCACAGTTTGTGAGGTAAGAGATTCTTTAAACCATGATTTAATCCTATGATTTTAATCAAGGATATCATCCACTTAAAACCACCAATGCAACCTCTTGGAACCTAATTAATATGCAAATCCACTTGTTTATGAAGTAATGAAGGTCATTATCCTCTGATTGAAAACATTTCAAAAGGTAAATTGCATGTGTCCTTTAAAACTCTGTCTTTTATCATTTGATGGAGGCACCCTTTGACTGAAAGTGAAGTATGGCTTCATCACACCTTTAACCCTTTGAATGAGTTGTTTCATGGTGCAAACATTTGGAGAGCTGACCCTCTGCCTTTTTGTGATGGAGGCCATTGTTTAAGTTTTCCAAACCAACTGCCCTCTTCGAAGGAGGATTTCATCACTGTGTTTTTCTAACCATATGCTCTTGAAGGAGGTTATATTAAAGTGTTTTTAACCTTCTTCTCTTTCAATAAAACATTTTAAGGAGTATTTGTGTTTTTCCACTTGTCATTTTGAATCATCTCCTTTCAAACAATCCCTTTGTTCTTCATTAAGACTTTGCATGTGATATTCGTCTCTCTTATCATTGTGTATCTTTGAAATTTCAGACAAGAAACATGGTTTTGATTATGAAATTTCTCTTTGTCTATCCATTGTGAAAGGAACTTGGATAGATTTCAATGGTATTCTCCAAAACTGTGACCTAGCACATTATTTGAAAGGGTCTAATAAAAACATTCTCACTACAGCCTTTGAGAACACCATGTATCCATTGTTTTTTAAAGTAAGGAGGTCTTTTTAAACCAAGATTTGACCTACTACTGTTCATCAAGGAGGTGACCTTTAAAAACCACTAATGCAACTTCTTAAAACCATATAAAAACAACATTGTTTGTTCTTATTCACATTGAAGGTTTTCTCCAAGACCGTGATGTGTTTTATCTCCTCGAAGGTTGTCTTGAAACTTGGAACGTTGTGTTATGCCCTTTCTCATTCACAATGTCTCTTTGTATTCAGTTGCAAAAATCACTGTAAAACCAAGCTAGCTCTACCCTCTTGGCCATTTAGATGAGGCTGCTCTTTAGTTAAAGACTATAACTTCTGATTTATCCTTTGAAGGAAGGATTTTGTAAACATAAGAACTGAGGCCTTTAGCACCATTATGCCAATGTTTGGTTTTTCATGTGAAAGAGGCCTTTAAATTATCATCTCTCATTTGTTTCATCATTATTTCTCAACTTGTTTTTTAAATAGGAACCTTTATCAAACACAATTTTGAAAACCTGCTAATGCATCCATTGTTCATCTTTGGAGGAGGTGGCGCAAAACAATCTCTGAAGTTACTTAAGAACATGTTGTCCCTCTGCTTGTTTGTGAAGGATGCCACAGCATGTCTTCTTAACCCTCTGCTTTTTATGAAGGAGGTTATCATCACTGTTTCTAACCATCTGCTTTTCATTGAAGGAGGTTATCATTATACACATGAAATCTTATCTATTTCAACACGGTGTCACTTCTCTGCAGTATATGTCTCTGCTTGAAGAATACCAAGAGGAAAAAAAAGTGAATTTTGACATTTTTCATTGGTAAAATCACTTGAACCTAAAGTCCTCTTTTCTTTATGAGGCATTTTCTGAGATGTATATTCTTTTTGTAAAATATCACTGAGAACACTAGATCAGAAACAAAGTGATTTGTATATGGAGAATGCTTACTGCCAAACATCATTGACTAACCTTCCTTTGACTGTGTTTTCAGGGGTACCTTGAAATTGTTTTTGACTAATTTTCACATCCTAGGCTCAAGGTAACATAAGAAGCAGTTGTCTTCTTATGCCCTTCATGATGATACCCTTTGGAAAGTTTATGCAACATTGCTTTTGGAGGAGAAACTGAAACACTGTTGATCAGCATTACATCAGTCTTTTGTATTCATGTGACTTGGAGGATGATCTTTTTTCTTCAGGAAGTTCTTGGATTTAAAACCATACCTATTAGTTGCCCTTCACTCACTGCACTCCATTGGTTTCACTGATGGAAAAATAATTCATGATGAAGGACTTATTGAAATTTGTCCTTGTCCCCTCATCTTTATACTGATCAACATTCAATTACACCCTTGCACAGATGTAAAAACATATGCTTTTGAACCTTGAAGATCTCCTTTGGTTTTTTATGGAGATTATGCCTGATCCAAGAAAACTTCTTCAGATAGCAATAAACCTTCTCTTTTCCTGATTTAGATCTTCGTTGAACTTCTATTGAAATGAGAGAAAGTGACCTCTTAGTTGTGTGTGACCTATGGATGGATCAAGACTTGTTTTTCAGAATAGGGAGACAACTGATGGATGATTAGTAACAGACACGAGGTTTTGGCTTAGAATGTCTTAGCCAAGGAAAAACTCCTTAAACACCACTATCTAACTTAGGGACAACTTTCACATATTCTGAGGGTTTCCTTTGGCATGATCAGATTTTCATATGACAAGATGACCAGGGATAGAGTTGCAGACACTTTGTCAACCTTTGGATAGTGAATGGCATGAGGAACAAGGGTAAATGATGGAAAATAATTTACAGCTATGATAGCTATAGACAGGGTTACCTTGTTGAAACCAAATAGGACTTGTCAACTAAGGTTTTTTCTCATCATAGGCTGACAGGAAGGGGTAGAAAGACAAAAATTGTTTTGGGGTGTTTTCTAGATGACAGATTTGACAGTTTTGAGATCAGCTTCTAGAAAACTCAGCTAAGGAAACTAGTCATCAATAACAGGTAAAAATACTGATGACTAACAAGACCTTTCACCATTTTTTGCATTGGCTCGATAGGTACCCTAGAGATGTTTAATGGTGTTATGGGTGCACTCATGCTCGAGCCTGTTGGGTTGGTATATGGGGGTGCTTCATAATTCGCATTTGCAGGAACAAGTATTGTCCTGCCATGAATATGTTGTGATTATTTTGAGTGTTCCCTCCATAATTTTTTTTCTGCAGCGGTTGATGTTGTTGAGTATTAACCACTCCTTGATGGGGGGAAAGTTCCTGCATTACTACGGGTGGGTTGTTTTTCCCCCCTTGTCCCCTATTTCCCTAGAGTCTTTTCAACTCAGGGAGCTCAGGACAGTGGTGGGTGTAATGCTTGTACTCCCCACATATGGCACAAGAATGATAGGTCCTTAGACTAGTCGTCTTTCTTGAAATTTGCAACAAGAAATATAGAAAATGGTAACCATAAATGTAATCCAGAAAATGGCACCCAGAAATGGTACCATATGAGGCTTCTGATTTTATTTTCCCTTAATTAAATTCAAAGAGAAATTGTAATTTCATCTCATGAAAACTTTTATTAGTTAACTGAGTAAGAAATGCTTAGTTAGCTTAGGAATTTGAGTTAGAGGTCAAATAGGAGGCATGTAGAGGACTTTCCATGATTTTAGGGGGTCCAGTTACAGTTATTAGTGAGTTGTAATTACTTAAATCAATTAATCTAGTTAAAATCATTTTAACTAGTTCTAACTGAGAGATGAGCTAGTGAGAGGTCCAGTGAATTAAATTTGATTTCATTCACAAGTAGTGATAAATCAGTTAACTGATAATTCGCTATAAATAGTTGTTGCATGTCACTTATAAGGAAGGCCAAGTTGAGACTGAGGTTAAAGGGAAGAGATCTATCATTTGTACTATTAGAAAATTGTACAGGTCATGCATGAGGTCATCAGAAATGCCTTGAAGGATTGTGAAATCATTAATTGGTATTTTCCTAATTAATAGGGGCTCAATTAGCCCAAGAATTTGTAAGTAAGGCAGGCCAAATAGAGGCAAGAAACATGTTAAATATTGGACCAAACTTGCTTTGATTTCAAACTAGATTCAAGCTAGATTAGAGTGAGACACTTAGCAGAGTGTGGGAAGTTTCTCAGTGTGAGGAATAACATTGCATTTTTTCATGATCTTGACCATATGAAATACAAATATAGAGGGGTTTTGAGAAATTTATTTCCCCAGGTACATCTTGTGTTGTGCAATTTATTATTCCATTATCTTACTAGTTATGTGATTGTGCGATTGTCTTTTGTTTTGGCAAATTGTAGAAGGATTCAGTATCGTGTTTTAGTACATTAGAAGATTAGTTTGAATCACATTATATATTTTATACAGTCTTGTTTTTCCTTTGAGAGTTTCTGTTTTTTGGTTCCTAGTTCTGATTTCGGTTTGGATTTCCCCCAAGCTATGTTTGCGAGGGGCGTTGATGATTGTTTCCCGCCTATCCAGACTCTTCTTTTGGTCTGCTCTTTATTTTTTTCCTAGCAATGTTCGAAGGATTATTATTATTCTCTTGGTAATAAGGTGGTTGTTGTTAAGCTTGGGAGGGTTGCACTAAATTTACCCTTGCGTTATTTTGCGTTGGTGGCATATTTTGTTGTTGTGCGGGGAAAGGAGAGTATTGGTTTCCTTGTCCCTAATTGGCATACACATTCTGGGATGACTCCCTTACGTCGATGTTCCTAGATGAGTACTTATTTCCGTGTGAGGGAGGGTATGGTCCTCCTTGTGGGGGTGATATTGGTTGAGCCTATTAGTTTCATTTTTCAATGGTGTAGGCTGGCTAGGGTAGTATCCTGGATGTGATACATTTTCAGTAGTATCGAACGTTTGACTAGCAGAAAAATATGCAGGATACTAATAACTATTTTTAGGTTGATTTTGGGTTAAGGACCCTATCAATCTGTTAGCATTATTTGATGCCCCTGGTATATCTTTATAATTTTGCAAGCGCAGGGTGCTTGGAAGAATATGATAGATATATACGAATTGGGTGTATATGAACTCTAATTGTTGGGATTTTCTAATGGCTTCTTCCTCATTACGCAGGTTATGCATTGCCACATATTTTGAAATATTGGTTGTGAGTGATTTCAAAAACAAGTCCAGGAGAACTCTATCGTTGCAATTAGCTTAGCACAAGCTACGATGTTTTTTCCATTCTTGGATATGATCTGATATGTGTATTGTGGGTGTTTTTCTGAAAAGGGTGAGGAGTTCCATTCCAGATTCATGATGAATCAGGAGTTGGAAGAAAGTGAGGAACGTTGTCGTGAGGGAGGTAAAGGTTCCATGTGACGCAAAAGGTTGGTCAACATACCATTTCACTGCAGAACCTGTAAGGGTTCATTGAAATAGTTGTAATCGAATGGTATCATCTATAATATTGTTCGACGAACACCATAGGTGAAAAGTCATGACATGTTTTATTGGGTCTCCCGCTTGCTTTCCTTCGAATTTTGGAATATCTAAAGGGAGCTTAGTGGGAATATTTGGCCAATTAAGGCCATGTGTTATTGGTTCATTCGTTAGCTTACTTAGATCTGGTAGATTCAAAGACGCCAAGAAAGGTAATTGCGAGTTATCAGCAATCGTGAAATGATTTTTGACAGTTATATGAAAAGGGGTCCTCTATGGGGAGGTCAGAGGAATAATACCCTGGTGGGTGCTCCTGGGGCTATCCGTAGGAGTGGTATGTGGGCTCCCTAAAGGGATAGCTATGGGTGACCCTTGTCAGATCGTGAAAGGTATCGTTTGTTAGGGAGGGGTCTCGAGAAAAGTTTCCCCGATAAATGAAGATCCTATAACGGTGGTTGTGTGTCATCCTCTGCACCTGAACGGCGGGAATCCTGGCACACCTCAAGGTAAATGGGGGATGTCAAAGAAATGCCTAGATCGATGGGGTGCCTTAGGGTCCCCTATGGTGTCGATTATTGTGACTTGATTTGTAGTTTTGGAGGGAAGAAGATTTTTATCAATGCAATATAATCACATACATCAAAGCGAAAAAGGAAAGGTAATTTTCCTTTAGATTAAGTTGTGTGATAAATCAAGAAAAAAATATTTGTGTTTGTTTGTTTATTATAAAAATCCTATGTAGACTTGATCGTCCTTATCACTCTCAAAGTAACGGGGCCTTCCGGAGATATCTTCTGATGGGTACTAGGGCCAACGTCCTGAAATAACTGGTGACGCCTTCTAACAGCTGAAGAATCAAGCAAGGTAATGGAAATGAGGATCTAGTGTTGCCCGCACCATCACCTATAGGGGAAGGATGTCCTAAATTTTGGTCACTAAAGTAACTTCGTCCCACGTGAGCATTCAATTCTTTAGCTTGTTGGTATTTAGTTACCAGTATTGAGCACTAGATGGGTCAAGTAGCACCAAAGAGTACTGCACGCACTGGACCTAAGTCAAACCCCCTCTGAATTGGGTCTCTATAATGCTCAGGAAATATTTTCATTTGATGATTGAAGGATTTTAAGCTCCTTAAAAAATCAACTTATATGTTTCAAAATGTAACATAACCATGGCGCCTTATTGGATGCCTACCCCCAATGGTATTAACTTGAACTATAATTTATTTTGTGGCCCATGTGGGGATAATTTAGTGGGTTCAATTTATGATTTTTTTTAGGAGTCTTAATCTTATTTAGGGTGTGCAATGGTAAGCAGATGCAAGATAAGAATAAAAGCCCCAAAAACTGGATGCAATTTAATGAAAATATTACTGATGCTTAGTGTGGTTTATGTGAACAAACAAAAGTGTGATAAGATGTGGATATGTGATAATCCTTTACCATATCCCTCTAATTTCATTATGTGTTTTGATTGTTCCTTGCAGAAATTGAAATGATTTGTGGATAATGGGTCACTTACAATTCTCCTATTTATACTATGTGGAACTAAAAGGGAGATGGAAATTCAAAATGCTTTGAGAAAGTGTTCATATGCAAACCCAGGTTCACCAATAGGTGCAAGTGAATCATATTTTATCTTCTTTGTTTACTAACAATTTACCCTAGTCCCAAGACAAATGAAAATGAAAAAATAACTTATTTAGTAACAAGATTTCTGGATAATGGGCCACTTACTCCCTCACTAATTAAACTATGTGATGTGAATAAAATTCAGCAAAATGGTTTGAAATTATGTGTTGAATTTTTCCACTTACTCTTCTCCCTAATTAATCTAGGTGTGTGTTTTGCAACAACAACAACAACAAAAAAAAAACTCTAATTTCTCTACTAATTATGGTTAGCACAACAACTAGTCAACCTAAACAACATATTAACATAATGCAGTGGTGAAGGAAATTCACTAGAGGTTTCCAATCAATTGAAAGAGTAAAAAATTTCAAGTTAATTTTAGCTTTTAGGAACACCGTGCATATAATCCCCACACAGATGCAGAGCGACGCACCTGTCAGAGCAAAAAAACCGTGGCCGATAACAAAGATAATTTTTTTCTTCCTGAAGCTCAGAAGAGGTCCGACGGGTCCTGAAAAAATTCCCACAGAGGTCTTTACTGCCTTGCAGTCGGTTATGTAGAGAGAAGGTCCTACAAAACAACTGTTAAACCAAGAAAAATAAACTAGTGGAGTCGCCAATTCTATGGTAGTGTCTTTGTGGCACTAGTGTGCCAAATGACATGTCTTTGTGGCACTAGTGTGCCAAATGACACTTCTTTAGCAGTAGGTTGTTTCCTGAAAATATCACAAATAATATTTTGGTGTTGTTAATGGACAAAATGAGACAAAGTAAAGAAAAAATAATAGTGGAAGTAATTCATGTAACAACATAATCTCAAAAAGAAACAAACAAGACAATAAGCTCTATGGAGAAAACAAGCCAATACAACAATGGAGAAAAACTCCCTTTATTGGTTGTTAGTAGTATAAGAATACAATGCTCATGCACTTGGAGTGAGTCCTTTGAGATATGGAGCTCAAACACTCTCCACAAGGGGGTCCCTTTCCTTGGTCTCTTTTCAATCTTCTCCTCCCTCTCTTAAAAGGAATGTGAAGACTGTAATGGTGGTGTCCTCTTCCCTCACTAGGATTTTGGGTTGCTTAAAAGAAATATGGAAAACATGCTAGTTCTTTCACTCCTCTTTCTTCAACAATTGAAATTTTTTGTTGCTATGGTAGCAATTTGGCCAGCATAACAATGTCTCATACCTTTTCTCTTCCCATTGCATGTTTATATAAAAAAATTGAACTCCTCTTCCCTCTCTTGGCCTAAGAGTGATGGTGACACAAGAGTAGGACAACGGATTCCTTTGATGGTTGCATATCTTTAGGGCCACCTCAAGTCGGTTGTCCTTAATTGTCCATGATAGAGAATCAACTCCCCATGTTTGAGAAATGGTCTCAAATAGTGAATTTCGCCATCCCCAGGACCGCGTGCCTTTCGAAGAAATAGGTGCGTGGTCCGCTCTAAAGACCTTTGTTACTGATGTGTGGTCCAAAACTTTCTCACATAACCTTAGGAATTTTTAATTTTTTGTGCTTCATGATGTATTTTTGCTGGAAAATCTTCATTTGTACCTTTTGCTGGACATTTTCTAATGTTTTTTGTTGTACAATTTTCGGGTGTTAACACCTGTCATCAATAAGTTTGAGACACACATGCAGTCCTTAAATAGCACTCTAGAGGATCTCAGGGCATCATTAAGTCCTTTTCCTACCTTTTCTAAATTTATCAGTTCAAGCCCACTTGTTTCTTTAACCTGCATCCCTATTATTGCTTCAATTCCCTCAATGGGAACTCACTCTCATACCGAACCCACTATCAATAATACGCATTTTCTTATCACCAAACCACCATCGTTTTTAAATAAAACAATTAAAACCACCTCTACTCAAGTTGTTGATCTTACTGACGAGAAACCCTAATCTCACACTAGCACGCCCATCGCTAAATAAAATCCACCCTCACTTCCATCGTATCCCCAAGGTCACACAATCCCTCACTACAAACAACTTCCAACTCAACCATTATTTCATACATCCCCCCATCCGAAAATCCCCTTGATGCGGAAATAGAAATGGAGGTCGATTCCACAATCCAATCCATTATGGAAACTACTAATGAGGCACTCACATAACACCCCACAACCATGGAGTCTGTTACACTAACCCTGTTATCTTTACTCCTAGCACCAAGCACATCAACATAAACTAGAAATCCAACCACCTTTGTGAACCCAACCACCGAAACCATAAGCACATTTCACCTATTCGTCAACCTCTCCTCCTTGCCACCACCATAGTCTATCCCAGATCATTTCATCCCTCGCATCGTCAGAAAATCGCAATGAGAAACCTCACCACAAGGGAAGTCTAAGAAATTAGTTGTTAGTGGTCGACCATTTTATATTCAGTGCCCCAAACCCACTATTATGACCCTCGATGACCTCCACAGTTGGGCATCCTCTCAATTCTTTAATTTCATTCAACTAGATATTTGCATGCCAAGTGAAGGCATTTCACAATACTTTGGCAGTTGAACATGACCAACAGCAAAAAAAAATGCATTCCCTTGTTGCAGAACGAGACCACATTCTTCAGGAAAAATAGAATTTTCAGAGCTAGGTCGACGAAATAACTTCCAAGTTCTAAGATCTCTGACCCTTGGTTGCCGAGATAGTCACATATGCCTTGAAATACTTTTCAACCTGCACTCTCTTCAAATTTTGTGAGCACATCAAATCAACATGCCCTGACTTCATTTCCACAAATAGAGAGATCAAACGAAGTATTCTTGCCACTCAAAGGGCGCTACCCAATCCTTCTTCACTATATAGCTGCAAGATTGAGCATGAAATCACATAACCACCATGTTTTGAAAACCTTTATCATTCAAGATACAGAGGAAGCCAAGGGACTCTTAGCACAAGTTCATGAATGGTCAAGATGCCTTGCCAAGAGAATCCAACACTAATTATTTCTTCAACCAAGCCATGGCCACCAAGGAAAAAAACCAGCGGAAGGAGCTCCTAGAATAGGTGGATGCCCTCGAAAGCCAAATCCAACAAATTGAGGATGAAGCAAGCAATACCAAGAGCCTACTCTGTTACCTTAAGTCGCCAAAACAAGCTCACTTAGAAACGCTATAGGAGATCAAAGAGGACAAATAAAATCAATGGAATACTATTGGGCCCTACTATTGTCACCCTTTTTCACACCCTATCCTATTTGTTTTAACATAACCTATCCTACTCTACCTATTTTTGTACCCTGAAAACTCCCTATGTTGACTAAACTATGTTATTTTACAATGAAGGTAACAATCATTAATCAAAGTTGTTTTCACATATCTTTGGTTAATTTAAGTAGGTGTTAAATGAATTTATATTTCTTGACTTATTAATTGACTTATTTACAGATGATATTCTTAAATATAAGGATGGAACTTGAGTACATGGACAGGTCATCAAGGACCCAGCACCCAGTTCAACGAATATATCAAGCAACCATTTTGTACTCATTTTAGTACTCCATTCAGTATTCTATTCCATTTGACACTCTACTATATTCGGTACTCTACTCCAGGTTTGGTACCAGTCAACTGTCGTCATCCCAAAGATAGATTCTCTTATTCATGAGCTTGGTGTTGGTTATATCAGTCCAAAGATAGTGTCACAATTGAAACAATTCAGATACGATGAGGATGAAGTGATCTTGGGGATTTAGCTTAGCTTAAATTAGTCCATATCACATACATATTTACTTTTCTCGGTCATTTTTTTGTAACCATTTTTCACACTTGAACTCTTTAAAAAGGCCCACTGTTTGTATGAGAGGTTACGCACGAACACATGGAGTGAACCAGTGATGAGAAGAATGAGATTAAATACCATTTGAATCTATTTTTTTTTCAGTATTGAAACTTCTAGACTTATGTTTTATTGAAAGTTTTGATATAATCGTCTCGACTTTTATATATATTCGTGGATTTATGTCTTTATGATCCGTAGGTTATTGAGCTAAGTTAAACTTGTTATAGGTCATGGCAAGGGCCCACCACAGACCTCACCCAAGTTCTAACAATTTTTGGTTGAGTAGAAGGTGTGTTTCGAATTCATTTAGAAGAATTGTACTTAACGTTATGGTTTTCTTTTGTTGGTAATTCTCAGAATTTTTGTACTTAGAATCATACTTGAATTTCGTTTGAAAGCTCTCATAGATCTAAAGGTTATGATAGCATGATAGATGTTCATTCAGTCCTTTTGCGAGTTTTATCATCTTCATAAATATTTTACGTAGTTATCGATTTATTTGGTTGATTTCAAGGTTCTTTAATATGCTTCAGTTTAGGATAGTTTTTTCAAGGATGAGTTCTTACAATTTTAAATCAAATCCTCTGTTCTAAATGGAATGACTCGATTATGCATGGATTTGTATGTTTTTGGCAAGAAACTCTGATAGCTGATATGAGGAATGTTCGTGAGCGATTAGGAACAGTGTGTCATTTATTTCATCGAAAAACAATGTGTTAATTATTGAACGCAACAGTGTGTCATCCATTTTATTTCATAGTTAATTTTGAGTTAGATTTACCGATTTAGAATCTGAAATTTATTTTTTTCCTTGCTCAAGTAGTTAGGAGACTGTGTGTCATTCGATTACTCAATAAGTTTCGAATTAGAAAAGCCACGTGTTATTTGCTCAATTTCATAGTTAGTTTCAATTGGACTTGTTAAATAGGAAATAGTATGAATGATTTTTCAAGAACATTACTGAGTTTATTTTTCGGTTTCTAGCACCCTGGGGTTAGTTTTGTATAGTGATTCCTGAATAGAATGAATTATTGAATAGGATTTAGATATGGTTTTTGATGGTTGTTAATTTTATCTCTGAAAGAATCTTTAGCTAGTTGCACCATAATTGAGGATAAATTAGTAATTTGGATTAGATGAAATTGAGGAATGTAATAGGCTTCTTCACTTAAACTAATTTTGGTGTGACCATTTTAATTTAGGAATAGAGTTTGGTTATTTTGCACTTAAATTTGTACTAAGTCAGCATAGGATAACTTTAAATTTGAACCATAATTACTTGTAACTCAAATCTTACGAACTTCGGTTGACAATTTTAAATCTAGGGAATTCAATGACATATAAAAACCCTAACATTTTTTGGCGTCGTTGTCAAGGAGTTGAAAACGTTACAGGTAATATATTTTTAAGAATTATGTGTGTGATAAGGATTTTTGCAAGGAAATCAGAGGGCAGAGAGTGTACGGTAACATGTGAGTGAAGAGCCATGTGCCCACTATGGTGGGGTTTCTCCAAAGTCTGGTTGTCTTTGTAGTAATTTTTCTCTTTCTTTTGCGCAAAAGTAGAGGTAGACATAGAGATGGTAAATGGAGATTTATTCAAAGTAAAAAATCACTCTCATAATTATTTGGTCCTACAAGAACACCCCCAAGTAACCCTGCTAATTGTTACACAGGTATCAGAGGGGACAGAGAAAACTCTACTACAAATTTGGCCTCATAAAATGAAATATTACATCAAGAAGGGGTGGTACAGCTTCAAGATAAACCACAACAAACTATCTTAGGAGTTTTTATAGACACATAACTTGTGGTAGTCTCACAAGTAGAGTCAACAGTTGGAGGAACTAAAAGGGATTTTGGACTTGGGTACATAAGGCCCAATCCAGTCGAATATTCTTCTAGCTAGAATACTATACCTGGGCTTACTTTTGAACCTATGACAAAGATTTTTAACACAGGAGGAGGTGAGGAGAACGGAAATAATGACCGAGATAATGACAAAAATAATGGTGGGGCCAACACTCGGGATAATGATAGAATCAATAATTTATTCAGTAGGAACAATGACCAGAGATATGGGCCAAGAGGGGGGCCTAAGGAGAATGAGGAGGATTCAGAGACTACCTTCGTATTTCCAATTATGTATATCACCATAAACATCACTATGAAAAATATAACTCTAGCATCTCTTCCAATTTTTCACGGTACGTCCTCTGAAGAGATTGACTCTTTTCTGTTTTAATTTGATATTCTTTGCAGTAGTTACAATTATTATGATGATGGACATAAACTTAAACTTTTTCCTATTACCTTAAAATATTCAGCCCTGAGATGGTTCATGAGTTTGGGAGAACATATTTTTTACGCATGGGATGTTATGAAGTTTGTTTTTCTTAAGAAATATCAGGATTACCGTAAAATCAGACATGTTAATGATATTTTTAGAATGCAACATATGGAATATGAGAGTTTGGACGAATACCTTGGAAGGTTTCTTTATAACTATCATAAATCTTGAATAGGTAATCTAGATGAGAGAACCTTTAGGACTGTTTTTCTCAAAGTGTTAAGGGAAGAGTGCATCACAACACTAAATCTCTTGAGTTCTGGTTATATCTATAGAAATCATTTTGTTGAAATAGTTTAATTATGTAGAACTTATTCTAGAAGTCAAGCTAAGGTAGGCAAGAGAATTCGGGACAACCCAAGGAATTATGTGCCAAGAATTCGAAACCATTGCAGGGTGGTGTCTATCGAACTGAACTGGGGAACCTCTTGGAAAATTTTAAAAACAAAACATCCTAAATACCATTAGTTATCATTTGTATACTCTGAAAATTAAGAAAAAACAAGAGGAAGAGAAGGTTTCCTTGGCTATTTTTTGTCCTAAATGCAGAAAAAAACATGCTGAGAGGGAATACCCCATTAATGTGGTGGAATTTTGTCAAATTTGTACCCATTATCACCCCACTGATTACTGTCCTTCCCTTCTAGGATTTCAAGTTTTTTATAAAGGGGGGGGATGAAACAAGTGAGCTTCCTCAATCATTTAGGAAACCATCATGGAGGATGCCAAATAATAATAATTATCAAGACCCTAACATGCATGGTTTTCCTCAATATCAACCATGGAACTCTCAGCCATCCTACTCTCCATGGCCCACACAGCCACCTCAAATTTCATCGTGGAACCAAGGGTGGAGAGGTAACCCTTATGGAAATACCTTTCAACCCCAAACCTAGATACCTTCATACCCTCGGTATCAACCACAATATCCACCCTACATGTATTATGCTTAAAATAAGCCCCGAATACAACGAGGCTATAACTAACCTTACCCTTAACAAGTTGCATTACCACTACCACCTCCATTACCACAGCCACAACCCTTGCCCCTACCACAAAACACCAATCCATCTCCACACAAAATGCAAAAATCATTCAACCCTCCTCGACCAACATAATTTCCTACACAACTGATTTCTAATCCCAATAATAGACCTCCTCAACCTATACAGAACATTGAACTGTAATCTTTTCCCACGTATGTTATCACTTATTTTCCTTTAAATGAAATTCAACTGAGATTTGGGAACACTATTAACAAAAATAAATCAGCAGTAGTTATCCAAGAGGAGGTTTCACATGTAGAATTTGAAGAAAAACCCATTGAAAAAATATAAAATGAAAAAAACAAGGAATTAAAGGAACCACAGGAGCTCTTAGAACACAAGGAGCCTCATTTTCCTGAAATATTTATTGTAAAGAAGACTGAGACACCCATACTATATGACTTGGAGTCTGAGCTAAAAAATGTTTATATAAATATTCCTTTGATACAATTCATTAGAGACATTCCTATTTATACTAAGATTATTAGAGAAATTTGTATTAAAAAAACTAGGAAGGAAGACGAATAATAATCAGACCATCAAAGTAATTACCCAAATGTCAGAAATGATATTTGGACTCCCATCAAAATATGATGACCCATGGAACCTAGTGGTGACCATAGAAATCAATAGAATTGTTCTTCCTAACACTCTAGTATATCTCGGGGTAACCATCAATGAAATGGTTGTTGATACTATAACATTATTGCAATTAAAAAAAAATAAGACCCACACCCATTGTGTTGGAATTAGCAGATAAGTCCATCGTTAAACGAATTTGGGTCCTAGAAGATATGGTGGTAACAATAGCTTCCTAGGAATATCCAATTGATTTTATAGTAATTTCTCCAAAGACTACTAAACCTCGACACCTAATAGTTCTATGTCGACCTTGGTTGGCCACTGTTGATGTTGTTATTGGGTGCAGAAATTGGGAAATGACTATCTCTAATGGGTCACAAATTTAACGATTGACTATCTTTCCACCTACCCAATTAGTTGTTGAAGTGCCTCTTTGGTTGGAAAATCCTTATGGTGAAGAATATTGAATGCTTCCATTGTTGACTTTAGGACAATAAATAGGGCTTCAAGAACAATCAAAAGAATACATTTTGCAACAATTCTTATCTGATATAAATTATATAGAATATCTGGTTTCTTTTAGTGGCTACCATCATGTTTTCAGCAATGAATTTCAAGAAAATTGTTACCCTGTTGTGTTTTCATCATTTACCATGGCAACCTTAGAATAAAACAGATAATGAAGCAACCAAAATATTGAAATCAGTGCTAGAAAAATGTTGTATGTTGGTACAAATTTAAGTATAGAAAAAAGACAGCAAGCAATAAACATGATCAAAAAACAATCTGGGGCATTTACTTGGGATTACATCGATATGAAAGGAATTCATCCCGATAATTCCGTACCCCACATTTATACCAATGATGAAATTAGGCCAGTAAGACAGCCACAAAGATGAATGAATATAGCTCTCAAATAAAGTGTCAAAGATGAATTGCAAAAACTTTTGAGTGTGAATTTTATTTATCCCATATCTAACAGTAAATGGATATCTCCCTTGGTCATGGTTCCCAAGAAAAATGGGAAGTGGGGGATTTGCATTGACTATAGGGATCTGAACGAATCCACCTTGAAGGACTATTTTCCTCTACCTTTCATTGACCAGGTACTTGATACACTATCACGTAAAAGGTATTTCTCCTTTTTGGATGGGTACAACGGTTACAATCATATCCAAATAGCCCCAGGAGACCAAGAGGAAGACTACCTTTACCTATCCATGGGGCACCTACACTTACATAGTTCTTCCATTTGGCTTGTGTAACACTCCAGCTACTTTTTATAGGGTTGTCTTATCTATTTTTTTTGATATTATACATGACTGTGTGGAAGTCTACATGGATGACTTCACGATGTATGGTGATCAAGGCTATTTTTGGCACAATTATATTTTTAGACTATGTCTATTTTTAGACGTGGTGATCATATTTTAGAAGTTTTAGGATGCTATTTGTAGATGGTTGATGAAGTTGGAAAAAAATATGAAATTCTATTTTTAGAATATTGGGTGAAGTCTATTTATAGATTGTCGATCTAAAAATAGAAGTGTCGATTATTATTAGCTCTTAATAATAATCCGACAATAAACAACACCTTATTCTCTTGGAGCACTTAATTTCAGTGCATAGATTTGGAAAATCAATGGGTTGAAGGAATTACGCAATTCCTAGGATTTAATGGTGGTTCATGCATGGAGGACTCAGTTAGAACTGAAGTGGAAAAGTTATGACAGAGTTGGAAGAGTAATTCATGGAGTTGTATTCAGTTTAACTCAGTTAGACTCACTTGAGCTAGTTGTATCTAGTCTAACTGAATGATACACTAGTGAGAGCGGAGTGAATTAATTAGTTAATTAATTCACAAATAATAACTCATTAATCAACTGAACAATACAACAGTTAACTACAGTGCATGTCAGTTCCAGTGGAGACACAGTGGAGAGATAGGTGAAAGGGAAAGATGGACTATCTGTTGTGACTATAGTGATGCATTGATTGCCCCACACAAACATTGGAGTTTCCAATGAGGATTGCACAGTCAAGGCAAGGGTAATTCAAATTCATTCAGAGCTATTCTTCAATAGGGATTGCACAGTGGAGGCAGGCTATCAAGTGGCAAGAAATTGGTGCATGGATTTGTAGATTTCTTATGATTAGTGTGTGACGATTGATTGTACTGAGAGCTTGATGTACTAAGCTTTGTATGAGATTGTTACATGATCTCCATGATACATAATATATGATATTTTGGGTATTTAGCTTCAGGCTTTCCCGTTAAACAACTGTGTTATGTGCGATTGTTTTTATTGCTTCATGTGTTTGCAACTGAATGTTTAATTTCCGCAAAAGATTAACAATGGAAGGATTATGTATTTAGCAAGAAGATAAATATTATTAGATCAAGAGAATCTGGATATATACATGCATCTTGTATATAATTTCTACATGGTATCGGATCAGTGTTAATTCTTGAAGATTGCAATTGTGAAGAATTGTTGAGTTTGTGCTGGTGGACAATTCGAATTTGCTACAGAAAATTCTTGGTCCAAAAGTTGAGTATACATTGAAATGTCTTTCAATGGGTTGCGATTGGAGTATGCCCTTAATGGGAGCTCGAATTACATAGCCTAGAATGATAGGATGGAGGCAGTGTTGGAGGATAATGGACTGAAGGAGTTCATCGATAGCGATTTTCCTAAGCCAGGATCTAGCGATGCTGCATTACTTGACGCATGGAAAAAGAAGATATCAAAGACAAGAATAATTATGTTGGAAGGTGTGAAGGACCATATTGTGTCCAGCCTTCACGAGTGTTAGCCACCTATAAAATTTTCTATACCAAAAGGTGGCTAAATATTTTTTGGAGCCTTAAAGGAAAAAAATTTATTGCAAAATTGTTGGCTCTTGAAGACTCTTAAAGGCCTCATGCCTCTGTCCAAATCTTCACTGCTATGCTCATTTTACACTCAGAAATCCTGCTGATTTCAAAACTAAAACACTACTACAAATTCCTTTTCCCCTTCCTTTCCTCTTCCAAAACTCACCTCATTTTACCCCTACATTTCCCATGAAAAATCCCTCATTTTCATGTTTTTTCCCCTTTTCCCCTTCATCAAAACCCTTTGATAAGGCTTAAGACCCTTTCTTTGCCTTATCAAAGCCCTCAAACTCCTTTGAAAACCATTGAAAATCAATAAAAAACCCATTTTCTTATTATAGACTTAAACCCCCTTGGGCTAAGTCTTTAACCCTTCCCCTCCATACGCCCTAGTGCTGGAACCGAGCGCTGGCCTTCCAAGTGCTTATCGCATCCCCCGATCGCAATTATCCCTTCCTCCATCAACCCTCGGTCATATGATTTTCCATATAACCCATGGCCCCGCAGTCGGGCGCCTACCCACTTCGAATTAATATTTCGCCCCCAAAGTTTAAAACTTCGTTTATATAATTTTGTCGGTTTTTATTATATCTTAAAGTTTTTTTGCCAATGCGAATTTCTAGTCGCTCTCCACCGATGGTCCCCGCCAGCCACTTACCATTGCAAAACCGGGCGGAATTCATCGCACCGCTTTTAAGAGCGGGGCAGTTTTTTCTATTTCGCAGCGATCCCATACACCGGCCGACACGTGTCTTGGGCCCATTTTCAAAAACCGCCCTCATCGCGCAGTAAAGATCGGACATAGACCCGGCGCGATATTGACGTCCGCCATCCGATCTGAGGCCGCTCATCAGACGGTGATTCGCTCTCCCAAGATGCTCGTGCAATAACCAAGGTACGGCGCGGTGTTAAAATAATCTTCGTCGTCAATCTGATTTGCAGATCGACGGCCCACACTCCATCGCCCCGGTCCCCTCGTCCACAGCAGTGCCGGTAGTCCCAACGCCACATCAGCGTCCAAGCGGCAGAATTCAATTGAGGCGGGTCTCCATGGTTTCTCCGCCCAGTCAGCAAAACCAGACCCGGCAACTTTATTCAGCATGGTTTAATTAAAGGTTTGATGTCCGAGCGTGTTTTATAAGGTTTATTGGCACCTGCTCACCATTGATCGCGTGGGCCGATCTCATCCGACGGCCCACGTTTGTCCCAAACCCTGAACATGATTTTCGACCATTTTTCGCCAAAACAAAGGTTTTAAACCTTTTTTCCGTTTTTATTTTATTTTTTCGAAAAATGTGACCCCTTCACATTATTTATTCACCTCCGCTCCTGACTGTCGATCTCTGTGCGATCGATAGCTCCAATTCAAATTCTTCTTCCGCCCTCCCTCTGAATTCATCTAATCAATCTCGACCGTTGGATGATGCCATCAAACGGCCATGCTCCCTCCACGTGTCTTCTGAAGCAGTAAACCTATACATGCAGGATTTTATAACATTTGTTCGTATTTTGCAGGGTTTAATGGTTTTTCCACTATGTCTGAAGAAAATTCAGAAGCAGAGGGTGACGATCCTCCCGCCTTCGATTCATCAAAGAAAATCCTTTGCAGGGTTTAAAATTCACATTTCATCGGTGTTTCATGGGGCATTGATGCCATATCACCCCTGCGCAGCCCTGCATACCAGAAAAACACAGTAAATCAAGCACAGTCAGAGAGTATCAGTGCCAAAGACAAAATATATCAGAACAGAAGATTAAAGACAGATCTATGGGGATTACGTCTAAGATGGTTTATCAAAAGCCTAATCCCCAATTAAAACGCAGTTAAAGGAAAAATCATAAAGGTTGATCAGACAGAAAGCCTTCACTGCCACATCAGGGGCTAATTAAATCCCCCAGCCACCGCAGAGCCACCTACAGCCTCAAAGAAATCAAAATAAGGTCGAATTTATTACCAAACCAGGAGGTATTTTGCATCAATACAGCTTAACAGTTATTTCAACCAAAGGAACTTATTGTAAACTGTAAGCAGAAGTTATTACAAGGATAACGAGGAGCCTTGAAGTCAACAAATTCTTTCCAGCAAGCCTAATAGTTAATATAAATGATTTAATACAGAGGACACCTATGTAAGCTTCTTCATTGAGCCCCCAAAGGCCGAGAAGCCATTTAAGTCTGTATTAATTATCTTTAGAGATCTTTTATCAGATCCCACCTCCTCATTCTTCTATAAATACTACTGCAGAAGAAGAGGGGTTGTTGGTTGTTGGTTGATCACTAGTTGTAATACTGAAACTCTCTGAAATAATACATAGTCTATTGAAGTTGAAGAATAAATTGAAGTCTTGGAAGCCCTGATGATGTTGTTGCATGCTTGTTACTGAGAAGGCTCTATCATTGGATCCATGAGCTTGGTTGTTGGTGAAGTATTCTGAACTGTTTAATGTTTTCTCCTGTTTTCATTCTATTCCATAATTTCTTACTACAGTAGGTTGAAAGTTTTAGGCTAAGAAATGACTCCTGGAAGCACCTTAGACCTGTTAATCCTTCATTGTCTTATGTTTTCCTCTGCGGAAGTATTTTAGAGTCTTTAATCTCTCTCTTTAGTCTTCATGCTTGTTTATTTCCTTAATAGTTCGAATAGTTGGTTTCAGCATGATTTATGGTTTTCCCTGCTTATCTGCTGCCACTTAAAAACTGTTATTGAAGCCTCCCTTCAAATTTTCTTGTTTACGGTGAGTCAAGGAGGTATGTTCTGATCTTTCCCTTTATTCTCACTTAAACAGTTGTCTTAAAGTTTTTTACAGTTGTAATCATAGATGTGTTAGGTGTTCCCTCTTCTATGACTGCAATTATCAGTGAATCTTTTATGTTTTCTAAGTCATTTGAAAAAAAATATTTGAGGAAATAGGGTGTTCCCCGAATCTTAGATTTCATTTTAAAAGTTGTTTTTGAAATCATTGTTTGCTTAAAGGTGTGATTTGTAGAATTCATGGTTATCCCTGTCTCTCAAAAAGCTCTTTATCGTTCAAATTGTGTTTTCGAATTCCCTTTGTTGAGAATTAAACTACTCCTTACAAATCATTGATGTCCATCTCATTCCAAAAACCAAATTAGATTTTCCCTCTAATATCCCATATCCATTGATAAGTATGTTATGACCTCTTTTTGACTCCATTGCCCAATGAACTAGATGTTTCTCCATTATATATATATTTCCTAGGCCTTTCATATTCTGTTGTATCAATCCAACAAAACAAACAAACAAACACCTACACTTAATAACCAGTCTAAAATCCATACTCTAAGCACACAAGATAAACCTTTGCAAACAAACATTTGAGAGATCCCTCTCTGAGAACAGGAGGACTAGATCCTGTAACTCTAAAGATTGGTTTTGATGTTGCCTTGTCTTTTGATTTTCCAAACTATCAAAATACGGGACACCAACATAATGGCGATCATGGTGGGACGTTGAGTAAAATCTTCAAACCAAAACACTCATTGTCCGGTATAACATAAGTAACCTTCTTCAAGCACTACCAAGCTTAATGGTAATCATGATAGGACTTTTTGAATCAGTGACAAACTAAGTAACCCTTAGGATTCTCTTAGAACCTTATCAAACCTTGAAGGAATCAGTTACCAAGTCATAAGAGTGAACTCTGTATGTTTTGACACCCTAGCTAAGTGTTAAGTCAGATTTAGGACACTCTCATAACCTATAAGACCGAAATACCTCAGAAAAACCCAAAAACATTTCAGTTTTGCTTCACAAATAAACATGGTGGTGGAACCATCCAATATCTTACCTTCATAAAAGCTAAAAAGTTTCCACCTGGCGACTCCACTAGCCCTAGTAGGCCTATTACTCATCTAGGTCTCCAGGTCTCTTTAGGACTGTGTTAGCCAGCGTTAAAGAAGTTTTGAAGCCTAGTCCTAACCCGGATTTATGAAGGAACGCAACAGAATAAACATATAACCATAAATACAGAGATGCAGTGGAAATAACACTTCATTTCATTAATATCAAAGAACTGAAATTTGCTTACAGATAGAATGAAAATAAACTAGCTAGGACGCTGGTAGCTATCTCTAAGAAGAGATGTGGTGGCTACAGGCCTCTGAACTGAGTTACAATGAGGCTCGAGGGCCTATTTATTATTTAGAAACAAAGGGAAATCCTAAACAGCCAAAACCCTAACCCTAGGAGATGAAGCGCCAAACCTATGGGCCCCGTTTGGGTAAATTGGTGTTTCAACTTCCCAGGGGCGTAACTTTGGCATACGATCTATGTTTGACGCCTACCATACCTCGTTAGAAAGATGTATCCAAGGACTACAAATTTTGAACGAGCAACATGGTTGGACCATGACCATGTTGCTCTCCGTTTTCCCAAAAAATGTCGTTTAGGGCCTAAAAACGACTCCGGAAGTTCAGGACCCGAAAAAACTGCTAAAAATAGTAAGTTGTGCCGAAACTGAAAAACTGAAAGAGACAATGGTGGGGCCCCAAGTGGAATAGGCGGGTGACCACCAATATCCACCTGGATCATTCCTCCCCCCTTAGGGAGCAATGGTCCCCATTGCGTTAAGTTCCTCCATGAGATGAGGAAATTTCTGCTGAACTTGGTCCCTGGTGAACCACTTTCCTTGGTGCAGGAGTTGGCCAGCTTTGACAACCCGATATAGTTGGATATTCTGCTGGCGAGTGTTCTTGATTTGAATGTCCATGATGCAATCTGTGGTGGCCTGTTCCATGCAGTCTGGATTTAACTCAGTTGGTGTGAGTTGTTCTGCAATGTCCGAGGTGTCCAGTAGAGGTGGGAAGTAAGGACGAAGGCGATCCACATTGAAGACTCGGTGCAGACCAAGGAATGGTGGAATACTGAGCTCGAATGCATTGTTCCCTACAGCCTTGGTGATGGTGTACGGCCCGTATCGGAGCGGGCGAAGCTTGCGGTGGGGTCCAGTGAGGCGCTCCTTCTGCGAATGTAGCCATACTTTGTCACCCACCTGGAAGTTGTGTGGCACCCGGTGTTGATCATGGCATTGCTTGTACTTGGCATTGGCTCTGTCCAATATATCATGAACCTGTTGGCGGATGTGTTGAATGTGCTCGATGAAGCTACTTGCTTTGTCAACTTCAGACTGAACATGAGATGAATTGGCCTGAGCAGCTGCAAATGGCATGGCTACGTCAATGGGACATAGTGGCTGGAATCCCAAGCCCACCTGAAAGGGGCTATGGCCGATTGAACTGTGGAGAGCCCGGTTATAACTATGTTGTACATAGGGGAGGCTCTCATCCCATGTGCGGGGATGCTTTGAATTGTACATGCGCAGAATGTGTACAATCATTCTGTTGACGACCTCTGTCTGGCCATCTGTTTGGGGATGGAAAGCTGTGGACTTGGTGAGCTTTGTGTCCAAAATTGACCAGAGGCTGGACCAAAATGTGCTGAGGAACCTGCTATCTCGATTTGATATGATAGACTGTGGGATCCCAAAGTGCACCCACACTCGTTCAAAGAAGAGTTTAGCAGTGGCTTCTGCTGTGATATTCTTCTTGCAGGCCGCCATAATGGCCATCTTCGAGAATCTGTCAACGACCATGAAAACACAATCATTTCCCTGCTTAGTAGAAGGCAGGCCCGACATGTAATCCATGGAGATGGATTCCCAAGGTCGACTAGGGGTAGGTAGAGGAGTATATAGGCCTTGCTTCTTGATGGTCGGTTTGGCAATGGCACAAGCAGTGCAGGATCTGATGTGCTTCTCGACATCCTTTCGAAGGTTCGACCAATAGAAATACTTCTACAAGATTGCTACTGTTTTCTCGACCTCGAAATTCCCAGTGACTCGACTGTAGTGTGCTTCCCATATCATCTTGGCACGCTCGCTTGAAGGAACACAAAGGTGTCCCATGTGACATAAAAGTGCATCTTGGAGGTGAAAATTTGGAACTTGCGTACCCCCCAAGAGTGCCTTGTAAGTGTGGCTAAATTCTGGGTCACTCTCATAGAGAAGCGGCCAATCAGAAGTCTCGTGCCCACAAGAGTTGAGCACGGTGGTGAGCGCCACGATCGGTGGTCGGCTGAGGCAGTCTGCAACATTATTGGTGCTACCCTTCTTGTACTTGATGTTCAAATGAAACTGTTGCATATATGTGGACCACTTCTGATGGCGATCATTCTGCAACTTCCCTTGTGTCTGTATGAACTGCAGGGGCCGGTGGTCTGTGTGGATGATTGTTTCCTTCCCTAAAATGTAATGCTTCCATTGTCGACAGGCTTGCACAATGGAATACATTTCTTTGTCATAGGTGGGATACTTGCGAACTGTCTCAGACAATGTCTCACTGTGATATGCCACTGGATGTCCCTGTTGAGTAAGAACCGCCCCAATAGCATAGTCAGAGGCATCTGTCTCGATCTCAAATGGCTGCTGCAAGTCTGGTAAGGTGAGCACTGGGGCAGAACAGAGGCGATTTTTCAATTCTTTGAACGCCTTCTGTTGAGGTTCCGACCAAAAGAATTTTTCTCTCGCTCCTCCTTTGGTGACTTGACTCAAGGGCCAAGTGATATGAGAGAATCCCAACACAAATCTACGGTAGAAATTAGCAAGACCCAGAAAGCTGCGAAGCTCTGTTATAGTAGTCGGGGCTGGCCAATCCCGAATGACTTGGATCTTGGCTGGATCCACATGCACCCCTCTTTCATCAATAATGTATCCCAGATATTGAACCTGGGTCATGCCAAAAGTGCACTTCTCCAAATTGGCACACAACTTGTGTTGCCGCAGTGTTTGGAGGACTTGTCGCATGTGGTGAAGGTGCTCTTCCCAAGTCTGGCTGAAGATCAGAATATCATCCAAGTACACCACTACAAATGAGTTGGTGAATGGCCGCAAGATGTCATCCATCATCCTCATGAAGGTGGCGGGAGCATTCGTCAACCCGAAAGGCATGACCAGGCATTCGAAAAGGCCTTCCTTGGCTTTGAAGGCAGTCTTCCACACATCGGAGGGTTCAATTGGTACCTAGTGATACCCAGACTTCAGGTCGATCTTGCTGAAATATTTTGCACCTTTGAGTTGGTCCAGAAGGTCATCAATCCGTGGGATTGGGTACCTATTCCGAACAGTGATCTTGTTCAGTGCCCGATAGTCAATACAGAGTCTCCACGTCCCATCCTTCTTCTGTACCAACACGATCGGGCTCCCACAGGGCGATGAACTTGGTCTGATGTGACCTTTCTGCAACAGCTCCTGAATCTGCCTCTTGATTTCACCATTTTCCAGAACAGAGCGTCGATAGATCGGTCCATTGGGTAGTGGCGCACCTGGGGTCAGATCAATCGGGTGCTTGACCTGGCAGTGCAGAGGAACCCCCGTGGGTGAGGTGAAGATGTCCCCGTACTCCTCCACGACCTTATCCATTTGTTGTCGTCGTGCAGAGGGGCCCTGTCTGGAGGTCGTGGCCACAGTCTTCTTCTTGCCCTGGGGGCGGATCATCAGGAAAACGAATTTCCTGGTTTGGGAAATGAGCTTACTACATTGTTTTGCAGTAACCAAAGAGATAGTCATAGGAGGTGGTACCTCTGGTATCCTGTACAACTTATTTCCCAAAGTAATAATAACAGCATGAGGTCGAGACTCATACATAGCATGACGCTTCCACAAGTATGGTTGTCCTAATAATACATCAGAAACATCAATAGGAGCAACGTCACATAATACCTCATCCGTGAAGGGCTTGATGCTATAGGGAAGGCGGCACTGCTGGCTGACGCGGAGATCTCGTCCTTGGTGAAGCCACCCGATGGTGTATGGATGTGGGTGAGCCGTGGTCGGCAAGCCCAACCGCTTCACGGCGTCTGCTGAAATGAGGTTCTTTTGGCTCCCATTGTCGACAATGAACTGTACAGGGGAGCCCTTTACCCACATCTCGGAGTGGAAGAGACGTTCCTCCTCCTCTGGATCTTCCGGTTCCTCCTTCTGGACCTTTGTAGTGGCAACAGTGGCGTTGGGCTCCGCATCAATAATCTGTTTCCCTTTTTCATTCGTCTTTTTAGGTTCTGATTCGGAGTCAGAGCATGCATCTGACTCAGAAGCCCTCATCTCGGCCACTAGCGACTGCTTGGCCCGACACTCACTTGTGTTGTGAGTGGAGCTCTTATGGAACTCACACCACTTTCCCATGTCCTTCTTTGGCTTTGCGGTGCTGTTCTTTTCTTGTGGCTTCGATGAGTTGTCTTTAGCCGCCATGCCTTGGCTCGGTCCTTTGTTTTGCGGTTTGGAAGCACCTTTCCCTTGCTTTTGATTCGCAGATCCAAAGTCTCGCTTCTTCTGCTTGAATTTCTGCTCAATCTTGGCAGCATACCGGTATGCCGTACCAAGCGAGGAGATGTCAAGGAAATCCATTTCCTCTTGAATGTATTTGTGTAGACAGCTGCGATACTTTAGCACCAGATGTTTCTCTGAATCTTTGATACCCAACTTTGTGCGCAGGGTATGGAACAGATTCGTCAGCTCATGCACATCTTGATCCCTTTGTTGTCGCAGCGTGGTCCATTGTATGTACTTGTCCTCATAGTTCCCCACGGGATAGTACTGTTCCTTGACGGCGTCTCGGAAAGAATTCCAAGTTGGTACGGCCGAGAACAGAGAGGGTTCTGTCTGGTCCTTGTTCTCACAGTAGGTTTCCCACCAGTCCTTAACATGGGGGTAGCTTTGAGGAGTGCAAAAATAATCTTCTCCCGGTCTGAAAAGTCATGAACAGAGAAATATCCTTCTAATAGATTCAACCATCTATCTACGGCATCTGCGTCTATTTGAACCTCAAATATGGGAATGTCAAAATTTACTTGTACCTTAAAGGGAGTCGCAACTCCAGAGTGGCTACTGGATGCAGATGCGCCGCCGGTGGGCAGCCGTTGAAGGATCTGAGCAAAGCTATCCATCATCGCGTTCCTTTATTTTTCGAGGGCCTCCTCGAGCAATATTTTGATAGGATCTCCTGCTCCCTCATCTTTCTTTTCGTCCCCCATGGGCGTCCGTCGAGGTTTACGAGGCTGATCTTGCAAAGGTTCCACCAGATCAAGCCCTAGCTCCTTATACCCCGACCTCGTTGAGGACATGCAAAGAAGGATCGAGAAAAAGCAGACCGCTCTGATACCACTGATCCGGATTTATGCAGGAACGCAACAGAATAAACACATAACCATAAATACATAGATGCAGCGGAAATAACACTTCATTTCATTAATATCAAAGAACTGAAATTTGCTTACAGACAGAATGGAAATAAAACTAGCTAGGGCATTGGTAGCTATCTCTGAGAAGAGATGTGGCGGCTACAGGCCTCTGAACTGAGTTACAATGAGGCTCGAGGGCCTATTTATTATTTAGAAACAATGGGAAATCCTAAACAGCCAAAACCCTAACCCTAGGAGATGACGCCAAAACTATGGACCCCGTTTGGGTAAATTGGTGTTTCAACTTCCCAGCTTTGGCATCGATCTCTGTTGGGAATCACCACTTTCTCATTAGAAAGATATAATATCCAGACTATAAATTTGAACATGCAATATAGTCCTGGGAATCATGTTGCTATTCCCAAAAAACGTACGTTTAGACCTCAACATTCTGAGATAGGACCAGAAAAACTGCCAAATAAGTAAGAATTAATGAAAAAGCTAAGAGACAATAGTGGGGTCCAGTGGACAGGCGAAGATACCAATATACTGGATAGTTATTAACCTAGATAAGGCATCGTGAGTAAACTTCTCAAAAAACGTCTAAAACCTCAGCCTCTCATTTTGAACAGTCCTTGGCTCACATAGGATGTTTCATTGCTGACCCCAAGTCACTCCTTTAATAGTTAACAATCCAGGAAGGTGATTCAGAGGACTTCAACTTCTAAATTATTCTTCTTCGGGGAGCCTCTTAAGAACAAACTCTGTCCCCGAAAACCTTGTTGACTTAGGAGATCCACACTTTGATTTACATCATACACAGAACATTTTTAGAACTAGATCTCAAGGTGATTTAAACCAAACTAATCTTGACATTGCAAATTTGCAACAGAGCTTTAGTAGAGAAGCTTCACCTTCCACTCCTCCTGACTCCCAACTTCTTCTTCACTTTAGCCTTTTCCACAACAAATCTGCTCAAAATCAGTTTGTTGGCCCAAGTGTTTCTTCCACTCCAATCTATACTACCACTATGCAAAACACTCCTGTTCAGTCCACTTTTACTCTTGTAAATCCACCTCTTATAAATCCACCCTTATTTCCAGCCATGGCAACATGGTATGCCCCATTAGTGTTACCACAACCTCTACTTCCCTTACCAAATGATTACCAATCCAAAATCCCTCACTTCACTGGAAAAGAGTCTACAACAGCTCAACATCATGTAGATAGGATGGAAGATGCTTTTGATTACATGGAGATAGAAGAAGAAACTGTGAAGATGAGGATCTTCGCCCAAATTTTAGGAGGAGATGTAAAGAAATGGTTTAAAAACTTACCTCCTAACAGCATAAATGATCTCCCTGCCTTACATCAAACAGTCATCAACAAATGGGAACTCAAAAAGAATCCTCTCTAAATACTAGTAGAGTATAGCAGCCTCAAGAGAAATCGAGAGAGTGTTCATGATTACTCTACTAGGTTCAATAGTGTTTACAATGCTCTTCCACCTCACATGAAACCTCCTCAAGGCATGGCCTTGGTAAGGTATCCCGAAGGCTTGGATGCTGAAATGACTTATCAGTTAAGGGGGAGGGATTACGTAACCTTAGAGGACATGCAGAAAGGAGCTATGAGCGTAGAAGCAAACATAATTGAGAAAATAAATAGGTTGAGTTTAGAGAAGAGGGTAACTTATAAAGATGACCTACTACCCTCAACCTCAACTTCTGACACAAAAACTGACAACCTAGTGAAGGTGATGGAGAGGATGCTTGAAAATATTAATTTGAATGAGAGAGTGCCACCAATAGAACCTCAAAATAACCAAAACAAAAATAGAAATTAGAATTATAGAAGAGAAAACAATCAAGATAAGCAAAATGAGAGCGACCAACAGATTAGACCTCCCTTCCAACAGAACTATGTAGAGCAATATGAGGAAGATAGGGAGTTGGAAAGGTTGGGAGAATCTCATGTAAACTTGATTGGATCAGACAGTGGGGATGACGTTTTCCTCACTAAAGAAGAACAAATTTTTTTCTCTTATGATCAAAATACAAACACCTATGAATATTCTGATGACTATAGGTTGGGTTTTGAAAATGAAATCATGGAGGTGCATAAACAATACGATCTTAGGAGAAAGGGAAACATAGATAATCCAAAGGATAAGAACACTAATAGCATTTTCAAGAAAAACACAAAAACTCAGCCCAAAAATACAGTAGAAAAAACCAACATTTTGACCAAGAAACCAGACATAAACAAAGACAAAAGGGTCCAGCCAAATGTTGAACAGAGTACCCCTAGCACTTCAGCTAGTGGTCCTAATAAAATTGTCCCAATTACCAGTCCCAACAAGGTTCAGCAAATCAAAATTGCTGACAAGAATTCAATTGAAAAGACAGATGTAAATATCAACAAGTCAATTGTTCCTTTCAGCCTTGAGGGAGAGATTTCTAAGATAAAAATTACCATTCCCCTAGCTGAACTAGTAACCCAAGAAATGTACAAAAACCAAGTTTTGAAAGCTTTAAACTTAGGAAGCGATAATGACACCTTGAACTTGACAGATGACAAGCCTGAGTTGTTGTTTGGTCCAGAAGTTGAAGGAAAATACCAAGAAGGGGTTGTCCCTGCCTTCTATGTTAGTTTGAACATACATGAGAAAATCTTACATAATGCCATGTTAGATTCTGGAGCTTCACACAATCTAATGCCCAAGGTAATAATGGAAAGCTTAGGCTTAGAAATTACTAAACCATACAAATATTTGTATTCCTTTGACTCAAGCAGAGTCAAGTGTTTGGGTTTAATCAAAGATTTATGTGTTAATTTAGCTCAAATCCCTGCTAAGAGTTTATTCATGGACATAGTTGTGGCTGACATTCCCCCTAAGTATGGCATGCACTTATCAAGATCTTGGGGAGCCAAACTTCAGGGAAGCCTTCAAATGGACATGTCTTATGCCACCATCCCTATTTTTAACCAAAAAAGAAGATTATACAGCGAATCCCACATGAAGTACATGGTGAGCAACATAGACAAACCAAACAACTCTCCAATATATTCTATTCAATCAAGTTTAGATTCCTTTATCTTATGTAACGAAGATGAAATTACTCAAAAAGATAAGGAAAACATCGACCAAATCAGTTCACTAGAGCAATCAAATCTTCCCTCGAATCAAATTCAAAACATTGATAGTCAACAGCAACAAGAAAATGAAAATGAGCCAAATATACTTTGGAAAATAAACTTTGATGGATCCTGTAACAAAACAAGTGCAGGGGCAAGTGTTTGGATTCAAAATACGAATCAAATTTTTTCATATAAGTTAGATTTCCCATGCACTAACAATATTGCTGAGTATGAAGCACTTCTCCTAGGGTTACAATTTCTTAAACAGTTAGAAGCCCAAAATATATCCATCTTAGGGGATTCTGAACTTATCATAAAACAAATCAAAGGAGAATACTCAGCTAGAAATCCAAGGCTTAGGGAATATCAGAATGTTTCCCTTGATTTATTGAAAACCTTCAAAAAATATGAACTCATTTTCATCCCTAGAGCACTGAATCATCTTGCAAATGAACTCGCCTTCAAAGCCAGCAACTGCCAAGTACTTGAGATAAATCAACAGCTCAGCGTGAAGGTAAAACACAGGCCCGCTGTCCCTGATAACGAAAATCACTGGCAAGTGTTTGACTCTGACAAACATATACATGATTTCTTGAAATTAGAAAATGATTTCAGCATACCAATATCAGAATCCAGCCATAAAGAAAATTGTTTGTATATTGAACAAATCCCAGATGTTGAAATGACATATATTGCTCATATAAATCATTATGAGAATCCTCTTGAAGCAGATATAATTGAAAACGCAAACCAATAAGACTTGGAAGTTTTACAATGCAAAAATGATAAAATCCCAAGAGGTCTCACACCTTTAGAAACCTTTTTTATTTTAATGATGTAGCCAAAGAACAGAGAATGGAGCCTGTGGAAACAAATGTAGAAGAGCATAACATAGGCAGTCTAGCAGAACCCAAGATGATCAAACTATCCAGCACTCTCCCAGCTTGCATAAAATCGCAATACATAGAGCTGTTCAAAAAGTTTAAAGATGTTTTTGTTTGAGGATACAAGGACTTGAAATCATATGATACCAGCATCATTGAGCACAAAATCCCTCTTAGAGAAAATCAAAATTGTTTCAAACAAAATTTGAGGAGAATAAAGCCTCTCTTACTACCTTTAGTTAAGGCAGAAATTGAAAAAATGCATGATGTTGGGATCATAGTACCCATTAGATTTTCAGAGTGGGTATCAAACTTAGTTTCTGTTAGAACGAAAACAGGGGAAATCAGGCTCTGTATTGACTTCAGAAATTTAAATAGAGCCTCTTTAAAGGACAACTACCCCTTACCCAAGATGGACCATATACTTCAAAGGGTAGTTGGGTCAAGAATGATATCCCTCTTAGATGGGTTCTCAGGTTACAACCGGGTCTTAGTGCTCCCAAGTGATCAAATCAAGACTGGTTTTACTACACCTTGGGGCACCTTTATGTATGTAAAAATGCCTTTCGGATTAATGAATGCAGGGGCCACCTTCCAAAGGGCCATGGAAATAGCCTTTTCTGAAGACATTGGTTATTTCATAATCATTTACCTTGATGACATAACCGTTTTCTCAAAAACTGATGAAGAACATTTGATTCACCTAAGAAATTTTTTGGAGAAGTGTAGAAAATTTGGCTTGTCATTGAATCCCAAGAAGACACTCTTTGGTCTCTAAGAAGGTAAACTTCTTGGCCATATAATTTCGGAACAGGGAATCAAAATAGACCCTACAAGGATAGATGGCATATTACAAATCAGTCATCCAAGAAGCCTCAAAGAATTGCAATCTTTCATCGGAAAGATTAATTTTCTAAGGAGGTTTATCCCTAATCTTGTTGAGCTATTAAAAAACATTACAAACATGCTTAAGAAAGATGTCGATGTAAAATGGACTTTACCAGCTAAACAATCATTTGAACTGGTCAAACAAGCTCTTACTCAAACACCAGTCCTGATTAGTCCAAACTTTAACAAAGACTTTTACATTTTTTCTTTTGCATCTGAGCATACAATAGCTGCAGTTTTACTTCAAAATAATGACTTGGGACAAGAACAACCAATATCTTTCTTTAGTAGGGCCTTAAGAGATGCTCCTCTCAAATATAACATCATGGAGAAGCAAGCCTTAGCATTAGTCAAAGCTTTAAAAGACTTTAGGGTCTATATTTTACACTCTCACATAATTGCTTTTGTTCCGCATATTGTTTTCAAGGACATTCTAAGTCAAGACCCTGATGGTAAAAGGGGAAAATAGATTGCAACTATCCTTGAATATGACTTAGAGATCAGGCCCACCAAACTAATTAAAGGTCAAGGATTAGCAAAACTTATGGCTGAGTCTAACTTCCAAGCACTAGACATGAATATGGTAGATGTGTTGGAAGAAATAGAAGAATCTACTGCTCCTTTTATTGAAGAAAAATTTCTGAACTCTCCTTGGTATGCTAACATTATTTATGTGCTTTTATATTTAAATGCCCCTCCTTCTTTGTCTAAAACTAAAGTTAGATTTTTGAAACAAAAGGCTTCGAGTTTTTGCATCTTAGATGGGGTGTTATATTGGAAAAATGCTATTGGAATTTTGCTTAAATGTTTACTTGAAGATGATGCAGGGAAAATCATGCATGATTTGCATGACGGAGAATGTGGAGGACACCTCTATTGGAAGGCCACAGCAAACAAAATTCTTAGATCAGGTTACTATTGGCCTACCCTTTTCCCAGACACTCAGAAATTGGTCATGTCTTGCCATAAGTGTCAAATATTTGATGGCAAAAGAAAACTTCTTCCCTTACCCTTACATCCTATCAGAATTGAGGTACCTTTTCAACAATGGGGGCTGGACTTCATTGGGGAAATCCACCCATCCTCCTCAGCTCAACATAAGTGGATCCTCACGGCCACTGACTTCTTTACCAAGTGGATAGAAGCTATACCCTCCAGAAATGCTAATGACTATGTCATTATAAAGTTTCTTGAAACAAATATCCTATCCAGATTTGGTTGTCCCAGAAAAATCATAACAGACAATGCTACTGCTTTTAAATCTAAAAATATGGTTGATTTCTGTTATAAATACCACATAACCTTGGGCCATTCCACTGCTTACTATCCCCAAGGAAATGGATTAGCTAAATCTTCCAACAAGAGCCTCATCAATATCATTAAAAAACTATTGGGACAAAATCAGAGATCTTGGCACAGTAAACTGGTTCATGCCTTATGGGTTGATAGGCTAACTACAAATAAATCAATAAATATGTCTCCCTATCAACTAGTTTATGGCATGGACGCAGTTTTTCCCACCTCATTGGGAGTGCCAGTCATGAATCTCCTTCAAGAATTGTAGGTTGAAGAGAATGATATGCAAAGGAGAATCAATCAAACCATCCATTTACAGCAGACCAGAGAAGAAGTTTATGAGAGAACATAGTTAGTCCAGGAAAATATGAAGAAGATATTTGATAAGAGGACTAAGGCAGATAATTTCCAAGTTGTAAATGTTGTTCATAAGTGGGAATCAAGGAGAGAAGAGAAGGGAAAACATGGCAAGTTTGAGAACTTGTAGAAAGGTCCCTATATTATTCATGCTGAAATGGGTCACAATGCATTCTTCTTGAAAGAATTGAATGGAGAGGATCTGTATGGAGGTCCTGTCAACGGCAGAATGCTAAAGCATTACTTCTGCCAGGAATCATAAGTTTCAAAGCATTGTTATTTTTCATTGTAAATATCATAGTCTAAACATTGAATTCAAAGTTGGAAAAAATCAAAAATACAAAAACAAAGAAAAGAAATAAAAGAGGGCAGATTGTGAAAACAATAAAGGTACAGCCCCATACCATAAAGAGAAACAAATTTGAAAGTGTGCAAGCTTAAATTCCACTCCTAAGAACACGCTTCTAATTAGTCATACAACCTAATCTTGACTAATTAGCTTTAAATTTTATGCTGATAGGATAGTGAATTCGATTTGCAAACTGTTTAATATTGGCTTATCAGTAGATAGATTAGGATAGAAATTAAAGGTTCAAACAAGCTCAAAATTTGAACCTAAGTTTCGAAAGAGAGATGACTCAAATCTGTTTTATTTTCTAAGTCAAAAAAGATTTAAATCTGGTTCTAATTAGCTCAAAATCTGAACCAGAGAACAAAGAAGCAACAGCTCAAGCAAGAGGAAAAACAGAGCTGTACAATAGAGGAAGGAAATGCTTTTGAAATTTCATATCTCAAGCCTTCCAGTTTTTGTTTTAAATTTTCTGCAAAATAATATCTATGTGCAGCTTGTTTTTTATGCCATAGATCACAGCAAGTTAAACAGCTTAATCTTGACTTGATTGTTTTTAAATTTATGTTATAGAATGTAGAGAATAAAATCTGTTAGACTATTTAATCCTAATAGATTGATAGAATAGGTAGAGAAGCATCTGAACTCAACTGTTTAATCTAAGTTCAGGAAGAAATAAGGAGTATAAATAGATTAGATTTCCTAATTTCAAAAGAATAAAATGTTGTGAAAATATTTTTCCAATCCAAGTGCACTCTAATGAAGAAAAAATGCTAGATCAGCAGGATTGGGTACGGAGAAAGCTTGTATTGATGAAAATCCATTGTTTTTATGGCTGCTAATATGTTTTCAGAGCAAGATCATCCCAGCAAAGGAAGGGCAGCCCAATGGATAAGGCACTGATCAACCCCCCAGAGAATCCAAGTCTGAAGTTCTTGATGCCTTCAAGAAAGCACCATCCCCAAGTGGAGCCACTGTTAGCCACCTATAAAATTTGCTATACCAAAAGGTGGCTAAATATTTTTTGGAGCCTTCAAGGAACAAATTTTATTGCAAAAGTTTTGGCTCTTCAAGACTCTTAAAGGCCTCATGCCTATGTCCAAATATTCACTGCTATGCTCATTTTACACTCAAAAATCCTGTTGATTTCAAAACCAAAACACTACTTCAAATTCCTTTTCCCCTTCCTTTCCTCTTCCAAAACTAACCTCATTTTACCCCTCCATTTCCCATGAAAAATCCTTCATTTTCATGTTTTTTCCCCTTTTCCCCTTCATCAAAACCCTTTGATAAGGCTTAAGACCCTTTCTTTGCCTTATCTAAGCCCTTAAACTCCTTTGAAAACCATTGAAAATCAATAAAAAACCCATTTTCTTATTATAGACTTAAACCCCCTTGGGCTAAGTCTTTAACCCTTCCCCTCCATACACCCTAGTGCTGGAACTGAGCGCTGGCCTTCCAAGCGCTTATCGCATCCCCCGATCGTGATTAGCCCTTCCTCCATAAACCCCTGGTCATATGATTTTCGATATAACCCACGGCCCCGCAGTCGGGCGCCTACCAACTTCGAATTAATATTTTGCCCCCAAAGTTTAAAACTTCGTTTATATAATTTTGTCAGTTTTTATTATATCTTAAAGTTTTTCCGCCAGTGCAAATTTCTAGTCGCTCCACCATTGATCTGATCTGTAGATCGACGGCACACAATCCATCACCATGGTGGTCCCCGCCAGCCACTTACCATTGCAAAACCGAGTGGAATTCATCGCACCGCTTTTAAGAGTGGGGCGGTTTTTTCTATTTCGCAGCGATCCCATACACCGGCCAACACGTGTCTTGGGTCCATTTTCAAAAACCTCCCTCATCGTGTAGTAAAGATCGGATATAGACCCGATGCGATATTGACATCCGCCGTCCGATCTGAGGCTGCTCATCGGACGGTGATCGCTCTCCAAAGATGCTAGTGCAATAACCAGGGTATGGTGCGGTGTTAAAAGAATATCCGTCGTCAATCTAATTTGTAGATCGACGGCCCACACTGCATCGCCTCGGTCCCCTCGTCCACAGCAGTGCCGGTAGTCCCAATGCCACATCAGCGTCCATGCGGAAAAATTCAATTGAAGCGGGTCTCCATGGTTTCTCTACCCAGTCAGCAAAACCAGACCTAGGAACTTTATTCAGCATGGTTTAATTAAAGGTTTGATGTCCGGGCGCATTTTATAAGGTTTATTGGCACTTATTCTCCACCGTTGATCGCGTGGGCTGATCTCATCCGACGGCCCACGTTTGTCCCAAACCCCGAACATGATTTTCTACCATTTTTCGCCAAAACAAAGGTTTTAAACCTTTTTTCCGTTTTTATTTTATTTTTTCGAAAAATGTGACCCCTTCACATTATTTATTCACCTCCGCTCCTGACCGTCGATCTCTGCGCAATCGACGGCTCTGATTCAAATTCTTCTTCTGCCTTCCCTTTGAATTCCTCTGATCAATCCCGACCATTGGATGATGCCATCAAATGGCCATGCTCCCTCCACGTGTCTTCTGAAGCAGTAAACCTATACATGCAAGATTTTATAACATTTGTTCGTATTTTGCAGGGTTTAATGGTTTTTCCGCTATGTCTAAAGAAAATTCAGAAGCAGAGGGTGACGATCCTCCTGCCTTCGATTCATCAAAGAAAATCCTTCACAGGGTTTAAAATTCACGTTTCATCGGTGTTTCATGGGGCATTGATGCCATATCACCCCTGCGCAGCCCTGCATACCAGCAAAACACAGTAAATCAAGCACAATCAGAGAGTATCAGTGCCAAGGAAAAAATATATCAGAACAGGAGATTAAAGACAGATCTATGGGGATTACGTCTAAGATGGTTTGTCAAAAGCCTAATCCCCAATTAAAACATAGTTAAAGGGAAAATCATAAAGGTTGATCAGACAGAAAGCCTTCACCACCACATCAGGGGCTAATTAAATCCCCCAGCCACCGCAGAGCCACCTACAGCCTCAAAGCAAACAAAAGAAGGTCGATGTTATTACCAGAATAGGAGGTATTTTGCATCAATACAACTAAACAGTTATTTCAACCAAAGGAACTTATTTTAAACTGTCAGCAGAAGTTATTACAAGGATAACGAGGAGCCTTGAAGTCAACAAATTCTTTCCAGCAAGCCTAATAGTTAATATAAATTATTTAATACAGAGGACACCTATGTAAGCTTCTTCATTGAGCCCCCAAAGGCCGAGAAGCCATTTAAGTCTGTATTAATTATATTTAGAGATCTTTTATCAGATCCCACCTCCTCATTCTTCTATAAATACTACTGCAGAAGAAGAGGGGTTGTTGGTTGTTGGTTGATCACTAGTTATAATACTAAAACTCTCTGAAATAATACATAGTATGTTGAAGTTGAAGAAGAAATTGAAGTCTTGGAAGCTCTGATGATGTTGTTGCATGCTTGTTACTGAGAAGGCTCTATCATTGGATCCATGAGCTTGGCTGTTGGTGAAGTATTCTAAATTGTTTAATGTTTTCTCCTGTTTTCATTCTGTTCCATAATTTCTTACTACATTAGGTTGAAAGTTTTAGGCTAAGAAATGACTCCTGGAAGCACCTTAGACCTGTTCATCCTTCACTGTCTTATGTTTTCCTCTATGGAAGTATTTTATAGTCTTTAATCTCTCTCTTTAGTCTTCATGCTTGTTTATTTCCTTAATAGTTCGAATAGTTGGTTTCAGCATGATTTATGGTTTTCCCTGCTTCTCTGCTGCCACTTAAAAACTGTTATTGAAGTCTCCCTTCAAATTTTCTTGTTTACAGTGAGTCAAGGAGATCTGTTCTAATCTTGCCCTTTGTTCTCGCTTAAACAGTTGTCTTAAAGGTCTTTATAGTTGTAATCATAGATGTGTTAGGTGTTCCCTCTTCTATGACTACAATTATCAGTGAATCTTTTATGTTTTCTAATTCATTTGAAATAAAATATTTGAGGAAATAGGGTGTTCCCCGAATCTTAGATTTCATTTTAAAAGTTGTTTTTGAAATCATTGTTTGCTTAAAGGTGTGATTTGTAGAATTCATGGTTAGCCCTGTCTATCAAAAAGCTCTTTATCGTTCAAATTGTGTTTTCGAATTCCATTTGTTGAGAATTAAACTTCTCTTTCCAAATCATTGATGTCCATCTCATTCCAAAAACCAAAGGATCCTGTGGCCAAGTTAGATTTTCCCTCTGATATCCCATATCCATTGATAAGTATGTTATGACCTCTTTTTGACTCCATTGCCCAATGAACCAGATGTTTCTCCATTCTATATATCTTTCCTAGGCCTTTCATATTCTGATGTATCAATCCAACCAAACAAACAAAAAAACACCTGCACTTAATAACTAGTCTAAAATCCATACTCTAAGCACACAAGATAAACCTTTGCAAATAAACATTTGAGAGATCCCTCTCTGAGAATAGGAGGACTAGATCCTGTAACTCTAAAGATTGGTTTTGATGTTGCCTTGTCTTTTGATTTGCCTAACTATCAAATACGGGACACCAACAACGGGAAAGCCACTCCATTTTTAATGTGGAAGGCTTTGATAGATTTGTTCCAAAGCAGCAGCGACCAGAGGAAGTTGGCGCTGAAAGAAAAGCTCAGAAAAATAAAATCTGAGAAGGGCGACAGTATTCCAAAATATCTAACAAAGTTTGTAAACTGTAGGGATGAATTGGGAATTGTGGGGATTACTGTTGATGATGAAGACTTGGTGAGCTTGGATCTCCTTGGGCTTCTGAAGAGTTTGCTTAGCTACGAAGACTCTGTCAATGGACGGGAGAAACTATCAGGATGGGAGCGACTTTGGTCAGATCTTATGCAGGAGAAGATAAGGCGAGGTACCAGGGATGGCTCTTAATCGAAGAATGAAGATGAAGAGAATTGCGCTTTGGCTGCCAAAGAAAGGAAAGGGAAGGGGAAGAAATTTACTTCAAAATCTGATGCTAAAGGCAAGAAGCAGGATTTGTCCAAGGTGAAGTGTTTTCACTGTCACGAACATTGGAATTTTGCCACTGACTGCCCACAGAAGAAGAAGAACAAGAAGGTTGTTGGAGCTGCAGCTAGAGAGGCCTTAGCCTCGCAATTTGAACTTGATTTATCTTTGATCACATGCTTGATTTCAAGCAATATGGGATCAGTGTGGTATCTTGATAGTGGTGCGTCTTTTCATATGATGGGAGACAAGGAGTTGTTTAGTGACTTGGAGGAGAAGGACCTCCAGATGCATATAGAGATGGGCGATGATGATCGATACAGTACGACCAACATTGGGACCATTACCTTTGAGAGGGATTCCGGTAGTCCATTCTTGTTGAAGTATGTTATGCATGTTCCAAGTTTGAAGAAGAACTTGGTCTCGGTCGCAATGTTGGAAGACAAAGGTTATGATGTTGTTTTCATTGAGGAAAAAGCCTTCTTTAGACATAAAAAAATGGGTCAAACCAAGAAGATAGGGATTCGAGTTAAGAATCTCTATAAGATGGAGGTAGATGGTTGTGTTGCAATGGTGGGAAAAGCAGAAGAAGTGGTGAGTTGGGATGAGGGCGAATTATGGCATAGGAGATTGGGCCATCTTCACCATGGCACTTTGAATATTTTGCAGCAGATTTCTACTGGACTTCCCAAGGGTACTCTTGCGCAGTCATATCAGTGCAAGGGATGTACTATGGGTAAGTTTGTGAAGACCACCTTTCATGAGGATGAGAACTGTGCTTCGGTGATCCTTGAGAGAATTCACACAAACGTGTGTGGACCTTTCTCAGTTGCTTCAATAGCCAAACACAGGTATTATGTTATATTTTTTGATTACTATTCTCCTAGATGTTGGATCTTCTTCATGCAGAAGAAGAGAAAAACATTCTCAAAGTTCTGTGAGTTTAAAGAATTGGTGGAGAAGGAGTCAAGGAAGCAAGTGAAAGCTTTACGGATCGATAATGGTGGTGAATACATCTCAGGCGAATTCAAAGACTTCTGTAGAAAAAAAGGAATTCAAAGAGAACTCATAGCGCCTCATAACCCACAGCAGAATGGGGTCACGGAGAGGAAGAACAGAATGATCGTGGGTGTTGCATGAGCGATGCTACATGACCAGGGCCTACCGATGCACTTGTGGGCGGAAGCATGCAATACTGTGGTTTATTTGTGAAACCATTGTCCTCATAGAGTACTTGGCATGAGTACACCTGAAGAAGCTTTTACTGGTAAGAAGCCCGATATTTCTCATTTGAAGATTTTTGGTTCATCTGTTTACATTCATGTGACAAAGGATGCCAGGAAGAAGTTGGATCCAACTGCAGAAGTTTGGATATTTGTGGGGTACACAGAAACACCCCATAATTATCCTATGTATTTTCCAGATAGGCAGATGACTATGGCACGACGGGATATAAAATTCAATGAGGTGAAAGCCATGAAGTTGTCGCTTGAGAGAGAGCTACACTTGCAAGTAAAGGAGGAACTTCTTGTTCCCAAATATGAGCCTCTATATGTGGATCAGCCACAGGAGGAGATTCATGGAGTGGAGGATTCCACTCATGCAAAACCAAACATCAGACAAGGCAGAAAGCGTACCACAGAAGCTGAGAGACTGAAGCTTGATGCGGCACAGAATGTAGGAGTCCCTGCATCACAGTACAGACAGAGACAGTCACCTGACCGATTTACTGGATACATGGCTCTGATGAGCAAGTGTATCGTGACAGAGCCATCTTCTTTTGAAGAAGCAGTGCAGGAGCCCACATGGGTAGATGCCATGGTGGAGGATTAGGACTCCATTGTCAGAAACAGTGCTTGGGAGATTATTCCAAGGCCAGTGGGAAAATCAGTCATAGGATCAAGATGGATCTACAAGGTAAAGCAAGTTGCTGATGGGAGCGTCGAGAAGTATAAGGCAAGATTATTTTCCCGGGGCTTCTCACAGATCGAGGGGATTGATTATGAAGAAACCTTTGCACCTATCGCACGGTATTCTTCCATATGGACCATCCTTCCTCTCTCAGTGCAGATCGGTTGGCACATTCATCAGATGGATGTGAAGACTGTGTTTTTTAATGGGATAATTGAGGAAGAGGTGTACATCGAGCAGCCTGAAGGATTTTAGATCTACAGCAGCAAGTCGCATGTGTGCAGGCTCAAAAGAGCATTGTATGGGCTGAAGCAAGCACCACGTGCTTGGTACACACGGATCGACAACTATTTCACTAGACTTGGTTTCACCAAGAGTGAGGTAGATGCAAACCTGTACCAAATTGTGGTGGAGGGTAAGCTTTTCATCATTGTTATTTATGTTGATGATTTAATAATAACGGGTGATGAGCAGTTGATACACTCATGCAAGGCAGATCTTACAAAGGAGTTTGAGTTGAAGGATTTGGGCCTCCTTCATCATTTCCTTGGATTGGAAATATGGCAACGGGAAGGTGAACTATTTGTGTCTCAAGGCAAGTATGCCTGGGAGATACTAGAGAAGTTTCACATGCAAGGTTGCAAGCATATCGACATTCCTCTTCTAGGAAATTGGAGGAAAGAGGATGCTACATCGAGAGAGGTAGTGGATGCCATTGTTTATCAACAGTTGTTGGGTTCGCTCATGTATTTAGTTAATACAAGACCGGACATATGCTATGCGGTGAACCAGCTTTCACAAGAAATGGTTAAGCCTACCAAGCTCTTTTGGAAGGCAGGCAATCATGTCCTGAGGCATCTCAAGGGAACATCTGAGTATGGCTTATGGTACAGACAGACGGATGAGGTGAAGTTGCATGGATTCATGGATGCAGATTGGGCAGGCAGCCCAAAAAACAGAAAGAGCACATCAGGAGGGATTTTCAGTATCGGATCTACGGTATTTTCTTGGTACAGCAGGAAACAAATATCTATGGCACTCAGTTCAGTGGAAGCAGAATACATGGCAGCAAGTCAAGCTGCATGTGAGGCTATCTGGATGAGGAAGATCCTGGTTGGTTTTTTCGGTTCACATTTAGATCCTACAGTGATACATTGTGATAATCAGAGTTGCATTAAACTCTCAGTTAATCATGTGTTTCATGATAGATCTAAACATATTGATATCCGGTATCATCATATCAAAGATTGTGTGAAACGGAAGATCATGTTGCTTTAGTACATTCCTACGAAGGATCAAGATGCAGATATTCTGACGAAGGCGCTCACCAGGAGCAAATTCGAATACCATAGAGTCTGAATCAGGGTGAAGGATAATCCCTATCTCGTTGAGAGGGAGTGTTGAGATTCAACAAGATGATGAGCTTAGTGAAAAGTGTCGCCTTCACTTAGTGGGCCCGCAGGCTATTTTTGGCGCAATTCTATTTTTAGACATGGTGATCATATTTCAGAATTTGCAGGATGTTATTTGTGGATGGTTGATCAAGTTGGAAAAATAGATGAAATTCTATTTTTATAATATTGGGCGAAGTATATTTATATATCGTCGATCTAAAAATAGAAGTGTCGATTATTATTAGCTCTTAATAATAATCCGACAATAAACAACAACTTATTCTCTTGGAGCACTTAATTTCAGTGCACAGATTTGGAAAATCAATGGGCTGGAGGAATTATGCAATTCCTAGGGTTGACTGGTGGTTCATGCATGGAGGACTCAGTTAGAACTGAAGTGGAAAAGTTATGACAGAGTTGGAAGAGTAGTTCATGAAGTTGTATTCATTTTAACTCAGTTAGACTCAGTTGAGTTAGTTGTATCTAGTCTAACTAAATGATACACTAGTGAGAGTGGAGTGAATTAATTAGTTAATTAATTCACAAATAATAACTCATTAATCAACTAAACAATACAACAGTTAACTACAGTTTATGTCAGTTCCAGTGGAGACCCGGTGGAGAGATAGGTGAAAGGGCAAGATGGACTATCTGTTGTGACTATAGTGATGCATTGATTGAACCACACACACATTGGAGTTGCCAATGAAGATCGCGCAGTCAAGTTAAGGGTAATTCGAATTCATTCAGAGATATTCCTCAACAGGGATTGCGCAATGGAGGCACACTATCAGGTGGCAAGAAATTGGTGCATGGATTTGCATATTTCTTATGATTAGTGTGTGACGATTGATTATACTGAGAGCTTGATGTACTAAGATTTGTATGAGATTTTTACATGATCTCCATGATACATAATATATGATAGTTTGTGTTTTCAGCTTCAGGCTTTCCCGTTAAACAACTGTGTTATGTGCGATTGTTTTTATTGCTTCATGTGTTTGCAACTAAATGTTTAATTTCCGCAAAAGATTAACAGTGGAAGGATTATGTATTTAGCAAGAAGATAAATATTGTTAGATCAGGAGAATCTGGATATATACATGCATCTTGTATATAATTTCTACATGGTATCGTAGCAGTTTTAATTCTTGAAGATTGCAATTGTGAAGAATTGTTGAGTTTGTGCTGGTGGACAATTCGAATTTGCTACAGAAAATTTTTGGTGTAGAAGTTGAGTATACATTGAAATGTCTTTCAATGGGTTGCAATTGGAGTATGCCATTGATGGGAGCTCGAATTACATAGCCTGGAAGGATAGTATGGAGGCGGTGCTGGAGGATAATGGACTGAAGGAGTTCATCGATAGTGATGTTCCTAAGCCGGGATCTAGCGATGTTGCATTACTTGACGCATGGAAAAAGAAGATAGCAAAGAGAAGAAGAATTATGTTGGGAGGTGTGAAGGACCATATTTTTTCCAGCCTTCACAGGAAAGCTACTCCATTTTTAATGTGGAATGCTTTGATATATTTTTTCCAAAGAAGCAGCGACCAGAGGAAGTTGGCGCTGAAAGACAAGCTCAGAAAAATAAAAATGGAGAAGGGCGACAGTATTCCAAAATATCTCATGAATTTTTTCCACTGTAGGGATGAGCTGGGAAGTGTGGGGATTATTGTTTATGATGAATACATGGTGAGCTTGGCTCTCCTTGGGCTTCCGAAGATTTGGCTTAGCTACGAAGACTCTGTCAGTGGACGGGAGAAACTGCCAGGATGGGAGCGACTTTGGTCGAATCTTGTGCAGGAGGAGATAAGGCGGGGTACCAGGGATGGCTCTTCATCGAAGAATGAAGATGAATAGAATTTCTCTTTGGCTACCAAAGCAATGAAAGCGAAGGGGAAGAAATTTCCTTCAAAATCCGATGCTAAAGGCAAGAAGCAGGATTTTTTCAAGGTGAAGTTTTTTCATTGTCGCGAACATGGGCATTTCGCCACTAACTACCCACAGAAGAAGAAGAACAAGAAGGTTGTTGAAGCTGTAGCTAGAGAGGCCTTAACCTCACAATTTGAACTTGATTTCTCTTTGATCGCATGCTTTGTTTCAAGCTATATGGGATCGGTGTGGTATCTTGATAGTGGTGTGTCTTTCCATATGACGGGAGACAAGGATTTGTTTAGTGACTTGGAGGAGAAGGACCTCCAGATGCATATAGAGATGGGTGACGATGGTCGATACAGTGCGGCTAGCATTGGGACCATTACCTTTGAGAGGGAGTATGGTAATACATTCTTGTTGAAGGATGTTATGCATGTTCCAGGTCTGAAGAAGAACTTGGTCTCGGTCTCAATGTTGGAAGACAAAGGTTATGATGTTGTTTTCAGTGAGGGAAAAGCCTTCCTTTGATATAAAACAACAATTCAAACCAAAAAGATAGGGATTTGAGTTAAGAATCTTTACAAGCTGGAGGTAGATGGTTGCGCTGCAATGGTGGGAAAAGCAGAAGAAGTGGTGAGCTGGGATGAGGGTGAATTATGGCACAGGAGATTGGGCCATCTTCACCTTGGCGCTTTGAAGATTTTGTAGCAGATTTCTACTGGAATTCCAAACGGTACTCTTGCGCAGTTAGATCAGTGCAAGGGATGTACTATGGGTAATTTTGTGAAGACCACCTTTCATGAGAAGGAGAACCGTGCTTCAGTGATCCTTGAGAGAATTCACACAAACGTGTGTGGACCTTTCTCGGTCGCTTCAACAGCAAAGCACAAGTATTATATTATATTTTTTGATGAATATTCTCATAGATGTTGGACCTTCTTCATGCAGAAGAAGAGCGAAACATTCTCAAAGTTCTGTGAGTTTAAAGCATTGGTGGAGAAGGAGTCGGGGAAGCAAGTGAAAGCTCTACGAAGCGATAATGGTGGTGAATACATCTCGGGTGAATTCAAAGACTTATGTAGCAAAGAAGGAATTCGAAGAGAACTCATAGTGCCTCATAACTCACATCAGAATGGGGTCGCAGAGAGGAAGAACAGAACGATCGTGGGTGCTAAACGAGTGATGTTGCATGACCAGGGCCTACCGATGCACTTGTGGGCGGAAGCATGCAACACTATGGTTTATGTGCAAAACCATTGTCCTCATAGAGTACTTGGCATGAGTACACATGAAGAAACTTTTACTGGTAAGAAGCCTGATATTTCTCATTTGAAGAATTTTGGCTCATCTGTTTACATTCATGTGACAAAGGACGTCAGGAAGAAGTTGGAGCCAACTGCAGAAGTTGGGATATTTTTGGGGTACACAGAAACACCCCATAATTATCGTGTGTATTTTCCAGACATTCGGATAACTGTGGTGCGACGGGATATAAAATTCAATGAGGTGAAATCCATGAAGTTGTAGCTTGAGAGGGAGCTACACTTGCATGTAAAGGAGGAACTTCTTGTTCCCAAAGATGAGCCTCTAGATGTGGATCAGCCACATGAGGAGATTCATGGAGTGGAGGAGTCCACTCATGCAGAACCAAACATCAAACAAGGCAGAAAGTGTACCATAGAAGCTAAGAGACTGAAGCTTGATGCGGCACAGAATGTAGGAGTCCCTACATCACAGCACAGACAGAGATAGTCACCTGACCGATTTACTAGATACATGGCTCTGATGAGCAAGTGTATCATGACAGAGCCATCTTCTTTTGAAGAAGCAGTGCAGCAGCCCACATGGGTAGATGCCATGGTGGAGTATGACTCCATTGTCAAAAACAGTGCTTGGGATATTGTTCCAAGGGCGGTGGGAAAATCAGTTGTAGGATCAAGGTGGATTTTCAAGGTAAAGCAAGATGTTGATGGGAGTGTTGAGAAGTATAAGTCAAGATTTATTTCCCAGGGCTTCTCACAAATCGACGGGATTGATTATGAAGAAACCTTTTTACCTATCGCACGATATTCTTCCATACAAACCATCCTTGCTCTCTCAACACAGATGGGTTGGCACATTCATCAGATGGATGTGAAGACTGCGTTCCTTAATGGGATCATTGAGGAAGAGGTGTACACTGAGCAACCTGAAGTATTTGAGATCTACAGCAGCAAGTCGCATGTGTGCAGGCTCAAAAGAGTGTTGTATGGGCTGAAGTAAGCACCACGTGCTTGGTACACACGGATCAACAGCTATTTCACTGGACTTGGTTTCACCAAGAGTGAGGCGGATGCAAACCTATACCAAATTGTGGTGGAGGGTAAGATTTTCATCATTGTTCCTTATGTTGATGATTTAATAATAACGGGTGATGAGCAGTTGATACACTCATGCAAGGCAAATCTTGCAAAGGAGTTTGAGTTGAAGGATTTGGGCCTCCTTCATCATTTCCTTGGATTGGAAATATGGCAACGGGAAGGTGAATTGTTTGTGTCTCAAGGAAAGTATGCCTGGGAGATACTGGAGAAGTTGCACATGTAAGGTTGCAAGCCTATCGACACTCCTCTTCCAGGAAATTGGAGGAAAGAGGATGCTACATCGGGAGAGATAGTGGATGCCATTGTTTATCGACAGTTCGTGGGTTCTCTCATGTATTTAGTTAATACAAGACCGGACATATGCTATGCGGTGAACCAGCTTTCACAACCGATGGTTAAGCCTACCAAGCTCTTTTGGAAGGCAGGCAATCATGTCCTGAGGTATCTCAAGGGAACATCTGATTATGGCTTATGGTACAGACACATGGATGAGTTGAAGTTGCATGGCTTCACGAATGCAGATTGGGCAGGTAGCCCAAAAAACAGAAAGAGCACATCAGGAGGGATTTTCAGTATCAGATTTACGATAGTTTCTTGGTACAGCAGGAAACAAAGATCTGTGGCACTCAGTTTAGTGGAAGCAGAATACATGGCAGCAATTCAAGCTGCATGTGAGGCTATCTGGATGAGGAAGATCCTGGTTGGTTTTTTCGGTTCACATTTAGATCCTACAGTGATACATTGTGATAATCAAAGTTGCATTAAACTCTAGGTTAATCATGTGTTTCATGATAGATCTAAACATATTGATATCCGGTATCATCATATCAGAGATTGTGTGCAGCGGAAGATCATGTTGCTTCAGTACATTCCTACGGAGGATTGGGATGTAGATATTCTGACGAAGGCGCTCACCAGGAGAAAATTGGAATACCATCGAGTCTAGATCGGGGTGAAGGATAATCCCTATCTCGTTGAGAGGGAGTGTTGAGATTCAATAAGATGATGAGCTTAGTGAAAAGAGTCGCCTTCACTTAGTGGGCCCGCAGACTATTTTTGGCGCAAGTCTATTTTTATACTATGTCTATTTTTAGACATGGTGATCATATTTCAGAAGTTGCAGGATACTATTTGTGGATGGTTGATCAAGTTGGAAAAATAGATGAAATTCTATTTTTAGAATATTGGGCGAAGTCTATTTATAGATCGTCGATCTAAAAATAGAAGTGTCGATTATTATTAGCTCTTAATATTAATCCGACAATAAACAGCAACTTATTCTCTTGGAGCACTTAATTTCTCAAAGCAAGGTACGATTTGGAAAATCAAGTACAAAGGAATTACGCAATTCCTAGGTTTACTCGTGTCTTGCATGGAGGACTCGCTTAGAACTGAAGGGAAAAGTTACGTACGCATTTGGAAGAGAAGTTCATGGAGTTGTTATTCAGTTTAACTCAGTTAATGGAGTTAAACTCAGTTGAGCTAGTTGTACCCAGTCTAACTGAATGATACACTAGTGAGAGTGGAATGAATTAATTAGTTGATTAATTCACAAATAATAAATCATTAATCAACTAAACAAATACAACAGTTAAGTACAGTGCATGTCAGTTCTAGTGGAGACCCAATGGAGAGATAGGTGAAAGGGCAAGATGGACTATCCGTTGTGACGATAGTGATGCATTGATTGCACCACACACACATTGGAGTTGCCAATGAGGATTGTGCAATGCAAGAAAACATAATTTGAATTCATTCAGAGCTATTCTTCAACAGGGATTGCGTAGTGGAGGTAGGCTATCAGGTGACAAGAAATCGGTGCATGGATTTGCATATTTCTTTTGATTAGTGTGTGACAATTGATTGTATTGAGAGCTTGATGTACTAATCTTTGTATGAGATTGTTACATGATCTCCATGATACATAATATATGATATTTGGGGTTTTCAGCTTCAGTCTTTCCCGTTAAACAAATGTGTTATGTGTGATTTTTTTTTATTACTCGATGTGTTTGCAATTGAGTTTTTAAATTTCCGCAAAAGATTAACAGAAGAATTTTTTTTTTTCTAAGTAAGTCTAAATTCTATTACTGAAACATATGGTACATACAGTATTGTGCCTTCAGAGGCGTCAAGAGTTCAGCAAAATAGCAAAAATGGGCTGCCCACAAGGGGAAACCAACCTGAAAAAAGTATGAGAGCTGCCTCGAATGAGGAAACCAGCTTTGAACAAAAACATATGACTGTAACAGTAATTTGACATGCCAAATGACCAGGACTCCTGAAAACACCAACGAGACAAAAATTCTGAACAAAATGACTAAATTGTAGTTGCCTGCCTTAGATACCATGGTCGCCAGAGGGAGGCTCTTCTTCGATTTTGCACTAGTAGCCTTCATCATTGTCGTCCGTAGCCAGACGAGCCGCGGCGGCCGCCAATTCTTTGGAATCGTCGCCGCCCACCTCGCCATGCTCCGCTCCCCATGTCTTTGACCTCGTTGGAGGAAGGTGAGCCGGCCGGCACCGTTCGGGGTGTTGCAAGAGTCTCCACCGCTCAGCCTTTCTCTCCAGACATTTCCCGCTCGTCTGCTGAGTGTCCCGATCGAATCCGCAGGGGCTTTGCCGATTGGAAAGGTGTGCAGGAGGCAGGGGGTTAGAGCCAGTTTGCAGGATTTCCTTAAATGTAACCGAGACGGTCGCCACTACTAGAGGTTGGGAGGTATGACATTGAAAATGAAACAGAGCCATGGAGGGGTTGACAAGATGAGCTGAGTCCGCAATGCGAAGGCAGGGTGAAGGCAGAGGGATGTGGTCGCCACGCGGAGGGGAGGGAATATTCCTATCAGGCCCACGCCCATGCCTGCACCTGCTATTCGTGCGAGGAGTGCGGCCATGAGAGCTATCAGAGGCGGAGGTCGAAGAGTTGATGGAGGGAGAGCGGTGACGAGTGGAAGGCCTTGCTCGGGTGCTGCCTCTGCGGCACCTGAGTTTGTGCCTAAGTCTTGGCATAGTTCCACCAGAAATGTGCGAGTGGGGAGAAAAATTCTGAGAGGCGAGAGAAGGATGCAAGGTGACAGGCGAAAGAGACTGAGACGAGAAGCCAAGGAGCGAAGAACAAAATGGACTGTGAGAATGGTGAAAACTGGGGAGGAACTCCAAACAACAATACAGATGACAGCGCCTGCCCAACGCAGTACGAGAGCTGGGAAGCTTTGCTTCCGGAGGGCAGCCAGAGCGGACCGGAGGAGTGTGATTCTTCATAGAAATGAGCGAAATGATCTGCAGCAGAGCCAAGAACTTAAGCGTCGGGGTGATGAATGAACTCCTGGAGCCAAAGGACGGCATATTGAAACGTTCACGGCCTCGTCTTCCCCACCGGCGTAAATGCCATTGAAGTTGATGGGATGTGGTGTAATTGCAGTCGAGGCGCCATAAATTTGGATTGCAGGCGGCCATGTGGCCTCGCCACGCGCCGACCCGCCCATTGATAGCCATCATGTCACAGGGTTACACCCGCATCCGGGGAACAGTGGAAGGATTATGTATTTAGCAAGAAGATAAATATTGTTAGATCAGGAGAATATGGACATATACATGCATCTTGTATATAATTTCTGCACATTAGATACAACCCTTCGATTTGTGCTAAGACAAAGGGAGAATCACATTATTTATGCTATTTATTTTGTTTGAAGAAATCTCTCACCTGCAGAATTAAATTACACTATTACTGAAAAATAATTACTAGTAGTAGTCCATGCTATCAACAAATTTAGGCACTATATTATTGGTTATGAAATTTTTGTCCATACTAATCACTCCGCTATTAGATTCCTTATGAATAAACCAATTAATAATGGAAGGATTACTAGATGGTTAGTCTTACTTCAGGAATTTAATATTATTGTGGTTAACAAGCCTGGATGAGATAATTCAGTTGCAGATTTATTGTCCTGAATGAATGTTTCACAAAATACTACTCCAATTCCAGTACTAGATGACTTTCCAGATGATAACTTGTTTTTTTTTTCAACACATACTCCTTGGTTTGTTGATGTGGCTAACTATTTGGTATCGAGTAAGTTTCTAGAGAATTTGTCGACCAGGGAAAGACACAACATTGTGTAGCAGAGTACCAACTATTCTTGGATAGAAGGAGACATGTACCGCACTAGGCCTGATCTAATTATGAGGAGGTGTGTACGGGAGGACAAAATTTATGATTTCATGAGAGCTTGCCAAAACGAACCCTGTGGTGGGAATTTTGTAGACAAAAGAACAACCTATAAAGTCCTACATGCGGGTTATTATTCGCCCACTCTTTTTGAGCATGCCAAGAATTTTTTCTCTAGCTACGATGCTTTCCAAAGAATGGAAAGGCATGTTCCAAGTGACGAAATGCCTCTTCAAAATCAGGTATAAATAGAACCTTTTTAAAAAAGGGTGTTATATTTTGTTGGGCCTATCTCTCCTATGTCAAAGAAGATGACATATACATTAGTCTATATTGATTATGTAATGAAGTGGGTGGAAACCAAGGATTTATATTCTGCCACTCAAAATTTTGTTGTAGATTTAATTTTTCAAGATATCTTCACTTGGTTTGGGGTACCTAGAGAAATTTTCACCAATCAGGGGACACAATTTACCTCCAAACTATTAAATGATATCACTGAATAGTACCAGATTAAGCATTGGAAATCAACCCCATACCACCCTCAAGAAAATGGACAGGTTGAGTCTAATAACAAATTATTGGAGTATGTTCTTACTAAAACAGTTTAGTTGCACCATGGGGAATGGGCTGATAGGTTGTTAGAAGCTTTATGGTCTTATCTAATAACATGGAGGAATGTGAAAAGATATATAGTTTAGTATATGGGAAGCAGGTATTGCTCCCCATCGAGTTTCAGGTATAAACATTTTAGAACACTACTCAACTGGGAATGGATATAAATGAAGCTAAGAAACAAAGAATACTTCAATTGAGTGCACCTAATGAAATAAAACAAGATGCCTTCAAAATAACTATGTTGGTACGGTATCAAAGATCTCGGTGGCATGATAAATATATCAAGAAGAAAGTCTTCCAACCATGAAACTAGGCATTGTTGTACGATAGCAAGTTTAAACACTTCAAAGGTAAATTTTCAACAAGGTGGTTAGGACCCTATGAAGTGCAGGAAGTTTTCGAGAATGGCTCAGTCAAGATTAAAACCATTGATGATGATCATACCTCATTTGTGGTAAATGGATACAAACTGAAAATATACCACTACCCACTCTCCTAACAAGAATTTTTTAGAGATGTGATGCAAGACCCAGAAATGGAGTTGGTTCATAAGGGGGATCTAGCTCCAAATGGTTCTTCAAATTAATTTATTCTTCTAATTATTATTATTATTATGTGTGTGTACATAGTATAAACAACACTCGGTTGATTTATGTTTTCCTCCACAACTCACATAGAATAAGGAGGAAAATTTTCAAGGATAGGTTTATTCCTTTATCCAGACTTGACTGATTATTTACGGAAAAGGAAATATTGGAGTTGATTGTGAACATTTTAGACTCCCTAAAATTGAATGTTCTAAGAATTGAATAACCGAGGCTCGTTAATATTAAGTGGAAAGTAATAGTTAGGCATATGCCAAGTACATAATTGTTCCTTTTTGGGCTTGGAAGAATAATTACGGAAAATAAATCCCCTAGAGTCTACTTTGGGTTTTTCATACTCTCTAAAACTAAATACCCCGAGCATTAGCTAACTCAGGCTCGTTAAAATTTATGAGAAGGCAGTAGATAGGGCTCTGTTGATTACATAATTATTCTTTCTCGGAATCAGTAGAATAATTACAGGAAAGAAGGCCCTTAGAGCTCTCTTTTGTGCAGTTCAGGCTCTCAAAAATTAAAATGCGCAAGGTAGTGACCATTCCAGTCCTAGTCAACATCCATGGATTGGTAGCACAAACATTGTTCTACAGTAAACAACTGTCAAATTTTAGTTGCAATTATTAAAGTGATTTATATTAATTCTCAAGCTCATGAGGTAAGCCTTCTATTTATTTCTCTAGTACATTTACAATTGTTCACTGTCTTCCATGACTTGTTCATTGATTCTGTACTCAATTCAGTACTTATGACAGGACTGAAAGTTGGGTACTGAATATTTTATAATATGGATATAATGTCAATAAATGTTAGATAATGTCAACTTAAGCTCAGCAACATTGGAATCAATGGAGGTAATAAATTACAAGTTTTTGGTTCATTTGTGATTAAAGTAGCAGCCTTCTGTAGTGAACACAACAAATGGGAAAGACAACCAACTAAGGATCATGTTTTCCTAAACTATATTATTTTTGAACTCCTAGATATCATTGTACAATCAAATCAAGGTATGAATGAATTTTCATTTACTTAGATTAATTCAGAGAATGTCGATAATAGAACTTAATTGTGATCTACCTCCATTTGTTTCAATTATATACATTTCCTTTCCATATGTCAATGAAATTCAATTAATGTTCGACCATCCTATCAAATCTTTCATTCCACCCATTCTTCTTCATGTGATACATGTGCCTAGTACCTATTCCATCATTGCAAGTGACCAATCCATGACATGATTAAGAAATACATAGTCGCCCTTTTCGAATCAACCTAAGCCTATTTAAAACCCCGAAACCAAGGAGTTGGCTATCTCCTTTTCTAAATCCAGTGGTTAGTTGGCATGTGATTCCCTACACCTCCCTCCTCACTTTCGACATTGTTTTTTATTCACAATGGGGGTCGATCGTCATGAACCCACATTTTCCCATTTCTGCATTGGACTAGAATATGCAATCTGTAAGGGTCGATTTCAGGAGAAAGGGTGGATAGGCTTCATTAAAAAGATTCAAGGTTATAACGATAATTTTTTCATGGAATTCATGTGAAGCTTCAATGGGAAGTCGCAGAAGTGGGTAATAAGAGAATTAAGGTTACAAAAAAATTGATAAGTAAGGCAACAAGGTTTCCATTAACTAGTGAAAGGTACTTCAAAGGAGGGTCGCCTGAATGCGATGATTTTTCCAAGTTTCTTAAGCTTGCGTATAAAACCATCAACTGGTCGAAGGGAGTTCTGCGAATTTGTATAGAAGAGGAGTGGTATCCACTTATCACGGGATCGCAAAGGTTCATCACCTATGAGGGAAGGTATATGGTTGTCTATCTTTATCACATTAGGCTACTTTTACATTTCATGGATGGGCATGAGGTTAATTTTCCATTATTCATTCATCAAAGTATGTACAAAGTTGTTCGATACATTTAGTCTACCATTAAAAACGCTGAAACTAGCCTATGTCATCATACTGTCATCAAAATTCTAATCGTTTATGAGTTGACTCGACATAAAAAGTCATGGGAGGAGTTTTTGATTGAAAAAATTCCGAGGGAGGAAAATCAAATCAAAGGTCGCCAATGGATTATTAGCCCCCATACAAATAAACTGGATCAAGGGACAGAGGCCCCTCCTGGCTTTGTTTCCAAATAGGAACAGGGCCCTAAAGGAACCCATGTGTCATCGAAAGCAGAGGGTAGTTCGGTGAATCCCCTGGAGAAACCAGGAGTTTAAAACCCTATTTATTCTATCAAAAAATGATCCCTAACCTCAAAGGGAATGAAATTTAAAGTAAACGGTGAGTAGAAGAAGGAACCTATGAGCAAGGATGCAGTACCAGAAGAGCGGGAACTTGTAAGCAAGATTGTAGCAGTAGAAGAGCCCCAAAAAAGTAAGAGAAATAAGCCTTGGGTGAAGGTTACAAAGCCATTTGACTCACTGACATAAGAACGGCCTGAAAATGATAACATGGCTCCTAAGAAAAGGAAGAGTAAAATCTTCTGAGAAAAGGAAGAAACGACACCAACATCGACTTTGTCACCACGGGAAATCCCAAAAGTATCTAAGATTCTGAATGCATCATAGGGTCGGCGGCACACAAGGAGCATGACTAGACAACGATATCCACCTTCAGGTATCAAACCCTCGAACTCGTCACCATTTTGTCTTCTCTAGGACAGTAAGTGAAAAGCACCTCTCCGGTATTCAACGAAACAAATAAATAAGAAAATATTTTACGTGAGGAAGACAAACCGATTGACGAACTCCAAGAATTTTTTATATAATTCTCCACAACATGACCAATCTGAAACAAGACCAACAATAGGGAAACAAACAGCTAAAACTATGGTAATCCAAACACACAAAAGATCAACTCAAAAAGGGAGCAGTTCGTGGAAGAAAACCCTGCCTCCTAAGGATACCTCGGCTCGCAGAGAAGAAGACTTGAAACTGCAAATATCCAAGCCATAGAAGAAAAATGAGAAACTTAGAGAGAGATCTCATAAGTACAAAATGTTGTTTCCTTATGTTCATTCGGTCAATGAAGTGTATCAAAACCATAATCTGGCTCTAGTGTCCAAGAAAGATGCACTGATCTTGAGAAACGAGTTGCTCATTAGTTGGAAAGTGAGGCAATTGAATCCAATCAAAATACGCAGTGCCCATGAACTATCCATAACGTTTCGGTGGCAACTAGTGTAGCAGAACCATGGTTTAGAAGTCCTATTTAGTGTGAAGGGAATCTGAAGGCAGGGATAGCCCAATTTTGATAATTGGTAAATTTTGAAAGAGGAAGTTGCACGAGGACATGTGTGTTAGTGCATTTGGTGCACACATGTACGAAATCACACCAACTTAAGGGGTGTGGTTTACCCACTTAAGTTATTGGTCACATGCAGAAAAATAAGTGGAGTCACAAATATTCCATTGTGTGCTCCCTTGATGTCTAAGGAGGCTTTGGTGGTTGTCCTTAGGCGGCTTCAAATGAGCAATCATTGTCCTGGAGTGTGATTTTTGTGGTCCCGGAAAGTTTCTTTCACCACTCCCAGCATTGCATGCATTTCAATTCAAAAGGCACGCAAAGGCACTCTTCACGAAGGATTATGCGTGCAAAAGAATTTATGACTTGCTCAAATTTAATTTTTCCTCAGACCTTAGATATTTTTAAATACTTTCCAGATTCTGTAATGTCTTTCAGCCTTGTAAATCCTTCTGCCTGACATTAAATAATGTCGTCTTCTGCTTGTATGATTTTCCAGTGTTAACAGTTGCCCCCTAATGTGTAAGGTCTAGGAAGAACTGTATAGCTGAAATACATTATAGTTTTTTTTCTGTATATTGTGCGTAGAGAGAGAGAGATCTGCGTGAAGCTCAGAATTGGAAACACCCTGCATCGGTTCAAAGAATGACCATGTCCTATGGGACCCCTGTAAGCAAATATAATACAATATATATACAAATTTTCTACAAGGCGGGCATGTCCCATGATCATGATGTTGTGGCTAGTTAGACAAATCTATTTGACAAATACATGTTTTTTCTATGTCACTAATATGGTAGTGATCTGGTGGTTGCTAACGACCACTGCTGACGCCCTCTGGGGCATTTTTCTTTGACAATAGGTGGAATGTGGTGCCCATATGCGTAAACTTGGTATGGCATATAACTACGCATTGTACACATAGGTTCTAGATGGGACCTTCCCGTGTAAGAATTCTTGAAAGAGATGCTTGTGAAGGCACGAGTCTTCGACGAATTTGATCAAAGTGAAATGGTTGTAAGGTATGATACCATCTTGACATGAAAGCTTTTGCTGTAGTCGAATGTCAGGAGGATCGATGACATATGTGGGCAATGATGTCTCCCATAGTGCCACCAGAGGATGCCCCTTATATGGAAAGGGGTAATCCAAGGTATCACTTCCTTTTTGGAAAATAGGTGTTGAAGTCAACAAAAAGGAAGCCTGAACTGAACAAGGGGTCGCTGACATGAGGGGTCGGGGACCTGGATTTGATGGGTTTAACACAGGCATGTTGGCGAGGGGTGACTGAAAACTAATGATGGGGATTCAGTGGCCCAAGGTCAGAGTGTATTAAGCAGCTTGGCGGCAGTCATAGTTATTTCTGATGGGGAAATCCCTGGAGTCGGTAGTACTTATAGGGTGGGTAAAAACTCGCTATGAATGTCATGGTGGATTTTGCGTGGGGGTGTGATACTCCGACTGAGGGTGTTCAGGGGCTGCTGCCATGGTAGAAAATATGGATGAGAGGGTGGGGGACGTAGTGCACTATTTGTGGTCTTTGTACACTTACCAAAAGAATAAAATAATGGGGTTTGGTTTGTACAAAACACAGAGACGGGTCCCCCAAAACATGACAGGGTTCGCCCACTGATGTTGTGAGGAAGGTGTTTTGTTGAGGGTGGGGGGCCCATTGGTTGGTCTCATGTGTGGGGTTGATTAAGCAGATGAAAAAGTATCGTAAATGGGATTATGTTGGTGGAGGTATGGTGGGCCAAATGTGAGGCGCAGTAGTGCACTTTTGATCTACTTATACAACCTGGTCATCCAGGAAGAGGGTTTTTACTTTGTATGGTAAAAATTGACCGTATGCATGGTGGATGGATCGGTATGAGGTGCTTCCCATACTAAATTGGTATGGCCATGGTGTCACTTTTGTTGTGATATATGGTCTACTGTGGGTGATGAGCGCCATGGGGGGGGAGGCTCTACCGAACAACGAGGATGTTTATCATGTGTAGGGCGAGGTGATGATAAACATGGTTAGATATGAGGAACCTATGGTTGATTTGTGATGGAGAAATGATGTCAGGATATGCAGAGTTTTCTGGGAGTCTATCATGTTGGGGGTAGAAAGATACCTACTCTGGAACTTTCAATGGACAGATTTGTGAATGGTTTGTGAGATTTTCCAGCAAAAACAACTACCTCAAGTGAAATCATCTTCTTTATCAAATATTATTTAAATTCATGAGCTTTTAAAAAGAAGATGAGAGAGGGGATACCTGCCGCCGCTGAAAATATATTTTTTCGGGAGTGCGAATATGTGGCATCACCTCTATTCGTCATGGAGTGTTGATCACGGTGCAGCTTATGGTTTAGAGAACAGACCTTCTGATCTCTCATTATGGTTCTCCCAAGTTTTTTGAAAAGGGAGATATATAGGTTAATATGGCCCTAATTCAATTCATTTGTACTTCGGGAGATAGAAGTACAATGTTGTTCATAGTGATTGTCTTGACATATTAGGAAAAATAGCCTAGATATGGGGGTCCCATCGTGCTCATTTTTTGGTCTGGTAGGGTACCAACATCGCAACACTGCTAAATCAAGGCAAGTGGTGACCAGATGATTGGGCGTTTTGCATAACACGCATGTTGGTCTTCTCTGTAGAGAGCAGTTTGTAATGTTCCAAATGGGGAAGAATAGGATCAGTAGGGAATATCTAAAGATATTCCACTATGGATTTACAAAATTATGGAAACACACCAGAAATTCTAAACCAGAGATAGGCTGGTAGGGCATTTACTGGTCATATCACCTCTAAAGAGAGGGTGAAAACCAGAGGCTTCCTAGCCCGTTCCAGACTCTGTCTATAGAAAGTTGGTAAAACACAGCAAGTAAGGGAATAGAACACTCCTATTGGATTTTTCATCCATTTTTATCCTTAGATATATAGATCTAAATAATGGATCCAAAAGAGGAGCAAAAACCAAACAAGGAAGAAGCGGGAAATTCCACTCTCGGGAAAATCTGCAATAGGCTCAAGGAGGACGTTATATAAGCAAGCCAGTGTTATAATAATGCATACTAGGGCTGGGTTCCCTTATTATAGGCTGTGTGGGACCTCCATGCAGATATTCAGCAAAAAAAAAATGGTTTAGAGGGCTTAAACAGATCTCCCACAACCAACACTAGCTAAAAATCAGCTAAAGGAGAGGGTTGAGTTAATAGAGAACCCTCCTTCTGGAATTACGCAGTTTCTACTGGAAGTCATTGGAAATCAGCCATTAAACTCATATTACAGTATGGAATCAATAAATCAGATCCATAATGAAGTTCCTTTTTAGAAGCATTGAATTTACATGAAGCAAGAGCAAGAATCCTTCAGAAATTATAGCAGTAACACATGGAAAAGCTGCAGAAAGACTTGATAGCATCCTATATGAGGAGCTTCAGATGCTGTAGGTTAAAACTCAGATCTAAAACTGATAAATGGCTGAAACATCAGATCCATACTAGATCTAGAAACTACTCAGCCTTCTTAACAAGATCCCCTTGGGGTTTTATCAAAATAATGCATAACAAAGTGTAGATCTAGCTTTTAATACACTAAACTGCAGAAAAATTCAGAGATTTATAAAGATGCATTTCATTACATTACATATCAGATCTGAATATGAATATATTAGTAAGCTACTTTACAAATCTTCAAAGTGAGAGGCAAGCTTCAATCACCAGAAAGCAAGTACAATGAGAAATCTAGACAGCAGTGAAACATGTACATGAAAATAACGCAGTTCATGGAAGGGACTGCGTAGTAGCTTGAATGAAATGATACAGCAGATAAAATTACAGATCTGAAATAAAAATGAGAGTGAGATCCTCTTTCGGGTGGTCACAAGACACCCTCCCTGAGAGAAATCTCCTCTAAACAACTAGATCTTGCAGATCTAGTTCACCCACTTACTGCAACTCACAAACAGCTGCAAAACCCTCAACAGGACCAGCGCTACTATAGAGATGTAGCTTGGACATAATGCCAGATAGTAGAGAGATGCATCACAATCTCCTCCAAAGAGCTACTCCATGGAAGGAGAGAGGATTCCTAAACAGGGAATCCTCTTCCCTTAGGCTAAACAGCCAAAAGACTAGAGTTGTTGCAGCAACTTTTGAAATTCTTCAACAACCTTTGCTTGTTGCCTCTCCTTCTTTTTATAGCATGAGGGCTTGCCAAAACCCTAAACCACCTTCTTCAACTTATCCTCTTTAACACAAGAGATCCTCTTCTAGAAGTAGGTTGTGCTTGATGGATAAGCTTCCCTCCAAACTGCGTTGTAGGTGGGGCCAAGTTTGACCCATTCAAATGAATTTCCCCTTTCACACTTAGGGGTGTTTAATATAATAGCCCAGATTTGTCCTCTTTCACATTGGGCATGTATTTATTCTCAACTTAGGAGTTTAATAAACCTCCTTCACATACTTTTATTCATGAATAAATCAAACTGATAATAAAATGCAATATTCCCATGAGCTACAAAATTGGGAATATTACACGATTGGGGGTAACTAGGGGTTCCCTGATTGGTCATTTTTTAGCTGACAAGAATAGGATGGATCTACTTGTCACATCCTCTTGGGTTGTGGAGTTGTCTGTGGATTCTGCGTCCATGTCATCTTCTTGGGAGCGGCAAACTATGGCTGAGCATAGACTAGCGAGGGCTAGCCGGAATCGAGGGATATTATGAAAATTCTCAAGAAGGTGATTGTCAGTGCATAAAGGACATGTGAATTGTGTTTCTCGCAATCTGACGTAGTAAACCCGTTCTATAGGATACCATCTATGGATGAGTTCCAAGGCTGCACATTCTTCGAGCAAGTGACCACGTTCATCGCACAGTGTGCAGCGTATAACAGGCAGGGGCATGGCTGGGGGTCTTTCTGGTGCCCTTTGTTCTTCCTATAGGTACAGGATGGTACGAGGTTCATTTCTGGATGCCTAGGTCGAGGGATCCTCTTTATAGGTTCACTCGATGGCATGTAAGGCATACCTATATAGTGGGATCTCTGGGAAATAATGGGTATAGTGCCCATAGTTGCTGCAGATAGCGCATGCATGATTAGTATGCAATGCTTTGCCTTTACCTTTGGTGCCAGGTTCCTTTTTATGGGAACGTGGCATTTTTATTCCTGTCTCAGAGCCAAGGAGTGGTTTTAATTCATCTAGCTCTGGACAGATATGGGTGGGATGTCCTATTACGTCGCATATGGCGGAGACTAGTGATTCTAGTTTTATGGCGGGAGTCTCCTTCTTCTTTCCTCTCTTCTCCGTTTTCTTAGTCGTAATCACTAGTTTTGCAATGGAAATTTCCTTTGCAGGGGTGGTTTCGACCGTTTCTTGGACGGGTGGGGCCTCCTCGGGACTGAGGGGCTTCAACACTATGGTGGTGATGTGAGTGGCTCTTGTTCCCATAGGGGGGATGAGATACCAAACGGGTATTGCCAATGATATGTTTAGTAACGCCAGTGTTGGCAAACCCTGCTGGGAGACGAAACCAGCTGGGGGGTAGAGGAAAGGGGTTTGGGAAGTGGCGTAGGCTAGAGAGGCTATCGTGGCCGATGACTCGATGCCATTATTGCTCATGTCCATGTCCTGACTAGCTTCAACCCTTTATGTGGACATCATGCACACTGAAGCCCCTATGACATCAGGTGATGACTCAGGGATAATGGGAGGATCTCCTAGGAATGATCCTAGAACGGACGAGGGTTTGAACTGGTCGGGGCCATATTCTTGCTACCGCGAAAGCGCATCCGAGGATGTATCTACATAGGGTAGAATTACATCAGTGTTTGTTAGGGCTTGCTTCTCGCTATGTGTCAATTGGTCTACGGTAATGATGCGGTCCTCGTGGGGGAACATCATAATGTGGAAGATGGAGGAGGCTATGGCTGACATGGCATACATATAAATTCGTCCAAGGAGTATGTTATAATCCAAGTGAGAGTCCAAGACTTCAGCGTCTATGTGGATCATCTTTCAAGCTAAGAAAACCAGGACATTTTGGTAGAGGCCGACGGGGGTGGAAGGACGACCGCCGTATGCTCTAAGCATGATCACTGAAGTTTTTAGCTCAAGAGACCCTAGCTTTTGCCAAACATTTTTTGACATGATGCACGTGAATGCACTCTCGTCAATGGCACATCAGTGAATGGTGATATTCTGGATCGACACTGGTATCTGGAAGGCGACCATGGAAGGAAGCCTGGGGGTGGCTTTGTCTAAGTCAAAATCCATTAGGCATGTATCCGCAGGGTCAATAGCGCCTAACATGGGAAGTAGGGCTATCCATTGTTTTGGGCATGACTATAATACTTCCAAAGCTGACATAGAAGCAGGAGATTATGCTAAATCATCCACGGTACTATAATTATGGGTTGTTTTGGAGTAGTTTCATGTAGAAAAAGAATTAACTCAAAAACAGATTGCAGAAAACACAGATATAGAACTAGACAAAACAATGGCGGAAAAGAGACTTCAACCTCATGGCATTCTCATCATTCTCTCTTATTAAAAGAATTTAGTTTACAATTTAAATAGATGAGAGAAAATGTCTAAGATAGTCTGTGCTATCTTAGACTCCTTTGGTTGAGATAATTTCTCACCAAAAACCCACCAAGATAGGAGTTACTAAACAAACTCCAATATTTGAGGAACAACCCAAGAGTTAGGCACATATTCCTAACTTGGAATATTTAATTTATTTATTTATTATTTTGGATTTATTATTGTCATTTGAGAGAGGCTAAACTTCCCCCCTTCAATGACAAATCCAAAATAATAACGAGGAACCATCTTCCAAGTTCTCACGTTGATCCTCAAAAACATTGCCTGAAAAACTGCCAAAGCTGGATGCTGAAAAAATGTAATCTGAAGAGACCATGAGTCAGTTGTATATCTGATTCATCTCTGAATTTTTCTTGACAACTCCATCACTTTCCAAGTTGCAAAAGGATCCATATATCCTTTGCGTGAAATCAGCATCCTTTGTCCACTGACAAAATTTGTTGAAAGCCCACTGACTGATGATGTCAAAAAAAACTCATTGTTGCTTTTATTGTGATGAAAATTGTTCACTACTTCTTTGTTGTTGACTGCCAACTGGCGAATTTGTTGATGCCCACTGGCAAATTTGTTGATGCCCACTGGCTGTTGAAGATGCCCACTGGCTAATTTTTTTGGTTTTGTCGAGACTTTCAGTCTGACAACCACTGTCAATGTAATTAAAATTTTCCCCCCTTTGGTAACTAAAAGGAGAGAAACTTCTCTTGGAAAGTATTCCTGAACTCCCCCCCTTTAGGTGTAGGATTTTTACACTGGTTTCCTCCCCCATTCAACTGCATGAGAGTACCATCATCTTTTCACTGTTGCCTGCACTATGTGTGATTGTATTCAATTGTAGAACTGAGACAATCTTTTGACTGTGGATGACCATTTCCAAGGGTCAATCCATTCATAATGTATCTTCAATCTGGTTGTTTGTCGTTGTTTGCGACATTTCTCTGAGGAATGATTGGGCTTGTCACAATGGTGACAAGGATGGAGATCAAAACATTGATCTTACATATGACTGGTTCTTTGAAAATGAGAACATTTTGGTTGGACTTTAACTTCAAGTTGCATGCAATTCTGTTTGTCTGCAACTTTGGGTTGTGTGCATTGTTGGTTGTTTGCAACTTTCTCAGAACTTGCTGAGGTGAGTTTTGCAAGAAATCCTCCACTGAAGAACTTAATTGGCTTGGAATAATCTTGGATATGTAAGTTGGTGTCAACATTGACATATCCTGAGCCTCGTCGATTCTTTTTATTCTGAATTTCTTCCCAAGGCTTGATGATGGGCTTGGAAGAAATTGGAACTGGAACAACTTCAACACTTGAAGTTGTTTGAATGAATGACTTATCATCTGGACGGTTCAAAAACTTGAAAGTATCACGCTTTTCTTGCAATTAAATCCTTTGAAGTTGCGACTCGAGTTGAAGAAACTCAATATTTTCATGTGTTTGTCGTAGATGCCGTGAAAGATCAGCAAGAGTTTCTTCGTAGACTTGCACCATGTCTTCATCACCTGAGATGACCAAACTGTGAAGAATGTTTAACAACTAAATATGTTGTGCCATATGAACTGGTGCACTTGAAATCAGGCTCTCTTGTTGTAGATGTTGTTCTTTGAACTGTTTCACTTGATTTTGGTACTTGAAGGATAGGCTCGCTTGCTATGTGACTTGAATGGCACGCTTGCTTAACTTTTTGCTTATTGTGCTTGCTTGGAACACTTGCGAGAGTTGTAGAACTTTCTTTCTTAAACTCTGGAATTCACGTTCACTTGATGACGATCACGTTTGTTTAAGCGATCACTTGACTTACTTGATGATTTCACGCTCACTTGAATGAATAACCACACTCGCCTGATGTCGATCTCAACTTGCTTGATTGTTTTAACTTGTTTGGTTGTTGTGATGGTTGCTACAATGAACTTCACGCTGGCTCACTTGAAGGTTTGAAATTTGTACTGACTTGATGCAAATTGCTTGAATGAATAATCACGCTTGCTTGTAGGAGATGTGAACTTGTTGCTTGTTTGATTTAAAAAATCATGCACTCACTTGATTTTGTGTAAAGGAAGGGTGTCGAACACTGTCGACAATGCACCCAAGAAAGCTTACAATGATTTTAATGATTCACTTAAAACAATGAATTTGATTACAAGTTCTGAAATGGATTTGCAAGAACGTTGATGTAGACTTTGCTTTGAAATGCATTAACTTGACTAAGTGAATTTGATTGTTGATGTAGAATGCTGATGTAGACAATATTTGATTATATGTTGTAGTGGCGCAAATGCATGTGTTGATCTTGCAGCTATTTTGTTACATGTGTTGTGCTTGCTAATATTGAACTTTATGTATGCAATATTAAATGAAATTATTGATGTGTCACAACTAGACACAAATCAAAAAGCAACAACATGAAGCCATAAAAAACATGCGCCATCACAAACACACATGGTGTACCTAAGATCCCCTTATTCAATTTCGGGCAGATCTAGGACACAATCACCAAAAAATGATATCTTTATTGAGTATTGAGATCATCAACCTTTCATATCAGTATTGAAGCTTTCTCAAACAATGAGAATTTCACATTCGAAAATTTTGGAAACAAAAGTCTTCAAAAACCGTGTGCACTAATTGCTCACACCTTATCTCTCCAAATACTCCTTATGTCTTCAAAAACTTTTTTTTGTTTACAATTTTCAAATTTACACTTCACAAAATCACTTCAAAAACTTCCACATTTACCTTATCACTCCAAAGATTTCAAAACATCACCCTTATTACTCCAACCCATTACAAAATTTATAAAAAAAATAAAACACCTTATCTCTCCTCCAAAAAAGAGTATTTTATTTTGAATCCCTTTTAACTCCCGAAAAAACAATAATTATGAAGTTCCTTTTTCACACCACTCTTGATCTCTCCCAAAAATATTTGCACTCATATTACAAAAATGAAAACTTTTCTTTGACTTCAAATTTTACAAATATTTATACATATTCAAGAAGTGCATTTCGATCCTTAGCATAATCACTTTTCCTTTGATAATTGAGAAAATGTTCTTTCCGGGAATCTTCATAAAATTCAATCAATTAAACATGAACAACTTTAATTTCTCGAAGTCGGGTTAAATTTGATAGTAGGATATATGTTCTTTTCAATAGTTAGAGAAATACTAGAGCGGGGCAAGGTTTAGCAATCTGTTCACCTTCAGGCCAATGCTTTCGATTTACTGGCAGAGATTCGACCCTCCTAAAAATGGAATTGTGGCCTCTTGAATTCGGTCATTCAATCTGCTCATGTCAACTTATAGACTTGCTCCTCGTCACGCAGGTGGGATTCACAACGTCCGAGTAGCCACCCATGATTTCTGATTCCCACAGCCACTTTAATATGCCAGATATCTTTGCACAGATTGATAACGTCTCGAACTTGAACCCAAATCAACCAAAAGCAACCAATCCGTACTGGATTAAACCTCCAGGCTCACAGCTCCAACAGATCATGGATTAAACCTCCACTATTTACTTTGCACGTAAGAAAGGCAAACACATAGATCTACACAAATCAGATTAGTTAAAAAACGTTGCACAAAGCAGATCGGGAGGATTTGGGGACGGAAGGACTGCAAATTTTATAAATCGGGAGTGGGCAATAGCACCACCGGTTTCTCTAACCGTCTGATCTGAATTGTCAACTATTCAATAGGTTACTCAAATCTATTGGTGCCCAAATCCCGTATTGCTCAGTTCAAAACATTAAACCCCCTTCTTTTGAATGACAATAAACTTTCACAAAGATTGAAATTATTGATAGAATTAAGGAACAGTAGCTCAAGTCGTATTCATAATCCCAATAACACAACAAGCAATCTCATGAAGATCTTCAAAACCCACTGTTCATATACACTCAAATTTCTATAACGGTATAACCAGATAACCAGCTTCCAATCCAAGACCCGTAAATGATTCAAACATCTCTAAGACTCAAAATAAAACAAAAATTCTCCTACATCCAACTCTGTATCATTCAGTCGTTGTAGAAATGCATCAAACACCAAATCCTACTCAGAACATTATACTGCTATCCCAAATCCCCAAAACTCTCAATTTGTGTTCATTCGTAAAGGCTTTTTGAGGGTTTGATAATGCAAATAAAAACTAATGTTCGAATCCAAGGCACTTCGAACACAAATTAAAAACCTGAACTTAAGAAACCCTGAAACCCAGTTCAAGTACTAAATGAGATTTGAAAAACAAAACGCAGAACCTCATATTACGGTCATTCTGCTCCATTTTCCAAGCTTTTTCTCCAGAAATTCCATGATTCCCTTCTCCGGCAATCCAAGAAGAAATTGAGATTGGAAAAGAGGAAAGACGGCTTCAAATGATGAAAAATTGAACCAGAGATATCTCATACATTAATAGAGGTACAAAAAAAAATGAGGCCCTTAACCATCACCTCTGATACCACATGTTAGAAATGAAATTAACTCCAAAACAGATTGCAAAAAACACAGATACAGAACCAGACAAAACAATGGCAGAAAAGAGACTTCAGCGTCATGGCATTCTCATCATTCTCTCGTATTAAAAGAATTTAGTTTACAATTTAAATAGATGAGAGACAATGTCTAATATAGTCTGTGCCATCTTTGACTCCTTTGGTTGAGATAATTTCTCACCAAAAACCCACCAAGATAGGAGTTACTAAACAAACTCCAATATTTGAGTAACAACCCAAGAGTTAGGCACATATTCCTAACTTGAAATATTTAATTAATTTATTTATTATTTTGGATTTATTATTGTCATTTAAGAGAGGCTAACATTTCATATTCTCCTATTGGGTCCCTTCACCATCTTTGGCAATGGTTCAATAGGCATCTTTGAAATGGTCAAAGGTGCCTGGGATCATGGCAGGCGTTGTTGGTTATTTCCCCCCCTGTCTAGGATTCCCTTTGGACTTTTTTTTTCCTTTTTTCTTCACCACGTTAGGAGGGTATTTCTCCTTGTTATATTGGTGTGTTTGGTTTTGGGAAGGCTGCACAATGTTCACCTGTGCATTGGTCTTCATAGGCGGGTCTTGTGTTGGGGACTGAGCATAATGCAATCCCTAGTTTACACCTAGTTGTTGGAGGGGAGCTCTTCCATCAGTGTTTCTTTCTTTGTAATGGGTCCCTTGAGCTAGAGGATAGGATCCTCCCTGGTGATACGCTTGCGCCCTATTGGTAAAATTTTGTTGAGGCATATGATGACTTTGAAAACCAGGTTGAGGTATATTCTAGGTAGAACTATACGTGTAGCCGGGGTTTTGACTACTACTACCTAGGTAACTTTGGGTCAATGACCCAATGAGTCCATCTGCAGAGTTCGACGCACTTGGAAATTCTTGATAGGTTTGCATGCGCAGGGGGTTGGGCAGGATATTGTAAATGTATCCTGACTGTGTATAAATCAGCTCAAGTTGTTGGGATTTGTTGATGGCTTCCTCTTCGGATATGGGCCTTTGTTGTGCCACATCCTTTGAAATCTCTACAGTGAGATTTTTCAGGAAAAAATCTAAGAGAACCCAGTCGTCAAGTTTAGCTTTACATAAACTATGATGCCGCCTCCATTTGTGGAGATGGTCCGAGATATGGACGACGGGGGTTTGTCTAAAATGTGTCAGTAATTCCATTTTGGAATCATGGTGAATGGGTAACTGAAAATATGTTAGGAACGTGGTGGTGAGGACACTAAAGGTTCCATGTGTAGCATAGGGCTGCTCCACGTACCATTTCGCCACTACTCCTGTCAGAGTGCGTTGAAATAGTCTCAATCGAATAGTGTCGTCAATGATATTGTTCGATGAGCACCACAGGTGAAAGGTCATGACATGATTACCTGGGTCTTCCGCTTTCTTTCCTTCAAATTTTGGAATATCCGAAGGGAGCTATGCAGGGTTTTGTGTGATGGGGTTGTTCGTTAGTTTGGTTAAATCAGGTATATTCAATGAAGCTAAGAAAGGTGACTAGGAGGTTGACACCATTTCAACTTGTGAAAACACAAAGTTCTAGTTAGGAAGAGGGTTATTCTATGACGTGCCATGCTGTGTATTCGATTGGCTTCCTGAATGGGTCGCACTCCTCTGCCCCCTAGGGGTCGTGGGAGGAGTGTTGTGTGGTGTGGTGTTGGGAGACCGACCAGGGCTCCCAACTAAGGATTCCCCAATAAAGGACGAACCAATAATGGTGGCAGTGTTCCGTCTTTGACGCCTAAATGGAGAAAGACCTGGAACCACTCCCGGTAATAGGGGAGGTCCAAAAGAAGCCTAGATTGACGAGGTCCCGTTGGGTCCGTTCTGGTGTCGACTAGGTCTAGTTTTGGAAAATTTTGAGAGGATAGAGTCTATGATCAAAGAAAAATTCTGGTCACATACATAAAACAAAGAGAAATTATAATAAATTTTCCCTTTAAATTAATTCTATGTGATCAAGAAATCAAAAAATGGTTTTTGTTTGTTTGCGTATGATACTCAAATCCTAGAAGACCTATTCATCCTCATGCACTCAAATGTAACTAGGCCTTGAGAAGATATCTTGCGAGTGCTAGCACAAAGTCCTATAAGAGTTGGCGATGCCCCCAGTCAGCCGAAGAAAATCCACCAAGGTAAGGGTTTAGGGTTTGGCGCTTGCCTGTACCGTCACCTATAGGGAAAGGATGCCCTAGATTTGGCCACTAAGTACCACCATCCCACGTGAGTGTTTGAGTCTTGGGCTTCTTGGTAATTCAGCTAGCAGTACCGAGTATAAGCCAAGTCAGGTAGCCCTGACTGATACCTGCCCGCACTGCGCCTAAGCCTAAACCCCTCTGAAACAGGTCTCTTCCACACTATAGTTTTCTTTTCTGTGGGCTAATAGGTGTATTTAAAGCTCCCTAAACAGTCAAATTATATGTTTCAATATCAAGAATGATCAAGGCGGCTTATTGGATGCCTACCCCCTTAATCCTAACTTAAATTATAAATTCTTTTGTGGCCCCTGTGGGGAGAATTTAGTGAGTTTGGTTAAGTTATTTTTAGGTGTCTTTGATTTTCTTAGTGAGTGGATGTGTGTGAGCAAAAAGTGGAAAACCACATAGTTTGAACGTGTGGATATGCAATGATCCTTTTCAAAATCCCCTATTAAACTATGTTGTATTGTTCCTTGCTCAAAAGAAAAACATGTGCGGATATGGGCCGCTTTCTATTTTTCCTAGTTAATCTATGTGATCAACTAAAGGGAGATGGCGAGTTGTGAATAGAGAGTTTTCATATGCTTGCCTAGGATTATCGGAGGGTGCAAAGGCAGTAGAGATTACTTGATCTTCTATCGACAATTCAATCCTAGTGCAAAAATTGAACTAAACTAATGAATTTTACACTAGAAAAAATAAATTATCTAAGCTTGTGTGGACTTAGCCCACTTACTTGGGCTAGTTATCTAGGTGTGTTGGTACCTAAATTTTCAAAACATAAAAAAATTTCGGAAATGCAAGTTAAATTTCCCCCCTAATTAAACTATGTGTGAACTTTGCAAAAATCAACTTGAAATAAAACTGGCACTAAGCCTACAAAAAGTAGGTAAGGGTGGGCTTTAGCAAGCTGCGGGGTACCTCAACCAGTGTTGGCAGATGTATTATGGGCTGCCAAGCACTTTACAAGCAGGAAAAGATAGAAATGTGGGAGAAATTTATCTTTCTGTCTTTTGCAATCAAAATTTTGAAACAAGCGTGATGTCTGCACGCAGGTCAGCTCTAAATGCTATCCCTGGGCACGTCTTGGAAGGGAAAAGTGTGCAAATTCATGTAAAATTAATTTTTGGAGCTTTTCTGCTTCAGTCTGTCACTTGGGATGAACTAAGGACTGCAAGAGAAAAAGGGGGAAATTCAGCTCCACTACATAGCATAGACAGGGGTCTCTGCCAAAAGGGAACAACCACATAAACTTGGTAATAAACGTTAGTGGAGTCACCAATCCTATGTTAGTGTGTTTGGTGCACACATGTACGAAATCACACCAAATTAAGGGGTGTGGGTGTTGAGTCTCAAATCTGCATTTTTCTTATACATCTTCCTAGACCTTTTTCATTCACCTGAACCTTCCAAGTTGTCAATATCATTGTATATTAATTGCAAAAGAGCATCTAAAATGGTTTTTAACTATTTAGATTTTGCTCATTTAGTTGCGGAATCTTGCCACTTTCCGCAGCTGCTGCAACTTTCCGCAGCCATTTTGTGAAACTCTATGTTACAGGTGTCTTCAGGTAAAACGAGCCACATGGGCAAGTCAGAAATGATGTGGACATGGATCGTGTCCTATTGGCTCGAGAAAATTCACCTAAGGACGCTACGGTCAAAGGTGGCCAAGTGGAAGTCAACCGTAGAGTCCCACGGTGACAGGACTCTGTTTCTCGTCACATAGAGATTTATATGGCCGTTTCTGAATTGCGGAGACAAATCAACACCTGTACATGGCTCCATAAGCCGAATTCAAACATCCACTCTTCATAGATTTACTCCTCAACGCGGCCATGATCCTAGATCTTTGGACGTAATGGTTTACGTGTTCTCCATTAGCACAAACTTTAGGGAATTAGTTATATTTCCTTTGTTATAAATAATGCGTTTGCATACGCATATTAGATTAGTCTCCATTAGCTTCCAGATAGCTCTGTAATGTAATTACGTTGCCACTGTGCCGTAATATCACCTTTCTGTTATGACTGCATTTTAATATATAAGAAGACTCTGTTTCCAAGTGTAATTCGTACTTGAAGTCTGTTGCCAAGGCTGGTGTAGAGGGCCCCTGCACACGCTGAGGTTTTGTGCATTATTGTATAGTTCCTGTTTTATTTCTTTAAGCTCATTGTGCCATAAGTCATTCATGTGTTTATACATTGCATCTTTCATGGTATATATGCTTCATTTCTTTGTTTATAATCTTTCATGCTTTACACTTTACTTGTCCATAATCTTTCATGTTTTATATTAGCGATCGGTGTTCTGTTTCGGATTTCAAATAGGAAGCCGGGCATTGCATATCTTTTGACTAATGACATGGAATCAATATTGTTCTGCTATTAATTTATTTCTCTTAGTTTTTGTTTAATTTCGATCTTTGCTTTGTTTATTTCGATCTTGCTCATTTGTATTAGTGGTTAGATATATTAAATTGCTCCTTATCATTTTCAGTTATACCTCCCAGAAAACCCTTGTTGGGCCCGATGATGAAAGTTAGTATGAATGCGTAGTTTGATATTAGTTTACTTTACTTAGAGTTAAATATATTAAATTGCTCATGACATTTTCAGAGTTACCTCCGAAAGCCTGGTGGAGCGATGGTGAGGGATTGAACTATGATTGTGTAGTTTGATATTAGTTTACTTTACGCAAGTTAGATATATTAGGTGCTCTGTCATTTTCGATTACCTCCAATGCAATTTGGATTGATGGTGAGGATTGAAGTATGAGTGTGTAGTTTGATATTAGTTTCTTTTACGCAAATTAGATATCGGGTTGCTCGAGTTGTTTTATGGTTACCTCCGAAAGCCATAGGTTGGACTAATGGCGAGGATCAGAATATAAGTTGATGTAATTTGATTTAGATTTACTGTTACATTTTTAGTTCTTAAGCATAGTTTCTTTTGTGTTTAGACGGCAAGGATAGTTTGGTTTTCATGCTCAATAGTTCACTTTATTTTGATTTATTAGACTAGCGACACATTTTCATTTCGGCGGCACATTTTCATTTCCTTTCAAGTTTTGTCATTGTATGTTTCAAAATTCCTTTTGAAGTTTCAAGTTGGTAAATCATTATAGGGGATATCACTTCCTTGAACAAATATAACCAAACTTGTTTTCATTTTAGAATTTCCATTTCACCTTAGAAAGACCAAAAACGACAAAAGTTAAGAAATGGGTTATCTTGCACATATAGTGCGCCGCACTTCATCAGCTTACGATTCCCGGATTGACAAATTAAATGCAGCAATTTAGGACACACTAAATTGACCAAACATTTTGGCGCCGTTGCCGGGGAAGTGTAACTAGGTAACCAATTTCTTAAAAAAAAAACATAAAATCATAAAAGAAGGGAAAACTTGATAACTTCTTGAAGTATGCTCTCCTCTTGCAATAACAAAAGAAGGGAAAACTTGATAACTTCTTGAAGTATGCTCTCCTCTTGCACCTAGTGTGATCTGGAGGATCAGAAAAGAGAGTTATTGGTTGAGTAATTTCTTAAGTATGCTCTCTTCTTGCACCTAGTGTGACCTGGAAGATCAGAAAGAGAATTATTAGCCCAACTTTAAAAAATAAAAATAAAAAAATGACATGCATAGAGCAAGAGATTCTAGGGGAAGGTTTATAGCTAAAGCCAAGAGTTCGATTTTCACAACTCCATCTTCTTCAAGGCATAGACCAGATTCACCACCATCTACCCCTAGCCTTAAGATTTTGGAATTCAAGGAGCAGCTGAATTAGAGGATTCTCCTATACCAACTACTAAATCCCATCTAGAAAACAAAGAGACTCTCTCTCATCCTCCCTTGATAGAAGAACTAGAGGACTTTAAGGACTCTAAAGATACTATCATGGCAGAGGAAGTAATAGATGGAGGTAGAGGTAGAGGTAGAAGAGGAGGAAACAATGGAGACAACAATGGTGAAGGAAATAATGGAAGAAATAGGGAAGGAGACAACTTGTTTGGATTCCCTATAGTTGATGAGGAAACTCATACAACGATGAAAAATATCTCACCATCTGTTCTTCCTAACTTTTATGGATTGCGAAGTGAGGATCCTGAAACATTTCTGTTTGAGTTTGAAGTTGTATGCCGAACCTATGACTATATGGAAGACTCTCAAAAACTCAAACTGTTTCCTTCAACATTGAAGGGATCTGCTTTGAAATGGTTCATGGGATTAGCCACTCAATATATTAGGACTTGGAATGATATGAAACAAACATTTTTGGATAGATACTTGGACTATTGTATGCCCACCAATCACAAGGATGAGGTATTCAAAATTATGCAAAAAGAAGATGAAAATTTGGAAGACTTACTTGAAAGATTTCAATACAACTTGAAAAGAGCAAAGATGAGAAACTTAGATGATGAAACCTTGAAATCCCTCATATTAAAAGCCATTAGAGATGAATGGATAGATATTTTAAACATGATGGGGAAAGGAGATATTTCTCAACTCCCACTTCGTGACATAACAGAACTATGTGTCCATCTCTCAAGAGGAAAATCTAAAACAGGAAAAGGGCCTAGGGATCCTTCTCTTATTAGGGCTAACAAATCTACAACTGGATCAGTAAGTAGGGTAGAGATTGGTAATATGCTTGATGAATTCAAAACTGATATCTTAGGGAGCCTTAGTGAACAACTAGACACCCTTAAAATCCAAAACAAGCAGAAAGCAGAAACAGATGCTTTAGCCATCTTTTGTCCGAAATGTAGGAAGAAACGTGCTTTAAGGGAATGTCCCTTGGATGCAAAAGTTGTAGAAACATGTATGATTTGCTCAGAGAATCATGAGATCAAGGATTGTCCTTCAATTCCTGGACTCAAAGCTGTCTTTCAAGAAGACCCAAATTCAGTAGAATCTCTCTGTTTTGTTGCAAGAAGACCTTGGAAGGGACAACAAACTCAAGGGTTTAACAACCCTATGAATCTTCAAACCCCACCAAATTGGAATCCTTGGCAACAACCTTGGCCCCAACATCAAAATCTATATCAGCCATGGGTACAAGGGATGCAAAATCCTTATGGGAGATTTGCTCAATTTTATCAATATCCTCCATCTTTTCAAAATCAACAAGCTCCACAACTTCCAAACAAAAATCCACAACTTTCATTGCCATTTCCACAACAACAACCTTCTCAACAAAATCCAAATCCTCAACTCATGCTCCCATACCAACAAAAGACAAATCAACTTCCAGCTCAACCATTGCCAAATCCTAATAATAAAAATCCTCAGAATACTTACATGGTAGAAGGACAACAATTTCCTACCTATATGATTGTTCCTCTCAATGATGTACAACTCAGATCTGGTAGAGTTTTAGAAAAACCTTCTATAGATGACCTAGAGCAGGATACCTCTGAGGAGGACTCTCTTAAGGCCAATAAGGGTTATGAGGAAGAATCTCTTCAAAACTCAAATATTCAAAAAGAAAAAGAAAAGTTAACACCCACAACTCCTATAGTTGAGCAACCTGCATCTTCATCTACACCTCCTTTTCCTGAAAGACTACAAATTGACAAGGGGATGGAAAAACAAATCTTGTTGCCTAACTATGATTTTCTAGATGAATTGAAGAATGTTTGTATCAAGATTCCCTTGCTACAAGCCATTCGAGAGATTCCTATTCTAGAAAAAACAATAAAGGAGTTGAGTTTCAAAAGACCAGGAAGGAAACTAAAAGACACAAGAAGAATCCACCTGGTAGGAAAGATTGCAGATATTATGATGGGAAAAATTACAATGCAGAAGTATGTAGATCCAGGAAGTCCAATTGTCAAGACACAAATAAATGGGATAGAAATTCCAAACACATTGATTGACTTAGGGGCTGCTATCAACATTATGAGTAGACAGACTATGGACCAGCTAAAACTTCCTAACCTTCTTTTTACACCTACTTTACTGCAACTTGCAGATCGATCAATTATCAAACCAGATGGTGTATTAGAAGATATTTCAGTCTCCTTAGATTCTTGGGAATATCTAGTAGATTTTACGATTTTGACTCCCAAGAGTAATCTAGGAGGGCACCCACTTATCTTAGGAAGACCTTGGCTAGCCACCGCTGATGCTTTCATTAGTTGTAGATCTGGGGATATGTACATTTCTAATGGTAATTCGACAAAGAAATTCAATTTGTATCCTCCAGCAAAAGCAATTACAGAAGTAGGAGACAATGAATGGGTCGATGATGAGGATACTATACAACCTGTCTTTACCATTTCTGAAATCAGTGAGGATAGTCAAATTCTGAACACATTAGAAAATTTTGAGACATCTTCAGAATATGACCCCACACAATTTCAGTTGGAATCCGACATAGAATATTTATCATCAAGACAAATGTCTCTTTACTCTATGGAAGAGTTTGGTAGTTCTACCATTGAGATTTTTCCAGGAAAAACATTGAATATCAACAAACATTTGGAAGAGTCACAACAAAAAGAACTAATCAAAATCTTGCAAAAACATTCTACTGCATTTGCATGGGAGTATACTGACATGAAAGGTATTGATCCTAATACTTGCATCCATCATATCTATATTGAGGAAAACGGTAGACCAATCAGACAACCTCAAAGAAGGATGAATCCAAATCTTAGGGAGATAGTGAAAGAAGAGCTCCAAAAACTTCTCAATGTAAACTTCATTTATCCAATTTCAGATAGCCGATGGGTTTCTCCTATGGTTATAGTACCTAAAAAGAATGGTAAATGGAGAGTATGCATTGATTACAGGGAGTTGAACAAAGCAACTTTGAAGGATCACTTTCCTTTGCCTTTTATTGATCAGGTATTAGATACATTAGCAGGTAAAAATTACTTTTCATTCTTGGATGGTTTTAGTGGCTATAATCAAATTCAGGTAGCACCTGAAGATCAAGATAAGACCACATTTACTTGTCCATGGGGAACTTTTGCCTACCGAGTGCTTCCTTTTGGGTTATGTAATGCACCTGCAACATTCCAAAGAGCAGTACTAGGAATTTTTTCTGATCTAATCCATGATTGTGTAGAGGTTTATATGGATGATTTTACGGTTTATGGTAATTCATTTGAAGAGGCATTAGAAAATTTGGAAAAAGTTCTTATAAGATGTAAAGAAACAAACCTTTCATTAAGCCATGAAAAATGCTTTATGATGTTTTCTAAAGGGATTGTTTTAGGACATCATATTTCAGGAGATGGGATTAAAGTTGATAGATCAAAAGTTGAAGTCATCTCCAAGTTGCCTATTCCAAATTTTCAAAGAGATGTTAGAAGTTTTCTAGGATTTACTGGTTACTATAGAAGATTTATAGAAAACTTCACTAAAATATCATCTCCACTCTTCAAATTGCTTACAAAAGACTGTGAATTTAAATGGGATCCTGATTGTCAATCAGCTTTTGAAACTTTGAAAACAAGAATATCTGAAGCACCTATCTTAAGAGGACCAAATTGGAAACTCCCTTTCCATATTTCTACGGATGCTTCAGATACAGCTCTAGGAGTTGTGTTGGGCCAAAAATATTTAGTTCCTTATGCCATTTATTATACCAGTAAAAATTTGACTCCCACAGAGTTGAACTATACTGTGACTGAAAAAGAGTTTTTTGTTGTTGTTCATGCAATTAATAAGTTTAGACATTACATAACAAGCTATGAAACTTTTATTCATACTAACCATTCTGCAATTAGATATTTAATGAAAAAACCTGTTACTAATGGCAGAGTGACAAGATGGCTCTTACTTTTGCAAGAATTCAATATTACTGTGTTGGATAGACCAGGAAAACAAAATACAATAGTTGATTTCTTGTCTAGGATTCAGAATACTAAAGAAGATTCTCCTGTAGAGGATAAGTTTCCTGATGAATACTTGTTTGCAGTAACTATTAAGACTCCCTGGTATGCAGATATTGCTAACTATTTGGTTACAGGGAAACTTCCTTCACATTTATTTCCAAGTGAAAAACGAAAAATTATTCAGGAGAGTTCAAAATATTCATGGATTTCTAACGAATTGTTTAAAACAGGGCCAGATCTTGTGATCAGAAGATGTGTAAGGGAAGATGAAATGCCTGATATTCTTAAGGCATGTCATGATGAACCATGCGGCGGACACTTTGCAGACAAAAGGACGGCCTATAAAATCCTCTCTTTAGGATATTATTGGCCTTCCCTCTTCAAAGATGCAAAACAATATGTCAGAAGGTGTGACAGCTGCCAAAGAGTAGGGAAACCTACCCTTTCAAATGAAATACCATTGCAACCACAGGTACTCATTGAACCCTTTGAAAAATGGGCTTTAGATTTCATTGGACCTATTAATCCACCATCTAAGCAAAAGAAGTATATATTGGTTTGTACTGATTATGTTACTAAATGGGTAGAAGCCAAAGAATTAGTATCTGCTACTGAAAATTCAGTTTTTCATTTTCTTTATGAGGATATTTTTACTCGCTTTGGTGTTCCAAGAGAAATTGTGACAGATCAGGGGAGCCAATTCACATCCAATTTGGTGGAGAAGTTGATGGAAGAATACAAAATCAAGCACAGAAGATCTACTCCTTACCATCTGCAAGCAAATGGTCAAGTGGAGTCCACAAACAAAGTTCTTGAAAGTATCATCACCAAAATTGTTCATCTACATAGAAGAGATTGGGCAGAAAGGCTTCCTGAAGCCTTGTGGGCCTACAGAACTACATGGAGAAATACAACAGGACATTCTCCCTATGAACTTGTTTATGGGAAAGAAGTCTTGCTCCCATTGAGTTCCAAGTCAAGACCTTCAAGATAGAAGTTCAGTTGGGGATGGACTTATCAGAAGCCCAAAAGCATAGAATGGAGCAGTTGAATGAGCTAGATGAGATCAGACAAGAAGCAATTTTAAGAACTGATCTAGTTCAATATCAAAGAGCTAAATGGCATGACAAGTACATCAAATAGAAGAAGTTTCAAGAAGGAGATTGGGCATTGTTATTTGATTCCAAGTTTAAAGATTTTCAAGGAAAATTTCAGACTCATTGGCTTGGGCCATATGAGATTGAAAAGATCTTTAGCAATGGAGCGGTAAGAATCAAGACCATTGATGAGTTTCAAACTCCTCTTATTGTGAATGGCCACAGATTGAAAGTTTATCATAAGCCACTCTCAAAAGAGGATTTTGTCAAAATGTTTCAAGAAAATTCTGCAATCAGGCTGGTACAGAAGAATTCTTCTTCTCCACCAGCCTAGCTTTTGTTCTTTCAATTAAAATATATATATATATATATATTATTTGTATAAGATTGAAAACCAATCACTGATTGGTAGTCTTTATACAGAAAATATTGGGTGAAAATCAGGAACACCTGACACCCTATATTTTCCAAAAAAAAAATATCTCTTTCATTTCACAAGTTTTGTGACCACCCACTCCATTTCATTCCACTTCATTTCACTCCACTTCATTCCATTTCACTTCATTTTTCATTCCATTTCACCAATAAAATTCTTTTTCATGACCATTTCCATCTAGTCGTTTGTCATCCGTTCATTTCCACTCACCCAAATAATAGTTGTGTCAGTTTCCGTAGCTGACATCTGTTTCCGCAGCTGACACCAGTTTCCGCAGCCAGAAACAGATTCCACAGCTACCACTCTGTTTTTCAAAAGAATGTACAGCCAGATGTTATTTCCATAATCATGAAATAAAATGCAGGTATGAGGACCAATTATGAAGACATGGAGCATTCAAGATATCAATGAGGAACAACTAATTGAAGACCAAGGAAAAATGGCAAAGATTCCAAGGTATGAGTAAAAATTCATTTCAAATGGAATTTAAAACACATTTTTATATAGTTATAAACCATAAGCTCCATCCATTATGTGCAATGATTATATTGACAAACTCCGTAATCACTCCATGATCTCTGTACAATCCTCCCACAATCCTCGCATTCATTCTCAAACGGTCCCATAATTAAACCTCCGATATTCACTCATACTCCGATATTCCACCTGTGACAATGAGACGTAGTTGATTTGACTACGGCTTCTTTCAGCCACATAAAATCCATAGCCGTTTTTTAAACGTGCTTACATTTATTTTGCAGCCACCAAATTTCAAACACTTCCGGATGTGTTATACTCTTCCTATTGTTCTATTAATCTCACAGTCATATCTCTGCCGTGCTCACGTAACCCTTCTCTGTTCCGCTTCACTCTCTGTTACGCTACAATCTGTATACCCACTCTCTGATATCTACCTACAGTCATCGTGCTCATTTATGTTCATTCAGCCGTCCTACTTCCATTGAACCCTCCTCACGCAGGCAAGTTTTTAAAGAGTAGAAAGAAGGATGGGTAAATTGTTGAGAGCAGAACCAGAGGGACCTAAATTCATGGAAGGATATCTGCAAGTCAGGGATATATTGAAGAAGGAAAAGTGGCTGCGGTTTATCCAAAAGTTTAGAGGCTACCATAAAGAGGTGACAAAAGCGTTTGCAAGGTCTTTCAATGGCCTGGAGGTAGAGATTGGAGACCTTAAGTTTACGGTGAATGAGGCATCTATAACATCTGCCACAGAACTTCTTCAAGAGGGTGAACGATGGTTTAAGAAAAAAATCATTAGTGATGAAGCTTGGAGAGTAATTCTACATAACCCAGGTATGGACATAACTATTTTTAAAAGAGGAATTCATGTTCATGCTTTAAAAGAGGAATGGGCTACTTTGCTGCTAGTTGTTCAAAAATTCATCACCTGTGAAGGCCGTTTTGGGTCCATGTATATGTACCATACCAGATTTCTGATGAATTTTCTAGATAATCAAACTCTCAATCTCCCATATTTTCTATTAAATAGTTTGAAGAAGATGTCTGTGACTGTTCAGAAGCATTTAGGGGATGTAGAACCACATCTATATCACCATGGTCTTGTAAAAATTTTGATTGAAAAAGAGTTAAAGGAGAAGAAGGACACATGGGAACAATTTTTGATTAGAAATTTCTTTGAGGAACCTCAAGAAATTCCTGAAGGTAGCACATCAAGAAGGAGCAGGAGAAAAAGAACAAATGATGAAACTCAAAGTACTCCTACTACTACAATTGAAAGAACTAGTAGGGAAGAGAGACTGTCAAAAAGGAAGAAGAAAGAAACCAAGGGTAAAAAGCCAATAACATCAAAAGAGAGAAAAAGTATTGAGCCTATACATCAAACCCCTTCTTCCGAAGAAGAAGATCATCAAGTGTTATCTGAAAGATTGGTTCATCTTCAAGAACAATTATCCATAGCCAAGAAGAAAGAGAAAGAAAAACAAAAGCAAAAAGACAGTGGTCCACAGTGTGTGAGAAGAAGTTCCAGGCTTAAGGGGAAGTTGAGGAAAACGCAAACGAAGGGACCTCATTTTATTGATTTGGGAGAAGAAACATCTAAACAATCCCCAGCTGACTATAGTCCATCTCACTCTCAGTCAGTCAGTGAACCTGGTTCATTTCATTCTCAGTCAGACATTGAACATAGTCCATCCCATTCTCAGCCAGATGTTGATGTGAGCCCTTCTCAGCCAGATTTTGAGGACAACTCTCCTTCACGGCATTTTGGGGACAGCCAAATAAAAATGACACTTGATATAGACCTGAAGCAGCAAGAAGTATATGATTATATAGAATCTTTAGAAAAAGCAGCTACAGGTCCCAGTACTTCGTCCATTCAGCCTCACATAGTACAAAATGATCTATTCCAATCACTGAAACAAGAAGTCTTTGAGCTAGAGCTTTTAAATAAACACATTAAAAATGAAAATGAAGCATTGAAGGAACAAAGAAAATTGGACAAAATCATTCATGATAATACCATGCTACATCTAGGAATATGGTAGAAGAATAACAGGAAATTGAAAAAGAAATGCCAGAAGTTAAGCAGAGCACTGGTTAATATCAAATTTAGATGCTTAATGAAGAAGCCCAGAATGTTAGTAGCACCAAGGAAGAGGAGGAGAGGGCTGGATGTACTGGCTGAAGTGTCAAGGCATATGAACTAAAGAAGGATTATCAAAATTTTGGTTGCATGAGGACATGCAACACCTTCACAGTGGGGGTATGATGTTGAGTCTCAAATCTACATTGTTCTTATACATCTTCCTATACCTTTTTCATTCACCTGAACCTCCCAAGTTGTCAATATCATTGTATATTAATTGCAAAAGAGCATCTAAAATGGTTTTTAACTATATTTTTGTGTCTACTGTTTGATTTATATTTTTCTCATTTAGCTGCGGAATCTTGCCACTTTCCGCAGCTGCTGCAACTTTCCGCAGCCATTTTGTGAAACTCTATTGTTACAGGTGTCTTCAGGAAAAACGAGCCACATGGGCAAGTCAGAAATGATGTGGACATGGATCGTGTCCTATTGGCTCGAGCAAAATCACCTAAGGAGGCTGCGATCAAAGGTGGCCAAGTGGAAGTCAACCGTAGAGTCCCACGGTGACAGGACTCTGTTTCTCATCACGTGAGGATTTGCATGACCGTTTCTAACTTACGGGAGACACATCAACACCTGTACATGGCTCCATAAGCTGAATCCAACATCCACTCTTCATATATTTACTCCTCAATGCGGCCATGATCCTAGATCTCTGGACGTAATGGTTTACGTGTTTTCTATCAGCATAAACTTTAGGGAATTAGTTATATTTCCTTTGTTATAAATAATGCGTTTGCATATGCATATTAGATTAGTCTCCATTAGCCTCCAGATAGCTCTGTAATGTAATTACGTTGCCACTGTGCCGTAATATTATCTCTCTGTTATGACTGCATTTTAATATATAAGAAGACTCTGTTTCCAAGCGTAATTTGTATTTGAAGGCTGTTGCCAAGGCTGGTGCAGAGGGCCCCTGCACACGCTGAGGTTTTGTGCATTACTGTATAGTTTCTTGTTTCGTTTCTTTAAATTCATTGTGCCATAATCATTCATGTGTTTATACATTGCATCTTTCATGGTATTTATGCTTCATCTCTGTTCATAATCTTTCATGCTTTACATTTTACTTTTGTCCATAATCTTTCATGTTTTATGTTGTTGTTAACTGATCAGTGTTCTTGTTTCAGATTACAAATAGGCAGCCCGGGCATTTGCATATCTTTTGACTAATGACATGGAATCAATATTGTTCTGCTACTAATTTATTTTTCTTAGTTTTTGTTTAATTCCAGTACTGCTTTGTTTATTTCAGTCTTGCACATTTGCTTCAGTAGTTAGATTTAGATATATTAAATTGCTCATATCATTTTCAGTTACCTCCGAAAACCATAGCTGGACTAATGGTGAGGGATTGAAGTATGAGTGTGTAGTTTGATATTAGTTTACTTTCTGCAAGTTAGATATATTAAATTGCTCATGTCATTTTCAGTTACCTCCGAAAGCCACAGCTGGACTGATGGTGAGGGATTGAAGTATGATTGTGTAGTTTGATATTAGTTTACTTTCTGCAAGTTAGGAATATTAAATTGCTCATGACATTTTCAGTTACCTCCGAAAGCCATAGCTGGACTAATGGCGAGGGATTGAATTATGAATGTGTAGTTTGATATTAGTTTACTTTCTGCAAGTTAGATATCAGGTTACTCAAGTTGTTTATGGTTACCTCTGAAAATCATAGCTGGACTAATGATGAGGGATCAGAAGATAAGTTGATGTAATTTGATTTAGATTTACTTTGTTGCAATTTTGGATTTCTTTAAGCATAGTTTCTTTTGTGTTTAGACAACAGCAAGAATAGTTTGGTTTTCATGCTCAATAGTTCATTGTTTTGATTTATTAGACTAGCAGCACATTTTCATTTCCTTTCAAGTTTTGTCATTGTATGTTTCAAATTCCTTTTGAAGTTTCAAGTTGGTAAATCATTATAAAGGATATCATTGCCTTGAACAATCATAACCATACTTGTTTTTATTTTAGAATTTCCATCTCACATTAGAAAACCAAAAACGACAAAAAGGTAAGAAATAGGTTATCTTGCACATATAGTGCGCCACACTTCATCGGCTTACGAATCCCGGATTGATAAATTAATGTAGCAATTTAGGACACACTAAATTGACCAAACATGTGGTTTACCCACTTAAGTTATTGGTCACTGGCAGAAAAAGAAGTGGTGTCAAGAAAGTTAGTGGAACAAGCTAGAATCATAAACATACTAGATAGAGAAATAGCATGCATATATAAACTAAAACTAAAACAAATAAATAAAAGCTCTGAATAGAGTCAAACAACTGCAATAATCCAAACGATGGCTCTTCGGCCTCTCTTATTGAGTGCTGGTAGGAAATGAGGATGAAACTTTCACCCTCTTGCCAAAGGGCCCTTAGAAATTGGGTTCTAAGTCCCGATGCAAGGATGTTTTTACTTCCAAGCTTGCCTCGATGCAAAGTCTCCCTTTCTCTACTGTGGTGGACTAAACTTGTTGGATGGCCAACAATTGAGTCCCCTCTATCTTCAAATTCGGATCACACACTGCTAGTATGCTTGGGAAATTATGGCCAGCATAACAATGTGTTCTCAAGTTCTTCATCTCATGGTGACCTTATATAGGAGAATTCAAATCCTCCTTCCCTCTCTTGGTACATTGTGGATGGTGACCCAAGAGAGGGGGATGATTCCTTTGTGTGCCACAAATATTCCATTATGTGTTCCCTTTATGTCTAAGGAGGCTTTGGTTGTGGTCCTTAAGCAGCTTCAAGTGAGGAATCGTTGTCCTGGAGTGTGCTTTTTGTGGTCCCGAAAAGTGACTTTTGCCACTCCTAGGATTGCACGCATTTTGGGTCAAAAGGCGCGCAAATTCACTCTTCACAAAGGATTATGCATGCAAAAGCATTTATGACTTGCTAAAATTTGATTTTTCCTCAAACCTTAAAGATTTTTAAATACTTTCCAGATTCTCTAATGTCTTTCAGCCCTGTCTTCCGTTCTTCCTGCACACACTGAAGCTTCCTGGCTTCTGTCCATCTCTCCTTCTTCTGATAGCTGGATCTCACAGGCTAAGTCAAGAGATCATGCTTTGATACCACTGTAATATCCCTTTTTCAGGATTGCTCATAAATCATGCATGAAAAACGCATTTCCAGCAACATATACAATAAAACAGTGAAATCATCACTTGGATCCCATGGATACATATATGTAGCATGTAAATACAATAAGATATCAAAAATAAATGGAACTAGGTGGGTTAAATAGACCTCCCACACTAGTGTATCTGAAAATGGTGAAAAACCCCAAGACTTCAAAATGTCGGAGCAGCTGCTCAAGGGACTGCGTAGTATAAGAGATGTTTTACACATAAAATGATAGGAGAATCATAGATCTACTCATATCTTGATAAATAATGCTGAAGTACAAATATTTAATCTCCTATACAAAATACAAGATAACCCGGCAAGGGTTTCTTGTCAAACACTCTATATATAAAATGTGATATTCAGGAAATGACTGAATAATCACTGCAACACTGAAGTACATGAGTGAAAAAGGCTGAAAGATATCTGATATGATGTATAACCCTCAAGGGCTTCCTCCCATGAAAGGTTGAACCTTTCAATCACAAGGAAACACTTCAACGGAGCCACCAAACCATGCAATGAACACTGCCTGTAAAATAACGCACTCCGTAGAAGAAACAGTGTTGGGAGGGTATGACAAATGTGTGGTCTGATACCAAAAAACTGAAATAAGCTCTGGCGCTCTCCAAACAGATCTCTCAAGTGAAGGAAACCTTCCTCCACTGAGAAACTAGCTTAGAAGTCGGGATTCCAATCCCTTCCACTGCTGCACCCAGCAACACTGCACAATCTCTGGAAAATTTTTGTTGATGTAGATGGCTGAATCTTGGCCTGAAAACCTGATGTGGAATGATGAATACAAACACTCCCAATGAGCTCCTTAAAGGAAAGAGGTGGGATTCCCGCCCGGGAACACCCAGTGCTAAATAGCACTGCAACTTTGCTAAGCAGCAAAGCAGCAACAATTCTTGGCAGCCAAGAATAATAATCTACAACATGATGAATAATGTTGTCATCCTCTTCCTTATATAAGATGTGAGTTTTCTTTCCCTAATACTATTAATGATCTCCAAGCTTTCCATCAAACATTCATAAACAAATGGAAAATTAGAAAGAACCCTCTCCAAATACTTTCAGATTACAACAACCTTAAGAGAAACACTAGGGAAAGTGTTCAAAATTATTGCACTAGATTTAATATTGTTTATAACACACTACCCCCAGATTTGAAGCCTCCACAAGGCTCAGCTTTGGCCAAATTCCCTGAAGGATTTGATTATGAAATGGCCTATCAACTAAGAGAAATGGATCCCTTAACTTTATAAGACATGCAGAAGGGAGCTCTTATTGTGGAAACAAATCTGATTGAGAAGAGAGCTAGAATGAAGATTGGGAAGAGGGTATCATATAGGGATGAAGCTGCACCTTCCACCTCAGACTCAAAACTGGAAAGGATGATGGAGAAGATGATGGAGAGAATGAGCATATATGAAAGCTCAATCTAGAGAAAATCAATCAGCTCCTCAAAACAGAAATCAATCTCAAAATCAGAACCAGAACTCTAGGAGAAACCCCCCTCATAATAGACAAAGATATGTTGATCAACAGATCAGAACTCCTTTCCAAGACAATTATGTTAATGAGGATGAAGAAATAATTGAACAAACAGAGGATGATAACATAAACATGTTGGGAGTAATCAATGAGGATTTTTTTTTCCTCCATGAAAGAAAACAGGGTCTATATACGCCCTATGATGATAGAAGACTAGAAACTTAATAATATGAACAAGACTTGGAAAATGCCATCATAGGATCACCTAAACAATATGACCTAAGAAGTAAAAAGAATCAAGAAACTCCCAGGAACAAAACCTCTGATAATTTTGCCAAAAACAGCCCTGTAAATACTTCCAAAAAAATGATAGAAAATCATAAAACAGTGGCTAAAAGTTCTGATCCAAACAAGGGAAAAAACACCCAAATCAATGAAAAATAGAGTGGTGACCCTAGCAACACTAGCATTTCAGCTAATTCCCCTGAAAAAACCATCTTGATTGCTGTAAATAATAGAAATCAGCAAGCTGATTTTGCCATTGAATCAGTGACTAAGAAGGCCGAATCAAACATTTCAAAAAATCAGATTCCTTTTAGCTTGGAGAGTGAAATTGCCAAAATCAAAATCTCTGTTTCACTCACTAATTTAGTCACTCAAAATGTATATAGAGGTCAAGTTTTGAAAGCTTTAAACATAGAAGATATTCATGATATTGTTAACTTGAATGATGATACACTAGAGCTTCTGTTCGGTCCTAAGATTGAAGGAAAATTTCAAGAAGGAACTACCCCTCCATTCTACATCAGTTTGAACATCCATGATAATATTTTGCACAATTCCATGATTGATTCAGGAGCATAACATAACCTCATGCCCAAAGTGAGATGCATAGGCCTTATGAAAGATCTATGTGTTAACTTAGCTCAAATCCCAGCGAAAAGCTTAGTGATGGACATTGTAGTGGCTGATATAGCCCCCAAATATGGCATGCTTCTTTCAAGATCATTGGGTGCTAAGTTGCAAGGTACTATGCAGATGAATATGACTTATGCCACCATCAGGAGGGAAACACACATGAATTACATGATGAGTAACCAAGAAAGACCAGAAAACTCTCCTCTTTATTCCATACACACTAACCTTGACTCATTCATTATTTGTAAAGATGATATTTTTGATGAGCAAGAGTTAGTCAGTGAAACATCAGCCAATATAGTGGTCACTCCACATCCAAACATAGTGGCAGCCATAGATGAAGAGGAAAACAAGGAGAAAACTAAAATATAGTTTGCTAATTCAGAAAATCACAGCAAATAAATTGAAGGTATTGAGGTCCAAAACAGTCATAAATATAGTGCACAGCATGAAAATCAAAGAACAAAACCTTAAAACATTGAAAATATTGAGGAACAAAACAAAATTCAACATAGTGCAGACCTGCAGGAACAACACAGTGACAGATTAGGAAAACAAAATAGAGAGGACAACAATGAAATAAATGATAAATCTGAAAACAGTCCTCTTTGGAGTATGAGTTTTGATGGATCTTGCTCTAAAACTGGTGCAGGAGCAGGCATATGGGTGCACAACACTGAAAAAAATCATGCTGAGGGTCATTCCTATATATTAAACTTCCAATGCACAAACAACATAGCAGAGTATGAGGCTCTCCTTTTAGGCCTGAATTTATTGAAAAAATTAGGGGCCAAAAGAATAACAGTTCATGGGGATTCAGAATTGATAATTAGGCAAGTAAATGGGGAATACACTGATAAACATCCCAGACTTAGAGCCTATAGAGATGATGCTATGGACTTGTTAAAAACATTTGTTGAATTCCAACTTACCTTTGTCCCAAAAAACCAAAACATTATTTCTAATGGATTAGCCTTTGCTACTAGAACTTGTCTTACACCTTATGAAAGCAAGCAATGCACCACCCAAGTCAAATATAGACCAGTTGTCCTAGATAATGAAAAGTACTGGCAAGTTTTTGATGGAGATAAACAAATAGAAGACTTCCTACAATCCAGAAATGAATTTGAAGTGCAGAACTCAGATTCAAAGTATGAACAAGACTGTCCTACTGAAGAAAACCCACTTTTTGAAGAAGAAAAATCTCCTGAGATTGCTGAAATAAATATGTTAACTAACAAACCCAAACACACAGCAGAAAAAAGCACAGATTTAGAAAATGAAGACTTAAAAGTGTTGCAATCTAAAGATCAAAGCTTGCCAAAAGGACTGGTCCCATTAGAAGAATTGTTTGACTTGAATGATGTTGCCAAAAAACCAAAACTGGAACCTATTGAAGTTGAAGTGGAAGAATGCAACATAGGTAGTGAGGAAAAGCCCAAAATGATCAAACTGTCTAAAACACTGCCAGCTCACATTAAACTGAAATACATTGAGGTTTTTAGAGAATTTTCTGATGTATTTGCATGGAATTATGAAGATTTGAAATCATATGATACAGAAATAATCCAGCATAAGATACCCCTCAAAGAAAACCAGAAACCTTTTAAACAAAGATTGCGCAGAATCAACCCTGTTCAATTACCTCTGGTAGAGAAAGAAATTAGAAAAATGTATGATGCTGGAATTATAGTCCCTGTTAGATACTCAGAGTGGGTGTCTAATCTTGTATCAGTTAGGAAGAAAATAGGAGAAATAAGGCTTTGCATTGACTTTAGAAACTTAAACAAAGCCTCATTAAAGGAAAACTATCCCTTGCCCAAAATGGATCATATCTTGCAAAGGGTAGTTGGTTCTAAAAGAATTTATTTGCTAGATGGCTTCTTAGGGTACAATCAAATATTGGTACATCCTGATGATCAACTTAAAACATCCTTTACTACTCCTTGGGGTACTTTCATGTATTTTAAAATGCCCTTTGGTTTAATGAATGTTGGTGCCACATTTCAGAGAGCCATGGATATTGCATTTTCAGAAGAAATAGAATACTTCAGAGTGATTTACTTAGATGACATCACTGTCTATTCTAAAACAGATGGAAAACACCTAATACACTTGAGAAAAGTCTTTGAGAAATGCAAAAAATATGGGTTATCCTTAAATCCAAAAAAAAAATTGTTTGGTCTCCAAGAAGATAAACTTCTTGGACATATCATATCTGAAGAGGGAATAAGGATAGACCCAAAGAGGATTGATGGTGTATTGCAAATCAACCATCCCAGAAACATCAAGGAACTTCAATCTTTCATTGGGAAGATTAATTTCTTGAGAAGGTTCATACCCAATTTAGCCGAACTCCTTAGAAACATGCCAAATATGCTTAAAAGAGAAGGAGTTAAATAGACCTTAGAAGCAAAGAAATCATTTGAGTTGGTAAAACAAGCACTTACCAAAACACCAGTTCTTATCAGTCCTGATTTTGCAAAGGATTTCTTCATTTTTTCATTTGCATCAGAACACACAGTAGCTGTTGTCCTATTACAGAAAAACTTGAATGGACAAGAGCAGCCAATTGCATTTTTCAGCAAGGCATTAAGAGATGCACCTCTGAAGTACAACATAATGGAAAAACAAGCCTTTGCCTTGTTCAAAGCCTTAAAAGACTTTAGAGTTTACATTTTACATTTCCACATTATAGCATTTGTGCCTCATTTAGTTGTAAAAGACATATTGACCCAAGATCCAGATGGAAAAAGAGGAAAGTCGATTGCTGTAATTTTAGAATATGACTTAGAAATCAAACCCACTAGGCTCATCAAAGGTGAAGGACTAGCAAAACTTATGGCTGAATCCAACTTTCAAGCTCTTGATATAAACATGTTTAATGCATTAGATGAACAAGAGGAGTTGACAACTCCAATTATTGAAGATCATTTTTGAATTCATCTTGGTATGCCAGTATTTTATATGTTTTGCTCAATCTAAATGTCCCTCCTAGTTTGTCTAAAATAAAGGCAAGATTCTTAAAGTTGAAAATTGTAAATTACTGCATTTTAGATAAATTTTTATATTGGAAAAATGCTAGTGGATTATTTCTTAAATGTTTGCTTGAGAATGATGCAGATAAGATCAAGCATGAGTTTCATGAAGGAGAATGTGGAGACCACCTCTACTGGAAGTAAACTGCTAACAAAATCCTTAGAGCCGGTTACTACTAGCCCACTCTCTTTCAAGATATCCACAAGATGATTATTGTCTGTCACAAATGCCAAATCTTTGAAGGCAAAAGAAAGTTGCTTCCCTTACCTATGCAACTAATCACTGTTGAATCTCCTTTTCAGCAGTGGGGTCTAGACTTCATTGGGGAAATCCATCCTGCCTCATCTGCCCAACATAGATGGATCCTCACAGCAACAGACTATTTTACCAAGTGGATAGAAGACGTCCTCTCTAGGAATGCCACTGACTCAGTTATCATTTCATTTCTTGAAAACGATATACTGTCTAGATTTGCTTGTCCTAGAAAGATCATAACTGACAATGCTGTTGCATTTGGGTCTAAAAATATGGTAGAATTTTGTCATAAATATCATATTGTATTGGGTCATTCTACGGCTTATTACCCTCAAGGTAATGGTTTGGCAAAATCCTCAAATAAAATTTTGGTCAACATAATCAAGAAGTTGCTAGAAGATAACAAGAAATCATGGCACAGCAAGCTAGTACATGCATTATGGGCAGACAGATTGACAGTTAAAAATTCAATTGGGATGTCTCCTTACAGCTAGGTTATGGAACAGATGCAATATTTCCAACCAGTTTAGGAGTTCCAGTCATGAAGCTGATCCAAGAAGTACAGTCTGAAGATGATGATATGACAAGAAGAATACATCAGACTATACATCTACAACAAACCAGGGAGGAAGTCTACATCAGAGCACAACAACTACAAGAAAACATCAAGAAGTTGTTTGACAAAAGAACCAGGAAAGTGACTTTAAAATTGGTGACAAAGTATTAAAATGGGATTCAAGAAGAGAAGATAAGGGCAAACATGGAAAATTTGATAATTTATGGCAAGGCCCTTATCTTATTCAATCTGTTGATGGGAACAATGCATTATTTTTGCAAAAATTGAATGGAACTGAATATTTTGGAGGTCCTGTCAATGGCAGGATGCTCAAACATTGCTTATGTCAGCTGATATTTTAGTTTCAAAGCTTTTTTGTTCATTGTATATAACACTGCTTTTGAATTTGAAAAAATAAAAAATACAAAAACAATAGAAGAAGAGAAAAAGAGAGCATAAATAAAAGAATAAAGGTATAGCCCCATGCCAAAAAAGAAAAGGAAAATCTGAAAGTGTGCAAGCTTAAATGCCACTACTTGAGAGAGCACTGCTATTTAGTCATACAACCTAATCATGACTAGATAGATTTCAATTTACTATTGATAGGTTAGTGAATCAGATTTTCCAAACCATTTAATCTTGGCTTATGAGTAGATTAGATTAGGATAGAAAGAAATGGCTCTAATCAGACCAAAAATTGAGCCAAAGAGAAGAAAAAGAACTGGTTCTAACATGTTGAAAACTTGAACCAAAGAATCAAAAGAAAGAATGACTCTAAATATATCAAAATCTGAGTCATAGGAAGAATGAAGGATGCTTTTAATTTTTAGATCTTAAGCCTTCATAGTTTTGTTTTAAATTTATGTAAATTTTAGTCTATGTGCAGCTTGTTTTTATCCCATAGTCTTACAGCAAATCAGACAGCTTAATCCTAGTTTGTTTGTATTTTAACTTCTGTTTTAGAAAATAGAGAATAAGATCTGTCAGACAGTTTAATCCTGGCAGATAGTAGCTTAGGTAGAGAATTAATGAGTTCAACTATTTAATATGAACTCATGGAAGAAATAAGGGTAGATTTAGATTAGTTTCCTACTTTCAATAAAAGAATGAAATGTTGATGTCAAAGGTTTGCAAGTCCAAGCGCACCTTATGAAGAAACAATGTTAGGAAAAGTAGGCTGTGTAGGTAGAATGTTTGGGAGAAATTTGTTTGCTGATACAATGACTGATCATGTTTTTAAGCAGCATGATCAAGAAAGAAAAGGTTGTCAATGGACAAGGCACAGTTCTACATTCCAGAGATAAAATTCTGAAGTTCGCGACACCTCCAAGGAGTTGCCATCCCCAAGTGGAGCCACTGTTAGCCATCAGTAAATTTTTGTCATAACAAATGATGACTAAAACAGGTCTTGAGCCTTTAAGAGATTATCTTCATAGAAAATTACTCATTCTTGAAGCCTTTTGGTGTTTTCTAACTTAAGAGTAATGTTCATTGTTGTTTCCTTCAAAAAATCTTCAAGAAGGCCTATTGTGTAAAGGAGATTGTTTCCAACCATTTTCTCCATCTTTACACCTTCATAATTTCCTCCAAAATCCACCCATATCACTCATTTTTTCCCTTTACATATCCCTCATTTTCCTCTGTAAAATCTCTCCTTTCCTCTCATTTATCCTCCATTTCCTTGGAAAAAACCCATTTTTACCCTCCATTTCATAAAAAAATCCCTTTCAAACCTATAAAAACCCCTTTTTTATGGTTTAAAACATCCCTTTTTTCCTATCGGGACCCCTAGAAAAGGCTCAAAACCCTCCTTTTTGGCCTATTTTTCGACCTTTTTTATACATAAGGCTTTAAGCCCCCTTGTCTTTAGCACCCTTTCATTTTTCCACCATAAAACCTCGTGCCTGCGACCAGGCGCTATCCCCCATCGCGCATCGCGCATTAGCGTTCTTATTTCCTTTTTTCCTCGCCTTTTTTCTCCCGATGGACCGATCTTCCGAGGGCTTAAATCCCCAGCCCTTGTTACTTTATCTCTCGCTCCCTTCCTCCTCCACAGGACCATGCCCTAGCACCTATCTTAAATCCCCCATCAGCATCGGAAAATCACATCTTTTTCCTTCATCACACTTTCCCTTCCTCCGCCGATGTTTTAACCCCCGATAAGATCTCCATCGTCGATCTACCAAGATCGACGGTTGTCAGCACTCCCCTCCTTATCCATTTCTTCTTGTTCCCATCCTCTTTACCCCCCCCCCCCCCTCGACGGCAGATATCCACCGTTGATCTAGGAGATCCAACGGTCTTCAAGCCCCTTTCCTTCATGAGTTTTCGCAATTCCCATCCCCTTTTTTCTCCACTCCCAGTTCCTTTTTTTTCATGAGACCGCACCTTCCCCTTTTTACTTAGCCCCCCTTCCTTCGTTATTTCATCCCCCCACCCTTATTATTTTCATAACCCGAGACCTTATTAAATCTCAAGAAAACTTTAAGATTTCCAAGGTGGGCCCTTTTCTCCTCCCATCCCGCCTTACCTTTCCCCCGCAAAAGATCTTAACCGTCGATCTCATTGATCTGACAGTCATGGCTCTCCCCTCTCATCCTCTAATCACCCGACCATCCTTCCTCGTGTATTTGCACAAAACAATCTTGACCTTAGATCAAAGGCCTTAAGCCTTGACCTAACGGCTACCATACTCCCTCCTTCCATCCCATCTTCCAGCCATACCCGCGCTACCAAAAAAAAATTCTTGCGTCACCTTGGCCCCACCGCTTCGTCCACCACGCAACTCTTCAAATCATCCCGCTCGTCTACCTCCGTTGATCTACATCCCCGCAGATCGGATGGCTAACGCACTCTAACCAACAAAATCTCCCAACGCGCAACTTGGACGTGAAATCGGTGGTATTGGGGTGGACAAGTGTCGCACCTTGTGTGGTATCACGCTCATTTCACAATAAACCACTTACCGCCTCAATGTTGTGCGAAAACCGCCGACGGTATTCCTGAAACCGCCAATCCATATTTCGTGCCCAAATTCACATTTAAACCCCGTTTTCATAGATTTTTCCATGAAATCCCCTCTTGCATGCTTTTTTCCCCTCCTTACTGCTCCTCCTGCCCTGCACCAGCCTCTGTAAGCAGCAATTTCCAATACGCGGGGTTTTATAATGTTGTTTTGTTTGTTTTATGTAGGTTCGATGGCATTCTAAGGCCGAAAGCCCTTCCCACAGTCCATAAAGAGACAGGGCCAAGGTTACCACCTCTGAAGCCTAAATAACGCAGAAAGGAAGTTATCAGGGTGTAAATTCTATGTTTTTAATCAACGTTTCATAAACAATTGGTTGATCAAATCAAAACCCTCCAGCGCACTAAATTCCACTTGTCCACAATAGCAAAAGGGAAAGATAGTGAATATTAAGAGACAAAGGCAAAAGGCTAATTCCACAGTTTATGGATAAAGCATAGAGCAAAAGACAAATTAATTGAAGTTAATACAGTCAACGAAAAGGACAAAAAAGCCCGAAGATGATTATAAAGGCCCAAAAGCAACATCAAAGGCCTAATCAGGGTTTAAAGTATCAAAGACAGGTAGATCACCCAAAAGGAGGCTTTAAATGCCAAATCACCGAAGCAATTACTCCTCCAGAGATCAAAATGCCACCTACAAGTTCATTTTCCTCAAAAGAATACAAATTGAATGCATAGTCAGAGATATTTACCAAAGACAGCTGAGAAGTAATTGCCACCCTACCAAAAGCCTGCAAAGTCAACAAAAGTGACTGAAGTAGATAAAATTTAATGTAAAATTAATTAAAACTGAGTTAAACATCTGAAATCTTCTCCATAAGGCCTCCCAAAGGTCGAGAAGCATTTACTTTGTATTAATTGAATAGTTAGACCTTCCTTTCACTCCACCTCCTCAATTTACCTATATATATCATATGAGGAGTTCATTGTTATTGTTGGTTGAATACTTATTGAATGTAAATAGCTATTGAGGCTTCTGAGGCTCTGTTTTGTAATTGAAGAAAGATAGGCTGAGAAGAGAAGTTTGAAGCTGTAAAATACCCACTAGACTTGAAGATTGTAATTGGTTTGAAAATCAAATATACAAGCTGATTTATGGGATCCTGGTCTATGTCAATGGTGATGTTTTTCTTACTGTAATTGTTATTTTTCTCATGTTTTCCATACTTTCCACTTCTCTGATAAAGAACAGCAAATATAGATTAGGATTTACTGTAAAGTACCCTATTTCTCACTGATAAATATTTATCTCTATTTTTTCTTCTAATTGTGTTTTGAGGATAATTCAATAGAGTATAACCAGTGAAGTGTTGGTGAGCCCATGTTTACTGAGTACGGCTTGAGATATTGTCTTTGAAAGTTCTTGAAAATTCTGCTAATTAAAGTTGAATTAGAGAAGTCTATGGTTAGCCCTGTCCTCTAGTTTATCTCCAACAGTTGCTTTAAAAGATCCCTTAAGAGTATGTCAAAAGCAGGCTAGGTTAAAAGTCCTTACCTGATCTTAGGCTACTTTTTATGTTTATCTTGAATGTTTTCTTTAAGAATATGCTAAAAGCAGGCTAGATTCGAAGTTATTACTTGATCTTAAGCTATTCTTTGCTTATCTTGAATGTTTTCCTTTGAGAGTATGCTGAAAGCAGGCTAGGTTAAAAGTCCTTACTTGATCTTAAGCTGCCCTTTGTTTTCTTATATGTTTGCTTCTTTCACCACACTTTTAATGTTTCATATCACAAAAATCAGCTTAAATAGACCCTTTGACATAGATGACTTGCCCCATAGACCACTCTTGAAGCTTGTTGTGCAATTAAATCCTTTTTGTGACTCCATAGCCCAATGGATTGATATTGTTTCTTACCTATCCTATCAGCTGAACCATTCTTTCAACCTACTCACACCTTTACCCTTCAAAAGACTTCCTTCATTCTGATGATATCCATCCCAACCAAAACAGAAAAAACCCTTGTACTTCATAACTAGCCTAATATCATATCATAAGCATAAAGAAATATCTTTGAAAACACTTATATAGAGATATCCCTCTCTGAATCCAGGAGGGCTAGATCCTAGGATTCCAAAGTGGTTTTGATGTAGGCTAAGTAGCGTTTGTTCTTGCCAATCTTGCAAACTACAAAGACCTAACATGCTGCACCATAATTGATGATAGATTAGTAATTTGGATTAGATGAAATTGAGGAATGTAATAGGCTTCTTCACTTCAGCAAATTTCGGTGTGACCATTTTAATTTAGGAACAAAGTTTGGTTATTCTGCACTTAAATTCGTACTAAGTCAGCATAGGATAAATTTAGATCTGAACTGTAATGCCTTGTAACTCAAAGCTTACGAAATCCACTTGATTTAGGGAATTAAACAACATATAAAAACCCTAATAACTACCCTCTTGATGACTTTCCCCACCCAACCTACAGCTGAACTCACAACGCAGTTCCTCGATCAATCAAGCACTCTCTCGAGCTCATAGCAGGTGGCACTTGTTGAGTACACAGTTCAAAACTGTAGCCATTGAGTTTGTTCCAGAGTAATTGGGTCCTTTGTTTGAAGGAACCAGTCAAGGAGGAGAAGCATAGGAAGAAGCACCACAGCAACAGGAAGCACCAACAAATGATTGACTCGAGGACGAGTCAATGGACCGTGGTTGGGGCATGTTTGGTCCTTTGACTTTAGGGTTAATTTTTGTCATGTTTCAATGTTGATCACATTTTAACCAAAGGTGAATGTTGGTAATTCGCGGAGAAGACAACCAAAGGAGGAGAAGGAACCGCAAAAGACTAGGAGTTGCAGAGGATTGACCAAAGAAATCAAGGCTCATGCATTCACAACCAATCTGGAAGGTTCATTGACAGCCAAAGAAGTAGACGCGTTCGAGTAGTGGAGGTAGCTGAAAAGGGAAATGGCGGAGCATCCAATGGAGAAGCATTATTCCAAGCAGGTGAAGAGGTTAAAAAGGCCAAAGGAAAAGAAAGAAAAGAGAGAGAAGTGAGGAGAGTATCAAAATTTTGTCGCGAAGACTATTGAGCCCATAGGATTCTGTATGATTATAGTTATGTATTGTCTCACCTTGTATGTCTAGACTCTACTTTGTCGATGAGGCTTTGAGCCGAATGTACTCTTGTAATGTTGTTGAACCTAATGAAAGAAGAAGTTGCAATGATATATGAGATTCTTCTTGTGTGTGAGTTTATGTGTCTTCTTAAAAATTTGTTGTGGATGCATCCACATAGTACATGTTCCCTTTAAATGCTTAATATTTTGTGGATGTATCTCCGATATTCTATTTTTTCTCTTACAGATTATTACTAGTTCCATGTGATTTCTCGTGACGCTTAGTTTCATCCCCTTACCTATGTAAGGTTGCGGCACCTCGGGTCAATCCCCTTATTCTTTTTTAGTAAGATGAAAATTCCAGCACTACACTATACTACGATAGAGCTTTTGTTGGCCCATGTGCCTGAACCCAAGGTCTCAACATGTTCATCATTTTTTCGCCAACATGAACCTATCCAATCCTTAGATGAGGAGAGAGACGATGAGATCCATAAAGAATTTATATTGATGGCCATAGAAAATATGCAAGTTGATGCTATTATTTCTTAATGATGAAGAGGGAGAAGTAAATATTGAAGGAGAGTTGGTAACTGCACTTGAGGAAATAGAGAGGCTGAGGAAGAAAAAAATGCTTAGAGGGAGTCTTAGATACAAGAAAAAGTTGAAGTTGTTGAGCCATTGCTTTTGAAAATAGAAGAAGGTAAGAAGATTGAATATTATTTGAACCAACAGTTGAATGATAGAGTTCAATCATGTGAAAGACTAGAAGGAAAAATCGTCCAACTAAAGAAGGAGATCGAGAAGGATAAAACGCAACTCAGTTTCAACCAGAAATTTGGAAAAGGGACTAAATATTTGAATGAGATATTGGAAGCAAAACAAGTCTCTAAAGATCATAGTGGTCTTGGATTTGAATTCGAGTCCAGTGCAACAACTAAATTAAAGGGAAAGAAACAAATTACCTTAGTTACAACATCAAAATAAAGGCTTGCATAGCATCAAAAGGAGACTACATAGCCCAATAAAAATCAACAGAAACAAGAGCAAAGTGTTGGACAAGAAAATCGAATCACTCAAAATTCAACCCAACATAAAAGGCAGCCTCCCAAGTATAATGATGTCTTCCCAGGGTATTGTTTCACATGCACTAATTATGGTCATAGAGCAACAAATTGTTGAGTCAATTTTTCCTACAAGAAACTGAGATCTATAAGAATATTTCAGTAGTGAAAAAGCAGACCAAAGTATCATAATTCTTTTTCCCCACTTAATTATCTCGTGAAATGTTTTAAATGTCAAATTTTTGCACATATAGCAGTCAATTGGAGACATCGGGAGAAGAAGAAAAAGGCAATTATTGAGCAGATTGAACAACTAAATTAAAGGGAAAGAAACAAATTACCTTAATTACAACATCAAAATAAAGGCTTGCATAGCATCAAAAGGAGACTACATAGCCCGATAAAAATCAACAGAAACAAGAGAAAAGTGTTGGACAAGAAAATCGAATCACTCAGAATTCAGCCCAACATAAAAGGCAGCCTCCCAAGTATAATGATGTCTTCCTAGGGTATTGTTTCACATGCACTAATTATGGTCATAGAGCAACAAATTGTTGAGTCAATTTTTCCTACAAGCAACTGAGATCTATAAGAATATTTCAGTAGTGAAAAAGCAGACCAAAGTATAATAATTCTTTTTCCCCACTTAATTATCTCGTGAAATGTTTTAAATTTCAAATTTTTGCACATATAGCAGTCAATTGGAGACATCAAGAGAAGAATTAAAAGGCAATTATTGAGCAGATTGAACAAAATCCCAAAGTTTGGAAAGAAAAGGAGAAATAAGAACAATGTGATATTGCTTTGTATGCACAGAATGAAGGGAGACATTGGTATGTAGATAATAGTTGTTCTAGGCACATGTCATGAGATAGAAGCAAGTTTCTGACTTGGAAACTAGTTGAAAAGGGTGTGTGACTTTTGGAAACAATGCTCCACGCAAAACAATTGAAAAAGGAGTGGTCAGTCTATCAAATGGAAAAGGTAAAGCCAAAAATGTTTTATTTGTTGATGGGTTGAAGCATAACTTTCTTAGTGTGTCTCAGATGTGTGATCAAGGCTATGATGTGATCTTTAAATCCAAAAATTATCAAATCAAGTCCACAGGCATAGGTGAGATAATTGTTGAAGATGTGAGAAAATATAATAATGTATATGTGCTCAAAGAGAAGACAGAGAGGTGTTGCTTGTCAAAAATTGATGAGAGTTGGTTATGACATAAAAGAATTGGACATCTGAACTTTGATCAGATAGTCAAGCTTAGAAATTAAAATGTTGTCAATGACTTGCCCAGGCTTTCAAAACCATAAAATACTATTTACAAATACTGCCAACAAGGAAAGAAAACTCAAGCTCCATTCAAGACCAAATATAACTCATCAACAAAGCAATTATAGTTGGTACACATGGATCTGTGTGGACCATATAGAACATAGTCACCCACATGTAAATTATATTTTATGCTAATAATTGATGATTTCAGCAGGATGATGTGGGTTTCCTTACTCAGCGAGAAATTTGAAGCTTTTTAGAAGTTTAAAGAGTTCAAAGCCATGTCTTAGAATGAAACTTATTTCAAAATAAAAAGCATAAGGTCAGAAAGTGGAGGTGAGTTCACCTGAAAATAATTTCATGAATTTTGAAATAAGAATGACATCAAAAGGTAGTTTACAATGGCAGAGACTCCCCAACAAAATGGTCTAGCAGAAAGAGCAAACATATTAGTGTAGTAATTAGCTAGAACCATGAAGAACGAAAGGAGTGTTCAACAGAGGATTTGGGAAAAATATATTCATACAACAATAGTTATCCTCAATAAAGCTCATTTTAGACTAAATAGTGGAAAAAACTCCCTAAGAGTAGTGGTATGGCAGACCTACAACAATCAAACACACCAATTTTTTTAGTAGCAGATGTTATATCGAAAGAAATGATGAGGAAATTGGCAAGTTCGATGCAAGAGAAGATGAAGGCATTTTTTCGAGATATTCACACAACAACAAAAGATACATATGCTATAATAAAATTACTAAGAGGATCATTGACTGTATTGATGTACAAGTGGATGAATATAATGATCAAGAAGAGAAACAACCAGTAACTTACCAACGTTGATGAACCAATCAGGATTAGTGAAGAGTATGATGAGTCATTTGTAGAAGAAGGCGACGAAGAGTCCCCTAGTCCTCAAGCCAAAGATTCCTCATGGTATGTACAAAAAAATCCAAATACTCCTCAAGGTATGTAAAAAAAAAAGCCAAAGATTCCTCAAGGTATGTACAAAACACCAGCGAGTTGATAAAATTATTGGTGAATTAAATATTGGTGTGCAGATAACAAGGGAGTTATTAAACCCCCCTACACAAGCACATGTTTCCCTATTGTCCATGGAGGAACCAAAGGATCTTATACAAGCCAGTCAAGATCAATGTTGGTTAAAAGTAATGAATGAATAATTAGACCAAATAAAGAAAAATAAGAGTTGGGATCTTGTTCCAAGACCTGCTAATAAAAATGTCATTTCCATAAAGTGGGTTTTCAGGAATAAATTGAATCGTCATGGAGAAGTAGTAAGAAGTAAAGCTATATTACTATGCAAAGGCTATGCTCAAATAGAAGGAATGGATTTTGATGAAAATTTTGCTTCTATTTCTATATTAGAAGCAATACGAATGTTTATGGCATTTTCTTTCTTTAATAAATTTATGATATACCAAATGGATGTCAAATTTACTTTTCTCAATGGAGAGTTATAGGAAGAAGTTTACATAGAGTAGGCATAAGGTTTTTAGCTGATAGAAAATCCAGATTATGTTTGTATACTGACGAAGGCCTTGTATGGTCTCTAGCAAGCCCCTCGAGCTTGGTATTCCAAGCTACACAACTACTTTCCCAAGTGTGGATTCAAAAGAGATGCAACTGACAGCTACTTATATATCAAAGCAAAGGATGGCAAACTTATATTTGTGGTTGTAGATGTTGATGACATTAGCTTTGCTAGTGATTCATATTTGTTGACCAATGAATTTACAACTTATATGAAGGTTTAGTTTGATATGTCAATGCTTGGAGAGATTTCCTACTTTCTTGGAATTTATATTGCGCAGACCGCCAAAGAAATTTTTATCTCTCAAAGCAAGTATCTCAAAGAAGTGCTGAAGAAATTTCACATGAAAGAATGCTCTTTAGTGAGCACTTGAATGGTAACAAGTTGCAAACCTAGAAATATGGATGAATCTCCAACAATTAACCAGAATTTAATAGATCCATAATTGGAAACCTCTTATATTTGACAACATCAATACCAGGCATCATGCAGGTCATTGCTATAGTTGGAATATTCCAAGAAGCTCCCAAACAAAGCCATCTACTAGCAGCCAATAAGTTTTTCAAATATCTCAAAGCAATAATGGATTATGGACTATGGTACCTGAGAGATAAATATTTTTCATTCATTGTTTATACTCATGGTAATTGGGTAGGTGATGTATATGATCGAAAGAGCACAAGTGGTGGTGCTTTATTTCTTGAAGAATGTCTAGTCTCATGGTTGAGGAAGAAGCAAGCATCCATTTCCTTGTCTATAACTGAAGCAAAGTATATTGTAACAACTTCTTGTTGTACTCAAATATTATGGATGAAACAAACCTTGTAGGATGTACAAGTGTTTTATGATCAACCTATTCCCATTAGTTTTAACAACACAAGTGCAATAAGCATGTCAAAGAATCCAAATTTTCACTCCAAGACAAAACATATTCCAATTAAGTATCACTTCCTGAGAGAGAAAGTTGCAATATTGTGAAGCTTTATGTTCTTACAAAAGAACCAGCTAATGATATTTTTACCAAGACACTTCCTATAGAACATTTTGAGTATTTGAGGCAAAGATTTGGAGTTGTTCCACTTTCCTCCCTACACTAGCTATTCCTTCAAGAGGAACAAAGGCATTTGTTGCATTTTTAGCATATAAATATGAAGCTTCCAGGTCCATGTTAGAAAATTCTATATTACAGAGAAATGCAACACATAAAATATGTGAAAAACACAAGCATGCAAAACACATAAAACCAGAGAGACACAGATATATGTGGTTCACCCAGTTTGGACTACGTCCACCCTGAACAACCAGTCCTTCATTTATATTATCTAGAAAAATGAAGAGACACAACCTACATAAGATCCGTTGTAATATCCTCTGTTCTCTCTCATAGTCTCCCTATCTATTTCTCGCTCTGAGAATACACATACAACACACAGTGGCAATACAATACCCTCATACAAAACGAGGGGTTTCCTTCTAGGTAAAAAAACCCTAAATCAAAAATAACTTCTACGGTCACATCATCCAAATAATGAACGGCCCAAATTGACTAGAAATTACTATACTTTTACAAGGCAATTTTACATTTGTTTTTAGCTTTGGGGGCACTGCCCCCGAAACCCCCCGCTAGGGGGGAGGCTCCATAAACTCGCAGGCGCCCCCCCCTTGACCCCCCAGGTAGCATACAATTACGGGTGGCGTTGTCGCCCTGTTAAGAACAGGGGTCCAATGCTGTGATACAAAATAAAGAAGATAATCAGGCTCCACACCTAATAGTCCACACGATCAAGATGAAAGAGAAATATTGTTAACAGAAGGAGCATGGTGACAAGGGGAGGATGTGGGTATCTTTGCCATTGATGTCAAAGGAGGAGAATAGTAATAAAACAAAACAAATAAAAGGAGAGCTACATTGTAAATAAATGGGGAGAGCTACATTGTGATAAAATAATGGAAAGATACATTGTAATCAAACAACAAAGGTACTTGGTGAAGATCAAGCAACATTAAGAGCAACAACATCAACAAAGCATAAGAGAAGTGCATCTCAAGGGGTAGCAGACTCAAAAGAAACAATCATATTTGTAAGGATGTTTTGTTTGATCTTGTTGTTGCCATCAATGCCAAAGGGGGAGAATGATGGAAATATGTTTTCATTGATAGAAATAAGGTGTCCATTGATGTCAAAAGGTGGCACAGGTGTCAAATAATGCCTCAAGAGGTCCAATTCAAAGAAGAATTGTAAACAAGCAACTTGGATGAGAGTGGTTTAGAGACTTTGGAGCCAGTTTTGGTGCAACATATACCCTCAAGCACATATCAAACCCACCCATATGGAAATATATTTACAATGGTTTGCGGAAGTCCGAAAATGGCCTCTTGGATCAGAAATAGAGCCAGTTAAAGCTTGGTGACCTCAATTCAAAGATAATATAGATAAGAGGTGGTTGGATGACCTTTGGCACATAGCCAAAGTTGGAAGAAATAACAAACCTAGCGACAAGGTTGGCGGAGCAGCTATACAGAGCTTCGGGTAGACATGGCCGACAAAAAAGTAGCGGGGAGCATTTTTATTAGCTGAGGTGGAGCCACATTATATCTTGGCCCTACGAGGGAAGCCCGACAGATATACCTAGACAGATTTAATATAGTGCTCAAACAAAAGAGCCAGTTGATGCTAGCAGATGACACCATCCCAGCGAAGGCACCCCGGTGAATGTACCCTCCAGGTTTTCATAGGGCGCACAAAGTTAAGCGTCAGGATGCAATGATCGGGATGACGCAAGTAGTAGGGTTAAAATGTAGCCAATTCCAACAGTGTTTTATGTGACACATGTCCCAACCGACATATAAAAAATAATCTGAGGTCAAGTGCGTCTGGTGTGAAGAGGAAAGGGGGGTCATGCAATAAGTTGTTTTTACCATACCGTCAATCAAAGATCAATGGTGGAGGTTGATTGTGCACCCCCTGTCCCATATAAAACAAAAAAACCCTGATAAGAGGGGCACGAAAACCATGAATGGTTTTATGACCATGAAGGAAAGGGTCGAACACTTAAAAGATATTTAACAAAGGAATATGGTGAAGAACCAAGGCCTTGGACCCTTTCTCTCTCTTCTCTAACAGAGGATAGGTGGCAGAATTTTATTGGCTCGAACAATGGGAGGATGATAATGTCAACAACCACCCAATACGACATGGACACATGGAAAAAATATTTGGCATTTTTGGGCACCTGTATGAACCATTTTTTAGTAACATGTGTCACCAATCATAGGTTGACACATAGCACAAGTGACATCATTCTATTGGTTGGTCCCCGACAGGTTATTAACAGTGCACAGGCAGAAGTGTCAGGCAATGGGAGTCAAGACACATTGACACTGACATGGCACATGACAAAAAATAAGAATGAGGTTGGGAGGACCTCAAGAGACATGAAAACTCGTAGGGATGACCTCGACGGTAAATAAGAGGGCGCAAAGGGAATGCATCAAGAGAAAATGCATCGGTTCACAGAGGACAGACAAGTGGCTACAAAACATATCAAAAGGTGACAAGTGGCATCACCCCGGAGGCACAAGCCCGAAGGTTTATTAATAATCTGCAAATTAAAAGTGTCGGGCTTGGGAGCTTCGGCCTTAGCGCCAGGCCTTCGTCATTTCGCGTAGAAATGAGACCAATGGTGCAAAGCCATTAACAAAGAAATTTGTCCTACGAAAGACTTAAAAAGGGCTTAGCTCATAAAGGCCCAACCAATGGTCGCGGAGACCTAGTCCTATGGCAAAAAAGCAGGTAAAGGGCCAGAGAAAAAAAAACTTAAGCCAAAATTCAACATAACTATCAGTTTTCCAGTGAATTTGGCAGTTAAAGCCAAATTTAACTGCGACTAAAAATAGAAGAAGCACTGCTAAAATCTATAAAAGGCCAGAATTGCTAAAATTAGTGAAATAACTCAGTTCAACTTGCAGAAAATTTTTGTTGAAGGTTGAGAACTTGGTGAAACGGTCAGAGGAATGGAATAAATAGAAAAATGAAAAAAATAAGAATGCATGCAACAATCAAAGAACAAAAAAGAAGGCAAAAATATCAAGCCAAAATTTCTTCATAAGCAGGCTTTAGAAAACTATTTGTGACAGAGAAGTGATATGTGTTCTATGAGCAAGTGAAGGAGAATTTCTTTATGTTCTCAGTGATCAAAGATTGTTGAAGGTATCAGTGGTTGAGGAAATTAATTTATTTTGAAAGCAAATAATTCTCTCAAGGCTCTAGTGTGAAAATGGATGAAAGATGAACCATTGAGTTTCAAGCAAGTTGCAGATTGAAAATCAAGGGTTGGTGCTCCTTCCAGTGGGTGCTAGTAAATAGTTGTGGTTGTAGCTCCATTCAGTTGAGGTTGATAAATCAGGGAGTTGTAGCTTCGTGTTGGTTGTAGCGAGAGAATTGTAACAATGAGTTGTAGCTTGCTTTGAGAAGCAATTAAAAAGAAGTTTTGAAGAAGTTATTTTTTCTTTGTGTGTTCCATTGATTGCTAAAATTATTTTTTTCATGCTTGTTTAATAACTAATTGTTGAAAGTACTCTATGGTATCCTATAGTTCTTACACAATGTGAAAGAAAATTTTAAAGTGGTAAAACTCCTACAATACTGATTCATCCCCCTCGCTCAGTATTGTCTTGGTTTCCAACACACAAAACCTCAATATTTGTAGGATGAACTACAATCCATTTTCTAGAAATAAAGTATCTTAGATAATGAATCTCGGATTAGTAAAATGAACACTTAGACAATTTTCCATACAACTATTTTTCTCTAAGACACAACAAGACAAGTCTTAAATGTTTAGTATGCTCCTATAAGGTCCTTGAATAGATAAAAATATCATCAATAAAGACCCGCAAAAAATTATCTATTTACTCTCAAAATGTTATGTTCATCAATCTCATGAAAACACGTATGACATTGGTTAGTCCAAAAGGAAACACTATGAATTCGAAATGTGCAAACCTAGTCTTAAAGGTTGTCTTAGGGATATCTTCTTCTTCAATTCTCAATTGATGATATATAAACCTTGGAACTATCTTAGAAAACAAGGTTGCTCACTTCATTTGGTTAAAAAAACATCTATCCTTGGAAAAGGATATTAATTTCTTGATTGTCACCTTGTTCACCTATCAATAATTTATGGATAGTCTCTATGATGCATCCTTATTTAAAAAAAAAAAAAATTCACTGGCACTCCCCATGGTGATACATTAGGTCATATGAATCCCAAATCTAACAATTACTTTTTTTATTTCCATAGTTTACATACGATATGGTGTTTTAGCAATAATTTCTCTACCCTGTTTAAGATAAATAGTGAAATTTATCTCCCTCTTAGAAGATAACCTAGGTAACTCTTATGGGAACACATCCTTGAATTCAAAAATAATTGGATACTTATGCAGATCCTATAAATCATTTTTTCCATTTAAGAGCACAATTGCTTATAATTTACATCCTTTTTTCCTACATCTCATAAATTACATCAATAATATGAACCTTAAATACACCCTTGAGTTATTCCCCACCAATGATTTCCTTTGACTTGCATTGGTAATGAAATGAAACACCTTATCTTATACTCAAAAATTGCCTCATAATACTCTGACAAGTCCATTCCTATGATAATTTTAAAGGACCCTATGACTAAAGCATATAAAAATACACAATCCTTTGCACTTTCCTACATTTTGTTTCATCCCACATCCCGTTTCTACATGCCTAAAATCATGTTGTTTTATAGCCTCACACTAAATTTTTGATAATGAAACATGCAGAATAAAAGATTCAGTAGCACCTATATCTACTAAAACAACAAAACTTACACCATCAATGGTACTCGTTGTCTCAATAATAGTGGAGTGGTGCTTAGGTTGCCTCTATTCACCATCACGTCTATCTAATGAGCCTTCCCCAGGTCTTCCACTATAGTTTTTTATTATGCCACGTTAGAATTTCCTTGATGTTGAGGGCAATACCTCCCATAGTGTGGGCCTCTACAAGTCCAAAACCCCCTCTTAGAAACTTGGCTCCCATTACTAGGTGAACTAAATGTTTGCCTATAACTCTGTTGGTAGAACCATATTGTTGTTCTGAGCACTACTAAGGTGTCAAACATAACTAATGCACAGGGAGATACCATTGTGTCTAGTGTGATTGTTGTGTTAAAGACTGTGAATATTATGTTGAAGGTTGAAGTTAATTCACTCGTATGGATTCATAGCATCAACTCAAGGAAGGATTATACTACAAAGAGATTAAGTGTAATATAAAGTGTTTGACTGGGTGGAACATCCTACTTTTGCAGCTAGCGGGTGGACAATTTCCAAAAAGATAAGCACTTATGAATTTACTTGTGAATGGTGTTGGATTAAGACTATTTATGTCATGGATTTTAGTATTTTCTAGTTTTTTTTGTTTCATTTACATGTTTAAGCTCACAATTATAATTTAGGGTGCCATTATGACTAAATGGATAGTTATTCTCGAATAATCCTACATTATTTTCTTGCATTTATTAATTATTTAGAAACAAGTATAAATGTGTCTTAGAAACTAATTGGAATGAAATTTGGTGGCTTTTAATAAGTACCTTATATCCCCATTAGAGTATGGAGAGTGTCAATTACGTTACAACCCAAGCTCCCCAACCCTTGACATCCCATAACCTTTCCCCTTTCCTTGGTCTAGGATAGCAATGATTAGAGGAATTTTATCCGTCTTCCAAGACTTTAAATCTATATAAGACCCTACCTCTAATTTCTCCACTAAAAAGAGATAAATACCCAATGTTCTATTCATCACCAAAATTATACTCAAATATTTATTTTCCTAGGAAACCCATTAGAGTTGGATGCTAAATTTAAAATATATTTCTGAGCAGTCCCAACTCCCAAAGTAATATTAATGAGAGGAGGGAGTGGGTGGGGGGTAATTAAATGGAACATACCATCTAAATCGCCTTAAACCACAACTACCTTATGAGCTACTATTTATGATCATGGAATCACCTCTTTTTATGATGTTGGGCGTGTCCTAAGTAGGATCCAATGAATAATTCTGTAAAGAATTCATTACCCTGATCCTAACATAAATATGTATTTCCTCTAGTGGGCCTCATTTATCTTATTCCGAAACTATAGCCATGATCATTGGGAAATCTTCCACCCTTTCATATTTTCTTAACCAAACCTTCTTATAAATATGCTTTGGATAGTCTTATCAATGTGTCCTTACACATGGTACCATATACACTTGAAAGGTACATTGCAATAATCTAGCACTTGAGTATGAATTACGTGACTGTAATTATATATCCACACTCTTCGTCAAAACTTATTTTATGTCAATTTCTACTAAAACCCTTGCCATAGTCTTGAATAGCTTATGTTGAATGAGGGATCCATTGTGATGATTTTCCTTGACATAATTGCAATATTTTCCATAATTTTTTAGTCTATAATTAGTGGAAATTTGAAAATTTCACATGCCTCAACTCTAAAGTCAGAGCATGCATCCTAAGGTTTCAAAGATAGGAAATATGTATCCCTAGACCAATTTCTATTCAGTATTTTGACATCATTCATCTGGAATCAAAATAGAAAATCGATCCATTCCTTTCCTATGTTGTAAAAAATTATATCGTACCCTATAATGTGACTTCAATACTACTACATCTAAGAATTAAAGGTATACAGTGTTATATGATACCATATATTTTTCCTATCAATGCCATACCCATGATTTCCAAACCTCGATCCACACCCAAATCCTCACCAACTACCATATGAAACCTTTTCTATTTCTTCCTGATAACTCTTCTCAGTCTCTTAAGGCTTCTCCCCTCCTTTAATTCTACTCCTTTTCCCTCACATAATGTATCTAAGTCGAATTTGACTCACATAAATCCTATCTTTTAGATTAGTCTTTGAGCGTTAGCTTAGTGAACACTAAGACCTTTGTTAGACCTTGTGTTCACCTCTATATCTTGTGAAATTTGAAAACGCCTTTGGAAAACCACGCATCATAGAAGGAAACAATTCCTTACAATGTAAACCAAAATATAGAAACCAATCCTTTAGCCTTAGCTTTGGAATAATTAAAGGTTTTGACATGATGGATTGCAAGAAAAGTTATTATTTATTTCAATATGTTTTTTAATATGATGCCCAATAACTTTCAAAACCATGGTGTTAGCCTCTATAAGTGGTTTTGATGGTACAAGTTCATTATTATCCCTAACATCACCTGAAAACAACTTCAGAGTGGCCTTGTCACCTTCTAGAGCCTTTGGCTCTAATGTCTAGATTTCCTTCTCTAAAACACCCCCCTTGTCACCCCACATATTTTATCTCAAGACACTAGACCCTCATTTAGTTTACATGTCCACACCTTTAATGGTGTTGTCTGAGTAATTTATAAACTTCGTGTCTTCAGCCATATTGCAGAAACCTTGGGCCTTAAAAATCACAAGTGTGTAAGATTCAATATAGTAATAAAATTTTGCAAGGAAACATTTGTATGAGGACTTGTTACCCATTCATATACATGGGTTACCCTAGAAGAATTTATTTCTCATATGATGCAGCTTTCTAGCTAGCAGACCCTACTATGGTTCATAGATAACTAGCCTCATAAGCCTATCACCCATTCTCCAATTAATACATTCATTGAGTTATCCTACACCTCTAATGAACGTGGGTCATCTATTTTGAGGTACATTAACCACTTTTTAATCTATGTCCTTTCATCCAATGTTTAAGACATTCTATTATGAATCACAAGTTGAAATCAGATTATAGACTACTTTGAGTTGTGTGCTTGTTCCCTTATTCCACCTTGGTGGTTAATGTTTTCCCCTAGTGCAATGTAACCTTACTTACGATCTTTATTTCTCTACTTAGTAGAGGCACAAGTAGGAGGATTTGATGATGGTGGTGCTCCGTGTTATTTATACTTAACACTTGGCATCATTCCCCTCATTTTATTCTCCCTTATTTTGATTGCTTGTTGTTAGTCGCTTGCATTGATTCCCTTTTTACCTTTTCCTACGAGAAGAAGGGCTTGGAAATATCTGAGGTTGGTGTGGTTTAAAAAAAATATAAACCATAAACCAAATACTAAAATGCAAAAGAATGGCAAGGGATGTAAAGCAATCAAAACTCAATTATAGCTTGAGCTCTACCCCCTCTTCTATATTCGTCTTGAGATTATCATGCATATTGCGCTTATCAAAATAAAGGGAACTCTCAATGAACATTCAAGATCGAAGAAGCAATAAACTACCCATAATTAAATGAGAATTATATCATAATTACTACATAGTAAGAAAACAATGAAACTTGTTAAACAAGCCATATCAAGAAAGAAAGAGGCAAATATGGGGGCTTCGAAAGACAAGGAGGAGGGAAGGTAACTCAAGCAACTAAGTGCCCCCTCTACAAAGACACTATGACACCTTTCATGAAGTAAACCCTCATGTACAATGGTTTTGCATAGCATGGTATGAGACTATGACACCTTTCATGAAGTAAACCCTAAGCCATAACATTTGTCACTTACAATCATCATTTGAAAGGGCCAGCTTGGGAATTCCTCTCCCCCTTAAGGTTGGAATCACCTAATAATATCATGTGATAACCGTCCCATACCTAAGTATGGTACCTTATTCACAATTGCAAGCTAGTAATACATTTTAAGATGATACTTTTATAAAGAAATTTAATGGATTTAACAATGAATAAGGTCCAATTTGAAGCTCTCATGGTTCTTGTATCCATAATGGTGACCTCACTTTATTCTTTGAGTATGTGTTAGATGATTCTTTAGGTGCAGCTGAGATCCATCAAGGGATGATATGGTGTTTCTCTAGCTTTTCATAATTTTTTTTTATTCACTTTAATAATGATGAAAATCACCCCAAAAGAGGACATCGAGCACCTTTTGAGGGATGTTAATATTGAAGGTGACTTGGCATAGTTAGTGACATATTCCCTTAGACTCGAGACGTTGGAAGGATGTTAATATTGAAGGTGACTTGGCACAGTTAGTGACATATTCCCTTAGACTAGGGATGTTGGAAATTTATGATATAGGCTAGGATGTTGTTTGAAAATTAATTGTGCCTAGGATATGGAAAGATGCCCCTAGGCTCATATTATACCTTCTTGATGGATGTTACTCCTTCATTGGTGATGATTGAGGATGATGATGACGTATCCCTCTAGAAGGGGATTTCATATCTTCCATGCCAATGACATCATGCCCTAGCATGATGATGTGACCCTTACGATGCATTTGATGATGAAATGGGCTTGTTAGTAATGAAATCACAGAGCAATAAAATCAAAATGAAAGTGGAAATAAAAAATATAATGAAACAATATAATGGAGACACCAATAAATGTCATTCACCTGATTTGGGCTATGTCCATAGGGATATAGCCAATCCTATTTTTATTTTGTTCATGAAATTAAGGGATTACAACCTGTAGGAAATTTGATCCAACCTTCTCTTCTCTCTCCCTCAGCCTCCTCCCTTTCAATTACAATGATCTCTCCATAAACCATAGTCACAATACAATTCCCTCATAAAAGAGACTTTCCTTCTAGGGGAAAAAAACCCTAAATAACATATACCATTAGATTTGTGATTGTAGGTTTTAACCTTATACATAAATTACCTGTAAACGAATTCTTAACAAACAGAAAATAAACAATGGCGAGAACATAAACATGAAACACATATACACAGAGATTTTCCCCTAGATCCCAAAACCAGGACTACCAAATTGATTTTTCATTATATTCCTTTCAATGTTACAATACATATATACATCTTGAATCATTCATAGACCCCAATCCATTAACCCTGTATTAGAACATAGATGTAGATCCCTTGACCGGATATAGAAAATACCATGGAAATAAAACCATCATGCCCAAAACCATGTGCAAAACCATAGGTAGATCCACCCACCTAATATAGGGTCCAAAACGCGTGAGGCTAGTCATGGAAAGAATATAACAAACACCCAACGGTGACCTAATTATTAATGGCACATATTGACTATGTGTTGCCTCCAAACCCTTACCAGTGTGGGGTTCCAAAGAATTATATTTGCCCCACAAACAACCTTGCGACACTAGTAGGGGGAAGCCCCCTACATCCCCCATTAGGAATTGGGGTCCAAACATGGATAAAATAAAAGGACCTCTAATTCGGGAAGATAATTAGGCTCCACGACCAAGAATCGCCCACTTTGATACTCATTACAACAACTCCACTACTACTGCACTTGTTGGAATATGCTTCAACCTTGGATCTAACTAGTTTCTCATTTTCATCATCGTGCTTGAAGACCAACTGAAACTGAGCAAAAATTCAGTTTATCCTTGTTTACTACCTCTATTGACATGTTTGTAGGGTTTTGGCTAGCGTGTATCTTTTCCAACTTCAATTGTCCATCTTTGAAAATTGATCAGATGAAATGGTACCTAAGTTATATGTGCTTAGTCTTAGAATGAAAATCTAAGTTCTTTGCAAGATGAACAACATTGTTGTTATATCTATACATCCCACTAGTCTCTTTCTATTTCCCAATTCCTCCATTAACCTTAGTAAAAAAATCATCTCTTTACCGGCCTCTATAGCAGCAACATACCTTTCTTCTGTTGTTGAAAATGCAGTAACCCATTGTAATTTCAAAATCCAACTTACTATTTTTCCACCTACAATAAAAACATACCTTGTGGTGCTCCTCCTGCTATATGTATCACCTACCATATATGAGTCAACATATCCCTCTAGAACAATGCTTGAACCTCCAAAGCATAATTCCTTAGTAGTGGTAGCTCTTAAATACTTGAGAGTCCACTTTATTGTCTTATAATGCTTTTTAATTATATTATCCATATACCTACTAACAAGTCCCACTACATGTGCAATATCTAACCTTGTGTGCACCATCACATACATCGGACTACCAACTATTGATGAATATGGAACATTGGATATGTATTCTATCTCTCTTAGTGTCTTGTGACACATCTCCTTAGTCAATTTGGAATGGCTAGCCAAAGGTGTACCAACTAGTTTTGAATCCTTCATTTTAATTCTTTCCATCATATTTTCTGTATATACTCACTCTGAGACAATTTATGATTTTTTTTCTCTTGTTATTCTCATACAAAGGATTTGCTTTGCAGCACCCAAATCTTTCATAGAAAATTACTTAATTAATTTTATTTTGAGCTCATTTATATATTGTGTGTTAGTTCTTGCAACAAGCATGCCATCTACATCCAAAAACAAGGAAGTATAGTTGTTATTACCTGGTCTCTCAAAATAAACATAGTGGTCAAATTGAGATATATTATAATCTTGTTCGATCATAAACATGTCAAACTTCAAATATCACTACCCTGGTGCTTGATTTAAACCATACAAGCTCTTTTTCGGTATGCATACTAAATTTTCCTTCCCTTTGATCTCATACCCCTGCAGTTGTTGCATATAAATCCCATCCTTCAAGTCACCATGGAGAAAATTTGTATTTACATCTAATTGTTCAAGATAAAAATATTTTGTTTCTACTAAACTTAAAATATTTATAGTTGAAGTTATTTTGACAACAAGAGAAAATATTTCATCAAATTTCATGCCTTTCTTCATACCATAAGTCTAGCCTTACACCTCTTTTTGCCTTCATTTTTTTCCTTCAACCTGTAAACCCATTTATTCTAAAACATTATTTTACCTATAGGTAATAGGGCGAGGTCTCAAGTCTGGTCATGTACCAAATATTCCATCTCTCCATCCATGTTTTGCTCCAATTTCTTTCTATTTTCTGCTTGAATTACTTCTTCATATCTTTCTGGTTCACCAGAATTAGTCAACAATGCATAATACAATGAAGGTGAGTATCATTAAAGGGATCTACTTAATTGATCTTCTAACAACACTTATAGGAGTTTGAAGTACATGTTTTTGTTGGACATTTTGATTTTCTGGCACCTTTGGAATTTCTTTTTCCATGATTTCATTAAGTACTATGTATTATGTGTTTCATTTTCCTATTTCTTTCTCTACAACTAATCTTTGTACATTACCTTCTCATTGAATGCTACATTTCTACTCCTAATTATTTTTTGATTTTCATAATCCCATAACTGATGTCCAAAATCATTAACTCCATATCCAATAAAAGCACACTTCTTGGATTTTTCCTCAAGCTTTGTTCTATTTTCTGTGTCATTATGGGCAAATGTTTCACAAGCAAAAGTACCTAGAGATGACTAGTTTACCTTTTTACTTGTCCATGCCTCTTTTCGAATGATACCATCCAAGGAACTTGAACGCCCTCTATTCATTAAGCAAACAACAATATCCATAGCATCTACCAAAATTTACAATGAATTTATCGATGCAATCTTATAGTCCTTGCACACTCCATGATTGTCTTATTCATCCTTTATGATACACTATTTTATTGTGATGTTATTGGAAATTTCTTCTATCTATGAATGCTATGGTATGAATAGTCACTATCAAACTCCTTATTGTAATATTCACCTCCATTATTTGATCTAAGGCACTTCAACGTATTTCCCATCTCATTCTTAACCAAAGCTTTCCATTTCTTAAAAGTATCAAAGACATCATATTTATTTCTAATGCAATAAACACAAATTTTCCTAGATGCAACATTAATAAAACCAATATTATAATAAGATCCATCAAGAGATGATACATGATATAGTCCCCATACATTTGTGTGCAAAAGTTTGAGAAATCTATAGTCCCCATACTTTTCCTTCCTGACTTTGAGAAATCTATTTTGTTTTGCATAAATGCAAGGCTTGCAGAAACCCAAATCAACCTTCTTCAAGTCTAGCAATAATTTCTTTTAGTGGATAATTCACATTCCCTGCTCACTTATGTGCTCAAGCCCATGATTCCATAATGTTGCATATGCTATTGTAGAACCTAAAGAAATATAAAGGTCAACATTACCAATACATAAATATAATATATCTACTTTTTCTCATTTTGCTATTATCAGAGATCCTTTAGTGATATTCCACGAATTTCCTAGAAATGTGACTATACAACCTTCGCTTCCCATCTACCTTATTGAAATTATATTTCCTCTTAAATCATGAATGTGTGTTAGCTCTTTCAACAACCATTGAATTCTAAAAATAATAATTGTATCCATTCATTACCATTTCTAACAAGTTTTCATGTTTCATCATCACCCAAATAAGCCTATCCAAACTCACCTTGAACATAGTATTGAAACTATTTCCTATGGGGTGTACATGAAATGTTTTATCACCTAAGAATCAACAATGTTATCTATTGAAAACAATAAATCATCATGTAACACATCACCTTCTACATTTGCTTCTTTATTATTCTCTCGTTTTCTATCTCATTTTTTTCTTCTTCTTTTTCTTTTAGATACCAACAATATTTCCTCTTGTGTCATTTATTCTCACAATGCCAACATTCCAACCACCCTTTAGATTTGGATCATCCTTGTACAAACTTTCCACGATTCCCTACTATCTTTCCTCTATAGCCAAAGCATTACTTGACATCTCACTTGTGCTTTTCCAACACATTTCCTTGTTGGGGATAACACCGAAAACATCATCGAACTTTAAAGTGTTTGAACTAGAGAAATAATCATTCACAACCATGACCACGCCATTCCACCTTTCTGGTAATCAACACAAAATAAAAATATCCCTAACCTCTTCATCAAAGTTTACTCCTACAAAACTTAATTGATTAATGATCATGTTAAATTCATTTAAATGATCAGCAGTTCATACCCACCTTTTGACATCTTCATATTAAATAAGCACTTCATAAGAAACACCTTTTTGGAAGCCAAGGGTTTTTATACAATTTAACCAATCTTGTCATTCAACCCTCCATTGTATTTTCTTTTGAAATGTTGAAAGGCATCGATGCTTCTAGGCACATCCATATCATTCCAAGTGCCTTTCTGTCAAGAATCTCCCATTCTTCGTCTTTTGTATTTGTTGGCTTCTTTGTTATTCTATCCAATGGAAAAATTAAATAATTATAATATAGAAAATATTCCATTTGCATCTTCCATAGTTAATATTTTAGGACTTTCAACTTCTCTACCCTAAAACCTTCATTCACCACTACTCCCACTTGAACCAGGAACCCTTATAGCTAAATAAACCTTCGACTCTGCTACTAGTTGTCACAAATAAAATCACAGAGCAATAAAATCAAAATCAATGCAAAAATAAAATATAAAATGAAACAATAGAAAGGAGACAATAATATATTTACTTCACTCGATTTGATCTATGAACATGGATAAATAGGCAATACTTCATTTTATTCTATCCAACAAAAATGAAGGGATGAACAAGTAACTGCCAAACATCTTCCTTTCCGCTTGGCTAAGCATATATGTTGCCTTCGGGGTGGCATTGTTTCTTTCCAATATGTTCCCTAAAGCCTTTCTATCATGGCAGGTAGAGTCGACCCCTCTTGTCTTAACCTTTGCCAAAGGTCCTTCATGAATGAGTCTAGTTCTCAAATTGTAGCACATATGATTCAACCTCCTCTTCTCTCTCACACAATCTTATCCATATCAATTACAATTCCCTCAATAATTCACATTCAGAATATAATTCCCTCGCAAAAGAGGGTTTCCTTCTAGAGAAAAATCCCTAACATAACATATATTGTTAGATTTTTTATTTAATGATGACCAATCTAAAGTGGCTATGAAATTCAATATTTTACAAGGCAAATTTTACAAAAAATTATCCTTGGTAGTAGCAAGGGTGGATTCCAAAGAATTGTTGTTGCCCCTCCTTGACCCTTTAGCGACAATAGTAGGGGGTAAGCCCCATTAGGATCGGGGGTTAATGTGACTATAAAACAAGACTTCTAAGTGGAGAAGATAATCAATGTCCATAACCAACAAGGTATTCTAGAGGATGCATTGGTCATGAGGAGGTATTATTTGGTGATGAGGCACCATTTTGATGAGGACATGTGGCTTTTGGGATGAGGCAAAATCCTTGGGTCATCCCTTGCACCTTTTCATGGAGAGATGTGCATTTGGAGAGAAGATGTCACCCTTGGAGGATTTTATACTCACATGTGTGCGTTAGTTGAGACATGTTTTCATGGTATTTCATTATTTTGGCTATATTTGAGGGTCATTTTGATGACTCATCCACCTTGCGTCATGTATTTAACATTTTTTTATAGGGATTTTAGCCTAATATGAGGATAAATTGACGTAATTTCTCTCATATAAATAGAAGTTTGATTGACCTATTGGATCCATTGTCACACTTGGATCATAATTTTGCTTGATTAGTAATTTCTCTCTCTTTGTGTAATAAAGGCCTTGTTGACTGGCTTTCTTGGGTGGATTTGTGATGTGATGTGATCTCCTTTCATGGATTCTTATGGTGGATCTTGGATGTTGCATGGTGAAGTAAGTTAGTTTATTTACTTTCTCTTGGTATTATGTTTCATAAGATTAATGTTCTTGTGCAAAGTTAGTTTGTTTGGTATTTGTTTCATTGTCGCTTACTGAGCTAAACCCTTATTCCAAGTGTTTGAAGAATAGAAATAGATTTTTCTTTCCCTTAATCATCCAAAAAATTGAAAACCTTAGGGTAAGTTAGTTTATTTTCCTTAGTTTGTTTGGATTTAGAATCACTCCAAAGAAACCATATAATACTTTGTATCATGGGCTCCATATGCCCTAGATTGAGAAGGCACTATTCTATCTCACTTGTGGAATTCTTCTAAATTGCAAAAATTGTGTGTGTATGTGTATGTGTTTTATTATGGTAAATTACGGTTAAATTCAATCAATATATTGTGTTTTCAATTACTTGTTTATGTCTTTTCTAGGGTTATATATTGTTTAAAGGTGCATTAGTGTTATACAGGATTTACGATTGCGAACAAAGGTATCTCCCCTAGGTTTGGTGGTAAACCTAGAACAACAAAAACACAAGGAACCCAATGCTTTTCCTCAAAGTAAATAGATGATGGAGTGAGGCCTACTTGGAATATGTCGCACGATTCACTCCTTGTTTAGCTTGGAAGCTCCAATTCCAGCTATGATTCCCAAAATTAGATCCTGTGCAGTCAAATAACACAAGCCAAGAAAGTACGAGATGTATGCAATATCATATAAATACTTTATTCAATAGGTCAACATAGTATTGAAATATATGAGTCAACATCACATATATGAAAACAGAGAATTCTTTGCATTAATTTAAATAGAAGGAGATTACAACCATAAGTGGTAGTTGATCTTGTAGAAGAGCTCCTCCAAGTTGTTAACTAGTCCTTTTCTTATCACAATATGCACCTCCAGTCACCCTCTACATGAGATGATAACTATTTACTGCAGCAGCATAAGGGCAGAATCAGTCTCCAAAGCCAACCATTCATTCACCAACCTTCTCATAGGAAAGAGGGTAAATATATAGGAGAGAGGGTTAAGTTGGGAGTTCTTATCTAATTACTATTCTAAGGTCTTATATCCACATTTTATGGAGGAATAGGATCAAAGGATAAGTGGTGAAAACTCCAAAGTAGGGTAGGATAGGATATGAATGTCAATCCAAGATAAGTAGTTGAAACAACTTCTCGAAACCCCTAGAAGGTGAAGCTCCCAGAATCCCTATCATTCTCCCAGAATTCTAGAACCAACGCAGGTGCAAAGGAGAGCAACCTGTAGGAGACCAATGCTTGAAATAGTCGAGAAACCTGTAGGTGATCGCACCCCAGTAGGCCTGCAGGGAGCGTTGGCCCTAAAACTGGCTTAGATAAGGAAGTTTAGGGTTGAAACTTTGAGGGGTGAAAGGTACATGCTTAAGGCTTTGCTCAAGATGATGAAAAGGGTAATAGGATGTTGATTGATCCCATTACGAGGCTCACTAATTGGATGTGACAAAATGGCCTATAACAGAATTCCCCTTGAAGCACAAAGTCAGATATGGTGACTAATGACTACAGTGCTTTACCTTGTGACAAGTAGGGATTAAGGACAACTGGAGAGATTCATCTATTATGATGCATTTATCATGACATCTTGTTGAGAGAGGCATAACCATACTCAACACACAAGCTAACATAACACGTACAATGATAAAAATATGCATCCACAGATGCAATTGGTGGAACCATGACTGGATGATTATCTATATGATCACGACCGTCATACATTGTGATCTTTGTATAACTCCTAAAATCGCAGCCTGTATGGGTGAAACTATATCCGAGGTCTTCTATCTCATTCACATGACCAACTAATATATAATTATAACCATGTGAATCAATGAGTTGGAGTCGAACATGGTAGACACCATCTGATTAATGACCGATGATGTAAGTCATTAACAGAAGCGAGAGAAACCATTGATGATGTTAATGGCTCTCAAGGTACTATGGTACAATCGATATGGTGTGATTAAATGAGATGATGTCAAACACCACACAAAATCTTCTGGTGGAAGGCCATTGATGTAAACATGTCGTCGAGAGAAAGGAAACTCTCCATTGATGTAAACATGTCATCGAGAGCAAGGAAAATCGCCATTGATGTATGCAAGCACTAAGGTACCAAATGGGTGTTTCTAAGTCAACTTCCTGGATGATGTGCTCATGTCGAGAGGAAGCGACCCGTCGCAGGAGGGCCTTGATGTATCCCCCATCAACAACACGAAAAAAGTATCATGATTGAGACAAAATGATCAAAATGATATTGATATAGAACTGGATCAAGAAAAGCAGACATGAAATGAAGGCTTAAGAGTATTGTAGCGGAGATCAACTTAATGAATTTTATTGAACACATAACGACACTTAATGGATTTGGAAACATTGACCCAAAACTGAAATGGAGGCTCTGGAAATGGTATGATAACAAAGAGACAAGTTGATTACCCAACCCAATGGCCACAGAGATGAAGTGGAAAGTTTCATGTTCAAGAGTGACTCATTGCCATTTAGAAAAATGGAACCCCCTATTTTCCCAATTTCCCCAACCAAACTGGTCAGTACCTCTTTATTTTTCAACGAGCTTGAGGAGGATAACATATGCTTGATCTGTAAGTTCATCCTTTAGATGAATCCCTTTCAGTATTTTTAACGAACCCTAAGAAGGAGTTTTTCGGCCTTGTCATGTTCGACAAGTCTATCAATGTTTGATGTTTTAATGATTCCAATGAAGGTAAAATTCAACATCTCTTTCATGTTTAGAGAGTTTTAAAAATAGGCAGAAAAGAAAACTCCACATGTCCCTTTTCGTAGATAGTCTCTCAAGTCCGAAAAGGTAGAAAACAATACTCAAGAGAACCTCTTAGCCATATTCGAATAAGGTACTCCTTTTTCGTAGCTAGTCTATCTCAGTCGTGAAATGGGTTAAACTTATACCATGTAGACTTATTTTCATTTACTTTTACGAGCTCGAAAATACAAGTGCTCAAAAATATTTTCATATTTTGTGAGTCTGAAAAGATTTGAAAGAGGACTCCTCCTAGAGGAATGAGTGGTATAAAATGATAAAAATTGGTTCTGATTATGGTGGAACTTCTCAAAACACGTAAAAGGTCAAGAGGTTGACTAATAAGACCACTCATCGCAGTTGTTCCTTAGGAAAGGGTAAACACCAAATGAAAGCATATGATCATCCAAGTAGATGGTGACAATGGAATGAGAAAACCAATGTTCATCTAGAAAAACAGGGTGATAAAAATGGTAATCACGAGAGGTAGGATGGGAATGGTTTCATTTTTACATAAGCTTGAAACATGGGAAACTATGCTTGAAATGGGTTTCATTTTTCACAAGCTTGAAACATTAGTAGAAACTATGCTTGAAAGTGGTTTCATTTTTACTCAAGCTTGAAACAAAGACAAACTATGCTTGGAATAAGTTTGCATGCCCCCAACATAATGACTCAATTCGAAGTACATGCCCCCCAAACTTCATTTCATCCACCTAACTAGTAGACTATTGGTTGCTAATAGGTATATGGAATAAAGGTTCATTTATGAGATCAAGTGAAAGACTCAACTAGGAATTTACAAGAGATAATCGAAGACTTGAATTTGGAAGGGGATTTGTTTCATTTTTTAATGATATTGACACAAGAAAAGAACTATGCTTAAGATACCTTGTTTAATTTTTTAACGAGCTTGACACAAGTAAAGGAACTGTGCTCTAGAGAACTTGTTTCATTTTTTAAGGAGCTTGACGCAAGACAAGGAACTATGCTCCAAGAACCTTGATCATGGCTCATAAGAGGCCATGGCTTCCAAGACGTTTTCTTTAGATGGGAGAACAACGCTCTGGAATGGATACATATCAAGGGATCTAATGGAAATATCATGATCCAATTCCCCTAGTACATGGTGCACTATATCACTGACTAGATCATCAGTAGATGAGGGCATGGAACAATTTGCCACATAATTAACCTATGGTGGGGAATATACCACTTGCATATAAGGACCATTTAGGGATGTTGGTTGATTGGGAGCCAAATTAGGACCAACAAACGAAAGTTGATCAATCGTCATGATTCTTCCTTCATGTGGGAAACACATCACACGAAAGAGTGAAGAGATAAGAGCTCTCGTGACATAAACATAGTCATGGACAAGGATTAAATTAAAATCCAAAATGATTTGGACAACCATCACATTGATATAGAAATGTTTTCCTCCAAAAGAATTAGGAAACTTAGGAAGGATCCCTAAAGGTTGATTGGTCCCTCTGTTAAATGCTAAGAGATTCTGGGTAACGGGTAGAAGCTGCAAAGCACCTAAAGCTTGCCAAGAAATTGAGGACAGAATACTAACCGATGTGCCTTCATTTATGATTGTGCCAAGTACGAGTATATTATAAGCCTATACTATGATATGGAAGGGCACATAAGAAGAAGACGATATCTTGCCAGTCGACTCCAATCAAATAGAGTGACCATACTACTTGGAGGGGGTACCATAGGAACGGTAGAAATACCCCCTTGTGTTATGGGAAAGGGAGGATTTCCCCCTTGTACCGTGGGAACAAAAGGATTGCCCCATACTTCATTGGAATCTGATGAAACGAGAAGAACCTGAGTGATATGAAGTTCACTCTCTGCGGGAAAGGTACGATCAACTAAAGGTGGAATCAAGTCAACCAATGGTTGGCCATGAATAGACTCGTGGGATTCACATTCAAACAGAGTGGGATTGATTGGATTCGAACTCTGATCAATCACTTCATTAACTAGTGGAGGATTGGGAGAAAGCTTTCGGTAACTAGCTGGAAGTCGTGGCTGAGAAGTTGTAAGGTTTTCCAACACTTTTGAGGCTTCATCCATATAAGTACAAAGGTGAATAGGATGATTCCCTTCACATAAATTACAGGGAAATTTGACTTTACCCTTTTTCCCATGGACCTTATTATCATTAGTCGATGGTTTGTAACCAACATGATCTCGAAAGGCTGATGACAAAGGTTGATGTGAGTTTTGGACCACACTTCTAATACCTTGGGAATACCACGACAATATTTAAGAAAGTGGTCACCCTTACATAACATGCAAGGGAATTTAGCTTTATGGGGTTGATTGGAATATTTATCCTTACTAGTTGCATCAGTAACAAAGGTTGCTTGGTTTCCCCATTGCTTATTTTTACTCTTCATCTTCGTCCTTTCCTTCTTATTCTTAGCTCCCTGGTTACTAGAATCAATACTTTCACCAGGCGAAGAGGCAGAAAGGGAGGAAGAAACAATAGGTTAAGAAGGAAAAGGGTCAACTTTAGTATCATCTTGAGGTTGATATTGTTCAGGTGGAGGAGAACTCAGTTGAGAAGCAGTTTGGACATTTAGAACCATAAGGGTCAAAAATAACCAAACTGGCAAACCAATGGAAAATCCAGGAAGGGATAACGTTGCCCTATAAGGAGCACCAATATTTCCAAAACAAGGAAAAGGACCAGGATTCTCATCAGAGGGGTTTCCTTGATTGGTAGACTCGAGAATTTTTGTAATTAGTCTCAAACTAAGATCTGCTAAGGAGTTATTCCACAGTGAGGAAGATGTTTTGTGTTCAATTAGTTGATGTTAGAAATTTACTACTAAAAAAATAAAAAAGGGGTAACTATGCATAAAGGTTTACCAAGAAAGCATGAACTGCAATATACACCTTGGAAAACCAAGGACTTAACATACATTTGGGAAATCTCCCTGAATGTTGTGTTCGATGTATCACGGCATACAAGGTGACAAACTCGGTTACCTATGGTGAGGATAGAAACCTATAAGAGACTCCCAAAATATACTCGACGATACGTGGGAGTGTAGTCCATAGTAGTGTTGTCTAATGCATAACCGTTCGATGAGAGCATTTCCATATACTTTTCATGCATGGAGTACCATCCGATATACCCGAAGATATGTGGAGGACGATCCTATACATTTACGTAAGTGCAACGAGATTTCACCCCGGGGATGAAAAGCTAGCAAACAAAGACAACTCTTACGTTTAATGACGCCAAAACACATCTCTTACCTAGACCTCTATGTGTGTCGTTAAGTTCCAAATGGTCCTTAGGTTAATTAAGATGAATTTTAGAGTTGATATTGTATTATGTTTCAGTTTCAAGGCTCAGAACTCAATGTCACCTAAACACACCTATGATGCAACTAATATGACAAAAATAACTCTTTTCATTTTCAATGAAATATATCTAGTATAGGGAAGAGGTGCAAACAATGATGCAAGAAACAAGATATCCCTAACTATATATTTCAATTTCACTATTCCAATTCAATTCAAAGCATTAAAAGATGTCAAACCATGGAATGTAATCTATGCATGATTCCTTTGAAAACTATGCAAATGTAATCTATGCCCAATTTCCTTTCCTACTGTGAAATTGAGAATTATAGCTATGCAAATGTGACCTGTGCAAGAGAATTCTTCAAATCAAACACAAGATGATTCTAATGAAATCAAATGTAATCTGAGATTTCATGAACAAAAGACTCAAACTGAAAATGGGTGAGAATTCCAAAAATCAAAAGAGATTTCACTCAAAGGAGATTAACACTCATACACAATTGACCCCCCCCCCCCTCCCTCCCTTCCCCCGGCGATTGAGAGGGGAATTTTTTTGCAAAAATGAAAGAAAAAACAAGAAATTTCACACTAGGGAATTCCAATTTCACACACAAAACCCTAGATGCAAATGCAAAGATATTTATTTTCAAGTCACTTCATTTTCGAATATGAAGAAAACTAAGATGAAAATGTTCAATTACTGATTCAATTACACTTTTCAAAATGAGGACTAGAACAACAATTCATCCAAGTGATCAACAATCAAACAAAACCAGTTTGCAAGCGACCAAATTATAAGAAAAAAGAAAAATCAAAAGGAATTTTTACCAAAGACAAACAACACAAATGAAAACCAAATGGAGGTTTTAGAGAGACCAGAAGACACTCAAGTCTTAGGGAAAATCAGTTGGAAGCAGGTTAATGAAACAGGGACTCAAAAACCAAGGCAATTTTTTTGCAAAAGCAAGGACTAGTGTTGGTGCAAAGAGGGCACCAGTGCTTTGCAATGTTGGGACAGAGTGGGCCAGGGTGAGGTGCAACGCGCTGTCAGAGGCACTAGGGGAGTGTTGGGCATCGGAAAGAGTTTTCTGGCACAAAAATTGCAAAAAATGTTGAATGAAGCCACTTCCTAGGTTTGTTCTTGGTTGGATGATGCAACAAAGGTTTGTTAAGGAGGTAATAAAACACAAAGGACAAGGAAAACCACCAAGGGAATACTTTGTTCCCCAACGGAGCTGCCAATTTGTTATACTGAATTTACGATTGCAGACAAAGGTATCTCCCCTAGGTTTGGTGGTCAATCTATAACAACATAGAGACAAGGAACCCATGCTTTTCCTTAAAGTAAATATATTGTGCAGTGAGGCCTCCCTGACATCTGTCGCATGCTTTGCTCCTTATTTTGCTTGGAAGCTCCAATTCCAGCTCTGATTGCCAAAATTACATCTTGGACAGTCAGATAACATAAGCCAATAAACTACAAGATGTATGCAATATCATATAAATACTCTATTCAATAGATCAACAAGGTATTGAAATATATGAGTCAACATCACATATAGGAAAACAAAGAATTATTTGCATTAATATAAATAGAAGGAGTTTACAACCATAAGTGGCAGTTGATCTTGTAGAAGAGCTCCTCCAAGTTGTTAAATCATCCTTTCCTTGTCATAATATGCACCTCCAGTCACATTATGCATGAGATGATAACTACTTACTGCAACAACATAAGGGCAGAATCAATCTCCAAAGCCAACCATTCATTCACCAACCTTCTCATAGGCAAGAGGGTAAATATATAGGAGAGAGGGCTAAGTTGGGAGTTCTTATCTAATTACCATTCTAAGGTTTTAGATCCACCTTTGATGGAGAGATAGGATCAAAGGATAAGTAGTGAAAACTCTATAGTAGGGTAGGATAAGATCTGAATGTCAATCCAAGGTAAGTAGTTGAAACAACTTCTGGAAACTTCTAGAAGGTGAAGCTTTCGGAATCCTGATCATTATACCGAAATTATAGAACCAACGCAGGTGCAAAGGACAGAAACCTTCTGGTTACTAACGTTGGCCATAATGGAGCAACCTGTAGGTGATTGCACTGCAGTGGGCCAGCAAGGAGCGTTGGTCCTAAAACTAGCTCAGATAGGGAAGTTTAGGGTTGAAACTCTGAAGGATGAAAGGTACATGATTAGGTATTTCTGCAAGATGATGACAAGGGGAATAGGATGTTGATTGATCCCATTAGGAGGCTCACTTGATCATATGTGACAAAATGGCCTATAACAATTAGAGAAGCTTAATTGAAGTTTTGCATGCATTTTATGGCCATTTTCTAAGGATGATGTTTGTTGTTCTATGCCTTATTAACCGTTAAAATTTGTTGCAACTTTGTTAGTAGTTTACTCTCTAGTTTATCCTTTATTTCTCATAGTTTGAGAATCGTTTTGTGGCTAAATTTGATGTTGTTATAAACTATCCCTTGTTGCAATTTGTTGGCCCAAAACCCTAATTTATAACAACCTTTTATTTTAGATAAATGTCTTTTAGATTAATTACATCATTAGGATTTGGTGTGTGTGGAAACATGTTTGAGACTATTTAGTTCAACCACAACCTTTAGATAAGCCCATATATCCCTTGAATCATAATATGGATTTTACTCTTATATCCACGTCAAATGTTAATTTGTTATACCTTCATTTGGTGGATTTACATTATAGGATTCATGGGGGCACGTATCTTAATATCCTCAGGCTACTTAGTCGCTAAGCCCTTCTACGAAAGCCTACCTTGTGTTGGATTGTGTTGTTCACTAAAGAGAGGGGAGTAGTTGCTAAGTCGATGATGGTGACACTCACGTGTCTGTTTCACATTGTCTAGATCACCTAGTAAGGCTTTGCACTAGGTGTTGTATTTTGTTGTAATAAGCTTAGTCTTCCTTATCGTGAGTGTATGAGATTAAATATGGCAAACAAATTTGAGAATAATATTTATAGAGGTATTGAGAATATAACTCACGTGTTCAAGAATATATGTACTTTCTATTGTGAAACCGTGACTACCTTATCATGAACAAGTGACTAACAAAACAAAATAAATATTAATGTAGTAATAATAAGCATGATTTCCTAGATGAGTTATAATTCTCGTTAAGTTTTAACTTTATTACGATGATATGTAAATTGTTGAAGTTGTGCATATAGATAATTCAATAAAACATATTTTAGTAGAAAAATGATTTTTGGAGTATTATTTCCACTGTCAGTATGAATATGAGTGCTTGAACCAACTCTTATCCTCTTTATTTTCCATTGAATATCAAGTGTAATATTAAAAGAGACATACACAAATAATTTTCTTAACTCTACAACAAGCAAATAACACGATGGGTAACACCCGAGAAAACCTAAATCAAGGAAAAACTTTTTAACAAAAATTCTTTGTTTTATAAGTCACATTGGAAGATGGCCAGTCATTGAATACATGAGCCAAATGATTGCATTAGAAAGGTCCTCAAATTGTATTTTCAATATCGAACCTAGATCGTTAAGGACACAATAGCGAATAACTACTCCTTTTTATTTCCCTCCATAATATCCCTCTACAAAACCATCCTTCTATTTTATCTCTTGGCTAAATTATAGAGTTGTTGGGACATGTGGTTAAATAATTAAATGTATTCATTCATTAAATAATTTGGTCATCATTGCTTGGAGTGAGTTAATAAAGGGGAAAACATAACTTTTGTATTTGTTTGTTTATCTATTTTAAATTTTGTAATTAAGTTAAATTTTAATCTATTTATTTTAATTTATTATTTATATTTTTCCCCTAAGGAGGGTGCTCATATGGAGGAGTGGCCTCCACTAATTTAAATGAGTGTGAAGCAATTAATGAAGAGGGGCAAAGTTGCCACCAAATGATACCCTGCATGGTTGATAGTACACCTGCAATTGTGACATAACATGTGTTGTGTGTGGGAGAGGATGGAGGTGAGGTTTCTAGATGTGTGGGAGTCCAAAGAGGACAACCAATTTTGTACACAAACTCGAGGAGCCAACAAGCGATAATATTGAATGGATTGGGATGGACTATAGTGTATGATGATATTGGTTGGACAAAGGATGGATAGGAAAGGCGACTTGCAATTTATATAACTACTCGGGGACCTCTATTTGTGCATATCCTATGGGGAGGCACTTTTGTAGAATTACCTTTGTTGGGAAAGGAAAGTTTAGGAAATAAGAGAACTAATGTCAGAGTTGGTAGTTAATCTCAATTATAAGTTGTTCATCTTGGAACACACCATGTCCAAGGTATTTCAACCACAGAGAAGGAGTTATAGGTTGATAATCTTGATTGAAAAATCACAAGGCTTGAAAAGGCATTGGGGAATTATGATATTTCCTCTTATGAAAATGATCATGAACAACAACCACTGCTCCATGTGGATTCTCCTCCTAAAGTTATCAAGCAAGTCTGTTATATGAAGAGAAGCATAAATGAGGTAGTTGTTACATTTATGTTTATCAATTTATATTTTGTAATAGTTCATAGTTTTAATTTTAGTTTGAAAGACAATATGGTTATCCATAACACTTTTAATAGGAGAATTTTGAACTTATGCTATTGGTCTGGTTTCCCAAGTGGTAGACCAGTAATTGATTTTTTTTTTATGTGTATATTTGCTTATTCATAATATAAAAAGGCTTACTTTACAAAAAATTTATTATTTATATTTTAATTATTTATTGTTTATATTATTTGTTATGCATTACTGAGCAACAAAATAGAAAATAAATTGTTCTGAATTGTTCTGAGTTGTGAGCTAATGTTAAGACACATTATTATACAATTCCCTAAAACTATAAGGATGTTTTGTCCTAAGTTTTAAAAAGAGGAAATAGGGTCCTACATGGGGGGCATGTGTCATAAGGCATCTTTTATATATACAACTACCCCTCCACCATTCGAGGGGAGAGGTATCCTACTAGTGTGAACATTAAGCCTACTCTGAGAAGATTTAAAGTGTGTTTGGTAGTTGTAACTTGAGGATCTTGTGTGGGTATAGGTACAAGTGCACTTTTTGTTGGATTTCCTTTGGGAAGTTTAGAAGCCCAAGAGGGAGAAGTACATTTTGTTGGGCTTGGAGGGTACTTGGAGACCCTTAAGGACAACTGAAACTTTTGAAAATCATAGGGCTCTAAGACTCCTTACCTAACCTGAGTTGGAAGCCCTAAAAGGATAGTGGCACAACTCAATGGAGTGTAGATGTAAAGAAGGGGGTGCACTACCTTGGGTTGTGTAGGCTGATAGGGGATATGATACTATAGGTTGGAGTGTTACTAGGGTGTGATACCTTGGCCCTGATCATGTTTGGTACTGGCTATGTACAATAGTTGTATTTAGGAAATCCTTTTCCATATGGAGTCATGGCTCTCACTCAAGGATGATCACTGCTAAGAGAGCAAGAGTGGTGGAGCCTATAAATAGGAGGAATGTCTGAGGCCCACAGCTAGTCAATGCTCATTAAAAGATAAATGTTTCTAATTATGCATTATATGTTCTTAATGTTGTGTACAATTTGATGTGTATTTTTCACTTATGGTTTATATGTTTTATGCATGTTTTTATTATGTTGTTTCGATCATATTATCTATATTTCATATTATTATGTTTTTTTGGCACTAGATACAGGGTTTGTTACAAAATTAAATCTTTTTTAGACTAAATGATATGGATACTAAAATAATAGGGTTCATGGTATACCATTAATATTTCACCCAAAAGAGGAAGCCCAAAACACACAAGAAAACCAAGAAAATAAATGGACCCGCATTGACAAGATTTTGAAAGAAATGAAAGTCCCTAATGTATATCAAAAAATATAAAGCTGAGTCATGGAGAGGAGCGAAATGGCATGTGCTAGGGTTCCACACAGCTTTGTTGCCACCGTCGATATTGAGGTTGTTGCTATAGCGACTAATACACTCTATGAATATGTTGCTACAGCGGTTGTACCGATTGCAGCTCCCCTCAACAACAAATATGCGGACCCGATATGGCTCAGGCTCCACAAAGATTTTCTGTCGCCGCCAAAAATGAGGTCAATATTGCAGTGACTGCTACACACAGCTCTGTCGCCACCTCCATGGATGAATACGTTGCTACATCGGTTGTACCAGTAGTTTCTCCCCTCGGAAATAAAGATATGAATCTGATCTAGCTTCGCAGTGCAGTATTTCAACAAAAAAGAGGCGTCCACATGGCAGATGGAGACTGCATAAGAAAATCTGTAGACTCTCCCACCATTGATGCCTTGTTGCATCTCAGCCTCTCGGATCTGCAAGCTGGGTGTGCAGAGGAGCCTCCGCTGGTTGGAAAAACCAAGTTTCACTATGGCTACTCTCATCTTTTAGCCTCCATCAAGCCCCAGCACGGCTTAGAGGATTTGGGAAACTAAGATCAAGCTCGTTCTTGACTGGCAGGCAAGAGTTTTCAAATCTCTCTTCCCCTTCTTTTCAGATCCAGATCTCGCTTCTCTCAAGCAAAACCATGCTTCATTGGGTGCGCTCAACGGATCTGGTGCAGAACCTCTCGCATGACCTTGAACTCAGGTTGGGGATACCCTCTGCTCTTCATAGACTTATTTATGAAGGTAAACAACTAGAGAAACCTCTTCCGCTTTATTTTTACAGTATTGAAAGAGATGCTTCGGTTGTGTTAACCCTTCATCTGTGAGGGGGAGCAGCTGGGCAGCCATCCTCTCCTCTTGCTTTCTCCTACAGATATGTTGTCCATGCACAGCCACCCTAGAAATCAACTCAACCCGCTGAGGCTCCAAATACTTTTTTCGTGCATAAAATGGAGAAAATTCCCTCCATATAAATCTCCCATCCATCATTGGATGATCAATTCCAAATGTATGTAGAACCCACCATTATTTGCATATTTAATGGAATATGGCCACGCACAGTAGATCTATACCAATGGATCCACTCTAACTGGACCAACAACAGCAAGTTTTTCCTCTGCTCAAAGGGTTTCTTCATAGTTGTGTTTGCTTTCAGCGAAGATTATTAAAAAGCCTTAGCTGGAGGCCCATGGTTTTGGGGAAGAGCAGGGCTATTCCTCACCCCCTGGTTTCTAGACTTCGACCCCTCTACGACAGTCATCACCAACCTTCCCATTTGGGTTAGAATTCTGAACCTCCCTACGCATTTATGGCACTTCACTGTCTTCCAATGGATTGGAAACACTCTGGGCCGCTTTCTGGAAACTGTTCCCTCTGGGGGGGAGAAGGGAATATACACCTATGGTAGAATATGCGTGGAAATAGACATAAGTAGAGGTTTTCCCGATCAAATCAACCTCAAAATTGAGACTTCCTATGGACACAGACCCTGGACTATGAGATCACCACCTTCCGATGTCGCCACTACCATCAAACAGGGCACCTTCAGAACTCCTGCCACGTGTTCCTCGCCCAAAGAAGAAAAAAATCGGAAATCGAAATCCAAAATCTGGAAACTATGTGACCCACCCCCCATGGATGAAATTAAGTCCTTAAGCTCGGATGAAGAGGAGGTTGAAGCAAAAGAGGAGGATGCAAAGCAGATGAAGGACATGCCCCCGAAAATCCCTGAAGGACCCATTGAACCACCAAATTCACAGAAACATACTCATGAGTCTTCCACCTCCGATTCAGATAAGGAGACTCCTCCTTCAGCCCACAACAGTCTGCAAGTGGTTCCTGCTCGTCAGCGCCACAACGGCTAGGTCACAGTTAGTAAAAAGAAAGGGAAAAAATTTCGTATGGAAGATCCAACCCATTCTGGGTAGACTCCTATGTCTAGTCCACTGATTCCCTGTTACCACTTGTGATCCTTTTTTATTATTTCGTGGTTACTCATCGGGATCGGGGTTGATAGTTTATCATTTCTAACTTCCTCGCTATCTAGCTTCTCTTGATTGTAACTTGGACCATATGCTTTCTTAATAGAATTACTCTTATTTAGAGAATATATATATATATATATATATATATATATATATATATATATTCTCTAAGTAAGAGTAATTCAAAGGTGATTTAATTTGTTAGCATTGACTCTCCATGTTTAGATGCAATCTATGTGTATCATGTACTAGGTGGTTAACTTTCAATATATATATATATATATATACATATATATATATATGTGTATGTGTATGTGTGTGTGTGTGTGTGTGTGTGTGTGTGTGTGTGTGTCTTGTACTAGGTGGTTAGCTTACACATAGATTGCATCTAAACATGGAGAGTCAATGCCAACAAATTAAATCACCTTTCCCACACCTTGTAGCAATCTCAAGTAAGCTGAAGTTCCACAAGAATAACCAAAGGCTTAGTGAAAGTCTTACAAGGGTTGGCCTGTCATAAGCTCTTTATCCTTGTGAGAGTCTTCCCCTTAAAGATTCATAATCCCACAATTACAAATAAATCATCCCCCTTGATGATTCATAATCCCACAATTACAAAGCAATCATTCCCCTTGATGATTCATAATTCCACAATTACAAAACAATCCTTCAATAAAGGGTTTAAATGACTTAACATGCTTCACTTATAGCATGCGAGAGAAGGAAATGGTTGTCCTTTAGTAACTAGGCTCCTTACACAAGATCCAAAAACAATTGTTGTTTGACAACTATATATTAATGACCTTAATAAGTGTCCTCCCCACTTAAACTTTATATTATTAATGAATTGGGTGTAAGCTCCACGTGTCTTTTGTCCAAATGACACCAATCTTGTACACAAGTGCTTTTTTGGCGAATGTATCCACTTTTTTATTAAATTATCAAAAAAATTGGTGAAATGAGATCTTGTGTGGTCCATTAATCTCCTTTCGATCTCAGGGGATGATCAAAGCTAATTTACTGTCAAAGGGAATTAATTGTCTCTGAGGTCATTAGGTTAGTAATTATAATTTAATCCCCCATGTTGATCAAGAATTTCAATCTAAGTTTTTTTTTTCTTGGAGGGAGCATTTCCTTTCTGTTGTCCTTCTAAGATCCCATGCAAATGATTTTTTCAAAATTTCATTAGGATCCAAAATTCCCGCTGCATGTGCCACTCCATGTTCTATTTATTATTGTCATCACCATCTTATTTATTTTATTGTTTCTATTTTTATTTATCTATTTTTATCTATGTTTGTTTCTTTTTTTTCAAGTTGTTTATGATCCTCCAGGCTTGATTCGTGGCTTAAGAAACCACGATCGAGGGGCAATTAATCTGTCAAAGTCACTCGGTGATCGCACCCGGCTTGGGCCGCACCAGCCCTAAGCTGACTGGATTTTTAGCATGTCTCTCCCCCCCTACGATGGGCGCAACAACCTTCATGAGGTTTGATCTTGGGTTTCCTTGCTGACGAGGCCCATCCTCAACCGGTTGTGCTAATAAGAGTTAACTTATCTATATTTATCTTATTTTAATATTTATTTATTATTATTTTCTGAAAACAAAATTCCACCTTTAATTATTTATTCTCTTTCTTTTGGACAATTTAGATCTTGAATTAGACAAAACCATTAAAGAAAAAGTTTCATACTTGAAATTTCCATAACCAATAGAACTATGAATTTCAACAAAAATTCTTAAAATATGGAAAAAACTTGTAAAAAAAAATTTGAGTGAAGTTATCTAGTTTTAAATTGCTCATTAATTAAAATTAACTTACTCAACTTTAACTAAATGGAATCACTAAAGCCAATGAAAACATTAACCAACTACTTACATATCTATTAACTTTACATTAAACGTCTTCAATTCATCCTTTGAGGCTTAATTAATTTATCCTTTGCCAAACTTATTTAACTTTAAACAAATGGAACCACAAAAGCCATTGAAAACAACACTAACTAACTACTTAAATCACTCATAACTTTATATTAAATGTTTTCAATTTATTGTTTAAGGTGTAATTAATTTATCAATTACAAAGTCAACTTTGATCATTTAAAACATATTGCATGGATTTTTGGCCTTGAAATTAATAAATATTTTTTCTATCTATATTGTAGTCTCATACGAAGGCTATATATAAATCATAATTAGCCCAGCCATAAAAGTTAAGTGGCTAATGAATGTTGATAGCGTTGGAAGTTAGCTTGACTAAAAACCTTTTAATAAGGCAAATAATAACCAATCTTCATTTTATAACTTAATCAATTTGATTATAACTTCTCATTAAATAACAACTAAGAATAATATATTTTTTATTAGTCTTTATCAAGACAACAATGGATTTGCTTGTTGATAACTATTAGTTTAGTGTTGACCAACCCAACTTATAATGTTTTGCTTTGAAAATTAAATATTTGTTTTTCAATGTTATTAAAAAATAAATAAATATTTGATTGGAACATAACTTGAAAGATAATGCTATATGGATAACTGCTTCACATATTTTATGGCTCAATTTATAAATATTGTTGCAATATTTATGCATTATTTTTATATATTTGTGCACTGATTTTTATTCTTAAGTTTTGAAGGAAGTAAATAACATATTTCTCCATTAGTTACTTCCCACCATAATTTAACTCTTTGCATAAAAAATGAATAGGAATAAGATTCTCATCATTATTTATGTTTTCCTTAACAAACAATTAATTTATCCACTTCATATCTAGATTCATTTGTTCCTCCAAAATAAGACTATAGAATTTCATTTAGCTATTAACCACTATTAATTTAGCTAACATTGACAAATGTAGGTTATAAATTTTTATGTCATTTTACCCTTAACATCATTTTTTACTTGAGTAATAGGGACTAAGTTGCACTCCAGTAGGTTAAATCTTAAACATACATGTAATATTTGTAACTAAAAATCCAACAGCCTCTTTTCAATATAGACACCCCTATTGATGTAATAATAATTTATTTTTAAAATTAAACTAGACACCAAATTGATACATAAGACTCCCTTATATGTAGGAAAATGTGTGGCCTAACTTATAGATGAAATGACCTTTTTACCAATTCGGTGATACAAGGTCAAGCAATATTATAATTCTTTGTTGTTTAAAATACATTTTTGAATGCATAAATAAATTTAGCACCCCTAAAAACCCCTAACGCACTTGAATTCTAAAGATTAAACAACTTAAACTCAAGTTTTTAAAAAACTTTGTGAGTTGAAATTAGTAAAAAAAATGCCCTAAAAAAGACCATTTCATCTCTTAGTTAGACTACATTGTAATAAAATGTCTTTAAATCGTATTTTTCATAAATTATTTGTTAAATTCAATCTTTAATTAATTTTATCACGTGCTCTGGTCCACCATTTTTCTCATATATTTGATATATTTTGGTCTCTACTCCCCCAACTACTTAAACAAATTTAAGGCTTAATTAATTTATCCATTCCAAATTCAAATTTGATCATACAAAATATTTTACATGGTTTTTGACCTTAAAATTAATAAGTGTTTTGTCAAAGGACAATGGCTCGAGCTCTGGACTCAGGTAGGTTTGTTTTCCAGAGACATGTTATCCTCAGAACTTTCTGCGCCACCCAGGTTATATTCTCTAGAGACATGTTAGCCTTAGAACAATCCTAGGTTATATTCTTCGTAGACATGTTCGCCTCAAAACTTTCTGCGCCACCCAGGTTATATTCTCTGAATACATGTTAGCCTCATAAAAATCCTCTCAAGTTACAGATTCACCAATTACTATGAAAAAAAAATAAGTCTTTTTCCATCTAGATTACAACTCCATATTAAGGTTATATATAAACAATACTAATAATTCAATTTTAAATTCAAGCCATACATCAAATTGATGTATAATTTCCCCTTATATGTGGGATAAAATACCTACTTCAAGTTGTTTTGTTTGTTTGTTTGTTTGTATTTTAATGTGATGAGGATATTTTTATTAAATCAAAATTCATGCTTGGATCGTGGACTGTAAAACGGGTGAGTACAATGAAACACCTGTAACCTCATGACGACCTTTATTCTTAATATTTATTAGTTGGTTTACTATCCTAAAGGACACAAGGTATTTGGAGGTGTAGATTCTCTAAAATACCTATAGGCACAAACAAAATTAGTGTGCATAGTAGACCAATTTTTAAGGAATAACTGCGAGGGGAGGAATACCATTTCTCATTAGGACTCTTGCATCCAGGTTTATAAATTTAATGGTGAGATCATCTAGAGTATAATTATTCATTCTCAACACATGAAAGGAGCTAATAGTAGAGAATACTAGTTTTAGATTCCTAATTCGATTAATAATGCTTTGCAGCTTACAATCCTTAGGCAAAGATCCATGAACAATGTGATGGATAACCAACTGTGAATCTCCCAACACCACCAAATTTTCGATGTTTGTTTTTTCTTACTAGAAGGATCCCTTGCAGTAATCCATATATCTTTGCTACATTATTTGCACAATTTCCTATCCCCCAATTGTGCTCAATTTCAATTTTCCCTTTGATTTTGAGAATAACCCTTCATGCTCCTGCCAACCCCCATGCGACCTACTTTAAGATTTACTAAAGTTACAAGCTGAAATCCACAAGGGGTAGAGTATGTGGACCTTCATAAATTTTAACAATCAACTCACTATACTAAGGTCCCTTTGCAAAAATAAGAAGACCTCGTATACCAATATGATATTTGGTTTTAGAGTGACCTTAAAATTAGATTATATTATTATCGTATATATAATAACTCAAATTTTCTTAAAATTTACTCCGATATATAATATTTTCAATAAAAAAAGGAATAATTTATAATTTTTACATTTTAGAAATTATTTTTGTAATTAAGTTTTAACTTGATACTAAGATTCCTCTATGGAGGGAGGCAAATAAAGATGGAAGAAGGCCTCAAACACTATGGATGCCACTTTATTTACAGCAGCAAGCTTGTTTGTAGGTGCTCTATGGGTTGGGCCTTCTTTGGATTCAAAGCCTTTGTCCTTCAAGGAGGCCCTCAAAACAATACCCTGGTCTCAGCAGCCCCAAGTAGCTCCTAGGGCGTTCCATGTGGATAAAGCTGAGGAAAAGTTTCACCCATATCTGAAGGACTACCCTCAAATCTACACTGCATCAAACCTCATTTTCCACTTCAATAACTTATGACCATGTTCAAAGGATCCATACAAGTGAATTCGTGCAGCATGGACTAAAAAGTGTAAGGTCATCTTCTACTATAAAGGTTTTTTTATAGTGTTGTTTGTTGAACCGAACGATTACTAGAAGCCCCTAACTAGTGGGCCTTGGTTCAGGGGTAAAGCTAGTTTGTTCATAACCCCTTGGTTTTTGAATCTCGGCCCCTCTATAACAATCATTACCAAACTGCTAATTTGGGTTTGATTTCCAAATTTTCCTACCCATCTTTTCCACTTTTCATTTTTTCAAGGCATAGGTGATCTGAATGGAGGTGTATTAGTAAATGCTATGCTAAGTTCCCCTTCAAAATATAAACATGCTTGTTTCTTATGTGCATAGTATTTGAACTGAACAATAGGTTATTCCAAGAGTTTCTTTTAAGTGTCTTTCATATGGTGATTCCATGAACAAATTTTAAAATATGAAATCATCAAACATTGAATGGAAAGATGCATCAAACAGCAATATACAATCCATTGTTGAAGGATTTCACCCTCCTTGGCTACATCTCCTTGAATCATCTCTAAAGGAATGATTCATTTTCATTATGCTCAAAGTTTCAATATGAAGAGTACATCAAAGTGTTGAACTAAAATGGTAAGTCTCTCCTACAAAGAAACAACTCCTACAAAGTTTCTTTTACCATGTACTTGCTTACCTATAGTCAAGCATGCAATTATCAACAACTCATGGGCATCTTGCATCAAGATACCTTCAAATTGAAAACACATCAACATGTACTAAAGCATTGCAAGTACATAAATAGTCCTTTTATCTAAAACACATAAAGAGAAAAGATGAGAAATAGCTATAGCACTGTTGCAAAGGCTGTTGCTGCAAACATATGGAGACTGGAAGACCCCTACAAGATAATATCCATCTCAAAATCCTCCAAGAACTGGTTCAACAAGCTGGTTGTCCATAGCACCCATAGGATTCACTTTACTAGAAACCCATCCAAAAGTGCTCAAATGGTTCTGAAACCTATACCATTAAGTCCAAAATGGCCAAGAATGGATATCTAGCCTCTTCTTGCTCTTCAATTGGTCTCCTAGTGAAGTAGATATGGCCTAACTCTCTGGTGGCCCTAGGCATCCTTAAACTTAAAGTTCAAAAAATCCCATCTAGAAGTGATCCATTTCTTCTGAAACCTGCAACATTGAGTCCAAAATGGACAAGAATGGTAATCTAGCCTCTTTCTAAGACTGATTTGGTCAAAAACTGCCTTAGTTACGACTACTGCCAATTTCACCTAGAAAAACTCCACTAAATTTGGCAAACTGCACTTAGTTGGAATTAAACTGGCAGTCTTCCGCCGAAATTGGGGGTCCACTATGTTAATATGCCATTAAATTTATGTAGTAGTTTAAGCGCATTTAAGCACTAAACTCGCGCTTAACTTAATCTGCCCTTAAAAACTGGATTAGGCGCATAAACATGTTAAAGGTTAAATAATCGTGGTTTAATGTTTTAAAACTCCGTGTTAGTTGTTTTTCCCCTCCAGTGGTCGTGGCGTGTGGTCTGATGGACCGGGGCTGGACCTTGCGTTCCCCTGCCACTATACAATTATTAATATAAATATATGTCGGCTCCATTGATATTTAAGAACTAACAGACATGCGGGACGGTAAGCCATGGCACTATGTGGTGGGAGGTCGCGGGGTTGAACCCCGACGCCTCCACCTGGACTTAAGCAAAAAAATTATTCCACCATACAACCATGGGGAGACGTGGTGGCCTCTATGGTTGCCATGTGTCCTCACCCAATTAGACAACTTCAAACCAACCAAAAATTGACGCGTAACACGGATTCTCAGCGAATAAGACACTGCCACTCGGAATCCACTGAGTGGCCCACCTGTGGGAATATTTCGAGAATATTCAAAATAATATTCCTTGGAATATACATTTTGTTGTTTGGACTATACGAATGCCTAGTTAGCACCCATGTCATCCCTTCAAAAAATTTCCCTATTTGAAAAAGCAAACAGATCGCGTTTCAGGGAGCATACGGATTCCATTTCGCGCGAAACGAAGTGCACCGAAATTAGGACGACGAGCACTACGTGGTATTTTAGGTTTCCTGACATTCCGAGAACTTTTATTTTTGAGATAAAATTTGAGCTCATGATCATACCTCCCCACTGAAATCTTTTGGTCTCCAAAAGAGCACTTTCAATTATCAAATTGAAGAAGTCAGAACTCAAAAATATCCCAAAACTCAATTGCAATGTAAAATTTTCAAATCTTCCTCATCAAGACTTGTTGTCCTGTTAATAATTGAGTCATAATTCTTATTGTTGTTGCAGAACAAACACTAACGAGTGGAATCTGAATATTCTCTTAAAACTCATCTTTACACAGCTCCAAAAAACACTTCATCTTGAAGCTTCTCTCTTGAAGACAAACTTGACCCCATCCTGGAGATCAGAAATAAATCAACTTGCTTTGGCGTCTTCAAACTGAGCTTGTACATATAATTACTTTGCTACAAAAATTGTCATGATGTTTGGGTCTGCCTACAAAACATAGTTATCTTTAAACAATCTTAACAACAAGATTCATTCACACAAGTTTCAACACGAATACTCGTATCGATGAATATGATACAACTAGTAGACAATTTATGAACGACAATTTGTACATTCACAAAGTCCATAAACATGTGGACTATCAAACCAAAAAAATTACATCAAAGAAAACAACGTCTACTTGCTAAACATAGTGACAATAATGTTCACTTTAAAAATGTACCTTCGAAAGGTAATGACAACAAGTAATTACAAAACTTTCAAAACAACTCTACAAAATGTCTACCCATTAATGCCTCTCCTAGGCTTGTGGGTTCTCTTTTTGCACCATCTTGTCTTGAGGAGTTTGCTTAGGATTGTGAATAACCCTTTTTTCTATCTTTTTTCTCCCTTGAATCATGTGACATAACCCTTTTATCTTTCCTCGAACAAAGTTCCAAATGCAGCTTCCAACAACGTTCAGCATCATGTCCATGCACTTAGCAATGAACACATAAATTTTTTTTCTTGTTCACAGACATAGAATTATCTCTTGTGAAAGGGAGTCAATATTCTTGATGCCCAAAATTTGGTCTATCCTCTTAACCATTACCATGTGTTTATCACACATAGCCACGCAATGGTCAAAAGATTCACAAAAAGTACAAGGAATTTTCTCCAACAAATAATCAAAATTACCATGCTTTGCATAAGCCTCTTGAGAGTTATACATGTCTTTAGTGCTACTGTTATGATAATATTCTCCTGGTGATGAAATATCCTTGTTGGAGGCTTGATGTAGTTCAATATTTTTAGAGCACTCTCCATACTCATGGTGACCATAACCCAACCCCATGTATTTTTGCCTTTCCTCAACCAAAATAGGATTGGTAATTCATTGACCATTTATGCCAAGTCCTCCACCTTTGTAACCCATATTGGAGAGAAACCTCATACCTATGCCCTTGGTATGTTGCTTAAATGCTTCAAAGTTATTATTTTGTACAGGGATAGAAGAAGTAGTACTGGAAATATGAATAACCTCTTTAAGCTTACCATTCAAATTCTCACCCTCTGATGATGATGATGAAGGCCAACTTGTAGATGACTCAAGCTATTCACTTTCATTCACTGTCATGCGGTGTGTGTCTTGAAGAAGTTTGCAAAAATCACATGCAACATCGCCATTTTCCCCATGACCACATACTTGCTTACCTTTAGAGGTTTCCTTTGCTGGTACGAGTGTAAATCTTTCTGCAATTTGCTCATCATGCACTTTTTTCATTACAAAACACATGTGCCTCTTCTCCTCTTCAGCCTTTTCCAACAACCTTCTCAACTCCATGTTCTCCATTTGAAGAGCCAAAATTTTCTCCTCTAGCTCTTGGAGTCTCTTTTCCTTGCCCATTCTTTCCAAAAGCTTGGGCTCATTGCCTCTGCTATGTCTTTCAAAGGTTGCTTTCTTTGTTGGCGAACCTTCTCCTCTTTAAGGTATAGAGCCTTCACCTTGCAGTTGTGAGTTCCTCTCTTCATAGAGGACATTCACCATCCCTAACATGTCCAAGAAAGCATTTCTGAAGATTTCATCTTTTGCCAGTCTTGTAGACTCTCCTCCTAAAGACATGCTTACTAAAGCCTCGGGAATCTCTGGAGGTGAAACTCGAGGTGGAGATTGTGGCAACTCTGGCCTCCTTCTCCTTGTTCCAACTTGGGAATATGCACCAACAATTTTTCCATCTCCTCTCCGGAGTTTCAACCTTACAAGAATTTTCACCTTGCAAATAGTCAAACCCTATTTGCACAAAGCAACACAAGCTAACAATAAACCTGTATCTCTGATATTAATGGAGGTGTATTAGTAAATGCTCTGCTAAGTTCACCTTCATAATATAAATAGGCTTGCTTCTTATGTGCATAAGATTTGAACTAAACAACATGTTATTCTAAGAGTTTCTTTTAAGTTTCTTTCTTACGGTGCTTCCATGAACACATTTTGAAATATGAAATCATCAAACATTGAATGGAAAGATGCATCAAACAGCAATACACAATCCATTGTTGAAGGAGTTCACCCCTCCTAGGCTACATCTCCTTGAATCAACTCTGAAGGCATGATTCATCTTCATTATGCTCAAATTTTCAATATGAAGAGTACATCAAAGTGATGAACTGAAATGGTAAGCTTCTCCTACAAAGTTTCTTTTACCATGTACTTGCTAACCTATAATCAAGCATGCAAATATCAGCAACTCATGAGAATCTTGCATCAAGATCCCATACTCCAAATTGAAAACAAATCAACATGTACTAAAACACTACAAGCACATAAACAGTCTTTTTCTCTAAAACATATAAAGAGAAAAGATGAGAAACAGATACAACGCTACTAAAAAGGTTTCTGTTGCAAACATATGGAGGCTAGATGACCCCTGCAAGATCATCTTAATCTCAAAATCCTTCAAGAACTAGTTCAACACATTGGTTTCCCATAGCACCCATAGGCTTCAATTTGCTAGAAACCCATCCAGAAGTTCTCAAATGGTTCTGAAACATGTACCATTGAGTCCAAAATGGCCAAGAATGGCTATTTATCCTCTTCTTTCTCTTCAATTGGTCTTGAGGTGAAGCAGATATGGCCTAACTCTCTGGTGGCCCTAGGCATCCTTAAACTTCAAGATGGAAAAATCCCATCTAGAAGTGCTCCATTTATTATGAAACTTGCACCATTCAGTCCAAAATGGCCAATAATGGTAATCTAGCCTCTTTTTTAGACTGATTTGGTCAAAAACTTCCTTTGTTATGACTTATGTCAGTTTCACCTAGAAAAACACCACTAAATCTGGCAAACTGCACTTAGTTGGAGTTGAACTGGTAGTCTTCCATTGAAATTATGGGTATGCTATGTTAATCTGCCATTAAAGTTAAGTGGCATTTTAAGCGCAGCTAAGTGCTAAACTCATGCTTAACTTAATCTGCACTTAAAAAAACTGGATTAGGCACATAAAACATGTTTAAGGTTAAATAATCATGGTTTAATGTTTTAAAACTTTGTGTTAGTTGTTTGGCCGGTCAGTGGTCCTGGCATGTGGTCTTATGGACTGGGGGCTAGCCTTCACCTTCCTCTGCCATTATACAATGATTAATATAAATATATGTCGGTTCTGTTGATAGTTAAGAACTAACAGACAAGCGAGACGGTAGGCCATGGCACTATGTGGTGGGAGGTTGAGGGGTAAAACCTCGATGCCTCCATCTAGAATTAAACAAAAATTGTATTCCACCATATAGCTAGGAGGGGCACATGGCGGCCTCCAAGCTTGCCACATGTCCTCACCGAATTGGACAACTTCAAACCAACCAAAAATTGACACGTAACCTGGATTCTCAGCGAGTAAGACACTGCCACTTGGAATCTGCTGAGTGGCCCACCTATGGGAATATTCCTTGGAATATACCTTTTGATGACTGGACTGTACGGATTCCTAGTCAGCATTCCTGTCATCCCTGCACAAAATTTCCCTTTTTAGCAAAGCGAACAGATCACATTTTCGGGAGCATACCAAGTCCATTTCGTGCGAAACGAAGTGTGCCAGAATCAGGATGAAGAGCACTACGCAGTCTTTCAGGTTTCATGTCATTCCGAGAACTTTGATTTTTGAGCTAAAATTTGGGCTCCTGATCAATAGGAAATTCCTTGGGTCGTTATCATACCACATATCCCTCTCGAGGTAAGTGTGGTCTATACACCTACGAAAGCATATGTGTGGAAGTTGAAATTAGTAAAGGGTTTCTAGATTAAATGAATTAAAAAATCAATGATTATCATTGGATCCAACCTCTGGATTACGAGAATATTGTGTTTCGATGTCGCATTTGTCTTCAAATTGGCCATTTGCAGAATTCCTGCCCTTTGTCAAATTCCATCAAGAAATGTTGCTTCAGATCTTAAAAATCTAAAATATGGAAACCTTGTAACATGTCCCCATATGGAGGGTGAGACTTCTTCCATTTCATATCGAGAGGAGGATGGTGCCAACGATGATGTGATTCTAGGGGAACATGATTAGATGTTCGCTCCTCATCAGACTTATGGGGTTTCAGTAGGGATCTTAGCATCCCCTGTCAACAAGTAATTGACAATTCAAAGTGTCTATTAAGGTATTTTGAAACGTACGCATGATTCAACTTCTTCTAACATTGGTAAGGAATCTCCTTCAGATTTCAACAATAATTTGAAAATTACGTTGGTTTATTTACATTATGTTTGTGCGCGAGATTATAACAAACTTAGGATTTGCTATGGAGTGGCCAACCAAAACCCGCTCAACATGAACCCTTTTGGCAACACCCACAGAGTGGGTGAAGTCTCACCCGAGATGCTAATGGGGTGACTATCGAAACTAGTTTTCCATAGTCTGACAGGACTGTTTATGACTTGTGACACCGAACTCCTACCGACACGCACTTGACCATCACCCCAATACTGTGTGTTGCGCAAAGCTTTAAGCTCCTCGGTTACCATACGATGTCAAAGTCGAGACTAACATCGTGCGGGAAGTCCCAATGGTATACGATTTCAAAAATTAGATATTATACCAACACTTATCCAAGATTTCCCCTCTTATAGATAGACAATATTACTTACTCAACCCAATGACCTCACAACCATTAAGCCCATTTTTTGCCCTCATTTTTTATCCAATTTTGTTTAATTAAATACACTTTATTTCCATGCTATCCATCCATATACCATCCATATTCACTCTATTTTGACTAATTTATGCATTTCCAGTTATATAAATTAATTTTTGCAATTTTTAGAAGTTTTTACAAAAATTGAATTTTAAGTGCATTTTTGGACTGGACTAGAAATTCTCGTAATGGCTTCATTGATGTCATACTTCCTGGACACCTACTGAGCACATTTCTAGAAATATTGGGAACTAAGAATGGACATGCACCTATTGGTTCAGTCAAACCGAGCTTAAACATGCCCGATCAAATTCGGTCAAATGGGACCTGTTATTATGGAAATCCCTAGGAAATAGGCCAAATTTAGCATTTTATGGGATTTTCTAGATTTTGAGAGATTATATGGATGATCTCAACCAAGAATAGATAGGATAAGGATAGACATGGATTTTAGAGAAATTTTAGTTAAGTCTGTTTCATATTTATCTATTTAAGCCTAAGACGTTGACGGCATTGATATGTAGAATTTGTATAATTTCACTTTGATATTTCTAAACTTTGGAGAGCTAATTGAAGAACAATTTCTATCTTCTTTTCTATTGTTCTATATGGTGAATGCTTGATTGAGTTTCAGTAGCTGAAACTACTCTTAGTGTGCGAGGCAAGGGTGGAGGGCCCCCACACCGAGCTAAGTGCATTTTCTGGTTAATTTAGTTGCAATTTCCTGAACTAGTTTTGTTTCATGTTTAATCAGTTAATTAGATGTATGATGATATGTTATGATTGTTGATGAATCCTAATATAATTTATAATTTTCATATGAAGAGTCAACCCAGTGTTTAATTTAAACTCTCCTTCTATCTTATCAAGGACTAGAAACTAGAATTCATCTTTCTTGCTTTTAAATGATTTCCTGAATTTCTAGTTTTCTAACAATGGCATTAATGATGAATGAATTTTTAATGAAGGACATCAAGGACCTCCTTAGTTAGGATCCTCTTCTATTATTCTTTTATGCATCTTGAGCTATTGTTCATTAGTGGTTTTTTTATTTTTGTTGATGAAGTAGTATTGTAGAGAAGGAAAAACAAGTTCTCCTAAGTTAGGAGCTTCTTAATCTGCTTATTACATAATTGAATTAGAAATTATTTCGTTAAGTTTTATATATGTAATATGCATTTCCTTTAATTTAAATAATTCATCTTCTAAACTTGACTATAGTTGAAATCCATATATTTTGGAGATGCTTCTAAGTTCTACAAGCCCAGATTGATAATAAAATACTCGTGTTAGTTTACCCAGTAAACAAACCAAAATTTTTGGCATAGTTGTCGGGGAAGCCTATTTCGAAGTGGTCAAATAGGAAGAAAAAAAAAATAACAAAAATACAACAAAAACATAGTTTTTCTTTTAAGTTATGTTTCTTTATGCCTAGATATAGAGATCATAAGGGTAGATTCGTTAAACAAAACCCCCCAACAATTCAACCATCCACAAGACTAACAACACCAGTTGCTGGAACACCTAATCTAGAGGAGTTAGATGAAAAATAGGGATCAGGACAAAGATTAACTCTAATTGAAAGATAAACATTGTTGGCCTTGGAGGTAAAAAGAAAACAATCACCGAAAGAAACTCCTTTCCTAGGAAAACAAAAGGAAACAAGAAAACCAGTTGTTGAATAATTAGAACAACCTGTCCTTGAACAAATTAAGATATTCAAGGAAACACCAAATCAACCTCATATTGAAACATTACAAATATCTTAACAATAAATGACTCAAGAAGGAGAAGGATCCAATATGCCAATTATGACTCCTGAACAGAGAATTGAATATGAGAGACAAACAAGGGAATAGAAAATGAAAAGAGTGGAAGAAAGGAAATTGGAAGCAGAAAGAAAGAGAGAGGAAGACAAAATAATAGAACCACTAAGAAGGATAGAGGAAGAAACAAAAAGAGAAAATGAAAACAACATACTACATGATAATGAAAAAGAAAATCATAATAATCAGGAAGTTACTTTTGGCTTTCCAATATTAGACACAAGAGAAATATTAGGAGAAGAAGTGAAAATGAAAAACATTTCACCTTCTGTATTGCCTAAATTTCATGGCATGTCAACAAAATATCCTAATTCATTTATGTTCGAATTCAATATCTTATGTAGAACTTATGGATACACGGATGACACACACAAGCTTCGGCTCTTTCCTAATACTTTGAAAGCAGAAACATTAAAATGGTTTATGGGTTTAAGAGAACATACAATTGCTTCTTAAGATGATATGAAGAAATTTTTTCTTAAAAAGTATCAAGCTTACTGCAGGGCTAGAGACTCAAAATAAGATATTTTTAGAATGACAAAACAATAAGATGAAAGTTTGGAGGAGCATTTAGAGAGATTTCTTTACAATCTGCAAAAATCCAAACAACATTCTCTGAATCCTAATACCATCCGCATAATTTTTCTTAAGGGTATCGGAGATGAATACTTATATATCCTCAATGTGATGGGAAAAGGAGATATCCCAAACCTACCATTTGATGAAATTGTTGAACTTTGTCAAAAATATTCTAGGGGAAGATCAAAAAGTGGAAAGAGGGATGTTTCATCAAGAGCTTCCAAATCTGCAGCAAGTGGAGTAATAAGATCAGAAATAGGAAGTTTACTAAAAAAATTCAAAACAAATATCTTAAGCACTTTGGGAACACAAGTAGATGCTTTAAAAGCCAAGATGAATAAAGAAGAACAAGATAAAATCTTAGCAATATTTTTTTCCAAAGTGTAGGCAAAAACATTCACTTAGGGAATGTCCTTTGCAAGGTACACAAGTGTGTGGAATTTGTACAAAAAATCATGCAACTGAAAATTGTCCAAAATTCAAAGAGTTGCAAATGGAAGAAGAACTAGGGGTAGATTCTCTCTACTATATGGCACCAAGAAGACCTTGGAAACCAAGGATGCCTCAACAATTTCCTCAAAAAAATACCCAGAATTTTCAATATCATCCTCATAATTCATGGAACACTCCAATGCCATGGCAGGCTTGGCCTCCACAACAATATCAAAACCAAACTACACAAGGTTGGAGAGGATATAGTTATGGAAACCAACCACCTTACCCTCAACAATATCAATATAAACAACCAATCCAATACCAACAATTCCATAAACATCAACCAATGTCATTTCCACCTCAAAATCACGCACCAATGCTAACTCAACCTCAACAGCTTCAACTGCCTTCTAACCAACCACCTCCTAGACCAACACAATTGCCAACTCAACCAGTAGTTAATCCAAGTAACAAAGTGGATAAACCAGCATACAATGTGGAAGAGGCAACATACTATCCTACATATTCCATTCTTCCCATACAAGATGTCCACTTAAGGTCTGGGAAGGTGTTACACAAAGATTCTCCTCCAATAATAGAAGAACAAACTGAACAAGGAGAACAAACTCAACAATCTCAACCAGAAAATCAAATTTAGAAGGGAAAATCTATTATGACTCAGACACCACCTTATCCAAAGAGGTTAGTACAACATAAAATCCCAATGTCTCTGCCTAAATTTGATATTTTGGACGAATTGAAGAATACATATGTCAAAATTCCTTTGTTGCAGGCAATAAAATATATTCCAATATATGCAAAAACAATAAAGGAATTATGCATCAAGAAATCTGGCAGAAGAAAAAGAGATCCACCCACAATCCAGGTTATTGGAATATTAGCTAGTCTCATGTCTACAAAGACAAAAATTGAAAAATATGTTGATCCTGGGATCCCTATGGTTACCATTTCGATCAACATTTTTTCTGTACCAAACACTTTAATAGTCTTGGGAGCAGCTATAAATGTTATGACTACAGAGACTATGAAACATTCGAACTTGAACAACATTAGACCTACTACTACAGTTTTAGAACTTGCAGACAGAACTAAAGTTTTACTGGAAGGAATATTGGAAGATATCATTATCTCTCTGGATTCATGGGAGTATCCTGTAGACTTCCTCATTTTGCAGTGAAAAACAAATTTAGGAGGTCATCCATTAATTTTAGGCAGACCATGGTTAGCCACTGCAAATGCCTTCATTGGATCCAGGTAAGAAAGTATGATTATTGCACATGGGGATGAAAGGAAACATGTTACATTGTATCCTCCAGCATAATATCCTTCTTTATTATCATGGTTTGATGGAGAAAAACAAAAGGAAATTCAATATGTTCTTAGTATTAATCAAGTCTATAATTTTAGAGAAGAGGAAGAAAATGAGCATTTATTAGATCTTTTCATCTCAGAACCAAATATTTCATAGCAGCTTAGAATAACACAATATGAAGCTGTAAGTCATCTTTTAAATCAGTGTTTCCACGAAAACTGTACTATTCAATCATTGCAAAATTCATTTTAAAGAATTTTTTCTGTCAACTCAATTACCAATTCAAAGATTAAAATCATCTAAATCAGTCTTGGAAGGAATTTGAATATTGGTAGTAACTTACAAACATCACAAGAACAAGAGGTAATAGCACTATTACAAAAATACTCAAAATATTTTACCTGGGATTACACAGATATGCAGGAAATTCATCCAAAGACATGTATTCACCACATGTACACTGATGATCAAATCAAACCAGTGAGACAACTGCAAAGAAGGATGAATCCTATGATGAAGGAAATAGTGAAAGAAGAATTGCAGAAACTGTTACAAGTTGGATTCATCTATCCTATTTCTAATAGTCAATGGGTTTCTCCCTTAGTTGTAGTGCTTAAGAAAAATGGAAAGTGGGAATTTGTGTAGACTACATAGAGCTCAATAAAGCCACATTAAAAGATCACTTCCCTTTACCATTTATTGATCAAGTATTAGATTCATTAGCTGGGAATATATTCTTTTCTTTTCTTGATGGATTTAGTGGATACAATCAGATAAAGGTAGCATTGGAAGATCCAGATAAAACAACATTTACTTGTCCATGGGGAACATATGCATATAATTATGTAATGCACATCCTACTTTCAGAGACCAGTCCTTGCAATATTTGCTAATATTATCCATGAATGTGTAGAGGTCTATTGTTATGAAACCAGCTCCAAAAATAGAAGAAAAGAGAGATCAACGCCTTATAAATCAACCACTTTGAGGGGGAAACCTCCAATACATTACATAAATTAACAAATCTTGGATGATACAAATGACCAAAACCTCCTTCTATATATAAGAGTCCATGGGGGCACAATATAATCCTAGTTGACCTAACAATAATAATGTAATGGCACAATAATAACAATATTGGGGTTACAGGGGTACAACAATAACAATAAGGGGGCTACACTAATAACAATAAGGGACTAAACTAGTAATATAGGGACCTAACATGCCTCTCTCCAAAAAAGTGTTGTCCTCAACGCTTGAGTAGCTATGGGCGCTTCTGTATAAAATTCCAACCCTCCCATGTAGAATCTTCAGTGGGTAAGTTCTTCCACTTGATGAGATACTCTGAAATTGATCGATTTCATAGCTGTTGAGTTCTTGTTTCTGTGACCACTTCAGGTTCCAATATGATTTTTCTTTCCTCATCAAGTTCTGGCTATATTGTTTGAACTGGAAGATTTTCACCTATAACCTTCTTTAAGCATGAAACATGGAAAACTGGATGCACTCGTAAAGAAGCAGGAAACTCGAATTTATATGCCATAGTACCAATATTTTGCAACACCTTGTAAGGAACATATTACTTTGGCGATAATTTATTATCCTTCTTAGCTTGCTTGAGGGACATTTTTTTCTATGGTTGTAGCCGTAAAAATACCCAGTCTCCTACATCAAAACTTCTCTCGCTGCGATGTTAATCTGCTTTTTGTTTCATTCGATTTTGTGCCAAATTTAGGTTATCCTTTAAGAGTTGGAGAACTTCCTGTTGATGCTCGATGTGATCTTCCACTGCTTGAACCTTAGAATTTCCTCTTAAAGATGATGTGATGGATGGTGGACGATATCCATAAAGTGCCATAAATGGAGTCATTTTTGCTGCAGTATGGAAGGAAGTGTTATACTACCATTCAGCGAGAGGTAACCACTTGACCCATTGTGTTTGTTTATCAGATACAAAGCAACGAAGATATCCTTCCAAACATTTATTCACTATCTCAGTTTGACCGTCAAATTAAGGATGATAAGATGATCTATGAGCTAATTTAGTACCCAAACAAGAAAATAACTCCGTCCAAAAATTTCCAGTAAAAATGGGATCTCTGTCGCTCACAATAATCTTTGGGTTTCCATGTAGCTTTTGAATTGTGTTCATAAATGTAGTAGAAACTGTACTTGCTTTAAATGGATGAGATAATGCACAAAAGTGTGCATACTTGGTAAGTCTATCAATTACCACCAAGATGACACTCTTTCCTTCAGACTTAGGTAAACATGTGATAAAATCCATTGAAATCTCCTGCCAACGTTGACTTGGAATGGATAAAGGTTGTAGAAGACCCGGGGTCTTAATTGTCTCAACTTTATTTTGCTGGAAAACCAAACATTCCACCACAAACTTTTGAATATCAGATTTAAGATCATCCCAAAAAAATTCTTTCTTCACCCTGTGGTAAGTTTTTAAAAATCCCGAGTTTCCTCCTAAAGGAGAAGTGTGCAATTCCAAAAGAATATTTTGTTTTAGTTGGGAATTCTTACAAAGATACAAGCGATCTATGTACCATAAGGAATCATTTTTCCAACTAAATGTATCAGATGTACTAGGATCTTGCTGCATCTTTTGAATGAGTGTCCACGCTTCTTCGTCCTTCTTCCATTCATCCCTTGCTTCGGTTATCCAATCTGGTTGGATAATAGAAATGGCACAAAATGCTTCCACCTCTTCATTCTTTCTTGAGAGTGCATCTGCAACAACATTTAGCTTCCCTTTTTTGCAGATTATTTCAAAGTCATAACCCAACATCTTTGTGACCCATTTTTGTTGCTCTTCTGAAGATAGTCTTTGTTCCAAAAAGTGTTTAAGACTATCATGATCAATTTTTACCTTAAAGTGTCTTCCCATTAGGTAAGGTCGCCATTTATTTAGTGCATATAGTATTGCTAACATTTCCTTCTCATAAATAGGTTTTTGTAAATACTTTCATTTGATTGGACGACTTTCAAAAGAAATGGGTCATCCTTCTTGCATTAAAACAACACCGATTCCACTTCTTAAGGCATCACATTCCATAATAAAGGTTTTTTTGAAGTCTGTTGTAGCTAAGACGAGTGCTAGGCACATTGCCTCTTTAAGATGTTTAAAGGCCTTAGTTGCTTCAGGAGTCCATAAAAATGCATATTTCTTCAATAATTTTGTTAGAGGTGCTGCTATTCTCCCATAATTATTAACAAACTTGCGATAATACCCTGTTAACCCGAGAAATCCTCGCAACTGATTTATCGTTGTGGAGACTTTCCATTCCTTAATGGCTTTAATTTTTTTACGGTCTACCTTAACACCCTTGTGAGATACAATATGACCCAGATATTCCACCTCTTGTACTCCAAAGAAACATTTGGATGTTTTTGCATATAATTGTTTCTCTTGCAATAGTTTGAGAACCCTGTCAACATGTTGAATGTGATCCTTCCAAGACCTGATGTAGATTATTGTATCATCAAAAAATACTAGCACAAAATATATAAGGAAGGGTTTGAAAATGAAATTCATCAACCCTTGAAATGTAGAAGGTGCATTGGTAAGGCCAAAAGGCCTGACCAAAAATTCATAATGACCCTCATGAGTACAAAATGTTGTTTTCAAAATATCTTCAGTCTTCATTCTAATTTGATGATATCCTGAACGAATATCCAACTTGGTAAAATAAATTGCTCCATGTAATTCATCCAATAATTCATCAATCACAAGAATGGGAAATTTATCTTTAATGGTGAACTTATTGAGCTCCCTATAATCTGGACACATGCACCATGATCCATCCTTCTTATGCACCAATACTACTGGAGCAAAGAAAGAACTTTGACTAGGTTGAATTATACTAGCCTCTAACATTTATGCAATCATACGTTCAATTTCGCTCTTTTGGACATAAGGATATCTATAAGGCCTGATGTTTGGAGCAACACTTCCTGGAATCAAATGAATAGCATGATCATGATTACGAATAGATGGTAATCCTTTTGGAGTTTCAAACACCTTTGAATGATTGTCCAAGACTTTTTGGAGATCTGAAGAAATAGATGATTTTGATGTTGGAACTTCTAGTGAGCATAATTTTGCAATTATGCCTTGTTGTTCTTTCTTCAAAAGATTTTTCATGACATTAGAGCTACTTATCTTTCCCGGCTTCCCTACGATACCCCGTAATTCGACTTCCTTTCCTTCTTAGATAAAAAATTTAAAAAAATAAAATAAAATAAAATAAAATGTTCTTGAAAATTGAAAGCTACCATCCCCAAAGATTGTAACCATTGTACTCCTAGTACAACATCAGCACCTCCCATTGGAATGGAAAGCATTGGACTATTCAATACATATTCCCCCATGGTTAGCTTGATATTATGGCATTTTCCAGAGCAATTTATAGTTATTCCATTTGCAACGAACACTTGACATTCTGGTGTTGCGTATAGGAAACAATTCAATTCCTTGGCTACCTTAAAATGAATAAAATTACGGGTGCTACCCGAATCAATCAACACTATTACCTTTTTCTTCTTGATATGTCCTTTTATCTTGAGAGTTTGAGGAGTGGTAATTCCTGCCAATGCATTACACGATATGGTCAGACTCATTTCTTCCTCTTCTAGGGTTGGTTCCTGGTGTATATCCTCTTATTTTGAATATTCTTGTTCATTTTCTTCTTCCTCTTCACAATCTATGTAAAATAATTTATTCTCAGCACACTTATGACCTTTAGTGTATTTTCTATCACAACTGTAGCAAAGCCCTTTTTCTCTTTTTTCTTCCAATTTTTGTGGTGTCAACCTTGTAGGTTGTGGAAGTCTAGGAGTAGCAACACTCTCATCTTTATATATGTGAGTGGTAGGCTTCCTTGTCGCCATAATTTTACATTCAATTTTTCTTGCCAACCTGAATGCCTTTTCCAATGAATCAGGTTCCCAAACGCGAACTTCATGTTGGATGCTATTCTTTAAAGTCCCTATGAAGACATCAATCCTGTGTTCCTCTAGAATATCAGTAACCCTCAATGTGCTCCACCACTAAACCCTTTTGTTTGAGATTTATCAATTGGCTAAAGAAGGTGTTGCTTTTTGTATCATCATAATGTGTTATCATTTCCTCCGTAAAAATTGACCATGTGACAATTTTTTTACAGGAGCAAAGCCATCGATACCATACAAATGTATTTTGTTCTAAATGTAAAGTTGCAATGCGTACCCTTTATGTGTTTTGCACATTATTGAGATCAAAATATTTCTCCATCTATAGTATCCATGTTACGGGATCCTTGCCATCAAACTTCCTCATATACATATTTGGAATATGATTGTTCTTCCATACAACATTGGAGTTTATGAAATCACGATTGACATTTATTTGTTCTCATCATGAGTTTCCTCTACTATATTTTTCGCTATTAGGAAACATTCCTTTTATCAACTTTGCCAAACCTTCGATGTCTACCTTTAGATCATTCTTCATGTTTTCCATGTTGTCTTTTAATTTTTCATCGATATTAGCTTCCATGTCATCCATCTTAGCTTCCATGCCAACTTCCATGCCAACTTCCATGCCATCCATATTAGCTTATAAACCATTCATCTTAGCTTCCACTCCTTTCTTCAAACCATCCATCTTAGTTTCCACGTCTTTCTTCAAAACTTCCATTTCATATTTTGTTGCTCTTTGCGATAGCGAAATTTGGTGCACTTGCTCTTGTAATTTTGATATCTCATGTTGCATTTCTTCATCTTCATGAGTCATAGTAGAGCCTTATGAAGGCTTAATGGGTGTTGAATTATTTTTAGGGGCCATTTTAGAACCCAATACTGATATCTATTCTTCAATATGCCCTTGGAATAAATTCAAACTAATTTTTTCAAACGAGACTTATGTAATTCGAAAGAAAATACACACCTTTTTCTTGCTTTTGAGGATCTCAATATTGAAACTGAATTATCTCTATGATTTACGAAATTCAATATCTGAAATAAGGCCTTAGAGTAGCCCTCTGAATCATTTGGATTCTTCAAGACAAAGTTATTCCAAATCTCCCACAATGACCTAATTATGGACTAGTTCAGTAGAGCGACATTGTACAGCGTGCCACGTGTCACTGTTTCCTCCTACGAATTTGAAATTGATATGCAGGAAACTATAGTCCCTGTAATTGCAGTCACTTTTTACATAATTCCATTCCAATGCTCGGAGAGAGAGTTATGACGATTTTCCCACGGTCACCTCTTTGAGATGAAATTCGGGAGCCTGAAAAATACCTAACTTCCACAGACCCTGTCTCCAAAAATGTTGGGAATCAAGCTCTGAAATTTTTCCACGAAGTTCCTTGGGATTGCGACTTCACTCTGTAAAAATTGTAGCTTTTGAACCCTCGTAGAAAAAAATTTATAGCAAAAATTCCACGATGACCTATTTAGGTTAAATTCAGGAACCTGCAAAAATCTCTAACTTGCACACATCATATCTAGGAAAATTTTCAGAACCAAGATCTAAAATTTTTCCACGAGGTTCCTCAGGATTTCAGCTTCGCTTTGTAAAAATTTTAGCTTCTGAACCTTCGTAGAAAAAATATTATAGCGAAAATTCCACGATGACCTATTTGGAGCAGTGAAACCCTAGATTCCAAAGCTCTAATACCAAATGTTATGAAACCAGCTCCAAAAATAGAAGAAAAGAGAGATCAACGCCTAATAAATAAACCACTTCCAGGGGGAAACCTCCAATACATTACATAAATGAACAATTCTTGGATGATACAAATGGCCAAAACCTCCTTCTATATATAGGAGTCCATGAGGCCACAATATAATCCTAGCTAACCTAACAATAATAATATAAGGGCACAATAATAACAATACTGGGGTTAAAGGGGTACAAAAATAACAATAAGGGGGCTACACTAATAAAAATAAGGGACTAAACTAGTAATATAGGGACCTAACATCTACATGGATGATTTCACTGTGTATGGCGGAATATTTGATGATTGTTTGAAAAATCTTGAATTTTTTTTTAAAATATCCATAGAGACAAATCTATCACTCAGCAATGAAAAATGCTTTATGATGTTAACTGAGGGAATAGTGTTGGGAAACTATTACACAGTATTTTTTCATCGTCCCTGCAATCCCCATTCTAAACATTGGAGGACCATTTCAGTGATCCCTGTGTACTGTCATACATTGCCATAAATGTCATTGCATCCCTTGGCATGTCAAGATCATAATATATGTTGATCATTCCTCAAGTAGACCTTCAAAAGAATATGATTTGGGTCAGCGCTGGTAGGCAGTCATGGCCTCGCGCCCATGAAGAAATTAACACTGGGCCCCATGCCCATTGGCGCTCTGTCTTAGAAGGGCACCCGCGTCGAGTTTCTTTTGGAAAGTTTTTTAAAATAGAAACGAATCTTCCATGCTTAAAAGCTTCGTGAGAAAGGTCATCATGGTTTTTTAGACTGAATCAAGTCGAGTTTCTCCCTTTGTCTTGTTAGTTCCTACAAATGTGCAACTCCCCAAAGGGATAGACCTCTCCTCCACCTTATGTGGAATCCCAAACTTCCTCCTCCTCTCCTATAAATTCTTCCTCCTCACATTGATTCAACTAGTGGAACAATCATTAGTATAGCTCCTGTGTTAAATAAAGCAAATAAAATTCCATTGTTGAGAGAGAGTTTAAGCCCATTGCCTCGTTGAATCAAGTTCCGAACGAATTCTTGAGACACTCCCGACTGAACCCGTCAAAGGAGATCTGCAACGTCAAGGCATAAGGTTGTAAACTTATTTTTCATATATCAATAATACATGACTGGTTTCTGGTTCCAACTTTGTTTCCATTTATATGCAAAGTGTTTAGCTCTCCTTGACTAGCTGAATAGTTGTAGATGAATGTATATGCTTGTATGTTGTCATCGTTTGCTTGATCTTTATGAAGACGCATGAACATCGTCACCAACACGAAGCGCAAGGTATGAAGACAAAGATCGAAGGACCACTGCCACGTGCCACGACAAAAGCATTGGACCGAGGTAGGATATCTGTTCTAGTCCATATTCCATTTATAAGCTAGGAATTTAAGAGTTTAGAGTGTTCCCTTGTTGCTAGACCCACTCTAGGGCTAGGGGGATCGCCTCTGTCCGCAGAGGGGATTTGCCTGCTCAACAAGTTGGCAACCATACTGAAGGTCAGTGTGTTTGTTGTCTCTCATTGATTCATTTTGGAAATTTTCTTGTGTCTGACTTTGTTCATATTTCCATTTCTCTACTTTGTTTTGTTTATGTGATTGTTTCAAGCCATCTCACCTATTCTCAAAGTGATAATCCTGGTATTTTCTCATCTGCCTTTTCTCCTTTCTTTGGTTTCCTTACTTGGCGCTGCTATTTCCCTCATAGTCGCGCCGATTGGCGTGGGTATCCTATTTTACGGGTGCGATTTCCCCTGTTCAACACAGCTTACTACTGAACAGTCACACTGAATCCTGTAGGTTTGGTTTTAAGCCTCTTTCCTGATTTTTCCAGTGCATCTTACCCTCTAGATTGGTTTTTCCTCCTTGGATTATTCCACTTGGATTGTTTTTTACTTCCCTGTCTCGTTCTTTTCAGATGATTGCCTCTCATCTTATCAGTGTGGCTTTCCATCCTAGGGTTTCAAGGTGTCTTTGATTTATTGTTCGGCCACATGTTCACTGAGCTTCCGAGCTGTGTATGAGTCAGTTTAGTATTTCATTTTTGCAGCGTGTTGTCCGATTGCTTGGTCTTTTCTTTCGATTCTATGTGTTGTAGGATTGTCAAACCATCATCCTGGTATCTGTTTGACCCTCCATCTGTCACCCTGAGCGTAGATCACATTGCTTATTAATTCGATTTGAAAGTCCTTTTTATGCATGAAGGAATGCCTATCTGGTGTTGAGTGTGTTCTATATTCATTTTGGATTGGTCCCTTTGTGTTTGGTCATTTCATTCGAGTTGCTCAAAGTTAGTGTTCATTTGGTTCTTTTAGTGCAACATTGCATTATTGCTTCTCATTCACGTAAAAGAACAAAATTTTCATTTTTTCTCTCTATTTGAAAATGAAAAGTATTGTTTTGCATTAGTAGCTTTCTTTTTAAAAGTGAACAACAAGAGAAAATCCTTTAGTTTTCTGCTTTGGCTGTGTTAGTAGCATTAGGAAAAGTCACTCTTGCATTCGATTGATTGTTGCTTCATTGTGAACTTCTATCCCTCTTTTACCTAGTTGTTCATCGAATCGAAATGATATTCTTTCTCATGTAGTTGTGCATTAGAGATTTTATATTACATTAGGTAAGGCCTTGAAACTAAAACATAATTTCAAGATAAAATTTAAAACGAACTCAATCAACCTAAGGAAGCATTGAAACTTAACACTCACATTTAGAGGTCTAGGCTAGTGACGTGTTCCGACATCGTTAAACTTGGTAGCTGTCATTTTCCATCTGGCATTAGACAACACTAGCACGGACTTGTGCTCCCCGTACCATCGCATATATAAAGGGAGACCCTCATAGGTTTCAATCCTTTATCCATAGGAACCCGAGTCTGCCGCCCTATAACTGTGATACACCGAACACAGCATTCGGGGAGACTTCCTGCACGTACGTTAAGTCCTTGGTCATTTCTCTTTCATTTGATCACCAAGGTGTATATTACAGTTCACGGGAGATTGGTACACCCTCTTGCTTAGAGTTCCTGTGTAGTCATTTTGATCTTTTCATGACTCTTTAAAATTTGAAAAGATCATTGAGCACTTGTCCTTTCAAGCTCGTCCAAACTGAAAGAAACTAGAGTCACCTTTTGCCCTTTTCTCGACTCTTAAAATATGAAAACGCAGAGTTTTGTTTCAGTGTCATAAAATTAATTACCCACGATCACACGCCCATTAAATTTATTTTCTTGGCCTATTCATAAGTAATTCCTTAGTGATTGGTCTTAAAGCCTTGAATTGATCATCTCTTTCTCTTTGAGACAAAGTCACGGTGGCGGAACCACCAGTTTCGTCGTCCTATTCATTACCTCGTAGTGAAGAACCTTCTCCTGAAGTTTCTTCGGAGACATCTCAGTCTGTTGGGACTCGAGGCTACTGGCATGCCATTATTTCGAGTATTCAACCTCTCACCACTCGATATCCCCCAGAGGAACCATTTGATATCAATTGGTAACCTCCAGATTCTTGGGCCTTTTTTACGGAAGATCCCCCTCTACCCTTGGAATCACTTGACTCATCATTATCATGTGCTTTACTTGCCACCACTCATCGCCTTTTCACCGACAACATGTCTTCATCTGACATGGATGCCACGAGTCTTGTTAGTAGTGAAGAGACTAATGTTTCTACGGGAGAATATTCGTTCCCTCCGGAGAATTTTCCTCATCTCACGACTCAACCTTCCTCACAACCTTCAACTCTCCTGGCTGGTTATCGTTCTTTGGGTCAATTCATCTCTAGTGCTACATCTTTATATCAAAATCCGATATGGTCAAGTACAACGGTGTCTTCTGTATGGTCGTTCGTGTCGGGGCCATCATCCTCGACTCCCATTGTTTCGACGATGGTTACATCTATCCCAACCCAACCCACTATTTTTGTGGCTTCCTCCACACCATCCACTAGTGTGATTCTATCATTGTCGTCATCTTCTTTTGTTAGTGGAATGCTTCCTAATGCTTCCACGATGGCTGTTGGGCCCGTTGTGAGTGGATCACATCCTCACGTATCAGGAGTCCATCAATCTATTGGTAGTGAACCTATCTCCTCTAATATTACTCCTGAAGGTTTGACGTACAACCATTATATGATGGCCATTCAACAATATAATTACTTCCCCCAGGTTTCTCAACAGGTTCAAGCTCCCATTAATCCTCCACATAACTACGATAAGCACAAAAATCATGTCTATTACCATGGGCTTGTTCCACAAGGTCCATTGTATGTTCAAATGACATAGATATTGGTTAACCCCAACTAGTTTACGTTCCTACAGGGACAACCCTATGGTCCACAAGGACAACCCTCTTAGGGACAACCTTTGGTCCAACAAGGACAACCCTACGGTCTTGTTGGTCAACCTTATGTTCAGCAAGGAGCACCTTATGCTCCTTAGGGGCAAACATATGTATCTCAGGGACAACCTTTTGTGCAACCGAACCAGCCTTACGTTTAGCGAGGCCCATCTCTTGTAAAACAAGGACAACCCTCTATTGGTCAGTCAGTCCAACCTGGTCTTGAGGGGAAACCTGGCTAATCTCAACTTTCTCTCGGATAGAACATATGGGCTCAAAATTTATCTCGGCCTGGTTGGAACCCCGATATTGGTCTCTATCAAAATCATGCAATGCCTTTCAATCCACAATTGCCATTCCTTGCTACACTGGAACTGCCCGATGTGTCGAATTTAACGAATGATCCCATTCTTCATAACCCATATTGTTCTCCAGTTCCCACAAAAGTCCCTGAAGATTGTCCCAAATTTGAAGGAAAGTTCGGAGAAGACCCCCAGGCGCATGTTATGCAATACCATCTATGGTGCTCCTCTAACTCCTGGGTTAATCATTCGATTCATTTACATATTTTCCAAAGGACTCCCACTGGTGTCACTGCAAAGTGGTACATTGAGCTCTCCCGCGGCATCTTTCAAGATTTCAACTCTCTAGCCATGGTGTTTCTCACACACTTTCAGTTACCAATTTGTTATGAAACTGGGACGCATCTCCTAACATCCTTGAAACAAGATCGGGCTACTCATATCTCCGATCATATTCATTAATGGAGTCGGCGTCGTCGTTTGATCAAGTATGAGATCCCTGATAAAATTTTGACTGATTGGTTCACTACCTCTTTTATCAGTCTGATTGTTAAGGACATCGCTATGGGGGCATGTTTTACTAAGGAAAAAGCAATCGCTCGTGCTCAGTACCTCGATCTTGTGTATTATCGATTTGGCACAATGTATGAACTATTGCCCGATGCTCCGTGACATGGAACTTCCAAAGCACCGGCGACACCATCCGTAGATGGTATCATTGGTTCTGTGTCTCTGACTTCTCGTAAGTCTTCTCCCAATCCTGCGAAGCAAAAATCTACTTCTTCCACTGATACTGCTTCTTAGCCACCTCCTAATCCTGGTAAGACCGCGAAAGTGAATGTCATCCAGTCCACCCCAGTGGATAAAACTTCCAAGGGTAAGAAAAAGGGTAAAGGCAAGGCCAAATCCGATACCCCGAAACAGGATTCTCCTAAACCCAATGCTGATGATGGTTCTAAACGTAAACCAAAGTACCCTTGTCTGATATGTGACGATGAGCATTACCCCAAGGATTGTCCACGACGCGCCGAGGTGAGTCAACTGCTCAAAGGCACCCAAGGAACTCCGAATGTTCTCAAAGAACCATTCCCATCACAACAAACTCAGATGGTGGAGCAACCTTAGCCCTCCCCCCCATTTTGGCTCTTAGGTTTTCATGATGAATGGTGTTGCACCCATATCTATTGCTATCAGATCGAAAGATTATACCGAACCACGTCAGGCAGCAGGGAAAGAGATCGCAGATGGTCCTCCTCCCCCGCCTGTTTCTATCCCTCTTCACATTGAAAGGCCCAGTCCTGAGCCCATTGTATGGCCACCCTCTATAGGCGTGCTCCATAGGTCTTCCTATAACCCAAACGCTTGTGGCGCTCAACATTACAGTATTTTTGAGGATTTGGCTCAAGCGTCATCCGCAATGTCCGCGTTGGAAGTACTTCGGAGCTATCTGTCACAATGGAAGGCTTTGCTATCCACTATCAGAGGGGTGGACCTCGCCGACTCAAGCCTTATCACCTTTGATCTGGAAAATTTCGTTTCACGTCTCCCTCACCAGCTTGCACTGATTATCCAATTTGGGATTAATGGTAAGAATATCCATCGAGCGGTCGTGGACGAAGGTACATATACTTGCGTCATGTCCATTACATGTTGGAAATCCATTGGTTCTCTGGCCCTTAATCAGTCTCCAAACGCCTTAGAAGCCTTCGACAGAAGGAAATCTCTCCCTCATGGTGTTCTCGCCAACTTACCTATCATGTTGGAAGGAAAAATGGTTAATGATGAGGTTGAATTCATTGACACTAAACTCAATTATAATCTTCTCCTTGGTCGTAGTTGGACTCATGCCATGCTATGTGTCTCGTCCACTCTCTTTCATGTTCTTCGATTCCCACACGAACAAAATATCATCATTGTCGATCAATTATCCTTTTTCACTTCCACCTCCTCCGAGAGAAATGTTCCATATGTAGATCATATTCCTATGCCTTATGAGAGCATAGGTTTGGGACTTTTCAAAGATCCCGCCCTTATGGGTCTTTTTTCTCTTCCTCCGCCCAACACTGCTCAGGTCAATATGATCTCCACGTCTTTTGATTCATGGATCATACCTTCGCCTAAGCAGATTTATTCGTTTGGTGACGCGATGCCATTAAGCCTAATAGAAATTGATTATTGTGAAGTTATCTCGACTTCGACTCCTACTCCCTCCAATCATACTCCTTTAAGTGCGTCTCTTGACATGTATTCTCAATCCCCTTGGCTCGTCGCTTCAGATTATGCTGATCCCTTGAATGAGACGTTCCCCACTGATGAAGCCATCGTGGAAACCATGTCTCTAGAGGATCCTCCTTGGGACAATAGTCATCATCGCTCCTCCTTTATGCCTGGCCTTGGGGCCATGTTTACTTGTCTTGAGAAATTCATTTCCTAAGCTCCTTCCCATCCACTTCAAATGCCCATCTTGACACATGAAGTTTTTGCGAAAGATAACATGGGGAAAATTACGCTAACGATGCCTATTGACATCTCCGTTAAACTGGGGTTTTCGAGAACATCCATATTTTGGTGACCTGTTCTCCTGATGAGATCGAGGTATATACTAGTCTCTTCTAAGAGTTTCGAGACGTTTTTTCTTAGTCCTATGAGGAAATTCCTGGCATCGATCTGAGTATAGTTGTGCACGAGATCCCTACTTATCCTGACACGAAGCTTATTCGCCAACGTCTTCATCCCGTGGACCCTATAAAGGCAGCCGCCATAAAGGGAGAAGTTGAAAAACTTCTCAAATTTGGCTTCATTTATCCGATCCCCTTGACAAATTGGGTTTCTAACATCGTCTTTGTGGATAAAAAGCAGGGTACTATTAGATTTTGTGTGGATTACCACGACATCAATCGCGCTTGTCCTAAGGATAACTATCCCACTCCTTTCATCGACTAGATCATTGACGAATGTGCTGGGAGTGAGACCTTTTCCCTTATGGACGGGTTCTCTGGTTACAACCAGATCAATATTCTACCGGTTGACCAACACAAGACTGCCTTCATCTGTCAATGGGGCACCTTCGCGTACAAGAAGCTCTCTTTTGGCCTTAAGAATGTTGGTGCCACATTCCAAAGAGCAATGTCATACGCTTTCCATGATATTAAGCACATTTTTCAACCTTACCTGGATGACCTTCCGGCTCATTCTGCTAAGTGTAAGGACCACCCATATGACCTCCGTCAAATCTTTCTTCACTGTAGATGCTACAACATTTGGCTCAATCCGCATAAATGTGTCTTTTGCATCAATTCTGGTAGAATCCTTGGGTTTAACATTTCTAAAGACGAAATTCATCTCAACCCTCTTAAGGTCGAAGATATTGCTAATCTCCCCTCCCCTTCCTCTTTACATCAATTGCAGATTTTTCAAAGGAAAGCTACTTTCCTTCGTCATTTTATACCGAACTATGTTGAAGTAGCCAAAGGATTCACGTGATTACTTAAGCAAGGCGTCTCGTTCCTCTAGGATGAGATTGCCCAAAAATCTTTCGATACACTGAAGACATTTTTTGCCAATGATCCTCTTTTGCATCCACCTAATTATCATCGTGACTATTCCCTCTATTTGGTTGCCATTTAGCACTATTGCCATGGTTCTGGTACAAGACGACGACGATGGTGATGAGCATGTCATTTATTATTTGAGCTACAATCTTCTCAATAAGAAACGCATTACGCACATGTCGAGAAATTGGCGTTGGCCACTATTTAAGTCGTCCAACATTTTCGCCATTATATTTTTCTTCGCATAGTAACCGTGATTTCTGATTGCAACCCCATGACCTATATATTGACTCGACAATTATTGGGGGGAAATACTCAAAATGGATAGCTATCCTCCAAGGGTTCGATTTGGAGTTCACTACCGCCAAATCGAATAAATCATTAGCTTTTGCCGATTTGATCTGCTCTTTACCTTCTGCTTCTGCTCCTTCTGGTTCTGAGGAACACATTCCAGACGACACTCTTTTTTCTAATTAGCACCCTCGATCCATGGTATAGTGATATCATCGTTTATCTCCATACTTCCACCTTCTAATCTGAGTTGACGAAAGATTCTTGTCGACGTATCCGTCATCATTCGCAGCCCTATCGCATAGTCAGAGATACTCTATATCGCATTGGAGCTGATTCTGTTATCCACTGGTGTTTGACCCTAGAGGAAGCTGAAAAAGTCCTCAATGACTGCCATTCTGGTGCATGTGGCAGTCACATGTCTAGGTATGCTACTACTCAAAAAATCCTTCGTGCTGGATATTTCTGGCCTACCATTTTCAAAGAATGTATTGTTATTGTCCGTAAATGTCACGAATGCCAGATTTACCAGCGCAAGATGCGCACACCACCCACACACCTCCATCCCGTCATTACCATTGGTCCCTTTGCAAAGTGGGGCATCGGTTTTATGACGTGCCCTCACTTGGTCGGGGGGCATGCTTATATTATTGTAGCCGTGGACTACTTCACTAAATGGGTCGAAGAAATGCCTACACCCACAGTTGACGGTAAGACGGCTGCACAATTTCTTTTCAATCATGTGATTACCAGGTTTGGTGTACCTCAAGCCATTGTGACTGACCATGGCTCTCATTTTCACCATTATATGATGGTTGAGTTGACTACTAAGTTGGTTCTACGTCACGAAAACTCTACGCCTTATTACCCCCGGGCCAATGGCCAAGTTGAAGCCGTGAACAAGGTTTTAGTCACCATGCTTCAGCGTTTGATTAGGATGCACAAGTCCAATTGGCATCTCATGTTGTTTTCAGCTCTTTGGGCTTACCGAGACTCAGTGGAGGATGCAACCAGATTCACCCCATTCCAGCTTGTTTATGGTTTGGAAGCTACCCTTCCGATTGAATGCAAAATTCCTTCTCTCAAAATAGTGTTGAATTACTGCCCAATACCACGTCGAAGGAATAACGTCTTCTATATTTGGAGAGGTTAGATGAAACTTGCCGCTTTGCTACTCTAGTCATAGAAGCACAAAAAAAGCGGGTCAAAGATCACTTTGATCAGATGATTTCCCCTCGTACCTTTGTAGAAGGAGACTTAGTCCCCTTGTATGGCCAAGCTCATGATAAGATGGGGATAGGAAAATTCAAACCCATCTGGCATGGGCCCTACATTGTTAAGCGCATCTTGCAGAACGGGTCCTATGAGCTAATTGACTATGAAGGCTATCCCTTGAATCAACCCAAAAATAGGTTGTACCTCAACATATATTATGCATGAGTCTCTTGTGCATGTCCTTTTGCACATAAGTGTGTTTTTCATTTTTGTACATTTTGGCTTGGTGTGCGTTGTGAGCATTTTTTCCTGCTTATTATGTCTTTTCTTACGGTGCAGATGTTTGTCACTCCTTATGTCGGTTTCGCAAATGGTGCCTCCCGTAGTACTCGGAACTTGTCTTCCGCAACCTGGGTGATTTATGATCCTAATAGTGAGTTGGTAGAATTTCAAGGTATTTGTCTAGGACGAACAACCAACAATGTCGTTGAATACAGTGCAGTCATTGAACTCTTAACCGAATCTATTTCTCTCGGCATTCGTGAATTAATTGTGAACCTAGACTCTCAGCTTGTTGTTATCCAACTCAAAGGGCATTACTTTGTTAGAAACCCTCAAATTTTAAGCTTGTATTTGCGTGTTCGTCTGTTAGAAAGGAATTTTGATTATATCACATATCAACATATTCTTAGAAGAATGATTACATTAACTAATGCAGTAGCCAATATTGTATTAGATAGACATTTACGGAATTTGTAAAAACATTCATCATTGCATAATAATATTTAGACATGAAAATAAGCATATATATATATATATATATATATATATATATATATATATATATATATCGATTGTTTGCATCCACGTGCATCATAAGTTCAAAAAATATGTGTTTTGGTTACATCCTGAGACATCATGTCTATAAAAAAATATGCAGAAATAAAGCCTAGGCGTCTAATCAGCATGATGATCATGATAGCATGTCACTACACGCACGACTTGCCTCAGTAAACGGTGTATGCGGTTAGACACCCTTGCAGCGTGCCTTTGATACACACAAGGAACATCCTTGAATCTCATGTGATTTGGGATCCCGCTTGTGAGTCCCTCCAAGTTGCGCACGATCTCTTCTTCCTCGCTTCCCTCACCTTGAGGGGCCACCTCGAAATTGCGTGGGACCCTCCATGCTATGGGGGACATCCCTGCAGGTCTCTCTGGGCCAACATCTGCAATGCATGGATAAATAATCAGAACATATATTAAGAAAAAAAAATCATAATACTCATCAAAATCAAAAAATGAGTTTTTACCCAAAGATTCATCGTGGTCCTCTCCTTCTAGGAGTGGAAGGTAGGGGTCACCCATGAAATCGGTGCCGGTGTACGACCAGTCCTCTACCACAACGAGTTATCGGTGGAGCTAGTCAAAGAATTCCGGCTTCCATGACATATGTTGACCACCTCTTGATCGAGGCATCAACTCTGCTCAATAGACCATTCGTGGATCTCATGCTGGTGGTGTAGGTACTATCACCTCCTAGCATTGGAATATCGACAACCTTTCCAGGATTAACGGTATCAAGATGGACCCATATCCAAATTCGTTTAGCTTGCCATTCTTACACTTCGTTAATTGATGCTTCAAGTTGATTGTTACGGTTTCTGCCCAATTATAGATAGCTGAAGCCATGCAATCCATGACAAGTTGAAGTTGTGTCTTTGTAGCTTTGTGAGGAGCCTGAGATCCAGCGACCCCAGTTATAGTGTGCAACACTACCCGTAGTGCCAAGTCAGGTATTGTTTGGATATCTACTTTGCCACTCTATGATCCTTTCTTTGCTCATGGGAAGACTCTATCTATTAGCATGCCCATGCTCTCACCAAGGGGCCAGGTACCTGTCAGGATCAGTTTCGCTCCCCTCCGTGACAATCCAGTGATGAAATAAATATCGGAGACTTCTATATCCAGCTCTTGGTCATGAATCATGAACCTTTCTTGATCAGTATCCCACACACTGATCAGATACTGTAATAGTTCCAATTGAGCTCGTAGACACGGTGTCAAGAATAATTTCAAGAGCCCACAATTTCTCAGGGCATCCATGCATGCATCATTTCCCATGGCTTGTTCATCTTCCTCCTTGTGCTCTCGTTCTTTTCACTCTATGACCATTTTGGCTACTAATTTCACTACAAAACCATAATTGAGGCTCCTATTAGCCATAGGATTGACATTTGAATCGTTTTAATCAGGAATTTTAGGGAGAATTTTGGACATTTTTTGCCATGGCGATTAGCGTTGTTGTTTTGCAAAAAAAAATACTGATGGGCACTTCCCCTTTGAAATTTTAAGTGGTTTGGAGCGACTCCTATCCTGGAACCCGCACCGACTGCCATGACCAACCCATGACAAATCTTCCCCCAAAATGCAGGGAATGAAACATGCCTTAAAATTCAAGAGAAGATGAGAGCTCTTACCTAGAGAAAATGCATTTGCAAATGACCATCTGGATTGCCTGTTGTCAGCTCCACAAGTTCACAGTAAAAGATGGTAAATTTCTCACAAGAAGGTGAAAAGGTGAAAAGTAATTTTTTTTTTACCATTTCCATCATTTTATAACCTTTTATAAACCCTAATTAGGTCTTTTTTTTTCATATTTTTCAATTATTTTATTGTTTTATCTCGAAATATGGGTTTTACGTTTGTTTCTTGTGCAGTAACAGGTCCTAAATATGACGACGATGAAGCGATGAGTTGTATCTTATTACTTTTTCAGACTCGGTAAAAACACAAAAAAGTCACCCCCTGGATTCATCTTTTAGCTCTTTTCTGACTCTGAAGAAATGAAAAGATTGTCGACACTCTTGTCATTTTGAACTCGCTAAAGGCTGTGAAACATGATCAACCTAGTATATGTTTACCCCGTTTTCGAGCTGGGACAAATCATTTATGAAAAAGGAATACCTTAATCAAACATGGCTAAGAGGTTCTCCCAGATAAATTTTTTCTACCTTTTCGGATCTATGAGACTACCTATGGAAAGGGACCTGCTGGAGTTTTCTTTTTCGCTTCTTTTCAAACTCTCTAAACATGAAAAGATGTCGAGTTCTTCCTTTTTCAGACTTGTTAAAACTAAATGACATCTGAAATCGTCACCATGACATTACCGAGTTCCTCCTTCCTTGGGCTCGTTAAATGTACTACGCTGATTTGTCCGAAGGAAAAACTTATATGACAAGCATATGGTATCCCCTTCAAGCTTGTTTCCAAAAATAATTGGGGTACTCACCAGAAATGGTGGGGTAAAATGGAACCAGTTCTCAGTCGTGTCGGCTGTATGTCACTCTTGAACATGACACTTGTCTGCAGTTCGTATCGGGTTGGGGACATCCCACATTCGTCATTTTGCCTCCATGGGTTTGGATTATATGTTTTGACCTCTCATATGCTCTTTGCCACGTCACCATGACCTCAGATCCCTTGATGTCAAATAATGCCAAATTATGGAGTCGTGTCGCCAATATGTTCAAGAGAAGTTTCCTTCTATATTTTTCAACCCCTAATCCTTTGTACAGTCTTGATTCACTATAATCTTATTCCTCTGTCTTGCGTCGATGATGTGGGAAACATTATGGCCCTCCTTCAACTGGTTACTTCCTATCGACTTCAACTCATTATCCAGGAAGCTAATCTAAAGACTCCCTTCTAGTACCTTAAAGCTTGCATGCCTCAGTGGCAAGTTCTTCGCATTCGACGATAGGGTTCTCATCATTGGCCTTCGATCGAGTGATTGCGCAGATGTTTGACTCCAGCTCATTGATCACATTCCATGAATTGTACTAGTTGTACCTTGAGGACCATTGTCATTATTGGAGGTTTCTCTCGCGCTTGTTAACAACTTTAATCATTGGCTGGTAATCAAGTGATTTTCTTGCATGTTCGACTTCAGCTCATTCATTCGCATGCTTCAATCTATACTTGTTCAGGCCGAGACGGAGCGCAAAACCCTAGGTTTTGTCTGATAAAATCTAGTTTGCGGGACGATTTGGTTTATCATGACTATATGCATGATTCTTCTGATAGGATGGTTGCAACCATACCTGAGTCTATTTTATGATCCTTTTCACAGGATGATTGCGTCCATACCTTTGATTTTGTTATATGTACTCTATTATGGATGGTTGCGCCCATACCACATATTCATGTATCAAAGATATTAGTTGTACTTATTCTTATAGGTTTGTCGACGACGACGTTTTTTTTTTGGCGTGTTCTCATCAAGCATTTCACCCCTCCCTCTCTCTCGGACTTCATGCTTTAGGGGGCATTTGTTACACAGTATTTTGTCACCGTCCCTGCAATCCCCATTCTGAACATTGGAGGACCATTTCAGTGATTCCTGTGTACTGTCATACATTTCCATAAATATCATTGCATCCCTTGGCATGTCAAGATCATAATATTTGTTGATCATTTCTCAAGCATACCTTCAAAAGCATATGATTTTAGGCCAGCGCTGGTAGGCAGTCATGGCCTAGCTCCCATGAAGAAATTAACACTGGGCCCCACACCAATTGGCACTCTGTCTCAGAAAGGCACCCGCGCTGAGCTGATTTTAGAAAGTTTTTTAAAATAGAAAGGAAGCTTCCATGCTTAACAGCTTCGTCAGCGGAGTCATCATGGTTTGTTCGATTGAATGAAGTCGAGTTTCTCTTTTTGGGTTGTTAGTTCCTACAAATTTTAACTCCCCAAAGGGATAGACCTCTCCTCCACCTTATGTGGAATCCCAAACCTCCTCCTCCTCTTCTATAAATTCTTCCTCCTCACATTGATTCAGTTAGCGGAACAGTCATTAGTATAGCTCGTGTGTTGAAGAAATCAGAGAAGATTCTATTGTTGAGAGAGAGTTTAAGCCCATTGCTTCATTGAGTCAAATGTCGAACGAATGCTTCAGACGCGCCCGACTGAACCTATTGAAGGAGATTTGCAACGTCAAGGCATAAGATTGTAAACTTATTTTTCATATATCAATAATACACGATTGGTTTCTGGTTCCAACTTTGTTTCCATTTATATGCAAAGTGTTTAGCTCTCCTTGACTAGCTGAATAGTTGTAGATGAATGTATATGCTCGTATGTTGTCATCATTTGTTTAATCTTTGTGCACATGCATGAACATCGTCACCAACACAGAGCGCAAGGCGTGAAGACAAATATCAAGGGAACGCTACCACGTGCCACGAAAAAAACATTGGACCGACGTAGGATATATTTTCAGGTCCATATTCCATTTATAAGCAAGAAATTTAAGAGTCCAGCGTGTTCCCTTGCTGCTAGACATACCCTAGGGCTAGAGGGATCGCCTCTGTCCACAGAGGGGATTTGCCTGCTCAAAAAACACCATATTTCTTCTTAAGGAATTAAGGTGGATCTAGCAAAAACACAAGTCATTGTGAATTTAATGCCACCCACAACACAAAAGTAAGTAAGAAGTTTCTTGGGTTATGAAGGCTACTATAGGAGTTTCATTGAAAATTTCAGTAAAATAACTCTGGCTTTATTCAAGTTACTTGCAAAAGATGTGGAATTCCAATGGACAAATAAGTGTCAAAATGAATTTGAGATATTAAAAGAAAAATTTTCAGTTTCACCCATTCGTCGAGGACCCAATTGGTCATTTCCATTTGAGCATAAAAGTATTGTTTTCCAAAACTTCGACAATTCTAAATGGCCCAAACCATAGATTGTCAAACTTACTATTCTTTCCATGGTCTTCTCTCCTGACATCCCAACGTAGCACTAAATCATTCTCCTGAAATAACTGTTGATTTACTCTTTTGTCAAAAACATATTTGACTTTAGTTTGATACTTTTGTACTTTATCCATCAATGATTCTCTGATTTGGTGTGTCTCTATCAACTTTAGCATTCTCCTTTGGATTGGATTTTCATCATCAACTTCATCTTGCAGGAACTTCATCACAGGAAGAGCTAATTGCAAAGGCATTACATCATCATAACCCTATCTACTGGCTATTAATTGCAAAGGCATTAATTCCAATTAATTTTTTACCACTTAACCTATCTACCCAAAGAGTATGTACCAGTTGAGTGTCCCAATTTCTCTTATTTTTAGGCGAAATTTTCTTAATGATCCTCGCCAAACTTTTATTGGATGACTTGGTTAATCCATTACCTTGAGGGTAATAAGGTGTGGAATGAGACAATTCAATTATGTATTTCTCACAAAAGTTGTACATCTTAGTAGACTTAAAGGCCATTGCATTATTAGTTAATCAAAACTGGAGCTTCATTCAAGGAAAACTTGATTGATAAAAAAAAAATCTTTGCTTCATCTTGCCATTTAAATTCTACATCTTTTTTTAACAAGACATTTATGTGTTTGATCAGCTCTGCAAAGTTTGGAACAAAGCGCCTCAGAAAATTGATTTTCCCTAAAAATTACTGCAATACTTTTTTATTCCTTGGAAAACCAATCTTCTGAATAGATTCTACTCTTCCTAGATCAATATAGATGCCACTTTCTCTTACAATATGTCCCAATAATTTCCCTTCTTGGACAACAAAGGATGACTTTTTTGGGTTCAAGGACAAACCAAACATTCTACATTTGTCAAAAACTTGTTTCAAATGTTTTAAGTGGTCTTCATCAGATTTTGAATAGACTATGATGTCATCCAAATAGATGACTACAAATCTATCTTTTTCTTCTGCAAAGGCAATATCCATTGCCCGCTAAAAAGTTGTGCATGCATTCATCAGACCAAATGGAATTTTGTTGTACATGAATGTACCCCAGGGTGTGGTAAATGTTGTCTTTTCTTTGTCTTACCTGTCAACTGAAATCTGATTATAGCCTGAAAAGCCATCTATCATTGACAATCTTTTGGATCCTACAACCTTCTGCAAAATATAATCCATCTTGGGTTGTGGATAGTTATCTTTTAATGAACACTGGTTCAGGTTGTGAAAATCGACACAAATTCTTATCTCTCCATTCTTTTTCCGAACCGGGACTATATTAGCTACCTAGTTAGAAAATCTCAAAGGCAAAATTATCTTTGCTTCCCATAATTTTATGATTTCTTTCTCGATGATTGGGAGCAGCATGGGATTGATATGTCTGATTTTTTTTGCTATAGACTTTGCATATGTTTTCAAAGGAATCTTGTGCTCCATTATGTTTTTATCATAAGTTTTCAGCTTACTATAAGACCATGCAAAAATATCAGCACAGCTTGATATATTTTGTTCTGGTTTCAAGAGAAAAGAATTTGGACACTTTGACTAAATTTGGTTGATCTTTTGTGCCAATGTTATATTCTATTGTACTCTCTCCATCAAATTTACTTTCAGGCTTGAGAAAAGCATCATTATTATCAAACAATCTTTCTAAAGGGACTAAGCCTTTGGGAATACAGTTAGTTTTCAGATCTATAATGTTCTTCCCAGCCATGGTTTTCTTAAAAGGCATGTTATTTTGATTTTCAACAATGTTCTGCTCATCATCAATTTGAAAATCTGCAAACTCTTCAACACACTCTAAAAATTTCTGAATTTCCTTATCATCCTCAAATACTTGCAAGTATTTGATGTTATCAAGAATAAAAGGTTTGTTTTTATTTGAACATCATAGGCTGCCTCGACATCTAAAGGAACTTTGAAATTACTGGTAGCAATAACTAGTGAATCAGCCATTTGATTTTCCTCTCTAGTGAAAACGTTTATACAAATGCTGAAAAATAATGCTCAATCAAGTCCCAGACTTCATTCCTATAATTTTTCAACTTGGAATTTTTCACTTGGTAGTTGTTTCTCACCTACTTTATCACCAACTTTGAATCACCATAATCAATTAGCTGCTCTGCTCCCAAATCTTTCGCTCCCTTCATACCCAACACAAGCACCTCATATTCAGCAGTGTTGTTAGTGGCATAAAATTACAGTTTATATGATATAGTTACCCTTTGCTGAGTGGGAGAAAAGAGGACTAAACCGGCTCTTGATCCTTCTCTTGATGAGGCTCCATCAAACTACAATTTCCAGATCTGTCCTCCCTCTAATTGCTGCTCATTTGAAACATGAATTTTTTTTTTTTTTTTTTTTTTTTTTTTTTTTTTTTGGTCCAGTTATTTGAGGTTGGAAATTGTTATCATCAGCAGCAAAGTATAGTATTGATGACCCCAATTCCTTTTCTTCGGCATATATGGGATGGTTGGAAGGATTATGTTGATCACTAATGATGTAGGCCACTTGGGTTTCCCTATACAACCTTCTGAATTCTCCTCCAAACAGTGGGATTGTGGCATATGACATGTCCATCTGAAGAGTGCCTCCCAATTTTTTAGACCAAGATCTGGAAATCAACATCCTAAATATAGAAGGTATGTTTGCAACTACGATGTCCATCACTAATCTCTTCATAGGCAGCTAGGTAAGGGAAACAACCAAGTCCTTGATCACTCCTAGACACTTGACTTTTTATGAATCGAAGGTGTATAGGTCATGGTATTGCTTGGTGATCTCTAATCCTCATTCATCCATGACCTTCTTTGGCATCCGATTATGAGAAGCTCCAGAATCTAGTAAACAATTATGCAACAATTTGTCATGTATATTGATTGACAGGAAGAAAGGTGTTGAGTTGTCATCATTTTGGTCTTGGACATGACAGCCTAGATAAATAGTAGGATGTTCATCCTCAAGGTTGATTGAATCGGGAGCGAGGGGTGGTTGTAACAGACTTTTAAAAGAATCTTTATATAGTGTATTTTTCAATAATTTTAGAAGTGGGATCGGAATTTTGATTTTATTCAATTCAGATTTGAAAGTTAAATAAATTGGAACTAATTCCTTGTTTTCTACAATCATTTTGACAATTAAGGCATAATTTTGAGGTGGAGGAACCTCATTGACCTTGGCCTTTTGCTTAGCAGCTTATTTATCTAAATCTGATTTTTGTTGAGGTTGTTGAACATGACCTTTAGACCTCAAAGGATAATTTCTGTTTTGAACTTCTTGCTATTTTTTATCATTTTGTGCATAAATTTGGGCATTCTCATCATCCAAAAACAAATAAATCCTTGACTGGTCTTCATATTCTTGCAAAGTCAAACATGTTGACTGTGAGGTTTCTCCCACAAGGTTTATTTCTTCATTTTCTTGATGTTCTTCTTAAGTAAAATTATTCAAAGGCTGAACATTTTGATCATCAGCATTCCTCCTTAGGCGCTATAGGATTTGTTCGGGTTGAAAATGCCTCCTAAATGGAGCCTAATTTCTATTGGCCTCATTTTGATTGGCTCTAGTAGTAGGTTTGTTTTCAAACTCTAATTTTGTCATCTTAGAAGCAAGTTCCTTGATCAAATTGGACATTTGATCAATCTTTTCTTCTGATGTAAGAGATTTAGAGGAAGAAGGTTTTTCTTCTTTCATTTTCTTTTTGTCTTTTACTACTTTTTCTTCCTCCATTTTCAATTTATTAGATGCCATAAGATTATACAACACTCCAATTGCAGCCTCTTGCATATCCATCAGTGTTTGTGCTTTCTCAGCTCTCAACCATAAAGCAAACTCATAATCTAGAGCATTTTCAAAATTTATCATTGTTGTAGTCTCGGTAGGCTTAATTTCTTTAGGAATTTTTTGATAAATATTTTTAAACCTCTCGGTAAAATAAGCCAATGATTCATCTACCTTCTTTTTCAGAGTTCCAAATTATGTAAGGTAGTACACATAGTCTTTCCTATCACCCCATTGCTTCACAAATACTTCCTCCAATTCATCAATTCCTGTTATTGAGTTTGGTGGCAGACTTCTAAACCATTTACGAGCTTCTCCATCCAGACATTGAACGAAGAGTCTTGACCATACATCTTCATGCTCAATGTTCTGGTTGTCAGCATAACTATATAAAGCAACTAAGTTTTCCTCAATAGGAACTCCTTCTCCCTTCCTAGTGTATTTTTGAAGATATTTCAAGTAATCACCTTGAGGAAGTGGATGCAACGGTTGAGGGAGAACAAGTGGCGCATATCTTGCAGCCACTATCTGATGCATCCTTGTGAGGGAAATTTGAGCCATGGCATGTTGATGTACAACTGATAAATGACTGGTTGATGTAGTTGTTTTGGAACTAGGAATTACAACCTGTGGAATTTGAATCTGACTTGAGACAACAAAAAATTGGAATTCTCGGGTTGATTCTTCAAGTTTTTGGACTAAAAACAGTGGATTTTCAAAGAGATGAACATAGGAGGCTTTGACTGCACCTTCTACAGAAGAATCATATTCAAATGTTGTCTCTTGAGGAGATGAGGTCAATTCAACTTTATTTTGCTGAGCTGGGAAGTCAGATAAGTCAAAAGTGAGGCCTTCAAAAACATTCCCTTCTGGTTGATGAGAAGAGGATGAACCATCATCTGGATTTCGAGACAAAGGAAAATACTCTTGCAAAGGGGTAATAAGAGACTAGTATTCAGGATGAGTTTGAAGGAAATTTAAAATAGTCTTAAAGTCATCTTCAGTCAAAACATCCCTATCAAGAAAAGGTGAAATAGCCAATACTTGCTCTAACTCTCCTTCTGTCAGCAAAAACTCTTCTAATTCTTTATTAATACTTAAAAAATATGTTTTTTCCTCTTTGACTAGAACAATACTTATCTCAGATTTACTGGGTGATGAGTGAGAAAAAAATTTAGCTGAGCCTAGGTTAACAACATCTACTTTATTTTCTAGGGAAGCAGTTTCAACTTGAGATTTTTAAGCAGAATCTTTTGAAACTAGAACTTCTTTTGATTCTAAAGTAGATAAAGGTACCTTTTTCTTTGGAATGTACTTTTTGTGTACCTTCTTCACTGATTGAGATGTGGCCTCAACCGATCTCTATTTTCCTTTTGCATCTTTAATGATCTTCTTTGGGTCAGCAACTGGAGTCACAGTAGGTGATCTTTGATTCCTCCTTGTAGAAGGAGGTCTTGAAACCCCTCTTCCTCTTTGTGGAATCGCGAGGTGAAATAATTTGCAGTCTTCTTCAAGTCACCAATTCTTGTTCACCATCAAGAATTTATTATCATCAATTCAAAGCAAGAGACTCGGGAGAATACTTTGTTTCAAGGCTTTGTATCCCAATAGACACACCAAAAGATGTCAGCGCTGGAATTAGCACTTGGACTGCTTCAAGCACCTGAAAAAACACATCCTAAACTCTAAGGCAATTTAATTATTTGGTTTATAAAATTGGTAGGTGGTTTAAACTCCCATTCACTGAAAAGAGATTTCAATCAAATCCACTATTCTACTAATGAGGGTATTGGGTCCAATGTGGTAACAAAAGAGTGATTTTGTAGCTTATGAGGGGAAGAGAATTGAAATGGAAGAAGAAACAGTGGGTATGCAAGGCAGAAATCCACTACTTTTGGTAGAAAATAACACAAGTAGAAATTTGTCAATATTTCAACAAGAGAAAGTTATTTCTAGACTTACAATATTCTCACTGAAATATCATGGAAGATAACTATTATAACTGATGCTCTTTACACTGTCATCATGTATATTTCATCAAGAAAGCTCTTTGTGTGAGACTAATAAAAATTGATAAAGCACATGAACATGTCAAGAGACTGATAAAAACACATAACGGCATGAGGGATTACAAACTGCCATTGAAGATAATAAGATATGGAAACACAAGTGAAAATTAACAATACACACACCAGATTTATGATAAGTCCTCAGAATTTTCTTTCAATTTTATTCACTAAAAAGAGTACTGATCATATGAGCCAAGATTCTAAAACCATGAATCTTTTTTACATAGCAGTTTGTCACATATATACAAAAATATAAAACTGTCATCTCCACAAAAGGAGTAAACTTGTTCCCAAAATTTATTACGTTCTCGTGCAAGAGATGAGGCTTATCCTAAAACTTGAATACAAAGTGCTATGACATAATCAAAATAAACAACATCAAGGCTAACAATTTGAAGTGGTTGTATGATGTGGCAGTCTATGGGAAGACTTCTCTTCTGTTCTAGTGCAACCAACTCCAGAAGAAGTGTAAACAGCAGTGAAGGTGACATGTGACTATTCTTTGAATGTTGGATGATGCCTTGTGGAAACGTGCTGGTACTAAGAGTAATGGTAGAAATATGTTTAATAGAAACTTTGTCGTTGTTCCTTTCCTTTGGTTTCTTGTTTGTCGTGATAGGGTCTCGAATGAAACATGGAAACAGTGTTGGTGTGGAAAAACCCTTATAGATAGGTTCCAAACAAAAGGACCGGGCATGTGAAATATATGAGATGGAGACACGTTGAATTGTGGGCCAGCAGGAGAAATAAAAGAGGAGCAGGAAATATGTAGGTTAAACAGGTTATGGAGGCGGATTGAAGGAGATAATGGGGTTTCATTTTATTATTGGGAGATATTATTAAATAAATGATGAGTGGGAGGAGAAAACCTTTTATACATATATCGAAATCACAGATCGGTGTCGGAAAATTTTAAGCATAAGACACAAGCGGGAGGGAATGTGATTTGCGATGGGGGTGATGACGTGGCAAGGAGGTTTGTACCGTTGGGGGTGCGAAATGCAGAGAGGAGGACACATAGCAGGAGGACTGATGGAGAAAACAACTTTTCGGACCCCCCCACCCCCCGCAGTGTTAAAAGCAGAATGGAGAAGGGGGGCCAAAAAAGGCATGAGAACCGTGGATCAAAGGGCGGGGAAGATCACGAGGTGTAACAATCGGTGGAAATCGCAATCGCATTTCGATGTTTATAATGGATTCTTAAGCGCCTATCCTCCTGAGCTTGTGAATTAAGATATACGATTGGGTCACACCAATATCGCACATCACACTTCAACGTTTATAACATGATCCTGAGTGCTTATCTTCCAGAGCTTGCGATGTGCGATGGGGAAAGGGTGACATGGAAGGGAAAGGTGGGTCCCTTTAGTATCCTATCAGAATATTTGTGAAGTGGAAAATGAATGTGGCGAGGATTGTTGCGATATGCAATTAGCGACAATGACGTGGAAGGAAAGGGTCCCACGCAATATCACAATTGGGGAAATGAGGAAGTGGAAGTGAATGCGGTAAGTGAACTTTGCGAAAATGCGATGCGAAAGGGTAGGTGGGGCCCATTAAACGAACTTTTAAAAGTGGATAATTGAAAACTTCGTTAAGTTAATGAATATGGTAAAATTTGTCCAAATCATAATATAAAGGATTTTTCTAAAACATTTCGAATGTTATGAAACAAATAAAAAAGAAATGATGGGTCCTAACAATATCGCATGTCAGAAAGTTTGTAGGATTTGACAAAGGTTTGAATATGCGATAGCAGGTAAAGTAAAATGGCTATAATATGATATAGTTGTTAGTGGGTGTGTAGAGCTGCTTTTTAATTATAAGAATTGAATTTTAATAGTTAAAAAGGGTTTTGAAAGAAATGAAACGGCCGACTTCGGGGTTTTTTGGAAAAATGAAAGGTAAAAGAGGGAAAATGAAATCAATGAAGGTAGAAATGAAATTTTCTCACCACTACACTTTGACAACGACACTTTCATCTTACAACCGAACTGAAAAGGCAGATTGATTCCTTGGAGAATGATGACCAGACTTGGAAAATATTTGAAAAATTACAGTGATAACAATGCCTCCTATTGGGGATGAAGTCCTCCCTATGAGGCTTCAAGGACTGTATAATTAGTGCCTTAAAATCTCTTTAAACTTAGAAGACTTCTTGGAAATTATGATTAGAACTGAGCATTGATTGACTGGACTCAAAACTGACCATATATACAGGCACAAACACCATTGGACATGGAGTTTTATTAACACATCACACCGGATATTTACAATGGAATGACTCAACTGACTTACTAAAAAAATAACATTTTAAGAAAATGACCATTAATTGGGCCTCTAGTCAGTTGATCATCATTTAAATGTTTGAGAAAAAAAGTATTGTTTTCCAAAACTTCGGCAATTCTAAATGGCCCAAACCATAGATTGTCAAACTTACCATACTATCCATGGTCTTCTCTCCTAACATCCCAATGCACCACCAAATAATTCTCCTGAAATAACTGTTGATTTGCTCTTTTGTCAAAAACATATTTGACTTTAGTTTGATACTTATGTACTTTATCCATCAATGATTCTCTGATTTGGTGTGCCTCAATCAACTGAAACATTCTCCTTTGGATTGGATTTTCATCATCAACTTCATCTTGCAGGAAATTCATCACAAGAAGAGCTAATTGCAAAGGCATTGCAACATCAGTACCATATACAAGCTAAAAGGGAGACATTCCAATTGATTTTTTACCACTTACCCTATGTGCCCAAAGAGCATGTACCAATTGAGTGTCCCAATTTCTCTTATTTTCAGGCAACATTTTCTTAATGATCCTCACCAAAATTTTATTAGTTAACTCAGCTAATCCATTACCTTGAGGGTAATAAGGCGTGGAATGAGTCAATTCAATTCCGTATTGCTGAAAAAAGTTGTACATCTTCGTAGAATTAAAGGCCATTGCATTATCAGTTATTAATTTCTGTGGACAACCAAATATGGACATAATATTTTCCAACAGAAATTTGATAATTACTGTATCAGTAGCATTTCTGGTTGGTACAACTTCAATCCATTTAGTAAAATATTTTGTAGCTGTGAGAATCCATCTATGTTGTCCTGATGAAGGTGGATGAATTTCACCGATGAAGTCTAACCCCCACTACTCGAAAGGAACATCCGCTGAAATAGGAATAAGAGGTAATGGTAGCAATTTCTGTTTACTATCAAATTTCTGACATTCGACACAGCATTAGATAAAAGAGATGGCCAATAATAGCCAGCTCTTAAGATTTTGCTTGCAGTGGCTTTCCAATACAAATGCCCTCCACACACTCCTGCATGTATCTCTGTCATAATCTCTTGGGATTCAGCTTCATCTACACATCTTAATAAGACACCAACGGGGTATTTCTAGTAAATATGGTCTTCCGAAATGCAATACTTCACAACTCTCAATTTGAAAGCTCTCCTTTTTGACTTATCCATTTCAGGGGGACAATTGAAATTTAACAAAAAGTATACTATATCCTTGTACCAATCTGAATGAAATATTTCAGGATAGTTAGAAATGCCTTCTCCATCTTCTCCTTCAGCTACCTCTACATTCAGATTTAAAAAAGTCGCAGTTAGATTCCACCATCAAGCGAGCCAAGCCTTGACATTTTATAAATTTAGTTAGTCTGATCTCAATATTAAATTCCATAATTTTTCTCAACTGTTGTCCTCTCCTACCATCTGTATCTAGCTGCAGCAATACATCCTTAACAATAATATTTGGCACAAAAGCAAAAAATTTTGAATGCAGCACATAAAATCGAAAAGACTTCAAAGCCTTAACTAGTGCATATGCTTGTTTTTCAGTCAGGCTGTATTTTAATTCAGCATCTCTTAAAGCATGACTGAAAAAAGAGACAGGTTGCTCTAAACCTTCTTTGTTCTTCTGTAACAAGACAGTTGCAATTGTCTCTTCTAAAGCAAATGAAAAAATCATAAAATATTTTTCAAAATCAAGACTAATCAAAACTGGAGCTTCAATCAAGGCAGACTTGATTGCTGAAAAAGAATTCTTTGCTTCATCTCGCCATTTAAATTCTACATCTTTTTTTAGCAAGTCATTAATGTGTTTGATCAGCGCTGCAAAGTTTGGAACAAAGCGCCTCAGAAAATTGATTTTCCCTAAAAATGACTGCAATTCATTTTTATTCCTTAGAAAACCAATCTCCTGAATCACTTCTACTCTTCTCGGATCAATATAGATGCCACTTTCTGTTACAATATGTCCCAATAATGTCCCTTCTTAGAGAGTAAATGATAACTTTTTTGGGTTCAAGGACAAACCAAACTTTCTACATTTGTCAAAAACTTGTTTCAAATGTTTTAAGTAGTCTTCATCAGATTTTGAATAAACTGTGATGTCTTCCAAATAGATGACTACAAATCTATCTTTTTCTCCCGCAAAGGAAATATCCATTGCCTGCCAAAAATTTGCACCTGAATTCATCAGACCAAATGGCATTTTTTTGTACATGAATGTACCCCAGGGTGTGGTAAATGTTGTTTTTTCTCTGTCTTGCCTATCAACTGAAATCTGATTATAGCCTGAAAAGCCATCAATCATTGACAATCTTTTGGATCCTACAACCTTCTGCAAAATATAATCCATCTTGGGTAGTGGATAGTTATCTTTTAATGAACACTAGTTCAGGTTGCGAAAATCGACACAAATTCTTATCTCTCCATTGTTTTTCTGAACTGGGACTATATTAGCTACCTAGTTAGAAAATCTCAAAGGCAGAATCATCTTTTCTTCCCATAATTTTATGATTTCTTTCTCAATGATTGGGAGCGGCATGGGATTGATATGTCTGATTTTTTTGTGCTACAAGCTTTGCATCTGTTTTCAAAGGAATATTGTGCTCCATTATGCTTTTATCATAAGTTTTCAGCTCACTATAAGACCCTGCAAAAATATCAGCAAATCCTTTCAGCAGCTTGATATATTTTTTTTTCTAGTTTCAAGAGAAAGGAATCTGGACACTTAGACTAATTTTGGTGAATATTCTATGCCAATGTTACATTCTATTGTACTCTCTCCATCAACTTTACTTTCAGGCTTGAGAAAAAAATCATTATTATCAAACAATCTTTCTAAAGGGACTAAGCCTTTAGGAATATAGTTAGTTTTCAGATCTATAATGTTCTTCCCAGCCATGGTTTTCTTAAAAGGATTGCTATTTTTATTTTCAACAATGTCCTGCTCGTCATCAATTTGTATATCTGCAAACTCTTCAACACACTCTAAAAATTTCTGAATTTCCTTGTCATCCTCAAATACTTGCCAGTATTTGATGTTATCGGGAATTGAAGGTTTTTTTTTTATTTGAACATCATAGGGTGTCTTGACATCTAGAGGAAATTTGAAATTACTAGCAGCAATAACTAGTGAATCAACCATTTGATTTTCCTCTCTAGTGACAAAATTTATATTAAATGCTAAAAAATAATGCACAATCAAGTCCCAAACTTCATTCTTATAATTTTTCAACTTGAAATTTTTCACTTGGTAGTTGTTCCTCACTTGCTTTATCACCAACTCTGAATCACCAAAAGCTATTAGCTGCTCTGCTCCCAAATCTTTCGTTGCCTTCATACCCAGCACAAGCGCCTCATATTCAACAGTGTTGTTAGTGGTAGTAAATTGCAGTTTATATGATATAGTTACCCTTTGCTGAGTGGGAGAAAAGAGGAATACACTAACTCCTGATCCTTCTCTTGATGAGGCTCCATCAAAGTGCAATTTCCAAATCTGTCCTCCCTCTAAATGCTGCTCAATTGAAACTTGAAAGTGTTGTTTTTCAGTTATTTCAGGTTGGAAATTGTTATCATCAACATCAAGGTATAGTATTGATGACCCCAATTCCCTTTCTTCAGCATATATGGGATGGTTTGAAGGATTATGTTGATCACTAATGATGTAGGCCATTTGGGTTTCCCTATGAAACCTTCTGAATTCCCCTCAAAACAATGGGATTATGGCATATGACATATCCATTTGAAGAGTGCCTCCCAATTTTTTAGACTAAGATATGGAAATCAGCATCTCGAATCTAGAAGGTATGTCTGCAACTGCGATGTCCATCACTAAGCTCTTCATAGGCAGCTAGGTAAGGGAAACAACCAAGTCCTTTATCACTCCTAGATACTTGACTTTTTTGGAATCAAAGGTGTATAGGTCATGGTATTTCTTGGTGATCTCTAATCCTATTTCATCCATGACCTTCTTTGGCATCATATTATGAGAAGCTCCATAATCTAGTAAACAATTATGCAGCAATTTGTCATGTATATTGAGTGACAGGTAGAAAGGTGGTGATTTTTCATTATTTTGGTCTTGGATATGACAACCTAGATAAATAGTGGGATGCTCATCCTCAAGGTTAACTGAATCAAGAGTGAGGGGTGGCTGTAGCAGACTTTTAAAAGACTCTTTATATACTGGATTTTTCAACAATTCTAGAAGTGGGACCGGAATTTTGATTTTATTCAATTCAGATTTGAAACTGAAATAAATTGGAACTAACTATTTATTTTCTTTATTGATTTTGACAATTGGGGTAGAATTTTGAGGTGGAGGAACCTCATTGACCTTGGCCTTCTGTTTAGTAGCTTGTTTATTTGAATCTGATTTTTGTTGAGGTTGTTGAACAGGACCTTTGGACCTCAAAGGATAATTTCTGTTTTGAACTTCTCGCTGTTTTTTATCATTTTGTGCATAAATTTGGGCATTCTCATCATTCGAAAACAAATAAATCCTTGACTGGTCTTCATATTCTTGCAAATTCAAACATGTTGACTGTGAGGTTTCTCCCACAAAGTTTATTTCTTCATTTTCTTGTTGTTCTTCTTCAGCAAAATTATTCAAAGGAGGCTGAACATTTTGATCATCAACATTCCTCCTTGGGCGCTGTAGGATTTGCTGAGGTTGAAAAGGCCTCCTAAAGGGAGCCTGATTTCTATTGGCCTCATTTTGATTGGCTCTAGCAGTAGGTTTGTTTTCAAACTATAATTTTTTCATCTTAGAAGCAAGTTCCTTGATCAAATTAGACATTTGATCAATCTTTTCTTCTGTTGTAAGAGATTTAGAGGAAGAAGGATTTTCTTCTTTCATTTTCTTTTTGTCTTTTGCTACTTTCTCTTCCTCCATTTTCAGTTTACTAGATGCCATAAGATTAGACTACACTCCAATTACAGGCTCTTGCATATTCATCAGTGTTTGTGTTTTCTCATCTCTCAACCATAAATCAAACTCAGAATCTAGAGCATTTGCAAAATTTATCATAGCTGTAGTCTCAGTAGGCTTAATTTATTTAGGAACTTTCTGATAAATCTTATTAAACCTCTTGGTAAATCAGCCAATGACTCATCTACCTTATTTTTCAGAGTTCCAAATTCTGTAAGGTAGTATACATAGTCTTTCCTATCACCCCATTTCTTCACAAATACTTCCTCCAATTCATCAATTCCTGTTATTGAGTTTGGTGGCAGACTTCTAAACAATTTACGAGCTTCTCCATCCAGGCTTTGAACGAAGAGTCTTGACCATACATCTTCATGCTCAATGTTCTAGTAATCAACATAACTATAGAGAGCAACTAAGTGTTCCTTAATAGAAACTCCTTCTCCCTCCCGAGTGTAATTGGGAAGATATTTCAAGTAATCTCCTTGAGGAATTGGATGCAAGGGTTGAGGGAGAACAAGTGGCGCATCTATTGCAACCACTATCTGTTGCATCCTTGTGAAGGCAGGTTGAGCCATGGCTTGTTGATGTACAACTGATAAAATACTGGTTGATGTAGTTGTTTGGGAACTAGGAATTACAACCCGTGGAATTTGAATATGACTTGAGATAGCATAAAATTGGAATTCTTGGGCTGATTCTTCAAGTTTTGGGGCTGAAAACAATGGATTTTCAAAGAGATGAATAGAGGAGGTTTTGACTGCACCTTCTACAGAAGAATCGGATTCAAATGTTGTGTCTTGAGGAGATGAGGTAAATTCAACTTTATTTTGTTGAGCTAGGAAGTCAGATAAGTTAAAAGTGAGGCCTTCATAAACATTCCCTTTTGGTTGATGAGAAGAGGATGAAGCATCAGCTGGATTTCGAGACAAAGGAAAATGCTTTTGCTGAGGGGTAATAAGAGACTGGTATTTAGAATGGGTTTGAAGGAAATTTAAAATAGTCTTAAAGTCTTCTTAATTCAAAACATCCCTATCAAGAAAAGGTGCAATAGCCAATACTTGGTCTAACTCTCATCCTGTTAACACAAACTCTTGTGATTCTTTATTAATACTTAAAAACTCTGTTTTTTCCTCTTTGACTCGAACAATACTTATCTCAGATTTACTAGGTGATGAGTGAGAAAAAATTTCAGCTGAGCCTAGGTTAACAACATCTACTTTATTTTCTAGGGAAGCAATTTCAACTTGAGATTTTTAAGTAGAATATTTTGAAACTAAAACTTCTTTTGATTCTAAAGTAGATAAAGGTACCTTTTGATTTGGAATGTAATTTTTGTGTACCTTCTTCACTGACTGAGATGTGGCCTCAACCGATCTTTGTTTTCCTTTTGCATCTTTAATTATCTTCTATCAGTCAGTAACTGGAGTCACAGTAGGTGATCTCCGATTCTTCCATGTAGAAGGAGGTCTTGAAACCCCTCTTCCTCTTTATGGAGTCGCCAGGTGAAATAATTTGTAGTCTTCTTCAAGTCACCAATTCTTGTTCACCATCAAGAATTTATTATCAGCAATTTGAAACAAGAGACACAGGAGAATACTTCGTTTCAAGGCCTTCGTCTCTCGGCAGACGCACCAAAAGATGTTAGCGCTAGAATCAGCACTTGGACTGCTTCAAGCACCTAACCAAACACATCCTAAACTCTAAGGCAATTTAATGATTTGGTTTATAAGATTTGTAGGTGGTTTAAACTCCCATTTACTGAAAAGAGATTTCAGTCAAATCCATTGTTATACTAACGAGGGTATTGGGTCTGATGTGGTAGCAAAAGAGTGAATTTGTAGCCTACGAGGGGAAGAGAATGTGAAATGGAAGAAGAAACAATGGGTCTGCAAGGCAGAAATCCACTGCTTTTAGTAGAAAATAACACAAGTAGCAATTTGTCAATATTTCAACAAGAGAGAGTTATTTCTAGACTTACAATGTTCTCACTGAAATATCCTGGAAGATAATTGTTATAAATGATGCTCTTTACACTGTCATCATGTATATTTCATCAAGAAAGCTCACTGTGTGAGACTAATAAAAATTGATAAAACACATGAACATGTCAAGGGACTGATAAAAACACATAATAACATGAGGGATTGCAAACTCCCACTGAAGGTAATAATATATGGAAACACAAGTGAAAATTAACAATACACACACCAGATTGATAATAAGTCCTCACAAGTTTCTTTCAATTTTATTCACTTAAAAGAGTACTGATCATATGAGCCAATATTCTTAAACCACGAACCTTTTTTACATAGCAGTTTGTCACATATATACAAAAATATAAAATTGTCATCTCCATAAAAGGAGTAAACCTGTTCCCAAAAGTTATTAAGATCTCTTGCAAGAGATGAGGCTTATCCTAAAACTTTAATACAAAGTCCTATGACATAATCAAAATAAACAACATCAAAGATAACAATTTGAAGTGGTTGTATGATGTGGCAGTCTATGGGAAGACTCCTCTTATGTTCTGGTGCAACCAACTCAAAAAAAAGTGTAAACAACAGTGAAAGTGACATGTGATTGTTCTTTGAATGTTGCATGATGCCTTGTGGAAACATGTTGGCGCTGAGAGTAATGGTAGAAATATGTTTCAGAGAAACTCTACCGTTGTTCCTTTCCTTTGGTTTCTTGTTTGTCGTGATAGGGTCTCGAATTAAACATGGAAATAGTGTTGGAGTGGAAAAACCCATATAGATAGGTTCCAAACAAAAGGACCAGGCATGTGAAAGATATGAGAAGGATACACGTTGAATTGTGGGCTAGCAGGAGAAATAAAAGAGGAGCGGGAATATGGAGGTTAAACAGGTTATGGAGGCGGATTGAAAGAGATAGTGGGGTTTTATTTTATTAGTGGGAGAGATTATTAAATAAATTATGAGTGGGAGGAGAAAACCTTTTATACATATATCACAATCACAGATCGGGGTCGGAAACATTTAAGCATAAGACACAAGCGGGAGGGAATGGAGAAGGGGGGCCGAAAAGGCATGAGAACCGTGGATCAAAGGGCGGGAAAGATCACGAGGTGTAACGGTCGGTGGAACTCGCAATCACATTTCGGCGTTTATAACAAATTCCTGAGCGCCTATCCTCCTGAGCTTACAAATTGCGATATGCAGTTGGGTCCCACCAATATCGCACATCACACTTCAGCGTTGATAACATGATCCCGAGTGCCTATCCTCCAGAGCTTGCGATGTGCGATGGGCAAAGGGTGATATGGCAGGGAAAGGTGGGTCCCTTTAGTATCGCATCGGAAGATTTGTGGAGTGGAAAATGAATGTGGCGAGGATTGTTGCGATATGCGATTAGAGACGATGATGTGGCAGGAAAGGGTCCCACTCAATATCACAATGGGGGAAATGAGGAAGCATAAGTGAATGCGGTAAGTGACCTTTGCGAAAATGCGATGCGAAAAGGTAGGTGGGGCCCATTAAACGGCTTTTAAAAGCAGATAAGTGAAAACTTCGTTAAGTCAATGAATATGGTAAAATTCGTTTAAATCATGATATAAAGGATTTTTCTAAAACATTTCGAATGTTATGAAACAGATAAAAAAGAAATGATGGGTCCTAGCAATATCGCATATCAGAAAGTTTGTAGGATTCAACAATGGTTACATGTATAAGGTTTGAATATGCAATAAAAGGTACGGTAAAAAGGGTATAATATGATATGGTTGTTAATGGGTGTGCGGAGCTGCTTTTTAACTATAAAAAATGAAATTTAATAGTTAAAAAAGTGGTTTTGAAAGAAATGAAACGCTGGACTTTGGTTTTTTTTTTAAAAATGAAAGGTAAAAGAGGGAAAATGAAATGAATGAAGGTAGAAATGAAATTTTCTCACCACTACACTTTGACAACGACACTTTCATCTTACAACCGAACTGAAAAGGAAGATTGATTCCTTGGAGAATGAGGACTAGAATTTGAAAATCTTTGAAAAAATTGCAGTGCTAACATACTTCATAAGCAAAAACTTAACACCGGCATAATTGAACTATACTGTTACAGAAAAAGAAATGTTAGTTGTAATACATGCAATTAATAAGTTTAGGCACTACATAATAGGTTATCGAGTATTCATTCACACAGATCATTCATCCATGAGATATTTAATGAACAAAGCAATTACAAATGGCAAAATTACTAAATGGTTGTTATTGATGCAATAATTTAACATCACTGTACAAGATCGACCAAGTAAGGATAATCACGTAGCAGATTTTCTATCAATACTTCATTCACCTGGTGATCCAAATCCGGTTTTAGATAATTTCCCATATGAACATCTATTTTCTATAACTGTCAAAACTTCATGGTTTGCAGATGTAGCCAACTATTTATCATCTGGAATCCTACAATCCCATTACACAAATAAACATAAAAATAAAAATAAAGATAATTAGAGAAAGTGTTAGATATAGTTGGGTCAATGATGGCCTTTTTTATATTAGTTCTGATATGATAATAAGAAAATGTGCTAGAGAAGACGAGATTATAGATATTTTGAAAGCATGTCATGACGAGCCATGTGGTGGTCATTTTGCAGACAAGCGAACGACATAAAAAGTGCTCAAACTTGGCTACTACTGTCCGGCAATCTTCAAGGACTCCAAGGCCTATGTAAAGAGATTTGACAGCTACCAAAGAATTGGAAGACTAGTGGCATCAGAGTAAATGCCATTGAATCCAGAAGTACTCATAGAACCATTTGAGCAACGAGCTCTAGACTTTGTGGGACCAATAAACCTGCCATAAAATGGAAAGAAGTACATCTTGGTATGTACAGGTTACTAAGTGGGTGGAGGCAAAGGCAGTGGCACGAGCAACATAAGAAACGGTGGTTTCTTTTCTAATTGAAGAAATATTTGTAAGGTATGGAGTTCCACGATAAATTGTTACAGACTAGGGAGCACAATTCACATCCAAGCTTGTAAGGGATATCACAGAAATGTACAAGATCAAACATAGAAAATCTACTCTGTACCATCCGCAAGCGAATGGACAAGTGGAGTCCAAATTTTTGGAGAATATCATGACAAAAACTGTGCAGATGAATAGAAAAGACTAGTTGGAAAAGTTGAGAGATGCACTATGGGCCTACAGGATCACATGGAAGAACACAACTGGATTCGGTCCATACGAGTTGGTATATGGTAAGGAAGTCTTGTTACCCATAGAATTTCAAATAAATACATAAAATTGCAGCAAATTTGGGAATGGAACTATCTAAAGCACAAGGACAAAGAGTGATTCAATTAAATGAACTGGATGAAATAAGATAGCAGGCAGTGGAACATACATCATTAGTGCAAGAGCAAAGAATAAAATGGCATGATCGATTCATCAAGAATAGAGTTTTTCAAAAGGGAGACTGGGCACTATTGTTTGACTCCAAGTTTAAATATTTCAAGGCAAAGTTTACAACTCATTGGCTTGGGCCATATGAGATAGAAGAGATATTCAACAATGGAGCGGTTAGAATAAAAACAATAGATGAAATGTAAATTTCATTTGTAGTGAACGGACATAGGCTTAAAGTCTACAATAGGCCTATCAATAAAGAAGATTTTATGAAAATAATTTCAACATAAACATGTATGAAAATAATGGAAGAGCATAATATGCCTTCCTTAGTTCCAAAAGAATAAAAATAATTAAAACAATAAAAAAATAAAAAATAATAAAAGAGTTTGGTTGTGAAAATCCAGGAGACTGGCACAATACAAACTCAAATTCATATCGGAAAACCAACTTGTTTGGCCAATATGGATTCTTTATTTTGTTTTGTTTTTATTTCAATATGATTTTGCAGATTTAATCCTCCAAGATATGCAAGACTCAAGGACAAGTCTTAACATCAACAAGGGGGAAGTTTGTAATAAAACTATGTAAATAGTTTGAGCAGTTGAATTGAAGAAGGAACCTGAATTACATGAAAAAAGGGACCTGAGACATCATTGAAAATATTGTGCAGAAGGGACCTGAGATATCATTGATAATACTATGCAGAAGGGACTTGTATCATATGACAGAAGAAACTTGAAACATTGTTGAAAATTACATGTCAGAAGGGACCTGAAACATTATTTATAATATCATTGTAGAAGGGACTTGAACTACATCAACATTCAAGCCTGAAGAACATGTAAGAAGGGACCTGAAACATCAAATACAAATTGCAGAGGGGACTTGAACAACATCAACATTCAAAGATCCCGAATCAATAATCAGATGCGACAACATGAAGCAGACATAACTCTCTAAATTTCAATATATCCTGGAAGAGCCATCATTATGATAATAAAGACATTGTCGACCATCATTTGACCCCGAGGACATCATTGACTTCAAACAAATTTTGGGAGTACAAGTACAATAAGTGAAAATTTTGCTCTTAAAATTTCAATTTTTTTAGAAATTTTCTAGAAGTTGTTAAGACTAATTTAGTGCTTGATATGCATTCCATTATATCCTACCACTACCCTCATTATTTTACCCATTGTAATCACCTATTCATTACCCTTTTCCTACAGTTATCCTCATACATTAACCATCATTCCATATATATATATACCATACTTCATTATTCTTTCCTACATTTAATCATCATTCCATATACCATAATTTCAATCATTTTTAAACCGTCACATTAATCCTAAATATTTTCTTAAGCATATGGATCAAGAATTAAAGTCCCAATATTCAAATCCTTGTTGACCTACAAAAACAACAATGGTTAGTGTCATGATAGAAATTTAATTTTAAACATGACCATTCTAGGGTCATTTTAAAATTAAATTAAACAAGATTAAGACCTAAGCTATACGCGCAGATGTGCAAACATATATCATATGAAAAGCTAAGTTATGGAACAATGAAATTGAAAAAACCTAAGTTGATGGAGCACACAATGCAAAATGACAAAACATATGCAAATGACATAACCCACGATTGAAATGCAAACACAATGCAATGAAAACACGAAATAATGATGCATTTCGATTATGGTATGGGCATGCAAAGGAATGAAGGCGATATGAGTGAAGCAGAGAACTTGAGTTATGGTGATGGGACATATGCAAACATTGTGGAGTAAGGACATAGTGTAGGTCAGAGAGACTAAGCCATGGAGGCATCTGAGTAAGAAGTCGGCATGAAAACAATCAACACAGATTAAAAAACACAATGTTATGCAATACAATAAACCCTGTGCAAAAAACTGAAACCTCCACCATTTCTGAACTAACAGACCCCTGTGATTGCACTATTTCACCATCATAGCCATTGCGGCCTCAGAGAAAGGAATTTGAACGCTGTGCCAACCATAGGCACGTGTTTGAACACCTTGTGAAGAACGAAATCAAATAAGAAAACGCAGAGAGGCTGTGCAAGCATAAGAAATAGCAAAAGAGGAAGCAAAGAAATAAGAAGAGGAGTGGAGTTAAGCATTGATGTTGACTGGGATTTGAGCTGAGATATTTGGTCGTCGTATTAATCAAACACACCTACAAAATTGCAGAGATCTCGTGGAAGAGAGCAGGTAAGAGCAAAATCTGGATTTTTCTCATTGGTAAACAAATTTCAGAATGAATGAAACTTAGGATTTTTGTGTTGAACACGAGTTGAATTACAAGTTATAAATGTATGTGTATGCCACCGTTTAGCTTGTTTGTGCCATTGTTAGCTTAACTCTGCCACCTACTAGCACATGAGGATCGTGAGATGATTGAAGAGGAGTCTTAATAATAGTAATGTTGTGAAAACGCAAGATACGAGGCTAAACTCAGAGAAAATCTCAGGATTGATCCAAGTAGGTAAACGAAATTGAATACTTCCACATACAGTCACAAAATTGTCATATTTCGTTTAAAAAAAAAAACAGGGTGTTGCACAGTGAGTTAATTTTGAAAATACAGTGAGCCATTTCATGAGATATTTGATGAATGTTGACATATACAAAGTGAGCCATTCATTGAATATTTCTACACACAGTGAGCCTAAATAATTTTAGATTGAATGCACAATGAATTTGTCTCAAGAGAGGAATAATTATGTATGAATTTGAAGAGCAGAAAGACAATGTGGCATGAGTTAAAAAAAAAAAGTTACACAGTCAATTTAGAGGTAGAGTATTCTACATCAAAATAGAGGAGATTTTTTACAAAATTTTGATAAAATAGAGAATAGAAAATGAGAAATAGATTAATAAAAACATGTTTACAATGTTTTTATAATATTTCTATATCAAAATTTTGTGTTTTTATCAGTTTGTGGAAGCAATGGGTTCGTTTTTGTAAAAGAACAGAGGTTGAAGAAGATTGATTTCGTTCCTTTGTCAAGAGCATCAGAGAAGAGGTAAGCCTTGTCACCATGAACATAATGCATGAATAAGTCAAAAAGATCTAGATGTATACATAATTTTTATTTTGAAAATGAGAATGTTGACACTGCAAGGTTACATAAATTGGTTTTTAGAGCATATGGCTACCAGGGTAGAACCAAAAGATTTCCAAACTGAGCATTGGGGAAAAGAGACCATAGAAAAACTTTATCAGGTTGGTCTAATAGGCTTCCTCCAAAAGTTTAATGGACACAATGAGAGCATCACAAAGGAGTTCATAAATGATTACACATAGGAGAAAACCATGGTGGGAAACTTAGTCATCCCATTAAATCCAGAATCCATTTCTCAGGCCTTAGATCTACCACTGTCAGGGGAACAATATCATAAGGGTTTGCACTTTAAAGATAAGGGATGGACTTTATTTTTGGAGAAAAATAGGAAGGGATCATTTGATAGAACTAAGGGGATTCCGAGGGAATGGTTTAATGAGCCTTGGGCAGAGTTGGTGTTAATTATTCATAGACTTTTCACATGTGACATTAGGCACAATGTAGTGCATCTCTATCATATCAAATTGCTCCAGCATATCAAGGGAGAGGTGAAAGTCAATTTGTGATACTTCTTGTCTAAAAAATTGATTAAAGTGAGAGAGAATGTGAGGAATGAAACTAAACCCAAAGAAGCAAAAATCTACCATCACGGACTCATTAAAATTCTCGTAGAGTATGAAATGAAAACCAAGGGTGTAGTGTGGAAAGAGTTTTTAGCTCAACATCAATTTGAAGAACAAATCATAGAGGAGAAGTTTAAACCAGTGCATGAAACAAAGAACACAATGAACTCACATCTTTATCCAAGGACAAGGTCCAAAAAGCAACAAGACACTGTCATGGTTGAGAGAAAAGAATCTTTCCTATCCATTCCCAGGAGACATAGGAGAAAAAGTCCAGCAGACACAAACAATAAAGAGAAAGACCCTGAAGTACAAATTGTTGAAACACCTCCCACAACAAAACATGTGGATGAAATCATTGAAAGATTGCAGAAAGAAGCCTATGAAAAGAAATTTGAAAGAGATTCATACTTTGATAACGTTGAAAGAGATTCATACTTCATTTTCTAGGGACACAAGAGAGGAAGAGAAAGAGCTACACCTTAGCAAAATAAAAGAATTGACAGATCAATTGGAGGTAAGCAAAATTCTAGAGAGGCATTTGAAGCAAGAGAACATGACATACAGGAAAAACAATGCCAAATTGATCAAGGAAAATGAAAATCTTAATGAGAAAGTCAGAAAATTAGAGACAAAGAATACCCTTCTTTCTAAACAAACTTACATGTGGCTGAATGAGAAAAACACATGAAAGTATAAGTATGAAAGACAAAAAGTCATGGCTTCAATCTATAAGGGAGAACAATATAAAGGGATAGATTGTCTTTTGCAAGCAACACAAGAGGAGGCATCTGGATCAGGTACAATATCTACATCGGATCTCAGGAGATCCAAGAGAAAGAAGCAAGCATGAGGACATGCTTGTACATCAATAAGGGGGAGATGTTGTTCCTCATTTTTTATCCAATTTTGTTTAATTATATACACTTTATTTACATGATATCCATCCATATACCATCCATATTCACTCTATTTTGACCAATTTATGCATATCTAGGTATATAAATTAAGTTTTGCAATTTTTAGAAGTTTTTACAAAAAATGAATTTCAAGTGCATTTTTAGACTGGACTAGAAATTCCCGTAATGGCTTCATTGATGTCATCCTTGCAGGACACCTAGGATCGAATTGAAAAAATTTCTATAAATATTGGGAACTAAGAATGGACATGCACCTATTGGTTCGGTCAAACCAAGCTTAAATAGGACCGGTCAAAGCCGGTCAAACAAGACCTGTTATTATGGAAATCCCTAGGAAATAGGCCAAATTTAACATTTTATGGGATTTTCCAGATTTTGAGAAATTAGATGGATGAGCTTGACCAAGAATAGATAGGATAAGTATAGACATGGTTGTTTGAGACATTTTAGTTAAGTTTGTTTCATATTTCTCTATTTAAGCCTAAGATATTGAAGGCATTGATATGTAGAATTTGTATAATTTCACTTTGATATTTTTGAACTTTGGAGAGCTAATTGAAGAACCAATTCTATATTCTTTTATGTTGTTCTATATGGTGAATTATTGATTGAGTTTCAGTAGCTTAAAGTACTCCTAGCGTGCGAGGCAAGGGTGGAGGGCCCCCACACTGAGCTAAGTGTACTTTCTGGTTAATTTAGTTGCAATTTCTTGAACTAGTTTTGTTTCATGTTTAATCAGTTAATTAGATATATGGTGATATCTTATGTTTCCTCATGAATCATAATCTAATTTCTAATATGAATATGAAGGGTCAACCCAGTGTTTAAGTTAAACTCTCCTTCTATCTGATCAGGGACTAGAAACTATAATTCATCTTTCTTGCTTTTAAATGATTTTATGAATTTCCAGTTTTCTAACAATGGCACTAATGATGAATGAATTTGTAATGAAGGACAACAAGGACCTCCTTAGTTAGGAGCCTCTTCTATTATTCTTTTATGCATCTCGAGCTATTGTTCATTAGTGGTTTTTTATTTCTGTTCACGAAATAGTATTGTAGAGAAGGACAAACAAGTTCAAACAAGTTCTCCTAAGTTAGGAGCTTCTTCTTCTGCTTATTACATAATTGAATTAGAAATTATTTAGTTAAGTTTTATATTTGTAATATGCATTTCCTTTAATTTCAATAATTCATCTTCTAAACTTGACTATAGTTGAAATCCATATATTTTGGAGATGCTTCTAAGTTCTACAAGCCCAGATTGATAATAAAATACTTGTGTTAGTTTACCTAGTAAATAACCCAACACCCATCAAGCACATTAATAAGTGTTCGAAACAACCCAATCGACATACATAGGTCCCATATAGTGCAAACACCATAAACGTTCAGGCCATTAAACAAAATTACAAGTATTCAAAATATTACAAACTTTGTTTAACACACAAAAAGTTATTATGCATAAGTAACATTAGACATTCAAGTATCGATCATACAAAGCATAAGAGGCAACACATCCATCCATTGGTTTATATTAACATCAAAGAGAGAGGTACTATGCACTGAGTGCATTGAACAAACCAACAAGCTCGCCATCCTTTCAAAGACATGCCAAATACAAACAGAAGCAAGATTCATATCATAAACTCCAGACACACAATTATGCAAGAATAATACAATAACGCTGCTTTGGAGCTATCGACTCTAATAGATTCGCGTGTAACTCATGACATATAAACATTATACAGACATTATACAAACACTGTATGGCTGCAAATAAACTATAAAATTCCACTTTCTCCTTCTTTTGATGTCCAACATCTAGTCATCAACCCGTGTCCTGTCCTTAGCAACTCACTTTATTTTCGCCTGGAAGCCCCTCAATCCTTCTCAACCCTCCACCTGATTATTCTAGATACCTTGCAAACCATTAAGATATTCCTGATCCATCCTTGAGCTGGCCCAAACGTATTACCGACCCTTCAAAATATCTTCCCGCTAGTTAACTCCACTCTACCCTTTCTCTTCCTTTTGCAAAATATCTCCAACCTCCAATCTGCCACGACATCCATAGATCCCTTTTAATAAAAGTCTTATGAACCTTTTAAGGTTATAAAAGTGTTAATTTAATTGTGTATCATAAACCATTTTGTTAAAAGAAATGTATTAAGATTCTTAATACTGACGAAAGAGGTTTTATTGCATACATAGGAAAAATAAGTTTTCTTACATACAGAGGAAAATCTTAATAATATTGGACTATCCTAGGTTTTCTTGATAACTCGACCATATCTATAATTGGACCATATCAATATAATTATATTAGTAATATTTTAATATAAACGTATTAACAATTTTATGAATATATTATTAAAATAGAAGTTCAAAGTAATTGAACTACTTTAATTTAAAAAATTTAAGTTATTTTTTATAAATTAAATTAAACCAGCCTAGATCCATCTTAACTCCAGATCTATCAAGCGTTGAGAGGGATCGAATCTCTCGACGTGCAAACCTCTTCTTTGAGTGCAAAACTTGAGGAAAGGTTTGCACCTCGAGAGATAGATCCAGAGTTAAGATGGATCTAGGCTAGTCATTACCCTTAAAGTTACCTAGAGTTACATATTTTTTAGTAATATCTAACCTTAAGAAAGGTAACATTCCTTGTCATCATCCTTTTTTTGTGTAAAGTTCAACATTCCATTAACTAAACAATGCTTTACAAAGGAGAGTACTCTGTGCTATTGGCTTGCCTAGTGGGAAACCAACCGAGTACCACAAATTGAGAATCTTTAGATTACATAGCTTTTCTTAACCAGTGCAACAAACAAAAAGATTTTTTTTTCCAATATTTACAAAGAGCATTGAGAATTCATAGGCATAGAGACCTCACTTTAACCATCCATATAAACTATATCTAAGTTCTTCCATATGTTATACGGAAAAGAGACCGTCTAAACACAACACGTTCCTTAAAAAAATGCTTAAAGGTATGAATCCCATGAGCAAGGAGGCGCCTTGAATGACGAGTTAGGAGTTGTTTGGAGCCCTAAGCTAAGAGCCACGAACTTGAAGCCACACTGAGCCATGAATCCCAGGCTTCATGAACATGCAGACTCGAGTGCCTTAGGTTTTGAGTTACTCTAGGGAGAGTCCATAAAAGACTTTGCAATCATGAGCCATGGTCTGTAGAGATCCAATTGTTTATGTTTGTGAACCAACACCTAAATTGAGCCACAAAATTCCCATTGGAACTTGTCATCACTGTAATGTCCAATATTGGCCGAGAGCCAACCAGACAACTGCTAAGAGGAATCAACTTCCGAGAGGAACACTGAAGGAGTGTCACAAGCTAATCAACACTCTAAATTCCCCTGTACCATTCGCTGAAAACTACGAACTAGAGGCAGAAGCATGCATGACACTGGATTAGGGAAATCTCCTAGTAGAAAAAAAGGCAGAAGACTGTGGGAGAGATGATTCATCATAGTTAACCATGCGGGCCAATTGGAACCCCAAAGAGACCATGTGAACACAACAAGAAGATGAGAGCCCAACATAAAATGCAAGGAAACACCAATCCTCCAACACTGTGAGAACCAAAAAGCACCCAGAGTTGAAATGACCAAAGAATGCATAGCCACAATAAAAACGAGAAACATGTCTACTAAGAATAAGCATCACTGACCACAATGGAAAGAAAAAAAACTGCTAACTCTATACACAATCAAATACTATTCCATTTACAATATAATCTCTTACCAAAATAATAAAACAAATTATAATCAATTACTTTTTAAAAATAAAAATAATATTCCAATTATTTTTATTCCAATTTTTGTTTGTTCCCACATTAACTCCATTGAAAAAGGAAACGAAGAAGACATTTATGTACACTTGAGATTTTGTATTCCTTTTATTGACTTTGTACAAATTTTATAAAGCAATAAATGTATTTGAAAAAGCCATCTCCATACTTTAATCATTTGTAATCATAAATGCAACCTAGAGAGGAGTGGTGAAAGGTAAAATCTCAATTTGCATGGGAAGACCCAAACACATGAATATTCTAAAGGAGCCACGGAGAAAATGAAGCACAATTCAAACCCATTACGATGAAACTATTGCATTGGTCAAAGCTTATAAAACTCTATTAGGAAGCGGAGACCAAAATATATCAAATATTCTTAAGAAGAACGTTGGACCAGAGCACGTGAGAAAATTAATTAAAGAATTAATTTAACGAGTAATTCACGAAAATATTAGTTTAAAAAGCATTTAATATTTAAATGGGAAAGTTGATAACATATTATAATTCGAACAGAATCTAGAGTCCAACTAGATCCAACGCGAGTATTAAATATAAATAATTATTTTATTTATTTGTTTTGCTATCTGCCTTCATGCGTAAGCGAAGAATCTTATTTTTTTCCTTATTATATTATTATTTTTTCAGTAATACGTTTTATTATTATATTTATATGAATTTTTATAATAATACGTTTTATTATTATTCTATTTATATGAATTTTTATAATAATACGTTTTATTATTATTCTATTTATATATAATTTTTTAATATTACGTTTCACAGAAACTATATCATACGTGTCCGCTGGGCGGCATCCTCCCAAACGAACCAAAGACCGAATAAACTCGCTTCGTGTTAACTAGCCTAAGGTTAGGTTAATGGCTTACTCGTTGATAAAGCCCTCTCTCGCATGACCCAAACCTTAACCACAAATCTACACCAAACCTTTGGCCTGGACCCGAGTCTAATGGCACAAAAGCGGAAACTCCGAACCTCTGGCTCGAATGGAAGTCGAGAGCAAACGCGCAAAATTGCCGAGGGTTTAAAAGGGCAATGATATTGCTTTTCGGCTATTGCTTCCGAAATTGTGTTAAATTTGACCACTCCAATTAGTTTTATGGTTCAGCCTGTGTGTTAATTTGTCAGTGAGAGCTGAAATATTGCGGTATGTTCTTCTCTTGCGAGTCTTGCATTCGATTCTTTTTGTTGAAGGAATTTCAGCGGTTGCACCTTTTTCTTTTACGAAATTGACGTTGCCGGAATGTTGTTTTTGTGGCGAATTTGGCCGGATTCGGTCTTTCGTTAGACGATTTTGCTTGAGTTTAAGCTTTCTTTCGACGATTTTGGCCGAATTCGTGCTTTATTTCGACGAATTTGGGCTATATTTTGAGCTTAAATGGTGGAAATATTGACTGCTTAACCTGACTGATTACTGTTCTTATTTAGGTTTTCCAGGAATCGCTTATAACTGTTCTTTTATTTTAAGCGTACTCTGGTTACGGTTTGTAGAGCAAGAATGGGGCAGCCCGGGTGGGAAGCTGATAAGATGTAAGTTATTGGTGGTTTTTTCAATTGAATTTCGAATATTTTTGGTCTTCTTCCCTTTTTTATGGAAAATATGGAGAATTTGTGTTTAATGGTGAATGCTGAAAGAAAATTAGAATTATCGATATTATTGGTTGATAATTCAATATCTTGATTTTTTCGTGTCATTATTTGTTAAGACTCATGAATATAAGACAATTTGGAGTTTCTATGCCTATTTATAAGCTGTTTAATAAATTAAGATAAGATCAGCGTAAGTGTAGCTGATTCAGGGTGGTTTGGCACAGGCATATGAGTTGATTTCTGTGTCATGAATGTATTTGTCAACTTTGACCTTATTGAACTGATGTCAAACTTTAAGGTATCTGTCCCAACATGCTTTGAGCAGTGAAAGGCAGTTTATTTGTATAAAAGACGCTTTAAGTTGTAACATCTGTATAATCCGTTCCTTGTTCTTCTTCTTTCATCAGCATTCTATCGAAAATAAATTGATCTAAATTTCACCGGTATTTGTGATTTTTTGTTCTATAACGCTTTAGTCTTGTTGTAAGGATACTAAGATGCATTGTAATATGGTCTGTCCAAAAGTATTTAACCTATTTATAGTTGAGGTATAATTGGCATGTGTGGTTGTTAATGTTTGAACTTATAGGGAACTGCTTTTTAATATGGAAATTATGATTGCACTGGATGTGGGAGAAGATGATGATTGCACTGGATGTGCAAATTATCATTCCATTTAGTAGTCATAGTTATACTGACAGCCTCAACGAGGCAGAGGATTAGAAACTGGTAAATGAGGGGATTGGCCTATGATCGAAGAAATTTAAATTATTACAAGGATGAAGATTTTGTTTGAACATCAGGATCTAACTGCTTCACATTCTGATCTGACATGGCTATTCTAGATGCCAATATAATATGGCTATTTATGGTTCCATTATGATGTGGTGTTCGAGGTGACTGCATGATGTGGCTACTGTGTGGGTCTTGGTACTGTGAATGTTTCAGATTCCAATTGTGTGGCTGTTTGGATTCTGGTAGCATTTCAGGATTTCACATGAAGTTGAAGGAGGTGGACTGTTGTGATTTGGCACGCAATTAAAGGTTGCCCGTGAAGAGCAGCATGCCATGAGGCACGTTGTCATAAAACTGGTGAAGGATTATGATGTTTTTGAGCATCAGGATTTCACATGAAGTTGAAGGAGATGGACTGTTGTAATTTGACATGCAATCAAATCTTGCCTGGGAAGAGTAGCATGCCAGAGGCACGATATCATAAAACTGGTGAAGGATTATGATGTTTTTAAACATTAAGATGAGTAGCTAGACGATGGCAGAAGATGTTATTAAAGTTAATGATGCTGTTTGTTTCCTGTGTGCTTTGGGTCATGTTTCATGGGGTCGAATCTGTTGATTTAAGGTTTTTGGTGGGATACTAAATTTTAGAATGTCTGGAGAAATATTTGGGTAATCAGTCTCATTTCTGTAATTTCTGGACAAGTTTTCCTTCTTTTTGAAAAAAGGTCTGTTTAAATTGTCCACATTCTATTTTAAACATTCTGCAAGATGTTGCTCTGATTTGTTCTGTCCAAATATGGCCAATTTAATTTTACTCAGATAATTGATCATTGCAACGTATACATTTTTTGAAGTCCAGAATTACTAGGGGCTTGTTTGTTTATGTGGAAAAATATTATGTTCGTTATTTAGAAGTACAGAACCTCTCAGTACTGAGATATAGTAGTTAATGTTCAGAGTAGTTGACACTTACTGCTTGATGTCCTGACTTGTTTGGATTTATTCAGAGTTCTAGGTAGATGTTAAGGACTCAAGATTTACTTAGATTTCAAAATATTGAATTTTGAGGTTAATATTCTTATTTCAATACTTTTTTTGATTAGGTTGGATGTGTACATTCACGACTATCTCATAAAACGAAACCTTCTTTCATCTGCCAAGACATTTATGACAGAGGCAAAAGTTTCTCCAGAACCAGTCGGTAAGTAATCTCCATGAATTGGCATGCTTTTTTTCATGGTTACTCACTTACACTGCTTCTATGCATTTTACTTCTAATATGTATTACAATAAAGAAACAATTCATGCATTCCTTAAGATTGGTTTCAATATCTATATTCTCTAGGTTTTTGTAATGGTTCTGTGTGCTTTGTCTCCAATAAAGGAAATGACCGCTTCCTGTTGATTTGGACCAGTGATTTCAGTCTCTTATGTCATGCACAGTAAAATCATTCTTGCATGTCTTTTGAGTTGCTTGGGGGTCTGTATTTTAAATTTTATTGGTGCACTTTAGCAATGGTTAATGATTTTGGTTCCATTTAAACACAACTTTTATCTATTTTAATTTCCTTCATGGTACCAGTACTTTATTATTTCTATTTTCCCTTATTTGTCTCTTAATAGATTTAATCCACACCAGAAAAGATACTGGAATCCTGTCAATTGGCTTAGGGGTATCAGTATTTTAGCTTATTTGAATATATTTTTTCTATGCCAAGTTATTCAAATGAAGTTGATAAATAGTTATCCTCAGAAATATTCATCTTCTGTTCCTTTTCTGCGGTTTATGAGTTATACAATGTTACACCAAATTTCCAGCATGTGGGGATGCCTATACAGTATGTCTGGAGATCCCACCCAAAACTCCCCCCACAGTATGTCTGGAGATCTCACCCAAAACTGGCCCCCCACCAACAGAAAAAGTTAGGTGAGAGCAGGGTATATTGGGAAACATGACACAAGGGACCCTGCCCCAAATCTATAAAAGTATACTAATTTTTAAATATAAAAAACAATTGATCCCTATTAGTATAATCTAATATTTATCCCCATGCCTTGAATAAGGAAACACTTGAAAATTTTGAAATGTGAAAACAATAACATGATGTGATAAAATGATACATCACATAGGCCACTTAAACTTTGCACATTTTGATACTTAATGAATCACTGTGTTTAAGAAATTAAGATAACTCATATACCACGGTCCAAATAACAGTAAAAAGTGAAACAGAAATACATTGAACTATATCCCGAAGCAACAGAATGTCAAATTTATAAATGTAAAAAAGCATGGAAAATATGCATCCTCCAGATGGACATGCAATTGAGTGGCTGGTTTCTGCAAATGCTGAAATGTCTTCCTATGGTGAAGATATAAAGCACTTTGCTAAACATTGAACTTTTCCACTCTCCCAATGGTAAGTCTGTTCCTCTTGACATGGTGGGAAAATCCGCAGGTCAACCAATTCATCTCAGCTGTAGAGGAGCTAGCAATTTGAGACAACACTGAACAAATACATAGCATTGGCAATTCTTGGCTACCTCTTGTAGATCATCCCTTACATCTTGTTTGTTGAATGGGCTACTGAGTTTTGCAAATTGAATAGTCTATGAAATAACTTTCCCTCTTCTGAAGGGAACATCTTCGCAATGACATTTCAAAAGACCTCCGATACCATTAGGAGGCACTCTTCCAGGCCCATCCATATATAATTTTGGAGTTGAGTGCCATATGTAATGGTGCATTCGGGGTGTTCCGTCTATATGGAATGATGGGATGAATCTCCAGTATGTAGAACTCCATTGTAGGGTCCCTATCAAGAATTTTAAGTCTCATAAATCTCTCCATGACCAGGAGACTGTGTGTCTGCACATCCAGTGACCTCTGCTATAGGGCTTACAAACGGCACCAATCATTTGCAATACACCTAAAGATTGTTGAAGCTTCTTCTTGCCCTGTTTGACTTCGACTCTGGTGACTGGATGTCAAGACATTCCATATACAAAACCATTTGCTGCAATGCCTTCTGCACCTCAAGCATCATCTCTAACAAAAGGAAGTAGTCGGCATATCTTGTTTCCTTGTAGATGAACATCTGCACATCTTTGGCTGCTTTCACCACCTCTGAAACCTAATCAATCTTATTTATATCTTTTAAAGCATTGTTGAGTGCATGCACATAACATGGGGTCCAAAAGATTTGCTTGTTGCTACTTTGAATCAATAATCCTCATCTGCACATCTTTGGCTGCTTTGACCACCTCTGAAAATCAATCTTGTTGATATCATTTAAAGCTTTGTTGAGTGCATGCACATAACATGGGGTCCAAAAGATATGCTTGTTGCTACTTTGAATCAATAATCTTGCTGATCTACAAACAGCATTTGCATCTGTCACTACCTGCACTACTTTTTTCATTTTGGGGCCAAACCTCCGCTATATTCTTTTGAAGGAACTCATATTGGAAAGACACATCCTTGCACATTCCTAAAGAATCTATTGCCATGAGGAAGAAGGAACACGTGGAATATGTAACCATAATGTTGATGAATGGAAACCTATGAATTGCCAATTAAAATTGACAATCCCACTTTGCCCAAGTCTCATGAAACATCCATAATTGCACATTAATCTTTCCATACTTCTCATCTAGCAGTAATGTCCTCATCTTATATTTACCTAGGGGAACATCATAAATGCCTGCAATGACAATCTTCCTAAACATATCCTTATAATAACGATGGTTAACATGGAAAGGAATGCCATTGGCAGAAAGGAATTGGGAAATAGTTTCATTTTTATCCACATTATGTTGCACATTGTACATTTATGCAAATGATGTGGTGCAAGTGACGATCTTCTTATTATTTGAACCAACAGAAGATCACAATTCCACATTTTAATTTTCAACATGTTTTTGTTTCATTGCACTAGGCCCAATCCCATGATATTGAGTCCTGACTACTCCACAATATCTGCCTTGGCTTGCAATGCCAGAATTTCCGACTTATGCATTACAGTCAGCTTTTTGCAAATGTAATCCCTTGTCCAGGAATAAGTAGAAGATGATCCTTTAGTTTCACCTTACTGTAACTCCCCTTCAAAGGATGGCATAAGTGTTACACCTCCACCCACTTGAACTGGCACTGTTTTGCATTTGTTTGTGGGCATATTGGTGACAAACTGAAGGAGGGGCTTTTGGAGGTTGTTAGGGCATTTTCCAAATTCAGCAAGTACTCCAGAAGGATATTTATTCTCACACCCAACTTGTCTTTTTGTGCTTTACTATCTACTTACTTTCCCAACTCAGAATCAGGTTGCGTGGCATTGCCACTGCTTCTTGCTTGAGACACTGATTGATTTTGTGCTAAATGTTAAAATTGAATTGTTTGTAATATCTGTGGGGTTTTTGTTGCCCTAGAAATAAATATCTTGGAAAATTTAGTCTTGCTGCCCTAGAAACTGAAAATACAGAACAAAACAGAAAAAGCAAAAGAAACCACAAAAAATTTGAAGTGAAATTGTTTTCATGATCTCAACTCCCAAGCATGCCAAATCTTGTCTCTGCTCTTATGTACCAAATCAGCAACAGATTTGAAGAGCTGTCCCTATGAGAAATTTAGGAAAACCACTGCTGTTAGAAATATTTGAAAAATGTCTCTCCAACTCAAATCCATTGTGAACCAGCTCCCAAACAATGCTACCTAGCACCAAATACCTCGAACAATGACAAGCTCTACTGCCAAACCAGCAAACACAACTTCAACTAGCAAAAAGGTTTTGAACTGATTTGTGTGATTTTGATTCTCCATTTATTCTTATAAAGAGGGTTTATTGGGGTTTAGTTATATTATAGGGGTAGGTGGCTCCCATAAGGAAAGGGAGAGAGTAGTCTTTTTTACTGTTTTGGCTTTTTATACCAAAAGGTGCACTGTGCAGAGGTAAGCTGTAACTTGACTCTACTTTGTATGGCAGGGTGTACCTGAATGAAATTCATGGGATGTGGGAAGAGGGAAAGGGATTGAAAGAATAGTTTTTTTTACTGTTTTGGCTTTTTATACCAAAAGGTGCACCATGCAGAGGTAACCTGTACCTTGACTATACTTTGTACGGCAGGGTATACCTGAATGAAATGCATGGGAGTGGGAAGAGGGTACTTCCAGTATCTTGGGGCATACTTGACATTTTGGTTAGGTCCTATGTGTAGTGGTTTGTCCTTGTACAAAATGTGCCCTTAGGGGCTGGATATTTGTAACCATGCTTCACTGGTTATATGCAGTTGATTTGTATCTTCTCTTCTTATAAGACAAAATTTGTGTAATTGATATTTCAAGGAGAAACTAAAATATACATAACTAGGTACCTTCTACCTTCACGGGTACATGAGAGGATTAACTATTTTCCATTCTTAAAACAAATTTAGATCTGTAGACTTCTAAAACTGTCTAAATTTTACATAGTTCTAAAAGAATCATAGCTGCAGTGTATCAAAAAAGACAACATCAGTAGGCTTGAAGTCTATCAAACTAAGATCACAAACATGAATTTCTGAGCAGCAAAACTTCCCTGCCCTCCAGGCTTTTAATACAGGTATGCAACTTCTTGGAGGGCAGGACGGTAAATCCTTTCCATTGATTCTGTTGTGATCAGCAGACCTTTTTGAAGTGGGATAGCTTCCTTGGATCACATATATTGTAATATTTTAGGGAGATTATTGCCCTAGGGTTTCTCTCAGATACTAGGGTTTTCAATAAAAAGTCCTTTTGTTCATTTAGTAATAACATAAACAATTTTTCAGTAGTACAGTACCATAAGATCCACAACATTATCACTGCCTATTTAGCAACATATAATGCAACAGTCTATTCAACAGTGTGTAGTTCAACCAATGAACAATAAGTTCCAGATTCAACAGAATGAAGTCCAATGCACACTTTACCCTATCTATCAATGATCCGATAAAATCTCAGACTAAGAAGTGCATAGCTAGTGTTTTCTTGCGAGTTCTGATCAGTAACTTGATTTAGTACCCTGTACCCTCAATCTGAATCTGCTACATGAAGATCAAGACTGAGTTCAAGAACCATTGATTCTGTCTTCTGGTTATCCTGGAAGCTCCTCCAAAACCCCAGCTTAGGACCTGTAGTTTCTCAGGATACTTCGATCTGGCCTAACCAGACCACTCAAAAAGATTTGCCTTCTACAGAGAAGACTGCTGTTATGCACAAAACTCATGTGCTGCTTCAAAAGAATAGTACTGTTTCCAGAGAATCCTCACACAAGGTTAGCCTTAGAGGATCTGGCTCGCCTATCTCCAATGACTTTTAGGTGCCTCAGGCGCTTTGCTCTGCTGACTAGAGTAGATCTTGGCTACCTTAGGTATTCTGGTTATCTGCCTCAGATCAACTTCCCTTTTGCTCCAGAAGAATCTCGCTGGTCTTAGATGGTTTGGTCTTGTCTTTTGCCTCAGACTTTCACAACAGATCTTGTTAGCTGCCTCAGGATAAACCAGGAAGTGACGTCCAACCTTAGAGATACCCCGGCCTACAACAGTGCGGTCTTAGAAATGGAGTGCAAGTTGATTCAAGGAGGCAGCAAGGTGTCTGATGGATGTTTGAAACTCTGATCGACGCTTAAATTTGCTCAGAATTCCTCCAACATATGTCTCAAGGGTTTTCTTTGCGTCCTTTAGGAACTGCCTAAACTTAGTGAGGGCTCGGGCTAGCTAGAAAGGCCTCTGTTCAGACTTACACAATTTCGGATGGTCACAGGACTGCTAACCTTGAATCTGTTCTTCAGTTTCGGCCTTGGGAAGATGATCTTCAGCTCTAGGAGAGTTTCAATCTTCTTCAAAGGGTCTTTTTCTTCTGCCACAAAGAGAACCCGCAATGATTAAGCTTAAGAAAACTTTCGTCTCTCCAGGATTTGTTCTCAGAGAAACTCATTCAACTTTAGGGTGACTAGATATTGCCTTGCCACAAATCTTACCCAAAATATTTCGTTGTTCCATTATATAGTTAAATCCCTGTTGCTAGAACAAAAGAAAAGTGACTAGGTAGGGTAGGATCACTTCCACCGAACTAGTTTAAGGAGAAATGGGGTCTTAAAACCCTCAGAGCCTCAGGATCAAAGAGAAGCAAAGACATGATCCAATCCAATGATGCCTCAAATGAATCTAACCCTCTTAATTAATTGAGTGGGGTTCACAACAAACCGCAACTTTGGGGTTTTTTTTGCCCCATCTGCCTCAAAACTTGCCCTTTGCTGCCCAAACATTGGGTATTTTGGGGTTTCCCCTTTATCAAGAACTATAGTCTATGGGGATCGATAGGCTACTTCGCCCCTTGGACCAATTAATCCCTTGGGGATATTACAGTCCCCCCTTCCTGACATTGCTTGTCCCCAAGCAATGACAAATTTGGGTGCAGCAAAATTTTCCCTTACAAAAACGCTTCTTCAACCTTTGTAACTTTATTCCTTTTCCAGATAAATAACGTGCTGACAAGGATCACCATCATGCCATAGCTGTTGCTTTCACTTGTTTCGCAATAGGGAAGTCTGTGCAAAAGATGCAACTGTAAGTCTTTAGAAACAATTTGTTGGTGGTGGATCCTACCTTAAGTAGTGGACCCTCTGCAATATTTTCCACATGCTGTAAATGCTTTGTTGCTGGTCCCTTTCCCCTCGAAGGTGACTTTTTCCAGTCTCCTGGGTGCTATCTTTTAAGCGTATCTGGTCATTGAAAATCTTCAGCCCTGTGTGGGAAAACAACCCTTCAAAATGCAGATATTTAGTGGCAGAAATTCCTCTTGTTATCTTGTAACCTTTTGCCTTTGACAAGAATGATTTGGCAGCCTTCATAATGACTACATGACTTGGAGGTGGGCTTTGAATCATTTTATTGCTATGGATCAAATCTTGTCTTCTTGTAATTGTGGCCATCCCAAGAGGCATTTTGACGAGCTTCTCCCTGAGTGTAGATTAAGTGAGAAAGTATATCACATATTTATAGAAGATAATCTCGTTTTCCACCTTGTACATATCATCATGAATGAGTCTGTCCAATACTTCATAAGGAAATTTATTCTTGGAGTACTCTACTAAGAGATGGGTTCTCCAATCTCTCAAGAATGTGTCACGTTCCGCAATCTCTTCATAGCTGACCTCATTAAATTGTAAGCTGTTACATGTAGTTCCACAAGCAAACATGCAAGTGACTTCTCCTTGTTTGGGTATGAGCAACATTTGTTGGGCTGTGACAATTCAGGGAGCCCCATTGGTCAGGCCTCTTAGCACTACCTTATTGCCATTTGGATCTCGGAAGTCCATTTTCATCGCTTGGTAATTCATTGTGAATCTTCCCAATGAGTACAACCATTGTACTCCCAACAACACATTAGTATATGCCAATTCTATTACATAAAAATCATTAGTAAGTGTATATTTGCCTAATGTGGCGCTCAAACGTGGAACTACCTTTGTGCATGCCATATGATATCCATCAACTGCCCTTACATTGAAGCCTTCAAATTCTTAGGTGGGGATGCCTCTCCTTACCACTATGACTGCATTGATAAAGTTGTATGTTGCTCCACCATTTATCAATGCTATGACTCGTTGCCCTTGTATAGTGCCCTTGATTTTGAATTTCTAATATTTAGGAAATCATGAGAGATTGGTGATAGTACTTCCTTCATTTCTCGGAAGTGGCTTTCTCGCTACTTTTAGGGGTGGTTCTTCTTCATAGACGCTAAGCTCCTTGCTTGGCGACTGTGATGTATCACTCTCGCTATTGCTATCGGGCAATACTTCAATGTAGTGAATCTTATCCTTTACCAAACATTGGTGACCTGGTTCCCATGGCTCCTTGCAAATGAAACAAAGCGTCTTTCTTCTAAAGCTCGTTTTGAGTCTCTTCATCCAACCAATCCTTCTTGGTTTCGTTGTCTAGAGATATCTTCCTTCCCTTGTCTTTGGGAGGGACTTGGGGCATGTGTGGAATTTTCACTCTTGGTGTTTCCCCCCCATATCTCGAGTCTTCTTGATGGCATCCTGTATGGTTGTGGAATTGAATGCCTTAACCTAGCTCTGTAGGGGTTCGACTAATCCTTTTGTGAAAAGCATGATTAGTCTTTCTGTGGCTATGTCCGTGACCATCACTGCAGTTTGTTCAAATTCTGTGATATACTACTTGTCTGCTTCAGTTGTGCCAGCCGTCTAAAGTTTATTTTTGGGTTCTGATCAAATATATCTATCAATCTTTGCGTAAAGTCTATATAAGAAGCGGTGTTTGCATGTCCTAACGTAACCAATCCATGGTACCACCAATCATGTGCTTCTCCTTCTAGGTGTAGTGTGGCGAATTGAATAACATCTGTTTCTTGCATGGGATTAAGTTGAAAATAGGTGACCAACTTTTGTACCCAAGCCCTTGCTAAGCATTTTTATGAGCCATCAAAATAGGGGATGGGTAGCTTTCCTACCTTGCTCATCAAATCCGAATTTTGTTGTACCTTGGGTCTATTCTGGTATTTGATGTTGCTGTATTCGTGGAAAGCTAAGGCTGCTTGAGTGTTCTCTTCTAGTGCTCTATACTCCCGGAAGCATTCATCAAAAAGTCTATTCGGTTCTGTTGCTTCTTGGGTTGCTGTTGTTGAAATGTGGTTGCCATTGATGTCAACCCAAGAAACACCAGAGATGCCTCGCCTTTGTTGACCAAAATGACACGGCAAATCATAGCTTTTGAGTCTGAAACATCTTTGTTGGATTCTTCTAGTTGAGCCAATTCTAGTGGTATGTGGCACGTCACGAGAGCCTTCATGGTTTGGGAGTTATGCTTGTTCGAAGATGAAGCCCCCAACGTGTGGGCATAAACCCCTAAGAATGATGATGTGGCAACTCTTCTTTAGCCAAGTTGAATGGTCAAGTAATCTGACTTTTCTCCAACAGTTAAAATAATGGCAAAAGGTTATTTTTGAGGGTTCTCTCTGAGAGTTTCACTATTGAAATCCTATTGCAACAACTAGAGTTAATTCTTTTAATTGTTAATTAATTTAACAATTTATTTGCTACGACAAATATCGAATAAATCACACTGCAACCTTTTCACAAATAAAATTGCGGAAAAATAATAGCACTGGAAATTGAGAAATGCTAGCACACACATAAAAATTAAGACAATTATTTTTGCACAAATGTCCCCAGAAAAACCGTTGCAACAACTGAGGGTTTTATATTATTAGGCAACAGTGAAATTATCTGAGTACAATCTAGATGCCGAATACTGGCTATCTTGCAGAGAAAAATACTATAAAAAAATCGAGTGAGGAATTTTCCTCACTCCTTGTATGCAACTCCAAGTGAGCCATCCAAACTGTCTCTGAGCAAGCATGCGTCACCCTAACGCAATCCCTTTTGCGCTCAGCCTGTACCAACTGCTACTCAAGTTGTCTTGTCAACCAATGACTGAGAAATTGTTTCTCCGGCTCTCTGGAACACTTTCTTGGCCTCTGGAACTAAAATTCGGCTTCTCTCCAGCAAAAATTGAACTGCCTCTAGAGGCTTCTACGCAACACTTGTATCAACATCATTGTGGCTATCTCTGCCTCTCTACAAATGCACTCACCGGATCTAGAAAATCTTCCTCCCACATCACTGTCACTGTCCCTCTTTGTCTTTGCTTCCTTTTGAAGCCCGAACTCTTCCAGCAACTACTGGCTCTCTGGAAAATCGAACTCTCCAAGGAAATCAAATTCCTCAAGTGTGTTCTCCATCTACCCATCGAATTCTTCTTATAATCTTTTGTTGGACCTCAAATTACCAATATTAAAACTTATTTAATGGCCAAGATCATATCAGAGTCAATCCGTGTGTGTTTCTAGATGATTCACGCCTTATCTCAATTAACATTGATCAATTAACCATATTTCCTAAGTTTAGACTTGTAAAATATTAAAAAATAGGCTAATAATCTAATTGAGTCACTTGTAGGTGGAATTTCCAGAAACGATGGGTTATGGAGAACTCATGTGTTTTAGCCTCTCCACCAAGTTTCAAGACCAGAACACCTTCGATGCTACAAAAGTAACATTCCCTCTTAGAAAGGAAGGTGTTCTAGTCTCTGTATCACCCCTTTGTCATGCTGCTGATGTTTGGCCACTGCCCACCAACCATTGCAGAGCTCTAATGATGGATCTGTGCTGCCACTGACACTGCTATACTGCTGCCAACATTGCTATACTGCTGCCAACTCTGCATCTGCACTGCAACTCCCTCTCATTTATTGCTACTATAACTGCATTGACTGCAACTGAGAAGCATCCGAGATATTGAATCAACTGTGTCTACTGCATTTGTCTCTTGAGTCCTGACTGTTACTAGCTATTGCACTCTCCACTGAGGAATTTGCGTGGCTGCTAACTTTGCACTGTGCTACTCTACACTGCTTCCAACACTGCACTGCGCTCCTCAGTACCTGATTGCTACTATTCTGCAATTGTCACTTCGGAATTTGACTACACCAACTGACGCTGATCCATCTTGCTACTGAATACTGTGGGCCCCCTTAGCTATATAATGATCCATGAGGTGGAATCCATAATGGACCTTGCCCATGTTTGCGACTCTGGGATTATAGATACATATCGCCCCACCTCTCCCCTGGAGGTATGGCTGCAAACATCGCAAGCTCTTCCTCCAACCTGAAGGATAGTTTGTCTATCTTCGCAGATGCTGCCGCTTGGTCCTTCTTCTCTGTCTTATCCTTCTTCCTGAGAGGACATTGTGTACTGTAGTGGCCAAGCTCACCACATCTGAAGCATTTGACCTTTGACATGTCCTTCTTTTCCCCAGTGCCTGACTGGGACCCTTAGATGCTATGGCTACATTCTCCTCTTCTCACTCTTCATGCCATTGCTGTTGTCTTCGCTGATGGTGCTCTTTACTAGAGCTCGCCTCAACTCCTCTTGCTGTAGATCAACCCACATCCTGTCCCATCCAGGGAAAGTGTCTTTGCTTAAAATACTTTGGACAAACACTTGCCAGTCCTCTGAGACACTGTTTAGTGCCAATTGTACAAGCTCTGTGGGTTGGGGCGCCTCCCCAACGGCTGATATCTGATCTCAGACCTCTTGAATCCTCGTGAGGAAGTGATCTATACCCTCCCTCTTCTGCATTTTTAGGTTCCTCAACTTCTCATGGAGAAACATCTTCTGTTGCTTGAAAGAACTCTGATATAACGTGGAGAGAGCATCCCACTTCTCCTTGGCGGTATTCTTGCCAGCTACATGTGAGACTATATGATCTCGAGCTAAATCCAAGATCATCCGCTTTGCCTTGCCCATTTCCTTTTTATACTCTCGCTGATCCATATCATGGGGTACTGCCACCACGTTCTTTGCACAGCTCTTCAGACCATGCTCGTCAAGGAGAAGGACATTCTGGCCTTCCAAATGACATAGTTGGAGGCATCATCCAATCTATCTTGATCTCTGAGTCCAGCTATGTCCATCTCGAATCTGTCGAAAACTCCCTCTTTCCCTATTCTTGGCCACTAAATCAGCTACTTGCACTCCCTTCTGGAGTGAGAAGATATGCCCACAACTACTACCAATTTGCTATAGGAAAAATCAAACCTCTAAAACTCGAAGTACCCTGAGAGAAATTTTCCCTTTGTGTGTGCTTTTCTCTTCCATCCGACGCTGATTTTGCAACTGCAAACTACTGCAAAACCCTCTATGCCCAATCAAGGAATCTGCTTAGCGAAAATCTGAGCTGCTGTTGCTCCCTCTGCCTTCTAGAATCACTATTTCAGGCAACTCGAATTTTCTGCCAACCTGCAAGTGAAAATCAAACCCTTTCCCAACAATTCGAATGCCTGGCTAGGCACTGCGCGACACCAAATTTTTTTGGCCTATTGCTCCCTCCAAACAATGAGATTTACTTCTTCCGCTTGTGAGCTTCCCGACTTATCAATCACGCTCTGATACCATGTGTGAATTTCACTACTAAAATCCTATTTTCGCAATTGGAGTTAATTCTTCTAATTGTTAATTAATTTAACAATTTATTTGCTATGACAAATATCGAATAAATCACATTGCAACCTTCACAAATAAAACCGCTAGAAACTGAGAAATGTTAGCACACACACATAAAAATTAACACAGTTATTTTTGGACAAATGTCCTCGAAAAAACCAACTTGGGAAAACCTGTGTAATAGTTAAGGGTTTTATATTATTAAGCAACAATGAAATTATCTAAGTACAATCTGGACGCCAAATACTGGCTATCCTGCAAAGAAAAATAGTGACAAAAATTCTAGTGAGGAAATTTTCTCACCTCAGAGGCTATTTCGAGTTCTGACTGCAAACCTGTGTCACCCTAGCGCAGTCCCTTCCATGCTCAGCCTAAATCAGCTGCTACTCAAGCCATCTTGTCTGCCACTAATTGAGAAACTGTTTCTCTGGCCCTCTGGAACACTTTCCTGGTCTTCGAAACTGCAATTCGACTTCTCCAGCAAAAATCGAACTGCCTCTAGAGGCATCTGCACAACCCCTACGTCAGCCTCACTGTGGATATTGTTAGGGTCTTATGATAATAGGGTTCATAATTTTTGAATTGACTATGATTAGTCTTGTAAATATGTACATACCTTGCTTTCTGCAAGTTGTTTTCCCATATTTGAAAAATAAAAAAAAAATGAAAAGAGGGTAAAAGTCCTAAAAGAAATATCAAAGGACTTTGAAAAGAAAAGATCAAAAAGAATAAGAATAGACCCCAAAAGAAAAAAAAGAGATAAAAATAAGACATGAAAGTGAGCAAGTCAAAATGCCACTACTATTTATTTTTACTGCAAGAATAATGATTATGTGCAGATTGTTCAGAATGCCATAATCCATGATCAGTTAAATAGTTTAATCTTAACTTTTCATGTTTTAGATAGAGAATAAAGATATGTCAAATAGGTTAAACTTGACAAATATGTAGGCAGTTAGAGAATAAATGAGGAGCTCAACAGTTTAATCTGAGCCCTTAGATGAGATAAGGTTAGAATTAGATAGTTTAAATGCTTTAAAAGAAAAATGGATTTAGGGTTGCAAGCTTAAATGCACCCATGTAAATGAAGTAAAAATGTTAGAATAATAATGGGTAAGTAGAAAGCAATTGTGCAAGGCATGTAATAAAGCATCATCGGGCAAATTACTAATTTCCCCTCCCCCACAATCATCCAGTATTCAAAACCTTTAGTTAAAGAGGCTCAGAGCATTTCTCTGACTTCTGTTGGGACTGGACCCAAGGCTTAATAACTGATTGGTTAAAAACACTGGATTCCCTTCATGAAAATCCATTTCCTCAGCATATTCACCCTTTTCCAAAACTATAATCCCTTTTCCTAAGTAAAACATTTTTTTTGCTCAGTGAAAGTAAAATCCCTACTTAATTAATTTCATTTCATTCAAGAACACTCAAAAACCCACAAAATACATCTTATCCTAAGTTTATGTGTAAATATCAAAATGGGATAATTTCTATGCTAAATTCCGATTTTACACACTTTACTTAGTTTATTTTAATGTATTTTCATTCATTTCATTTCATTCATATTAATTTTTTAACATAAAGTATTAATTCCCTATAAAACCCCTTCCTGTATATTTTATTAATTCATTTCTAAATAAAATATCCCAAAACCCATTATTTTATTTTAACCTATGGTTTATATTCCCCATGTGTCGAAATATAAACCTCGTCATATCCCCATAGGTTAAAATATGTCATATTATAAACCCGCCCCCCAATGGTTATAAAACATTTGTAAAGGTTTTATTTACCATGTAATATTACTCCGCCAACCATAAAATTACACTATTTTTTACGTTATAAACATATATTTTTAATGTTTAAAACTATCTCGCCGCATAAATACAAAGCCCATGTCCCACATCCCACCGCTGAGCAATACCTCAAACGATCACAGTCGTTCACATGCATATCCTCCAATCCGATGATCTAAAAGACATATCACATTTTAAACTGTGCGATCAACAACCATTTCAAACTTTGCGAAATGGGTTGTTTTCTACCCTTATCTCTCCTCCACGCAGCAACGTTTCATTGGATAGCATTCGATCCCACAATACCATTTACCGCCCAATTCCCGTGCGATAACCGCCTATGGTTTTCTGCTTCATGCGCCAAAACCGCCTTATGCTCTGATATGACTTGCATTTAAGGTTAATCCGCATTAAACCTAAAACGTTATATAACCCCCCATTAAGCCCTTTCTGCGTTATTTGTATGCATTTACCCTCCGACTGAGAAACAAATATCTGTACACCAGTTTCACGCCTAGAGAACCAGAAAGCCACTGCATTTGTTGTCAAAGACTATTGGAATCCTCCAGTTTGCTTCCAGAAACCTTCAAAGCCATCAAAACCTGTCCAATGTCTCAGAACCTATTTTAAAGACCAAAGTACCTGCACAAACAGGTATTCTTCATAGAAAACGACCTGTTTATCATTGAAAAGAGTATTTCTGAAAGAATTAAGCCTAATAAAGCCAATTTATCTACATAAAGACACTGTAGTTGCCCAAAAAGAACGAATTCTCTACAAAAACTGTGAAAAACCCCTGTGTCGATACTGTGTCTGGTTTTAAATTAAAATTGAATATAAATTAGTCTTTGCAAACCTTATAAGACTCCGTTTCTATCCAGAAATCCTTTACAAAAGATCCCCAACCCTTTTGTTGCCAATTTGAACCAGTTTCAGTCCAGTTTTGTCTAAAAAGCAGAGGAAACCCTTGTTTCTCATTTCTTGTACCTGTAAAGAGTCTAAAATCCAGTTTAAAAGTCAAAATTGAAGGTTGAAACCCAAGAAAAAGCCAAGTTTATGCCTATTTCTGTTTAAAGAACCTTTGTCAAAGTTAAAAACACTTCTTTAAACAATTTAAACTTACAGAAGAGTCTAAAAAAGCCCAAATACAGAGTTTCAGTTATCCAGAAAGTCTAAAAGATGTCAAAATCAAATCCAATAGTAAATTCCAAGACAACAATTATTGTAAATCCTTTACAACCTCTTGTTGTAATTGAACATACACTATTAGCAGATGTGGATTATAAAATAGCAGATCCAGTGGTAGAATTCAATCTGTTAGACCTCCACTGCCGGAGTTATGAAAAGTCATTGGATCAAGTCGAAGAAGTCCAAATTTGGGAGTCAAACCTACCCAAATATGTTGTTCCACTCACCCATCAATGTCCCGAGGTTATTAGGATGTGTCAGACCTATTATTCACTTGAATAAAGAGCAATGGTAAATGCAAATAAAGAAGTATTGTTTACAATTACTGCTGAGTCAATAAACTAGAGGCTACGGCTCAAACCAGATCCCAATGCAGTTCCCTTATCAATAGAAGCACTCACCAAGCTTTACATTGGTCTTGATTTTCCCAAAAGGTTTCAAATTTTCTAAGTGTTCATGCCTTTACATGTTGAAATTCCACAAATTAACCCTCCTTATTCTACTTCAAAATTTCCAGAAGGGTCAAGGCATGTCATATCCATGTTGTCATTTATCCTAGGGTATTTTACAGATGAGCATACAGATGAGTCAATCCTAGGTTTTCCATCTACCTTTGCACCAGGACAACCTTCTTCTGTCATTTTCAATTATGCTGAATACATAGCTGATAATATCCATGATTAGCTTGGCAAATTGCCAACTGAAGGAGTATTTAGGTATACATCTTTTCTTTTCCATATGTTCTTATATTTCCAAGCAGACAAATTCCTAATAACACTTCAGAAGTTTGATATAGAAGAAAATCCACTTTCAGTGATCTTTTGGACTTCTTTGATCAGAAAAGAGTCCACAAAGTTCAGTTATGCAGAGTTTACAGATTACTTTATTCATCCATTGATAAACATGTTAACAAATACAGTACAACCAAGAATTAGTGATGAAATAAAGAAAGTTCTACAGCTATCAGAGCACACTAGAACTGGAGATTGGTACTTATATAAAAAACATATAGAAATCAGAGTTTTTGGGTCAAATATTTTACCCTATAAACTTCCTAAGTATGTGCCAATGAGAATTTTTGCCTTGGAGTATATCAGGCAAATCTTAAATTCAGATTTTATCAACTTCTTAACAGCCAAAAAGAAGACCCAATTTAAGTTGAAAAATCTGGTGGGAAATCAGTGTTCAGCAGAAGCAGTTAGTAGAGGGTTTCTAGTCACCAAGAAACCCAGATCCAGAGGGAAAAGAAGTACTGTTTTTGTTAGATCTGAGCAAGATGGCTCGATATGGACAAAGGGATCAAGATAGATTGGACGACATGTCCAACTATGTTATTTGGAGGGCCAAAATCCTTTCAGTTTTGGATGAGTATGGTCTCAAAGATCACGCAGAGAAGGTTCTTGCTGTACGAACCAATGCAGATCCTCTGAAGAAGTATGAAGAAAATCATGCACGGACTAAGCGTTTGATCATAGATGGAGTCAAGGACCGCGTTATTCCTCATATTGCTGGAAAGACTACAACAAATGACATGTGGTTAGCCTTGGACACGATGTACCAAGGAGGCTCCGTCCAACGGAGGATGCTTCTAGAGAATCAAATGCCATTGTTTCAAATGGTGAAGGGTGAAGAGATGGATCCATTCCTCTTCAGACTTTAAGCTATCCGAGATCAATTGGTTGGCATTGGTGCTACTCCAAATGAGGGGCTCTTAGTGAGGACTGCTCTGAATGCAGTCTCAGAAGATTGGGAAACATTTGTCCAAAGCATTCTAGGAAGGGCAACGTTACCATCTTGGGCTGACATGTGGGCTATCCTTCGCCAAGAGATCATAGACGGAGTCAAGGACCACATTATTCCTCATATTGTTGGAAAGACTACAACAAATGACATGCGGGTAGCCTTAGACACGATTTACTAAGGAGGCTCCGTCCAACGGAGGATGCTTTTAGAGAATCAGATGCGGTTGTTCCAAATGATGAAGGGTGAAGAGATAGATCCATTCCTCTTTAGACTTCAAGCTATCCAAGATTAGCTGGTTGGCATTGGTGCTACTCCAGATGAGGGGCTCTTAGTAAGGACTGCTCTGAATGCAGTCTTGGAAGATTGGGAAATGTTTGTCCAGAGCATTCTGGGAAGGGCATCGTTACCATCTTGGGCTGACATGTGGGCTATCCTCTAGGAAGAGGAGATAAGGAGGATCATTAAGTGGCAGAATATCAGTAGTGGAAGCGAAAAAGCCAAAGTAAAAGAGGAGGATGATGCAACCCTTGCATCAAGGGAAAGGAAGCAACAAGGGAAGAAGAAGATGGACCTTTCCAAGGTCCGGTGCTTTAACTGTGGCGACCTTGGACACTTCGCTAGCACTTGTCCTAAGAAGGACAAAGGATCTTCTATTTCCAAGGCTGCATCAACAAAGGATGATGGCTCTGATGATGATACAACCATGAGTGCTCATGCACGTCGAGAGAAGAGGTGAGGTGACATGGATCTGTAGAGCATTTACAAATATGGTAGGATCCTTGAGTCAGCCCTACTCTTGGATCACATATGAGCTACGAGAGCCTTAAGACAGTAGCGGGATGAGTCAGGAGATGGTTGTAGAAGGTCACAACGAAGTAGAAGGGGGAGCTGAAGAGGGAGCAACGTAATGCAGAGGCAGCATCAGCGCAGAGAGGTTGTGCTCACGCAGTGCAATGTTGCAGCATAATAGTAGCTTCAAGGGGACAACGTAAATCAACAACCAGGGAGCTTCAGTGATAGATGCAACTTGACTTATCTGTCCAACAGTTGGGTAGGAGACCATCAGTTGCTTACTTCTCAGCAACTGAGTTGCAGTGCAGCAGTTAGCAGTGGCTGTGCTATGGGCAGCATGTTGCAGGAATTTGAGAGGGAGCTGCAGTACAAATGTGGCAGTGGCATGGGCAGCAATACAGAGAGCAACAATGCAGTAGATGAAGGGCAGCAGGCCAAGCATCAGCAGCACAAAATCCAGCTTCAAGATCTTGTAGTGCATGGTGTGGATGCATTGCTAGAATACACTTTTCTAGAGCACAATCCGTGCTAAGAGGGAGTGTTGAGATTTTGTATAGTTGGTGTAGCATTGGGTGTGCTCCAGCCCTGAAATTTTGTGGAGGGGCTAGGACACACTTGATCTCCAAAACCCATAAAGTGTTTTGAAAAATTTCAGTTGGTGTTCAAGCTATTCAAATAATTAATTATTTTAATGGATTTCCTAAGTCTAAACTTAGGAAAATTAAATAATTAAAGTGAATTAATTAACACGCTCTGAAATGTTCTAAAAGACATGGATCATGCAGTCTTTTAATCTCGGCCGTTGATGAGATGAATGAAAAGGTATAAGAGAAAGGCGTGAGGGTTAGTTGGAGGAGACACACAGTTGCAGAGCTGAGAAATAGATCTGGAATTATAGAGTAGGGTTTGCTAAGAATTTTCGGAGGAATTTTTTGTAGTGAGGGGTAGTATTGGCTAAGGGAATGATCTGATTCCAGAGCCAAGAGTCGGTAAGAGGCAGAGGAGCAGCAACAAGGACAACACAAAGAAGCAGAGCATCAACTACACAGGTGTTGCACAGCCGCTACGCACGTGTTACGTAGGACAACGCAGAAGCACCAGGAGGCTTCAGAAATCATGCAGAGGGTCTTCAGGGCCAGCGTAAGGCTGTGTCACCCTTCCAGGGGTTACGCAGTCCCTCTTGGGGCAGCGCAATGGCATTTTGAGGCTAGCAAGGCTGACGCTGGGGCTTCAGGGACATCACTGAGGGTTTCTAGGGCCAGATCAGGGCCGAGTCTTGTAAATCCTGTTTGAGGGTGTGGATCAATCAGATATTTGGCACTAGAACTTCAGGTTAGTTGCAAATTTAAGTTCTTTTATTCTCTGTCAGGTTTTCCAGATTTGAAACCCAGATTTACTGTATTTAGGACTACTTAATAATAAACCCTCATATCTGCTGCACTGATTTTCCCGCTTTGGGTTTTGCCGGGGACTTATATCCAAAAATCCATGTGTCACTTTGTTGTATGAGCGTATTATTCAGTAAATGATCTGCATGTGTAGGCTATAGTTGTGTTTATGTCGGTATTTTCTGAATCTATTTTATGAAAATAACTTGTATTAATCTAAATCAAGTAGGAGAAATAAACCATGATACTGCAATAGAATTTTCATAAATTGGACATCCACACCATGGAACTCTGAGAATACTCATTGAAATTGTTACGGGAGTTCCAGTCTTAAGTACCAAGCATGATGACGTATGCAGAGGATGCGTACTAGGGAAGTACGCAAAAACAACATATTCCAGAAGCAACAATAGGGCTCCAAGTGTGTTAGGGCTAATACACTCAAATATTTGCGGTCCAATGTCTACCAAACCTCTTAGTGGTGGTGAATATTTCGTCACCTTTATTGATGACCACTCCAAGACCAAGGATGAGGTCTTTGATCGGTTCAGAGAATTCAAAGCTTTGGTTGAAAACCTGATAGGGAATAGGATAAAAGTATTGCTCTCAGATAATGGTGGAGAGTACACTGACAAGGAATTCACAGAATTCTGTGCAAGAGAGGGCATCAAAAGAGAATGGACAACTCCATATAACCCAAAGCATAATGGTAGTTGCAGAGTGGAAGAACAAGACTATTGTTGGGGCAGCAAAAGCAATGTTGGATGACCAGGATTTGCTTGGATTCTTATGGGCAGAAGCATGCAACACAATTGTGTATATCTAGAATAGTACTCCTCATAGAGCATTGGGCAAGAGAACGCCCGAGAGTATCTTCACAGGGAAGAAGCCGAGAGTGAGTCATTTTAGGATATTTGGAAGTGTGGCATATTGTCACATTCCAGATGATAAGCGGAGCAAATTAGATCAGACTACAAAAAAATGGTATCTCGTAGGATACAACGAGACCTCGATGGCATAGAGAGTCTACATTCCGGGCAGTGGGAAGATTTTAGTTAGATGGGATGTAAAGTTCATGGAAGACAGAGCTTTCAGGAAATCTCGAGAGATGCCTACTGGAGAGAAGTCTGAGGATGTTCCTCATGTCCAACAACAGCAGGGGGAAGAATCGACAGGAGGACAGACATCTGGATCAAGCACCGTAACTAGCATTAGTATTTCCTCAGGTGAGGAAAATCCAAATAGTTCACAACAGATGGGACAACAGGAAGAGGTACTGGTTGAGCCACCCACTAGTGGCAGAACTAGCAAAGAAGTACGCCAGACGCTGAGGGATGCAGAGGAGTTTATTGGAGCTCCTAGAACCTAGAAAAGGTAGCATAGACAACCTGATAGATACCAAGCCTTGGTAGCATAGGTTGAATAACCCTCTAGCTTTCAGGAGGCCTTACATCATCAGGTTTGGGTGGCTTCCATGGTAGAAGAGTATAGCTCTATCACGACTAATGGTGTCTGGGAAGTTGTGCCTAGACCAGAGAACAAATTAGTTGTAGGTTTGAGATGGATCTACAAGATCAAGTATGCTGTAGATGGCAGCGTTGAGAAATACAAGGCTAGGTTCGTGGCCAAGGGGTATGAACGAAGGAAGGAATCAACTACGAGGAGACCTTCGCCCGTGTTGCCAGATACACCTCCATCTGGCAACATGGGCAAAGGTCTCCAAGTAATTGATTTCTTCCTTTGTGCATACCCCTTGGCCACGAACCTAGCCTTGTATTTCTCTATGTAGCCCGTGTTGTGTCCTTAGCAACGCAGATGGGATGGGAAATTCACCAAATGAATGTCAAGACAATGTTCTTGAATGGGGTGATAGAAGAGGAGGTGTACATAGAACAACCTGAAGGATTTGAAACCCATGAGAAGAAATCTCATGTATGTAGACTGAAGAAAGCCCTAGATGGGCTCAAGCAGGTATCCAAAGCATGGTATGGTCAGATTGACAAGTACTTGCAGTAGTTGATATTTGTCAAGAGTGATGCAAATCCCAATCTCTAACTTTTGATGGTAAAGAATAAGCCACTTATTTTGGTACTGTATGTAGATGATCTGTTTCTTACAAGATCATCTACGCTAATAAATGATTGCAAGAAGAACTTGGAAACTGAATTCAACATGAAAGATTTAGGGTTGATGCATTACTTCTAGGGTTGGAGGTATGGCAGAAGAATGGAGAAATCTTCCTAGGATAAGGAAGATATGCCTTAGAAATTTTGAAGAGATTTAGGATGCAGGATTGCCGACCCATGGCAACGCCCATGATAACCAATTGGAAGAAGATAGATGCATCAAGAGACAAGGAAGTGGACCCCACCTTGTACAAGAAACTCATTTTGTCACTTATGTATCTAGTCAATACTAGGCCAGACATCTGCTTTGCTGTCAACACCCTCAGTTAGTTCATGGTAGAACCGAAGAGGGTACATTGGGTAGCAACAAGGCACATTCTCATATATGTGTGGGGAACAATTGAATATGGGTTGAAGTACATCCGTAGAGATGATGTCAGATTGAGTGGTTTCACATATGCAGATTGGGTAGGCAGTTCAGTAGATCGGAAGAATACCACAAGGTATTGCTTCAACATCGGATCAAGGTTGACCTCTTGGTGTAGTAGGAAGCAAAAATCTGTAGCACTGAGCTCAACAGAGGCGGAATATATGGTAGCAAGCACAACTACGTATGAATCCCTATGGCTTAGAAAACTGCTAGTGCATTTGTTGAGAAGAAAGATGGAAGTGGCCAATATCTATTGTGATAATCAGAGTTGTATCAAACTCTCTGAGAATTCGGTATTTCATGATCGGTCAAAGCACATTGACATCAGGTGCCATTTTATTAGAGACTGTGTTCAGTGAGGGGCAGTACAGTTGCAGTACGTCCCCACAGGGAATCATGTGGCAGACATGTTGAAAAGTGTAACGAGGATCGGTCTTCATATTGACTATGTAATTATGGATTTATGTAAAGAAGAAGACAAAGTTAATAAAATGTATCTTGTTGTACTTGCTTCATGGGTTTCATCAGCAAGATTTTATTATAGGTTAATAGACTTCTTCTTGATGTCTATTAGGATTTTTTCTTCTAGGAATAAATATAATTAGGTGTCATATGCATGAAGAATCTAGTCTAAATGCTCCAAGACCTTGTCAAAGAAACCATGGAAGAATAGCTTATGTCAGCTCTCAAATCTATGCTGAAAGATAAGCTCAAATAATGTGTTAAAGTTAGCCTATTTTCTGTGAGGAAGTCGACCTACAACTTGGTGTAAGCTCGGCCTAAAGACTTGTCAAAGATTAGTACAAATACTCCTCTTCTGCGGCTCATTCTTCATAGAAAAATTTCGGACAGCTCTGAAGCAATCACAGAAATTGTGGATTTTTCTGAGGATTTCAGATGTAATTAAAAGTGCGGATTTTAGGAGTATAAGTGCGGATTTCAGAGGTATAAAGGTGCAGTTTTCAGAGACTGTTGCAGCGTAAAGGAAACCTAGAATATGTTTTAATAAGTTTGAAGAAAAGGTTGCATATCAGCCAATAGAAGCTGCGGATTCTAGGAACAAGTAAATCTGATATATATACATCCGGTCAAGGGTCTGTTCTCTCCTCGCATAACCTAGGAAGGTTGAAGTTGTTCACAGCGTGAAGGAGAACTTCTACAAGTTCCGTCTTGGGGTACTATATCTCTCATCTAAATAGAAAGGCCGAGATACATCTGAAAGGTTCAGTGCAGAAGTATATATATCTCTGTTTTGGATATCAATCAAGAGAAGAAGGAGCCCAGAAAGAACCTAGGTGGAGTTAAGGTAAAGCCGAGAAGTAGGAGAAGCCAAGGAATTAGAGACCGAGTACTCTAATGTTGATGCAGGTCAGTGCACGTTAGTGAAGGAAAAGATCAACGTTGGAAGAAGACTTAGAAGCAGTGATAGGGTCTTGGAGGCATTCATAGGTCAAAGGTCTGAGTCTTGGTCATGGTACTTGTCATTTGAAGATCTATAAGAAGAATTTTTTATGGGTTTTCCTCTCCAAGAGGGAGAGGTTTTTGCCCTGGCTCGAGGAGCCTAATTGTGTGTTTCTTATATTTTGGTAATTGACTTGATGAAATATTAAATAAGTTAAGAAGTAAGCTCACAAGTAATTATCAAGTAAGAGAATTTGAATTAATCATCCACCCTCCAAATTCTCAACATGGAATCAAAGCTAAGGTGCTGAACTTGAGGGCTTTTTGACAAAGAAACACTCCAAGAAGCAAAAATCAAAGTTTGGGTGAAAAGTGTAAGGAAGGCTCTCAAGCTATATTCGAGAAAGATCTTCATTTCATTCAAAGGATCAACTTTTCAAGAAAATAATCTTTGCCATCAAAGATTTACATTCAAGACATTGTTAGAAGAGGACATCATCTTTTGAAGATATCCCTTACCATCAAGGGTCCAAGATCACCTAGATTGAAGATTTCTATCTTTTAGAAGAAGTTCTTAACTTCTTCGTCATCATCAAGGAAGCTGCAAGACACTATACTCAAGTAATTATCTATGACCTTACTTAAATCTGTCAAGATGACTTACTGTAAAGAGAGCAACAAGCTGGTTGGGTCATCAAGCTTTAGTGCATGGAAGAAGAGGACAGATTTGAATTTAATTGAAGACGAAGTTATTGACTACATCGAAGGATCGACAATTCAACCACCAAAAGAAGATGCTCCAGCTCATGCTAAGTACATGAAAGGAGAAATCAGAGCCCAGAGGATTCTCATAGAATCCATTAAGGACTCACTCATTCCCTATGTATCAAAACTAAAGTTTGCTAAAGAAATCTATGAGAAACTGGTGGAGCTATTCTTTGTGAGTACTGCAGGAGAAGCAATCTCTCTGAGACAAGAATTATATAAAATGAAATTGTCAGGGAAGAAGGAATCACTCCATACTTTATGAGGATTTCTGAAATAAGAGATCAACCGCAGGAACTGGGAGAAGTAATGTCTGACACTGAGATGACTACAGTGGTGCTGAATGCTCTACCAGAAGAATGGGGAAACTTCACTTCAAGTTTATACGGGAAGAAAGAAGCCACACCATTCTATGATTTATGGTCTCTATGCAAAATAGAGGAAACAAGATTGAAAGCCCAAGCTGATACAGGATCAAATGAAGGGAATCAAGCCTTTGCAGCCATATCCAGTAAGAAAGGAAGATTCGGTAAATTTGGTCCTCAGAATAAAAGAAGAAATATGGACAAAGTACGATGCTTTGGATGTAATGAACTTGGGCATTATAAAAGAGATTGTCCTAAAACTGAAAAGGACAAGAGGAAAAGAGAAGAAGCCCATATCTCAGATACGAGGGAAGAACCTGATTCAAAGAAATCTAAGAAAGAAGAAGCAAGGGATCTCTACTATGATTGAGATCATCTTATCCTTTAAGTGATTTCCATTAATTGTAAAATAGTATGTTAGGAAGCAATGTATATTGATGGCATCATGATAAAAGCATGGTAGGAGCTCCTAGTGAAACAACTTTGGGAAAACCTCTCTGATAACATTACTGATAGAAGGCAATCATCAAGATCAAGGGTCATCATGGAAACTAGTGCTGACATTTTCTAATGGAGTTCTCTATGAATTCACTGATTAGAAAGAAAGCATAATGGTTTCATCAAGAATTCTATGCTACAGAATTCTGGGATGTGATGACATATTGATGAAGCAGGTCAAGGGAATGAAGCTCTTCATTCTAATAAAATTGCTACAGGATGACTCAAAGGAAAAATGTATGAGGTGTATATATATATATATATATATATATATATATATATATATATATATATGCTGACACTGGATGATGTGAAGTCATGTCATATGGTTGGAGGTAATGGAATTCTATATTTAGAAGTATGATCTATGAAGGAAGATCTCTCTCGGTGCACTGACAAATGAAATCAACATAATATATCCTAATGTGGAATATGAGGTGGTTGAATATGAACAAGGAACTGTAAATTGGAAGTTCCTGGGAATGAAGATGTGCAGAAAGAATGAGATCATGAAGTGCAACCATGTCTAGAGGCTGTTATCATCCGGAAGCCAAGAAGATGTGACTAGAATATCTCCTGGGAGGATATGTAGACTGTGATAGAAGTCTGGTAAAGAAGAAGACCCTTGACGAACATATCATTTAGGGATATGTGTCAATTTGAATAAAGAATGCCGATGCCTACAGGAAGATGTCATGGTGAACGATCATCACTGAGGTGACTTTTGTTTTAAAAGTTCATACGTATATGTTTATTTGGATAAATTTGTGCAGGGCTGCTAATCATGATAAAGGATGTAAGATCCTTGGAGATGATTCGAAAGAAGCATGGCATAAAAGGTGGACCATATAAGAAAGAACAAATGAATCACTTTCTGGTAAATGACATGACTCATGAATGAAAGTGATGGATGATCTGTGCCCTATGGAGCTAAAGTTGAAGATTCCTCAATATTGAAATCCATGACATCGAGGGGAGGAATTCTTCATGAGCAACTGGGTGTCTCACCATTGATGTTGCAGGTCCCTGATTGAGAGGGAGCATGGTGATCAGTTTCTTACTTGGAAGAAACTGGGTAATTCCTAAGAATGAGCATAGGTACATTCCTTATACAGGAATGGGTACATTCCCTTGTGGAATGGGTCCTCCCTGGCTGAGAGGGAGAGATAGACACATCATTCTGGTCTTCACTTGAGAAGACAGAATGGAGGATTGGGTAATCATCTAGCATTCGATACTCTTTGAGAATGTGTTAGGGCATTCAAGATAAGAGTAGTCGGGGACCGATATTCTTTGAGGGCTAGCTACCCAAGAGAAGAATAGTCCAAGAAGGTCATACTTTGGGAACACTCGGGTGGAGTATGTACCTTGGAGAGACAATGACTATGCTGTCTATAAGTCATGTGTCTCGCCAACATTGTAGCCCATTGTCTCGTTGAGAGATGGGGCTATTAGTCAAGGCCTTGCACTAGGACAATGCTGGTTGATATGATGCTATACAGATGCGATTACCAATCCGATTCTTCTTATGAGATTCTTTAGTTATAAAGTGACTATGTACCTGTATGAATACCTCCCTAGTTAAGAGGGAGTGTTGAAAAGTGTAACTAGGATCGATCTTCATATTGACTATGTAATTATGAATTTATGTAAAGAAGAAGACAAAGATAATAAAATGTATCTTGTTGTACTTGCTTCATGGGTTTCATGAGCAAGATTTTATTATAGGTCAATAGAATTGATGTCTATTAGGATTTTTTCTTCTAGGAATAAATATAATTAAGAATCTAGTCTAAGTGCTCCAAGACCTTGTCAAAGAAACCATGCACAAGAGACATAAAATTTTTTACACTGGGAAAACCCAATCTTGGGAAAAACCCAACAATCTTTTCTTAGGGGAAATTGTCCAATTCAACAAATTTACAATCTGAATATCTTAGTCAAACCTAGTCAAATGGACCAATCAAATCATATAAGCCAAACCTAGTCAAAAGAGAGAGAATCTTAGTCTTCTGCAACAACGACTAAAATCTCGTCAATCAGGCCAAATTTTGGCCCGTGCAACTTTTGGTCAATGTTGGTCAATAGGCCAAACTTCGGCCCCTAAAACTGCTTCAGGAGATTCTGTCAACACCTCATATTTTCGGTCAACTCTTTTAGTCAAACTGTGGTCAACTTAGCTAGAAAGTTCGGTAAACACTCTAGAATTTTGGTAAAAAAGAGCAGTCAAAGATGCGGTCAAACAAAGTAGAGATAGACTTGGTCAATGCTGCTCAACTTCAGATCTCCTCTCTCTTCTTCGTACTTGTGAACAAGACTTCTTGACTTGATGATCCGAATTGATTTTGATGCCAAGTTGAGGAGGTTGAATGGTCTATTTATAGTGGTCAAAGTAAGAGCGTTTTGACCAAGGGTCAAACTCATTGAACTAATGGGGTTGTCTTGTTCTCCATGAGCCAACATGAACCCCAAGAAAAATAATATTTTTCTTTCTTTTGAAAATCGACCTTAGCTAGAAAAAATCAACACAAAGAAGGAAAATAAGTGGTTTCAATGGAAATGACTCTATTTCAAGCTCTTTACTGTTATGAGCACCCTAAATGGAAGGAATTTTCTGTTAACGAAACAAAATTTCCAACAATAAAATATTAGTTAGAAGAAATCCAAAAAATCTAAATTAAAAGAAAATCTAAATTTTGCAAGAAATCGTATGAAACAACAACTGACCAACGCTGAACATAAAGAGAATTTGAGGTTGGAGAATGGGTATTTGTTAAGCTTCAACTTCACAAACAATTATTCTTGAAACAACAAGGGAGAAAAAATCGACACCAAAGTACCATGGACCATATCAGATTAACAAAAGGATCACCCAAATTGCATACAACTTGAGCCTTATGATAAAAGTGACATTCACAATGTTTTCCATGTATCTTGCCTCAAAAATGCACTAGGTGAAGACCAAGCAGCACAGATGACATGTTTGACATTAGATGATGAAATGAAGATCATCTTAGAACTAGAAGGAATCAACACCCCCAGAGAAAAGAAATTATGAATATCTTATTAAGTGGAAGAACCTACTGGAAGAAGAAGCATCTTGGAAGACAAGATTTTTGTCAACATCCCTTGTTAGCTATGCTTTGAGGACAAAACATTTCTTTTGAGGGGAAGACAATGTCATGCATAAAATTAATATAACTATGTAAATATATTAATTTTGCAGAGGGGCATGATAAAAAATCATGACTCTTTGTTAAAAGGCACCCAAAGCTATATTTAAGGCTGAGTGTTGATAATATCGGTATAGCCAAAATATCGGCGAGGGTCCAAAAAACATCTTATTGGCAATCTCAGCGACAATATCGGCAAAATATCGGCAAATATTGGCAAGCATAAAAAATGCATAATATATTCATTTTTTTTTCATATTTTTAAACATATAAAGCCATAACAACCTGAAATAAACACATTGGCACATAATTATGAAGAAAGCACTGATATATATGATGTAGTGGTCTGTGGATGTATCTCATCATCATGAGTTATATGTAGCAAAACAAATAAAACTAACAACTATCTATCTGAGATCAGTTCCCTCTCCCTAGCAGCTATCCTTCTGTCTTTTTCATCAATTGCTTCAAGAGCTTTTTGTATAAGTTCCGCACTAGAAACTGTACAAGGTATACCATCATGTCCATGAAGTCTAGCCAGATGGTATTTCAATCGTGCAACCCCTCCTGCCATCTTGGTCCCACACAATTTGCATGATAGATATGCCTGATTTGTCCCACGTTCAAGCTCCCCATACTCCCAAAATGGATGGGTCCAAGGATTTTGGCATATTTGTAGTGAACTAGTTCAAATTTCAAACCTAGGGCACCAAAAAAACAAAAAGTTGGCATTAAACATCCATACACAAAAAATGACAATAAGAGGTTGCATAAGAAAGTTAAAAAAAAAATGAAGCTTGCTGTCCAAATATGGAGAAAACCCTTGCATTGGCTCATGGGCATGAAAATCATAGCAAATGGAAAAAAAAAACAAAGAAACAAAATCTTGGTAGGCAAAGAGGCAAGCAAGCATAAGCCTAAATATATGAAAAAAATCATAAACATAGGGTTTTTTAAGAACATACTTATTAATGGAAGAAATGAAGGTTGTCTCACTGTTCTTCAATCTTTGATCAACAAAAAATTTTTAGTTGATGGTGATAATGGTTGTTTGATCCTCAGCCCTCCTTGACAACCACCACAAAGCTCTTCCCCTTCTTTCTCCAAGCCTCACAAACGAAAATGACAAAAAAAAGACCTAATTCCCTTTTCTAGCTGCGTCCAAGAGTGCCTAGCGATATTTCCTATTGTTGCGCGATATTTTCGGGAGAGAAAATATCGCTCGGGAAAATATCGCGATATTTTCTTGGCGATATTCTGGCTCGCTGAAAATATTGCAATATTTTCGAATGCCGCCGATATTTCGGCGATATATCAACACTAATTTTAAGCCAAGGCCTTCATTGTGAAAAAAAACATCATTCATTCTATCAATATATATATATAATTTGTGTTAAAAAGTGAAATATTGTAATCTATCAAGATGTTAATTGCAGTGGTGGATGCCCTTTTAATTTGATTATTTCTTTAGGCATATTCTCTGATCCTGCACTTACATCTGATCCTGCACTTACAGTGCCTGCATCTCACAAGCTTACATACTCTGGATTGATAGATTTAATGTCCTTAGTTTAAGCCATTAAATTGTCCGACAAGGGAGATCATTCTGGCTAGTGCACTCTTTGCTGTCTGCTCCAGACAGCTCCTCTAGATTCCCTTCAAGCTTCTATACTTGTATATGTTCGCTTTGTACCACTAAAGCTGATTTAATTGCATGTTGGTCCCTTGTTTGGCTCATTTTCTTATTTAGAATTGTATCTGAGATTTTTGCAGGGTTACTAATGCAAATCGACTTTCTGTATGTTTAGATTTCTTCTTTGTGATGAAGTTTCAATTTATTGGAATTTTATGTGGCTATGCACTTATAAATAATGTTCTAACTTCTAACAAGTAACTGGATTTGGATTCCAGCAATTGATGCACCTGGAGGCTTTTTGTTTGAATGGTGGTCTGTGTTTTGGGATATTTTCATCTCACGGACAAATGAGAAGCACTCTGAGAAAGCAGCTTCATATGTTCAGGTGACCTCCCATATTTAACTTAATCCTTAATTTTCTGGGTAAAAATAAGGGAAGTGTTTATTATTTATTGTACATATATATTAAGTTCATTAGATATTCTTTGAACAGTAATAATGGCCCTGTTTGTAAATACTTGTGCATGTTTTGCAGGTACAACAGATGAAAGCAAGGGAAATACAAATACAAAAAGAGCAACAACAAAGGCAATTGCAACAGCATCTTCTTGCCCAGATAAGAAGGAATGGGAATCATGCTTCCTTTAATGGTGCTGCTAACTTCAACAATTCTGAAAATCTGATTGGAAATTCAATGCCCAATGCCATGGTATCAAAAATCCTTGAGGAACGTTTGAAGTCTCCACACCAAAGAGAGGGATTTGATGATCCCACTATGAAGGTTATATAACTCCGCTTTCTGTATCTCCATCTATATTTGACATTAATCTGGACAACTTTTGTGTTATTCTATGAGAAATTGCAATTGTCCAAGTTAACTTACTTTGTGCATTATTTTGAAGGTTATATAACTCTGGTTTCTCTGTTATATTTTTGACATTAGACAAATTTTTGGTTATTTTATGTGCAAAACTGATCATTGGTTATAAACAAGAATTGACTGAATTTTTCTGCAGGGAGAGAGTGAACAAACTTTGGAATTATATTGCAGTGTCAATAATGAAGTGTTTTGCATATTGTTTGTAGTTGTAAAGAAATCAAATTGATCCTCTTAGACGTTTCAGCATGAATGTGTTCTTCCTTTTAGTTCATATTTGATCGTGGGTACTTGTCTGTCAGAGCAGAGAGTTGGAGAATCTCCATCACATTTCCTAGATGCTAGCAGCACAGTTCTCCATAAAAGTGCTTCTAGTCCAGGACAACCTTCTGGGTACGTTTTAGTTCTTAGGTTGGGTTCTCCTAGGATGCCATATTGAAGCAGCATTTTCATGAATGTAGTTGAAGAAGAGTGTATGCCAGATCTAAAAATCTTCTTCTCATCATTCAATATGCACTTTAGTTTCATATTGCTGCTTTGTTTTCTTGTTTCTGTGAGTACAGGCAGTTGCTGCAGAATACAGCTGGTAACGTTAATTCAGCTTCTCCGCATGGTCAAGCTTGCCCTCAACAAATTCCTGGGAATTCTCAGGTTGTCTTTATCTAAGGAACATTTTAATCTGTTACAACTATCAGTTTCACATGCTTAGTGGCTTTCCTTTTGTGTGCTAGAAGTAGGATAACGTTTTTCTTGCATTTCTTTTATCTTTTAGGGTGAGATTGCAAGTGCTAAATATTTGGATTGCAAATGATGGATTCCAGGATTGATGCTAATGTTGTTTTGAACCAGGGGTCCCTTGTCATCGATTCATCCATGTTTGGAGCACATGGACCAATGCATCTTAAATCTAACCTGTCAAATCCTGGTTAGTTTGATCCAATTCTACCTTTTTATTGATTACAACTTACCACTATTCCTGATTTTGAGAAAAAATGTATTATTAATAGTTCCTTGGCTAGTAGGTCGGCTAGAATTTTCTTACATGAGATTGTTTGAACAATAACTGGCTTATAAGGAACAAATTAACATGCATATGCATTGCAGACTCTAAGAAAATAATTTCATAGGTATGGCACTGTTAACAATTGGAGACTATATGGGTAAGAGATTTAGTATGGCAAGTGAATATTAAAGTGTATACAAGCTATAGGGGGTTGTGCATGAGTAAATGGGATTTAGATATGTTGAAGATTGTAACTAGGTTCGGTCTTCATAAGTTGTATTTGAATCAATATGTATTGTACTTGTCAAAAGAAGAAGGAATTTTTTTTTTTGTTTAATTAATATTAAATGACTTATTAAAGCATGGGTTTCATGCTTGGGCCATATTATTTTAGGTCAAAGTCCCCATTGTGGACTTCTAGGATTTACTCTGAGTTTATAGAGTCATCATAGATTTAAATTGACCCATACTAGGCTTTTGAATCATGTAATTAGGTCAAGTATTGAGTCAAATATGATTTATAGAGCCTCCACATCAAGTTGTCCTTCATGTGATTAAGTCAGCCTCAAGCCTAGGAATTCGAGCTCATCACAAGCCTATAAATACAGGAGATCGAATTCATTTGGAGACATCTCTCTCACACACGAGAAGTTCGATATCTGTTGCTGCAAGGGCAAAAGTGCGAAGTCAAGGAAGGGGTCAAAAGAAGTGCGGTTTTGGACAAGCTAAAGGATTGGAAAAAAATCGAAATTTTGGTGTTGCTCTCTCTCTCTCTCTCACGTGCCCTAGTTTGGAAGATCGAAGTCTTATTATCCTGCTGCTGCCAGTTGCTGTTGTCGAGTGAAGAATAGGTCGAAGTTGATTTTGCTGAGTGCTGTTGCCTTGAGAAGTATTGGGTCAAGATCGAACTCCTAGAAGCAAGATCAAGGTTCCAGAAGCAAGGTCAAAGTTCCAGGATTGAAGATACTGCTGCATAGTGCTGTCACTGCTGTTGCTGTTGCCAGATTGAGTTAGGATCAAAAGGAAGGTTGACTTGGTGTGGAGGAAGTCTGAGTCTTAAGAATACTATTGAAGGAAGAATTACTGACTGGGCTTTCCTCTAAAGAGGGGTTTTGCCATGGCTGCTGGCCTACATCTAGTGTCCTTGATTTATGTGATTTTCCTTTGATATTTGCTTGATGAACTAAAAGGAAAGAAGATAAGAAGAATATAATAAGAATTAAAGAACATCACAAGTAAATAACAAAAACAAGAAAATCTTTCTGCTTTTCTGATTCTCTAACAAGATAAACCATTTTCTATTTCATTTAGCTTTAGCAAACACAACTACTATGATTATGCATTTACGAAATAACAATTGAAACTTCTGTGATAAGAAGGAAAGAAAGGAGAAATTATATTAAGGCCCCATAATTCCCAAATTATGGCAATGAGACTCAAAAGTACATAAATAAACTAGATCCTAATCAACATCGGGATTAGACAAAGATAACCCAACCTTGTCAGCCACCACGAAAGAACCAATGATGAGCTTGTTAAGTTTTCTTAACCCTAGCAGCTTGGCAATTTATTAACCTAGCAGATTACACAGATCTACAGAATATAAAACACAACCAACATTTTAACATAAACAAAATAATCAGCGAAAGCAAATTCAATACACAATTCTCACAATCACATGCACACATATTTCTTCCCTTCAAATCAGTCCTCCATTTAATTATCTCAAAACTTACAAGGGCTCCCATATTGGGATAATGGCCCACTGAGGAAAATAAATACAACAATAAACTAGAACTGATCCAACTGATAAAGCCGCAGATTTGTTCTTCAATCTGCTTGGCTGATCTGGATTTCCCTTGCTGCCCCTTGCACCTTCTTTGAACCCAATCACTGAGGTGTTCTTCTCTCAATGTCTTCTGCTCACTGGATGTCTTGTTTGTGTTCTCCCTTGGCCTAACCTTTCTTTTATAAGTTAGAGTCATCGATTGAATCTACAATCCTAATCTCCATCTCCAAAATAATTGACAAATGAGATTGAATATCAACATTGCTTGAGATCAATGGTTGGGATTAATCTAATTTACTAATGCGAAAAGCCTTTTCATTTCATTAGATTAACTAACTTTTTCTTATAAGAAGAAATTACTTTAATCACTAAACAAATTGCTAAGGTTAAGGGTCTATTAGGTGACTTCACATGTTTAGATACTTGGGCCTATGTAGAAGTACCTGCCTGAGCTACTAACATCAACAGAGCTTGATGATGTCTTTTTCATATACCTAACTAATTTCCCATCTATAAATAAAGAGTCCAGGCTCTTCATTGTTATCTTCTTCCTTAAAATTATAAATATTCTTAGATATGGTAATTTTTTCTCACCTTTCAGATTCTGTTTTATTATATATCCCATGAAAGAACCAACTGTTTCCATTATTTAAAATAAGAAAGATACATATAGATGACTCGCTGATGAAGGTGCCAGAAAAGTGCCTGTGATTTGGAAAAAGCATAACATAAGCATTGTATATATAAATATAGATATCGATGACTCACAGATAAAGGTGCCAGAAAAATGCATGTGCGCTTGGAAAAGCATAACATAAGCATTGATATATAAAGGGTCCAGGTTCTTCATTGTGATCTCCTCCCTTTAAAATTATAAATATTCTAAGATATAGTGAATTGTTCTCACATTTCAGCTTTTGTTTTATTATATATCCCATGAAAAAACGAACTCTTTGTTGAATGGTGTTGTCATTGATGCCAACGTTTGTTATTGAACACTCTTAATATTTGTCTTGGTTGCATCAATTGGAAGCCCCAAATGACAAGAAACCATGGAAAGCCTTAGAAGCCCCACACTTGTTGAAGTTTATGAGGAAGAAGATCAATGAGTTTGCTCCTAAGATTACCATCAGTGGATGCTCCTCATCGTGCCGATTCCAATGGTATATGGCACGCTTTATGGCTCCTCACGGTTTGTAAAATATGCCCTTCATAAGATCAAACCCCCTCGTTGTGGTCAAAATCCCCATAAGCTAGATGATGTGGCAGCTGCGCATTTGGCCAAATATCTGTTTAATTGATGGAGTCAAAAAGAATATTTCGTTAAAGAACTTATTTAAATTCTAAAGTGAATTGTGGGCTTATTAGGGCATATTAACTAATTTCTTTTTAAGACAAAGTTGGCCCTTATATCCATTTGGGATTTTGTCTCCAAAAACAAAAATAAAAATATTTCAAATTTCAAACCCAATTGAGTTGGCTCCCTCAAATTAAGTCGACTGCCTCCCTAAAGGGATCCTTGGCCTCTATAAATTCAATGCTCCGCATTCCAAAATAATTTTTAGTATTTTACTATTTTTTTCGGGGTCCCTTGTGATCTTATAGTTGACATCTGGCTTTCCTTCATACAACTACCTCTACCAAGTCATGTTTCTTTTATCTTTCATCCATTCTCATGAGTACTAGTTGTAGGTGACATCTACAACTCTCTTTTTGTAGCCCTGTTTCAATTCAACTAGATGATTTCTCAAAAAAAAACAGTAAATCAAAGTTACCTTTTTATGATGGCCTTTCATCATGACATCAACTTCTAACATCAAAATCCTGCACATGTATAAACCATCTCCAAAACATACATTACCAAGGTTCTCTATTTCTAGCACACATATCATGGGCTTCATAACTTCTTCATGGATATGTCATAGCTTATTCTTTTAGTCAATATCAGATGTTGATTCCTTGTCTTATCTTATAGATGCATTTTCCCACGAACTGTTCTTTCATTTTCCTCACATATTGCTTTCCTTAGGTATCTTCTTTACATGGTTCTTTCAACTTAGGAACTATAATTGTCAACCACCTAAAGTTCTTCATGAGGTCATATTATGTTGATTTCATCTTGTCAATATGTAGAAGAGTTCAAGACACATTATCTGCTTACCTTCATGCATCTTTCTAATGGAAGAGATTTTTCTTCTTCAATCATGCTCATGAGATAGAGCATTCTATTTGCAACCATATGATGACATGACTTTATTTATTTATCAAATACATGCAACCATGTTTTTGTGGTGTCTTATGATCACCCTTGCTTAATATTAGGCCATAAAATGAACAAGAAATAAAATTTACTCTAAATGCAGTTTGGTCTAAATGTAGCTATTCTAGCATGACAATATCATATGGTGTTAGTTCTAATGAGAAAAATCAGTATGCAATGCATCCTACTCTAACATGCATATCATTTTAGGCAAAAACTAAGTGTAATCATAGAGCCAGTGCAACCAACAAATCATTAGATCAATATAAACATGCCTGCCTATATGATTATTCATGCAATAGATCCGAAAGCGAACATAGATACAATCGCATGAGGGATGATGCGAGTGGGAGGTGGGAAAATATGATATCCATGTGACATAGAAAGGAATCCTAAATGAGGGAAAACAAGTCAATCTAGAAGTGTGGAGCCTCTCTTCTAAGGATAGGATAGAAGAATGAATGTTCAAACTCAAGAAATCCCTATCATAATCATTGCTCATAATGTTATGCTTAGTGGATGCCACAAAGTCATTATGTGAGGGAAAAGGGGACCGAGGAAAAGAAGAGGCACAACAAACAGGTTGCGCAATGTGAAGGACATCATACTCAGGAGGGGGGAAGGGTTCATCAATACTAGTAATGGTATGAGAACGGGCAAGACAAGGACTCATGGATAATGTAACTATGTCATTGGGATCTTGGAGAAAGCATGGGAAAGTAAGGCCTTTGTCAGTGTCATCATCAATGTGATAAATGAGGCCCGCTAATTCCAATAAACATTCTTCACGCACGGGAAAATTGTGAGTAATGTCCTGGAGAAAAGAGGAACCAATTTCAACCACATTTTCCTTGTCAGTATCATAAATTTGTAGAAATTTGCTGAATAATGATCAATTATTCACCGAGACTATCCTGATCACATACAATTCGAATTTATATGCAACACATAATCTCTTCCACTCAGATCATCAAACATGCGGAAATAAAATCAAGCGATAACACATCAAATCAACATACACATTAACACAGTATGTATGGGGAAAGCTTATAGCTGAAAACCCCGCAGCTATTGTGTATATTATAATGGAGAAATCATGTAACAAACTCAGTACAATACTCCTCACAAGTACTCAGTACTTTCTCATAAAGTTACCCACAATCTAGCTCAGTTTTGAATAGGTTACTGGTTCAAAACTCACCGCCAATTGCCTTGCCTCTATTGCGTGTTTCAATGCTATGGGATGGCCTCTTTATATAGATAAACCACCAGCCTGAACTGCGCAATCCTCATGGGCTTACTCCACCTATCTGTGTGTTGCAAATAGCAACAGTATAGTCACAACCGATAGCTAACTCCACCCTTTCATCTACCTCTTTCACTGGTCTCCACTGAACTGATCATGCACTGTAGTGAACTGATGTGTTCTTGAGTTGAATAATGAGTTACTAATTAATGAATTAAATAATATTTAATTCACTACACTCATAACTAATTGATTAGCTAGTTAAACTAATCTCAACTAGTTCAACTAAAATAAACAGAACACAACTCCACTATATGTCTCATTAACTCCACCAAACTTCTGCCACTGAAGTCCTAACTGAAGTCAACCATGCATGTGCCATCAAACCCTTGGGAATCACGTGATTCCTCTGTCAGATGCATGAGCCACTTCTGTAGCTCGAACTGAAGTGCTCCAAGAGAGTAAACTGAAGTTTATAGTCTAAATATTATTAAGGGTAAATAATATTTGACTTCCCTATTTTTAGGAGAAGCAGTCTAAAAATAGCCTTCGACCTCTTCGACCTAAAAAATAGAGTCTCATCTATTTTTACCAACATGACCAATGCTCCAAGAATCTCAAACTGGAATCCCCGAACCATGCTCCATATGTCTAAAAATAGACATAGTCTAAAAATAGACTTTGCGCCAGAATTTGCCTGCTGGCCCACTTAGTGAAGGCGACTTCATTTCACTAAGCTCCATCATCTTGCTGCATTTTCAACACTCCCTCTCAGCAAGATATGGATTATCTGCAACCCCTATCCTGCCTCTGTGGAATTCGAACTTGCTCCCGGTGAGCGCCTTCGTCAGGATGTCGGCATCCTGATCCTCCGTGGGAACATATGAAAGCATCATGATTCTCCGCTGAACACAATCTCTGATATGATGATACCAATCCGTGAAGCCATGCCGCCTCAACTGATCCTCCTGTCTGTACCATGAACCATATCCCGATGTGCCTCTAATATAGCGCAATACATGCTTGCCTGCCTTCCAACAGAGCTTGGTAGGCTTAACCATAGCTTGCGAAAGCTGGTTAACTGCATAGCATATATCGGGTCGTGTATTGACCAGATACATAAGCGACCCCACCAACTGTCGATAGACAGTGGCATCCACTACCTCCGCTGAAGTAGCATCCTCCTTCCTCCAACCACCAGGAAGAGGAGTGTCAACAAGCTTGCAGCCTTGCATGTTGAACCTCTCCAGAATCTCCCAGGCATACTTGCCCCGAGAAACAAACAGTCCTCCGCTGTGCTGCCAAATCTCCAATCCCAGGAAATAATGAAGGATGCCCAAGTCCTTCATCTCAAACTCTCGTGCAAGATCCTCCTTGCATGAAAGTATCAACTGCTCATCGCCAGTCAAAATCAGATCATCTACATACATTACGATGATCAACAGCTTCCCCTCCACCACAATCTGGTACAAGTTTGGATCCGCCTCACTCTTGGAGAATCCAAGCCCGGTGAAGTAGCTGTCTATCCGAGTGTACCAAGCACGAGGTGCTTGCTTCAGCCCGTACAGTGCTCTCTTGAGTCCGCACACATGCGACTCACTGCTGAAGATCTCAAAACCTTCAGGCTGCTCTATGTACACCTCTTCCTCAATAACTCCATTGAGGAACGCAGTCTTCACATCCATCCGATGAATGTGCCACCCCATCTGCGCTGAGAGAGCAAGGATCGTCCGTATGGAAGAGTACCTTGCGACAGGTGCAAAAGTCTCCTCATAGTCAATCCCCTCGATCTGTGAGAAGCCACGGGCGACAAATCTCGCCTCGTACTTCTCCACACTCCCGTCAGCCGCCTGCTTCACTTTGTAGATCCATCGCGAACCTACAACTGATTTCCCAACCGGTCTTGGGACAATCTCCCATGCATCACCATGACTCAATCACATTCTTCACTATGGCACGAACTGCGGCTCCTCCACAAACTCAAAGTATATAGGATGGTCGATCGTCGTCTCCCCTAGTTGACAGCTGGAACCGGCAATGAACCGCAACGCCTCTCTGTCTGCGCTGTGCTGTAGGTGGTCCTACAACCTTCTCTGCATCTCGAGCCAGTCGCTCAGCTTCTGTAGTGCGCATGCTCCCTCTGATGGTTGGCGCTGCATGGGTGGTTTCTTCCACCTCCCGAACTTCCTCTTGTGGCTGATCCACATCCGGAAGCTCCTCCTTAGGAACTAACAGCTCCTCATCTGCATGCAAGTGTAGCTCCCTCTCAAGCGAACACTGCATGGCTTTCTCCTCCCGAAATTTTATATCCCGTCGCACAACAGTCTTGCGACTGTCTGGCACATACACCCGATAGTTGTGAGGTGTATCAGTGTACCCCACAAATATTCCAACCTCAACAGTTGGATCCAGCTTCCTTCTCGCATCCTTTGTCACATGCATGTAGACAGGAGAACCAAAAATCCGCAAATGGGAAATATCAGGCCTCTTGCCAAAATAAGCCTCCTCCGGTGTACTCATGCCAAGAACCTTGTGAGGACAACGGTTCTGCACATACACTGCTGTATTGCATGCCTCACCCCACAAGTGAAGGGGTAGGCCCTGATCATGCAACATCGCCCGTGCAGCACCCACGATCGTTCTGTTCTTCCGCTCAGCCACCCCGTTCTGCTGTGGGTTATGGGGTGCGATGAGCTCTCTCCGAATCCCTTCTGCGCTGCAGAACTCCTTGAATTCAGCCGAGATGAATTCACCACCGTTATCACTCTTTAGAGCAATCACCTTCTTCCCCGACTCCTTCTCGACCAGTGCTTTAAACTCACAGAACTTCGCGAATGTATCGCTCTTCTTCTTCATGAAGAAGATCCAGCACTTTCGAGAGAAATCATCAACAAAGATCACATAATACCTGTGCTTTGCTGTCGAAGCAACTGAGAAAGGACCACACACGTCTGTGTGAACTCTTTCAAGGATCGTCGTGGCGCGACTATCCTTCTCGTGAAAGGTGGCTTTCACATACTTCCCTAAAGTACACCCCTTGCACTGATCTGACTGCGCAAGAGTGCCCTTAGGAAGTCCAGTAGAAATCTGCTGCAGAATCTTCAAAGCTCCATGGTGAAGGTGGCCCAATCTCCTGTGCCACAGCTCGCCCTCATCATCCCGGCTCACCACTTCTCCCGCCTTGCATGCCATAGCTGCGCAGCCATATACCTGCAACTGATAAAGGTTCTTGGTTCGAACCCCTATCTTCCGGGTCTCTCCAGTAGTCTTACTGCGCAGGAAGGCTTTTCCTTCGCCGAAGACCACATCATACCCCTTATCCTCCAACATCGCCACAGAGATCAAGTTCTTCTTCAATCCAGGTACATGCATGACATCCTTCAGTACAAACGGTTTACCAGACTCCCTCTAAAAGGATATGGTACCGATACTAGTCGCATTATATCTACCATCATCGCCCATCTCGATGTGCACACCCAAATCTTTGTCCTCCAGATCTGAGAACAAATCCCGATCTCCCGTCATATGAAATGACGCACCGTTGTCCAAGAACCATACCGATCCCAGCACACTTGAAACCAAGCATGCAATCAGTGAAAAGTCAAGCTCGAACTGTGAAGCCAAAGCTTCTCCATCTGCAGATCTTCCCGCTTGCTTGTTCTTCATCTTCTTTGGACAATTGGTAGCATAATGTCCGTGATCATGGCAGTGAAAACACTTCACTTTCGCCATATCCTGCTTCTTGCCCTTTGCACCAGAATGAGAGGTTTTCTTACCCTTCCCCTTCTTTGCTTTGGCAACCAAAGCGCAGTTTTCTTCATCAGCTCCCTTTGATGAAGATCCATCTCGAGTAGTCCTTATCTCCTCCTGCATGAGATCCGCCCAAAGGCGCTCCCATCCCGGCAGCTTCTCCCGACCATTGACACTATCTTGATATGAGTGCCAAGCCTTCGAAAGACCAAGGAGAGCCAGGTCGACCATGTCCTCGTCTTCGACAGTCACCCCCACACTTCCCAGCTCATCTTTGCATTGAGTGAACTTCGTGAGGTATTTGGCGATACTGCCGCCTTTCTCCATCTTGATGTTCCTGAGCTTATCTTTGAGCGCCAGCTTCCTTTGGTCGCTCTTACTCTGGAATAGATCCGTCAAAGCTTTCCACATTAAATATGGAGTAGCCTTTCCATGCAAGCTGGATACAATATGATCCTTGACGCCCTCCAACAGGATCCTTCGACACTTCGCCATCTTCTTTTGCCATGCATCGACTTCAGCAGGATCAGTGGGATTTTGGACATCCGTATCTACGAACTCCTTAAGACCATTATCTTCTAATACTGCCTCCATGCGATCCTTCCATGCAACATAATTCGAACTGCCTTCAAGAGCATATTTGAGTCGCAAACCGTTGAAAGACATTTTCAACACTGGCACCAAGAAAACAAAACTGCTGCAAAATTTCGAATTCCACCTCAAATCTCAACCGCTCTAGATCCGTGAGAACAAATTATTTCTAGCACAGAGATTGACTGCAAGGGGCATTTACCAGACCTTTCACTTTCCGAAGAAAGATGAATCCGGAGGTTACCTGGCCCGCATGCAGACTCTGTCTATCGAAATAAGTTTGTAATCACTGTGATGATCAATCTCTGCTTCAATAGCCCGATACCATGTAGAATTTATTTAATAATGGATCAATTATTCATCGAGACTATCCCGATTGCATACAATTGTACTTGAGAAAATACAATCTCTTCCACTCGCATCATCAAACATGCGGAAATAAAATCAAGCGATAACACATCAAATCATCATACACATTAACACAAACATGTATGGGGAAAGCTTACTCCTCAACACTCGCACTTTCTCATAAACTTACTCACAATCTAGCTCAGTTTTGAACAGGTTACCGGTTCAAAACTCACCGCCAATTGCCTTGCCTCTATTGCTTGTTTCAATGCTATGGGATGGCCTCTTTATATAGATAAACCACCAGCCTGAACTGCGCAATCCTCATGGGCTTACTCCACCTATCCGTGTGTTGCAAATAGCAACAGTATAGTCACAACTGATAGCTAACTCCACCCTTTCATCTACCTCTTTCACTGGTCTCCACTGAACTGATCATGCACTGTAGTGAACTGATGTGTTCTCGAGTTGAATAATGAGTTACTAATTAATGAATTAAATAATATTTAATTCACTCCACTCATAACTAATTGATTAGCTAATTAAACTAATCTCAACTAGTTCAACTAAAATAAACAGAACACAACTCCACTATCTGTCTCATTAACTCCTCCAAACTTCTGCCACTGAAGTCCAACTGAAGTCAACCATGCAAGATGCCATCAAACCCTTGGGAACCACGTGATTCCTCTGTCAGATGCATGAGCCACTTTTGTAGCTCGAACTGAAGTGCTCCAAGAGAGTAAACTGCTGTTTAGAGTCCAAATATTATTAAGGGTAAATAATATTTGACTTCCCTATTTTTAGGAAGGCAGTCTAAAAATAGACTTCGACCTCTTCGACCTAAAAAATAGAGTCTCATCTATTTTTACCAACATGACCAATGCTTCAAGAATCTCAAACTGGAATCCTCGAACCATGCTCCATATGTCTAAAAATAGACTTTGCGCCAGAATTTGCCCGCGGGCCCACTTAGTGAAGGCAACTTCATTTCACTAAGCTCCATCATCTTGCTGCATTTTCAACAAAATCGGGTCATTCTCGAAATGATGGTTGATATCCCATTTTCCCTCGTTCATATAGAGGAATTCAGAAATGTTGATATCACGGGTATCCACAATAACCATATCCTCTAGTGTCCTTTCTTGAATGTGAGGTCCTACTTCATCACATTCATCTTTGTGGATTTCAATGGGGTCTGTTATTGCTTGCTGCCTACACCTACCTACAACTAGCGGGAAAAGCCTTTAACCCCACAAGGTGTGGTTGGTGGCAAGGAACTCAGAGAAGGGGTGTCACTTATTCCCAACTCTCTCCGTTTAAGCTATCTCCTAGGTTAGCTAGGGAGGGTGGTCCTTAAAGAAAAACTAAGTTAAAGATGTGAGTTTTCTAGGAGAATATTAGAGTGAGATTGGATTACTTTTGAAGATTCATGAGCATTTAACCAGTGCGTTTACAAATAACGTGCTCAAAAGTAAAAGAAATGCTCAAAGAGATGAGAACATAGTAATCCTGAAATGGAAACAAAAGTCTGTTAGTACAAGATATCAGAAATGCTCTCAAGATAAATAGATTTATGAATCAAAGCATGAGAAACTATCTTGCTCATAAGGAAACAATTAGTGTTTTACTTTTGGAAAATGTAAATGAGATGATAGAAAAACTCAAATGTTAGACCAAGATCACAACATGCAATTAAATTTGCAACACCAAATAAGGGTATTTGCCACTGAAACGAGATATATCAATCATCCATAAGCATAATGATCATTAAAATGACAACATGCAATGAAGTTGCAAAAGTAAGCAAATTTCCAAGTACCATAGAATTAAACTTGTTGCAAAATTTAAGGAATTAAGATGCTTGCATTCAAAGTGTTTCTTGAGATAACATTTGCATGTGAATCTTTAAACCGTTAAGATAGCAAAAACTTTGGGAACTTTGCAAGTAAATGTGATGCGATAGTGCTCTTGGTTTATTTTATTAATTAGTTTTAAAGCAAAGTTACAATTGAACTCTAATCCTCAGATCTCACCCTCACCCAAATATTTGGATCTCACAGTGAAGAGTCCATAGAGGTAGAGGGTCCCTAAAACGTCTATTGAATATTCAACCAACTTAAGTTGCAGGTAAATTTTAGAGATGTAAGTCTAGTATGAAAAGTGAAATGCCCAAATGATATGAAAGTGAGTTTGCAAGTGCTATGTAAAAGATGGAGATGATTCAATTAAATATGCTTCATAGTTAGAACAATAACTCAAGTTGCCAAAAATTGAAAGTGCTATGCTTCTTTACTTGTAGTATATTGTGAAACTTATCCAAATGAGAAATAGATCACAAAACATAAGTAAGTGATGGCAAATGAGATTGCAAATTAAGAAATTAAAGGACTATGCGATTTGTGTTACTTCCCATTAGAGCATGCATATGTGATGTGAAAGAAAACGGAAATGTCAAAACCACTAAGTGAATCCATCTACAAATTCTCTTCTTTGAAATGGAGAGATAGGGATGCCAATGGGTAAAATCCACGCTCCCACAACAAAAACATAAATTTTATTAATTTTACAAGAATGAAATGACCATGAGGCCTTTTCTAAACCAAGGAAAGTCTTTACAAATATTGAGACCATAGAATTTTCCTCGGCGAGAATTTAAAAAAAAAAAAACTCAAAAGAATTCAAACTTTACAAAAGGAGAAGAGAAGCTAAGCCCCTTCAATTCCCACAACCAAAGAAGAGAGAGTTATCCTCCTCATTTGAAATTCGTAGCCCAAATTTCCTGCAACAATTTGTTAGTAATTTCCAATAGTTGTCCACTCAAGCTGTCACAAGAAAAAGTTCGGAAAGAGCGCTACAAAACCAATCAAATATTATATAGATAAAATTACAAAATATTGCACAACAATTTACAAAGGGCTAAGCCAAAGAGTTCGAGTAAACTCTCCTCTTTGCTTAGTCATCTTCAAGCTCTTAGATAGCAAATGAAAGCAATGAAGTATAATGTTTTAAAAGATAATCAAATTTAGAAGTATTCGGCTTGTATACAAGCTATGTACCAAAACCCTTGCAAAACCACTTTGTAAGATAAGACTATGAAGGTTGAAAGAACAAATGAGAGCTCCTTTGATAATGTATCAAGAGTGGGTTGGTCTCTCCAAAGACTTCCCCCAACACTTGATTCTTTGATCCCAACAAGATGTTCTCTTTACAAAACTTCAATCAAGAATTAGTTCCATATAGATCTAACAGTAAACAATGATACGAAACTCTAGAGATTTATTTGAAACCAACTATAGCATTCTATACCTAGAGCATACTCCTCAATCAAATGTCAATGTAAGATAGCTCTACATTAACAAATCTACAAGAGCATATGGAAACAAATTAGATCAAAGCATGAGTAAAAGGAATTATACCAATGATCAACAATTCATCACACTCCAAAAGGAGGAACACCTCATGAATGAAACCCCAAAGTCTTTATTGATATTTCTGAAAGTGTACAAGGCATCAGCGTTTCTTTCAGAATACAAGGCAGCAGCGCTTCCGCAAGCACAATAGCTAGTAAACAATATACAATATGAGAACCCATGGCTCCATTACATAGAAATTTGGGAGCAAATCCTAATAAAGAACCATATGCCAAGTGGTGAGAGGGAAGAGATTTCAAGGCAAATTCGAATTTGGTAAGTGGAGCTCCAATGCCAAGTGTAAAATTCGAATTCTGGCAAGTGGACATCATTTTCTTCTTCCCTTATGTGCCAAATTTGAATTTTATGATGGAATGACATGTGTATATGGTTGGTAACCCATGTGGGGACATTTTCCCACAAAAATCTCCACCAAATATTCTCCCCAAATCCTCCCAAATATGCACTAACTTCACAAATTCGAATTTCCAAGTAAGCAACTCTCATTTAATGCCGGAAATTCAATTTTATTTGAGCACGTCTTTTCCTTGATTTTAGAAGTCCACATCATCTTGGGACTTCACTTTAACTCCTCCATAATTTTCCACCTCATTTAACATGTGTGGATATTTATTTTTCTCCATTTATTTAAAATTGGAGGAAAAACTCAATTGATTATTAACTCCTGGTAGGGAGATGAAAATTAACCAAGTAAAAAAAAACCTCCCAGAGTAATACTTACTTGTTGGCAAGGTCCTAGGCTACCTAGGCCTGTTACAGACTCAATACTGACTCAAAACTCATTATTACTAGCATCACTTATTACAATTCCCCGTAGGGCGTGGAGTCTGGGTACAAGAGAAAATGATAAGAAGTAGAAGTAGAGTTTAAAAACTTTGTTGAACTGATGATATCCAATAGTACAAATGTCTTCTGGTTCATCCTTGGGCATGGAGTCTTCTCATTATCATCAGGGTCAACATTTTGGTGCCGTTGCCGGGGACAAGTCTTCTTGCGCCTGGGAAAACGACTTAACTTTTAGTTTTGGCATATTTGAATTTTAGATTTAGATTCTTGCTCAAGTGGTGACTCCACTCAATCCTAATTTTGCAAGAGTTTCTACTAGGAGAAATTCAAGTGGTCTAGTTAGCCCCTCTCCTGATCCTGAAAGGGTTTTCAGAGAGAGGTTAAATAGACTTTCTCATAGTAGAGCTCTTGCTAGTCTTGGGCAAGAGGCTATTTCTGACATTCATTTGCTGTTTCAAAGACAAGTTGAGTCTAACATCATGAATGATCTTTTTGCTCCTTGTAACTTTACTAACATTAATGGCTATCCTCACAATATCCCTGAAAATGCTATTGAAAGGTTGCCTTCTTTTCAAGGTAACAATGCCATTAGCGCTGCATCACATGTGAAGAACTTTAATGTTTGCATCTTTAAGTGGTGTAAAGTTACTAACTATGAGGATGTAAAGATGAGGCTTTTCGTTCTCTCTTTGGAAGAGGATGCTCTTGATTGGTTCACTGAGCAACCTGCTAACTCGTATGATTCTTTACAAGTGATTGGTAATGCTTTCATGGGAAAGTATGGAGAGAGTCGGGAATAGGTGACAACCCCTTCTCTGAGTTCCTTGCCACCAAGCACAACTTGTGGGGTTAAAGGCTTTTCCCGCTAACTGTAGGTAGTTGTAGGCGACAAGCGATAACAGGGTCTTCATTCATACCAATTCCCAAATCAAGATCCTTCAAAAATTCTTCACTTGCTTGGTCATCTTGATTTTCCTCAAAATCATCCTTATTGCCAGGCAAGTAAGACTGCTCTTCTTCCCTCTTCTCTTGAAGAACAATAGCTAAGGTATTTGTTACTTGAGTTTGGTATAATGCTTCTAGGAGGAGAGCATCAGCAGGATTCTTGTTATATTCACTTTTCATTTTATAGAGCTTCTCCTCGTGTTCATATAAATGGAAGAATAAGTCTTTAACATTATATTCCCCTACTAACTGCTTGCATGACCTACTATATTCTTCCATTCTTTCTTGCAGGATTTGGTGGCTTTCAGGATCAAACTCTTTGTCATCCTCCTTAGAGGAGATGTTTCCCACCTCATTGCCATCGACTTTCAATTCTACAATCGACATTTCCTCATTATCCTTGCTTTTTGGATCATCTTGGTCATCCAAATCCTCATTGGGTAATGAGCCATATTTTTCTTTGATCTTGTGAGATAAGGAATTGAATGCGCCAGTATAATAAGCAAGCTCAGAGAAGAGATAATTTGTATGGATTTCTTCATACTCTTGCTTTATGCTGTGGAGGTTTAACCTGCTCTTGTTATAGAAATTTAGTGTGAATTGTTTGTTCTCATGCTCTATCATATGATCACAAAGCTCAACCCACAAATTTAATCTTCCCCATAGGCTTTGGACATCTTCGGGGCTAATCTCATGAATACTTTCCTTATCACAATCAACCATTTTTCATGGCATATAAAACCAAAATGGAGTTGCCCAGGGTGAATCTAAGTGCCTTGATAGATGCCTTCTTCACCCTACAAGCATTAATATTTAAAGCAAAATGAAGAACTTTGGCTTTGTTCTTCCAGTGGAGTCGCTAGGAATGATGTCTATATTGTTGTATGGGGTACAAGACACACGTATTGTCTCCCCGACAACAACGCCAAAATGTTACCACTTAAACTAGCAGGGGTCCTGGGAGGGGTTCCTATAGAGCAACTACTAGGTCAATGGGTAATAGTATTGTCACCTCAACTAAAGCTCCCTCCTCTTTACGGACTTTCTCCGATGGGACGAGTCCCAGTATTTAGGGATTTCACTAGGAGAAATATACCAATGGTGTATAGGCAGTGATTCCAAGAACCTATTCAAAGGAGAGACTTTAATGATAGGGATTGCTTGTTTTAGAAGCAAAATGAATAACCCTCCAAGAAGGGCTAGAAGGAGACTTAGACCTAGGGTTGAGGAGTATCTCTTGGTAAGAAGTGCCCTAGACCTAAGAATCCTAGAAGAATAGGGTTTCTAAGCAATCCTTATGAAATTGGAGTGACAAGGCTGCGGGACCACATAGAAGCCCTTGTGGACCTATTATCTACAATTTTGTCTACAGTCCGAGGAAGAAATGTACACATTTTTTTAAAGATCAAAGTCATTAACCAACATAAATATGTCATTGTAAACCTAATTTTTTCAGGTTTGATTTTAAATGATGCTAGTATGACCATTTAATTATGTAACAACACAGCCTCTGATTTTGGAAAAGGATTTCATCCTAGGAAGTTTTTTAACCTCCCCGAAATAAGTGTGCTTGTAAACACGCTTAATCGGTAGAGCTTTTCTTCCAGCTATAACCCCAAAGTTAGGATAACATTTGTTGACAAAGTTGGTTATGATGATGCTATCATCATTGGTGCTTATCAATCTGGATCCTTTCTTATATGAATATTTCAACTTGAGATTATCTTGTTGAGTCATTATGAATACCTCCCTAGTTAAGAGGGAGTGTTGGAGAATGTAACTAGTGTCAATCTTCATATTGTAATATAATCTATCATTGATGTATTTATTATATTTAGTTATAGTCAAAGCTTGTTCTTCATGTTTATAGAGTCAAAAGTTAACAAGAAATTATTTTGAGTCAAATAAAAATGTACTTGATTCATGTCCCATTTGCACATTTGTAAGAAAAGTATTCTGAATTTTATATTGAGTCAAAGACCACCAAAATGGTCAAAGTCACGAAAACAACTCCTCTTCAACTTCGAATAGACACCTAGAGGCCGCGGCAAGATCTTAGAGCTCCTTCACCTTAGACAAGTTGCACTTGTGATGTGCCAAATGAGGTCTTAACTCTCTTATATGTTCTTATGGGGAATGACTAGTCCTCTTCTAGGGCTCTCCTAAAGCAAAGCCGACTTGGAATTTTGCCAATTTAACCCATTGCACAAATAAAAAATTCTGTCTCTGATTTGACAAAGTCTCCCTTGGTTTTCTTAGCAGCCCCTTGCTCCATTAAGGGTGTCACACATGTTCCAATGGTCAAATCATCAAAATAAATTTTGGTTTCATGCCCCCCACTTTGGGTACAAAACTCATCTCTTGGGTACTTAGCCGAAAAATGACTTTTGTGGTGCTAACTCACACAAGCCCAATACCTAGGGCTGTGGAGTACCTCCCAAGCTAGAAATATCAACATTTTAATCTGATACTATCTGAGAAAGATTGTTTGGTTTTCCCCCTTGTGGGGTTTTTCCGTGGCTTGGAGCCTAATTTTTGTGTCTCTTTCTTCTTTGTGATCTCTATATTTTCCCGGAAGACTGAATAATTGTATAACTGCTTGATGAAGAAAACTTAACAAGTAATAAGAAGAATGATAATATTGACAAGTAATTATCAAGAAAGAGAAATCAATCATAATCTACATTCTACTTGGTTTCTGAACATGGTTTCAGAGTTAAGGTGAAGGAAGGAAGATCACACTCTTGAAGACACCATTGAAGTAGCAACTCTCCCTCACTTGAAGACATCTTTGAAAGGATCCTCTTGTAGTAGCTGCCCCTCAAATTCACATTCCTCCAAGTCTCTGTGTCTAACACTTCTAATCTAATGACATCTATTTGCAAGGAAAGCAACCAGCTTGAAGGTGCATCCGACTTTAATGCTTGGAAAAAGAGGACTGATTTAGTCCTAAGAGAAAATGAAGTCATAGAATTCGTTGAAGGCAAAGTTCCACCACTAGATAAAAACAATGCTCAGGAAGTGGCCAAATACAACGAGGGAGAAGTTAGACCTCAAAGGATTCTATTTGAATCCATCAAAGATCATCTCATTACCTTAGTTTCAGAATTGTCTACATCCAAAGAAGTTTATGATACTTTGGTGAAATTGTACTCCATCAACCCAACAGGTCACAAGATATCCTTGCGAAATCAACTCTATCAAACAAGGATGACAAAAGAAGATACTATAGCTTCATATTTCATGAAGATATTGAAGATTAAAGACCATCTTCAAGAAGTTGGTAGGCATATATCTGCTGCTGAAATGATTACCGTTGTAAACAATGCTTTACCTATAGAATGAGATGGCTTTGCTGGAGGCATTTATGCCAGAAAAGAAACTCCTACTTTTGAAGAATTACGGGCCAATCTACTCTAGAAGAAACAAGACTAAAGGCAAATACTCAACCTGTCAGTGAGGACTCTCAAGCCTTTACAATTAGATCAAAGAAGAAATTTGAAAAGAAAAGAAAAATGGATGTAGCAGAAACAAAGACGTCGAAAATCTAATGCTTTGGTTGTCATGAATATGGGCACTACAAGACTGATTTCCCTAAGAATCCTAAGAACAACAAGAGGAAGGAAAGACATGAAGCATCAATAGCTGAAGACGAGGAAGCTCCAAAGAAACCGAAGGAAGAAAATCCCAGGGATCTCTACTATTGAAGATCATTATGGCTGGTGTAACTTGCATTCATCCTTACACCAGGTTTGAAGTTTACTTTTTTCATAGAATATAGTCAACATAATCATTAAGGTTAGTATATGTGGATTTGCAAATAGAAGTCTGTTTAGAAGGAAGCTCTCACAGTAGCATCATTGAAAAAAGGTCTAGCAAAAATATCATAGAAAGCAGTTGCATGGTAGATACCTTTGAAGAGAAGCTGGTTGATGACAAAAGCTATCTACATCTTGACTACAGATGTGGGAATTGGAATATATAAGTTTGGCATGAAGGAGCAAGCATCATTTCTTATCCCAGTGCATCTCATCATAGGAGAAGAACATCTAATTTGGCCGCAGCCTATAGAAGCCAATCTAAAAGTGAAGAGATGGACAAATTCTTGGTGGTTTGTCTCTTGTGATCTGATTGTATCGAGATTAGACAGAGTGTTGGCCTAATTTAGAAGGCAGTTCTGGGCATAAGTTTGGACAAAATTCTCTGTGTACGAACCGTATTTATTTTTGTGCATTGCAGGTAGGACATCTCTCTGTTCTCAAGGGCCAAGAGACTTAGAAGGGAGTTGGATCCAGGCCGCATTCACCTAGAGCAGTAACAGAGGAATAAAAGACCTGAGGTGGAAGAAAAGCACAGGATTTAAGGAGGTTTAGAGGCCGAGAATAGGGCTGAAGTACTGCTGTACAGGTGCCCTAACCAGGGCCGAGAAACCTCAAGGATATGCTCAGGACTGAGACTTACAAAGGCAGAAGAAGGTTGTTGTTCAAATGTATGTTGTGTTGTCTTTCCAAGGTGATGGATGCTAGGTGACGTAGGTCCAATTTGGACTGTGCTATAGCAGTTTGTGTACAGGTCTTATAGGGCTGTTAGAAGTTGCTTGTAGAAGCCCTAGTACAATGGAAAAAAGGGTATATTTGTCACTATGTGTGGAAAAACTAGTGGAAACTTTTGGAGGAGCTACAGGGCAGCCAAGAGGGCTAGTTATAAAGCCCTAGTTCATTGAGATGCAAACAAGTCATCTTTTGTGATAAGAGGGCAACCTCTAAGCCCTTAGTTTGGTAAAAAGATGATTGTCGAGAAACTTCGATTTCATGGAAGATTCTAGAGCATGGTGTTGGTAGGAGCCAAAAAGCTACAATAGATCTCCATGGAAGAACATGTAGCTGATGTAAGGGAAGTATGAGTATTTCTGATACAAGCTTGGGCTTGTAAATATTTCCTCCTTGTTTGAGAGGGAGTGGGGATGGATTTATCCTCCCAGATTAAGAGGGAGTGAGGTTGGACACATGGTTCTCCTTGTGTCATGTACTGTGACAGATTAGGATTAACATCGTAAGGCAAGTGCATGGACACAGATAAGGAGAATGGTGGATTGGATAAGTGTCTTGGGTAGACATTCTTGAGGCAAGTACATGGACTTGGATAAAGAATGATGCAGAGGATAGTGATTTCCTTGAAGGAAATGGTCTGGTGAAGGACATACTTAGGTGATCCTAGGTGGAGTATGTGCCTTGGGGTGTCCAATGGGATGCCTCCCAACATTGTGCTTTGATCTTGTGGAGAGATAGAGCGTACCTGTCAAGGCCTTGGTATTGTGACAATGTTGGCTATGATGATGCTATCATCATTGATGCTTATCAATCCGTTGAGTCATTATGAATACCCCCCTAGTTAAGAGGGAGTGTTGAAAAATTTAACTAGTGTCGGTCTTCATAATGTAATATAATCTATCATTGATGTATTTAGTATATTCTTTTACTATATTTATTTTTAGTCAAAGCATGTTCTTCATGCTTATAGAATCAAAAGAGTAAAAAAAATATATTTTGAGTCAAAGAAAAATGTACTTGATTCATGTCCCATTTGGACATTTGTAAGAAAAGTATTCTCAATTTTATATTGAGTCAAAGTCCACCAAAATGGTCCAAAGTGATGGATGCTAGGTGATATAGGTCCAATTTGGATAGTGGTATAGTAGCTTATGTACATGTGTTAAAGGTCTGTTAGAAGTTGCTTGTAGAAGCCCTAGTATAGTGGAAAAAAGGGTAGATTTGTCACTATATGTGGACAAACTAGTGGAAACTTGTGGAGGAGCTAGAGGACAACCAAGAGGGCTAGTTAGCAAGCCCTAGTTCATTTAGCTACAAAAAGGTCATCTTCAGTGATAAGAGGGCAGCCTCTAAGGCCTTAGTCTGGTAGAAAGATGATTGACGAGAAACATAGTTTTCATGGAAGATTCTAGAGCATGGTGTTGATAGGAGCCAAGAAGCTAAAACAATCTCTATGGAAGAACATATAGCTGATGTAAGGGAAGTATGAGTACTTCTGACACAAGCTTGTGCTTGAAGATATCTACTCACTATTTGAGAGGGAATGAGGATGGATTTCTCCTCCGAGGTCAAGAGGGAGTGAGGTTAGACACATGGTTCTCCTTGTGTCATGTACTGTGACAGATTAGGATTAACACTCTAAGTCAAGTACATGGACATGGATAAGGAGAATGGTGGATTGGATAAACATCTTGGATAGAAATTCTTGAGTCAAGTACATGGACTTGGATAAAGAATGGTCCGGGGGACAAAGATTTCCTTGAAGGAAACGGTCCAATGGAGAACATACTCCGGTGATCTTAGGTGGATTATGTGCCTTGGAGAGGCAGTGTGGTGTCCCATGGAATGTCTCCCAACATTGTGCTCTAATATTGTGGAGAGATAGAGCATCCCTGTCAAGGCCTTGGTATTGTGACAATGTTGGTTATGATGATGCTATCATCATTGATGCTTATCAATCTGGATCCTTTCTTATGAATATTTCAACTTGAGATTATCTTGTTGAGTCATTATGAAGACCTCCCTAGTTAAGAGGGAGTGTTGGAGAATGTAACTAGTGTCGATCTTCATATTGTAGTATAATCTATCATTGATGTATTTATTATATTTATTTATAGTCAAAGCTTGTTCTTCATGTTTATAGAGTCAAAAGTTAACAAGAAATTATTTTGAGTCAAAGAAAAATGTACTTGATTCATGTCCCATTTGGACATTTGTAAGAAAAGTATTCTGAATTTTATATTGAGTCAAAGACCACCAAAATGGTCAAAGTCTGCCCTCGGAACAAGTCGGCTTGGGCCTCCAAGAGTCACCTATTCGACCTCTTGGACAGCTATATATTAGAGGTAAGTTCGACCCAATTGAAGATCATCCATTCAACCAACAAGATACATCTGAAATCAGTTAAGAAGAGGAGTCAAAGCAAGTCAAATTTTGACCTTGGGGCAGCTCGCACGTGTGACTGATTTTTCTGTGTAAAGGGACGAATTTTTTGATGTTTCCACGGCCATATTTCGGCCTCCTACTGCAGGTCTGAAATTTCTAAACATTGACAAGATTTGGACAGTTTGACTATCATTGACTTTGACTAGAGTTGACCATATTTGGAGGTGACTTGGAAGAAGGTTGGACTTGACATTTTGGTGGTAGTTTTGGGTCTTGGTCTTGGTCTTGGAATTGGAAATATCTTTTTGATCTGATTCTATATGAGAAGGATTGTTGGGTTTTCCCCCTTGTGGGGTTTTGCCCTGGCTTGGAGCCTAATTTTTGATCTGTATATTTTCCTGGAAGACTGAATAATTGTATAATTACTTGATGAAGAAAACTTAACAATTAATAAGAAGAGTGATAATATTCACAAGTAATAATCAAGAAAGAGAAATTAAACATAATCTACATTCTACTTGGTTTCTCAACAGTATGCCCCCCAACCCAAGCATCATCAAGTCAAGTGTCTAACCTCCAAGGTGTATGTCACATGGTTTCATGTGGCTAGGGCTAAATGCACTTCTCTAAGTGCCTAGCACTCAGTACTCTTCCTCATAGGTAGGTACCTCTCCTAAGTGAGCAACAAACTCCTCTATTATGTGCATCCAATGGATTAGTAATCATGCTAAATAGGATAACAACACCCTAGGTAAGGATGCCATGCTAGCACTCTAACTCAGGTCAAGCATCTACCTAGATTGTGCCATCAGTGCCCAATATTTATCTTCTCTGTGTGAGGTGTGATGAGTCTGATTCCATCCCCATTCTTTCTAGACTGGGGTCCATCTTTAACTTCTAATGTTAAAATTTAAGTTAAATGTCAAATGGAAGTAAATCTAAATAAGGTGAATGTCGGTATTAAATTTGAGTAAAAGTTAATGACACTTTAAAAAAGGAGGACAATTTATTTTTGTATGTCTGTGTTTTCGGGATTCCTTGGCATTTAAATGTGTTTTTTGGGTTTGAAACATGCTTTGTTTGGTCTGAAAGTCCATATTCAGTTTCAGTGCATGCTTCCAAATCATGAAAGACACACCAAAGTATTTTGAGCTGTTTCAAGATACGTTACATGTTGCCAAACGTTTTTGCATGGGAAACATGGTGTGTGGGGGGGAGTTTGGAGCGGGTGAGGGGTTGCTGCATCTTAGTTCTAAACTTATTTAAATATGCTTAAGAGCATTGCTGTTACATGAAATAGTGCGGTCCTTAATGTTTTAAGTTCAAAGGGTAGATTTGTCGTACAAGCTTGTCAATTCATCACCATATTATTGTGTTTTTTATTAAGAAAGGGAAGTGAACATATGAATAAATTGACACAAATGACAAATCTGATTCTAGAAAATTCCACTCTGATTTATAGGTCATGTTCGCATCGTGCTTTCTTTACATGACTTTGGCTGGAGCTGTAGCTTAGTTGTGATGCATTTAAATTTATCAGTTCTAAGAAAAATTTGCATTTTATACATGTTTCTTAATTATCCTTCTTTTGGCAGGTCCCAATAGCACTGTACCATTAAATGGGTGGCCAATGACTGTGAGTATTATCAATCTCATTCATAGATTGATGTTGTGGTTGATTTGATCTTTTACTTTACATAATGGTGTAGAATTGCTGGAAGATACAAGGACATGTGCCACCATTGCTATATTTCATTTAGTGATGATTTAGTATCCAATATTACTAACCAACTGCACAGAAGGTTAGTTGCACAGTTGTGTACAGAATTTTAATGGCATTATGCTTGTTATTATGCAGGGTATGGACCAGCTTCATCCAAGTTTATTACAGGGACAGAAACCTTTTTTGCCATCACCCCAACAAATTCAACAATTTCAGCTCTTGTCTTCACAGCAACAGCGTCAAGTCTTGCTTCAGGCACACGCATCATCTCTCTCTCCTGTCCTCGGCGAAACAGATCTACGTAAACCTAAGTATTTGTGGCCGGATGGACTGACTGTTAAGGATGGTCAGCCACTTGGGAGCGATAGATCTCAAGGAGTGGGTTCTGAAATGCATGAGACTTCTTCTATTGGAAGGGCAGCATTGCAAGATCAAAATGACATGATGTTCAAGGTTAGTTTTGTCTGGCTGATTCTTTTTTGTCACTAATCCTATTCCTTATCTGGCTTTATAAGCTTTGATCATTTATAGATAGCTCTAGAAGCTTTTGTTTAATTTAGTTGAAGATGGCCCAGATGACGACAGACCAGCAGCAGCCTTCGTTGTCACAACAAAACTTGCAGCAGCAGCAACTGCAACTGCAACAACTACAGCAGCAGCAACAATATCAGCAGGTGGTTACTTATGAAAAAACACCATAATAATAAGAAGTTGTTGGTGCAACAGACACAAATTTTGATAATTCTTTTATAGCATTCATCTAGTGCTTATGTATAATCATTAAGTTAAAATTGTGTTCTTATTTAAATTTCAATGGTGGCAAGACAGTTGCCATTTTACTATAGCGATTAAGTACCAGATTCATGTTTTTTTCTTGTTTCAATTTATGACAATCTCATATCTACCTGTTTTTGATAAACAAAAGAATGCTCCAAAAGGTCAGAATGGAAGAAAAAGGAAGCTTCAATCTTCTTCAGAAGCAGCAAATAGCTCTGGAACTGGCAATACTCCTTGCCTTTCACGAAATTCAGCACCTTCAACTCCATCAGCTCATACACCTGGAGATGTGATGTCAATGGCTGGTACTTTACAACATAATAACAGTGCTAAGAATCTATTGATGTTTGGATCAGACAGGACAGGCGGACTTGCTTCTCCGTCAAATCAGCTGGTTGGCACCTATAGCATTTATAAGTGTTTTAGCATTCTGTTTTTCATGTGAATTTTTGTGTATTGCTTAGAGTATAGTGTAATGAATTTTAATATATTATTTATGGTATAGGTGGATATTGAGCATTTGGGTGAGGACTGTTCTCTGGATGAAAATGTAGAATCTTATATCTCTCATGACGGTGGAGAACAGAAAGAAAGTGTCTTAGATACTGTGAAGAGTAGTTCTGAAGGGAACAGAATGGGTCCCTCAAAGGGTATGTCGTAACTGAAGAATCATCTTGGACACTCCGCAATAATTCTGAGAAATATATATCTATAGTGTTTGTATGGTTTGACAGAAAAGTATCCAAATAATGTTCTGGTTTATAGTTGATTGGAAGAATTAGTGGGTTTCAACGTTCACTGCAATGACAGGATATTTGGTCCTAAAAATTTATGATTAATTGTTTTCAGGGTTTACTTTCAGCGAAGTAGGTTGCCTCCGTGCACACACTAGTAAAGTAGTTTGTTGCCATTTCTCTTCGGATGGAAAGTTGCTAGCAAGTGCTGGGCATGATAAGAAGGTCAGAAGTTAACTAAGTCTGGGTTTCAAGAATGTTCCAGTGAAAGTGGCTCGTCATATTTTTGATTGCTTTTATACCTGATCACAAGCATGATGTGTATTATTTAGTGGTAGTATTCTTTGTAATACATATACATAATCGCGTGTGATTTGCTCATTGCAGGCTGTTTTGTGGAATATGGACACTCTAAAATTGGAAAGCACTCTTCAGGAACACAATGATCCTATTACTGATGTTAGGTTCAGTCCAAACTCTACTCATTTGGCTTCTTCCTCCTTTGATAAGACTGTCCGAGTATGGGATGCTAATAATGTAAGTACCTGTTTCCTTGACGGTAACATCTCACTGTATTGGTTTAGTTAGTTATTGTAACATTTTTTCTTGATTCAACTGAAAATAGTGTTGATCAGTGAGCCCTCTATTACTAGAAAAAGGACCTATGTACTGTAGCTTTAATACCCTTCTGAAAACCATTTTATCGCTCATAAATTTAAAATTTTATGTTTGCTAGATTATTCTTTTCTTATGTGGTGAATAGTTATTATGTTTTGAATTCTGAGCATATTGACTTTAGTTGCTAGAATCTGAACATATTATTGTGCCAGTTTGTTTTTACAACTTTTGTAATCATGTTTTTATAGTTTAATTCAGTGTTAATGTGCTTTTTGGCATATTATGCTAGGAAAGAGCATATGTTTATTGATTTAGAATATTATTTTTCTTACAATTGTGATATGTACTGGATGATGGAGTGTCTCATTCAGTCTATCATGAATCATATTGTAATATCCCCAAAATTTGGATTACCTGGTGAGGTGGCTAGGAGGGATTTCCAGAGCTTGTGTTAGTCCGATCATAGGAGCGGGAGTACTCCATTGGTGGGATCGGAGGGTTGTTAGAGTAGTTCTAGGGGTCCGACTAGGATCGCTTACCATATTTCATCATTGAGATCAACTCAACATGGCTTGCTCTTGGTTCCATTGCATTTTGACTATTTCTATAAAACGAAGTTATTGCTATTTTAATTAATTACGCTTAAGGTGTTCTTTCAGGCCGAGTACTTGAAGAAACGCCTTAGTGTAATAGCTCATTGGAATTGGGGTGAAAGAATCTACAGGGCATGATGATGAAAAGGGGCTTTGGGTGGCCAGTGTGACCACAGAGGCAAATTAAGCGTTTTCCGACATTAAAAGTGACTTTAATTAGTTTATAAAAGTCACTTTATTAAATGAAGAAAGGAAACATGCTTTTAATATTTAATTGGAGGGAAAAGGTAAGTGGATTATAAAAAGGGAAATGGGGGTCTCTCCTCATTCTTTCACTTGTAATTTGAGAAAAAAAGCTCTTGGAGAGTTTTGAAGGAGTATAGGGTTTGAGAAACCCTACTCGCCATAGCTGGTTTCATTGTTGAAACTATACACTCTTACTGGTTCAAAGAGTGAAATCATTCAAATTTCACCATTGAGATTTAGAGAAGAAGACGATTTGCAGGAGATATTGAGATAGAGAAGTGTTATCAGTTGATTTGATTATCTTATTTGGTATATCTATCTCACCTTTTTAGGTTGGAGGTGAATCTATGAAGAGCCAAGTATCTAAGACTAAATCCGGCCGGCCAAGTCTTACTCAGGGAAAGAGATTCGAACTAGTGATTAAGGGACTATTTTGGAGGATCAAATTACTATTGTTTGCTGTGGTTTGAGGGTTGACTTCCTTTCTGAAGTAGACTTGAATTACTTCTTTGCTAACAGGTGATATTTGAGTCCCCCTGCTAGTTGGGTTGGCCCTAAGCCTATGGGCCAAGTTAGTCAATATTTGCTGGTGAGTCTCCTTGTACTACCAGATGAGTACACCTCTAGAGAAAGCACGAACTCATACCTAATTTTCACTGGCTCAATACATTGTGGAAGAGGGTTGAGTTTTGCTATAGCTAAAGATGTTGAGTTCTGGGTTGAATTTGACCAAGTTTGCCCACAAAGAGGGCCAAATCTTCATTCTTGTGCTGATCATGGGTATTGAGAAAGACATTAGGAAAATACTAATTTCTCTCTGCGTATATTCATGCTGTTGTGAGTCTTGTTCCTGGGACTGCGTGCCATTTTAAAGAAAATTTTTGGGTTGCTGTATGTATAAAGGTTGAACTTAAGGAAGAGGCTGGACTGATAGGATGGGCTAATAAGCTTAGGTTCTATTATTCTATTCTCTTCGCATACCCAAGTGCAGTTAAATACAAAGAAACTATGTCCTTTGCAGAATCCATTTCCTTCTGATATTGTGTTGATATTATGGATGTTGATGCTAAATCTCATTACTAAGCTTTAAATTTTTTTCTGAGCTTAATATAAAGCAGACGTGGTTGTCACAAATCATGTCCATGTTATGTGAGGGTCATTGTGCATGTTATTTGAAGTAAAAATTGTGCAAAGTGCAACTACATCAGCAGGTAACCAATTTTTTTGACAAAAAACACCATTAAAAACTCAATATAAAATCATAAATTAATTGAAGAATATAAGGATTTTCTAGGAGGGAATCTTACCGTGTTATCAGAGCATGTTCTTGGACAACTGTTGGGTTTAAAGGACAAATAATAACAAATAAAAATTCTTCCAAGTCAAGAAGAACTGTTTGCACAAAAAAAATGAAAATTATGACAAAACCTTTGCAAAGATGATAGAGCACATGGAAGCATGGGTGTCATCAAAGGGAACAAATAAAAAGGGTAATGGCAAATCCAAAAAAGGAAAAGTAGTTAACGACCAAGAAGCAAGGATTGAAGGGAAGCCAAACAAGAGTAATAGTTAAAATAGAAATAGGAGAAAGGTACTAACTGATACAAAAGAGACAACTCCCGTAGTTGAAAGGGAAGACCATGACCAAACCTCCCAGGACGAATTGGGACTAGTCACACCTATTGAAAATGAAGCTATCATAGGTTCACTCCAACAAGTTGGTACAAGAGTTTGGGATGAAGGATTGTCAGAAATTGCTACAGAATCCGTGTCGTCACTTAGCGAGATGTTGAATTCAAGGTTGCGGGGAAGCTTCACCCCCCCTCGTTCCCGGTCCCGAAACGCGCTCCGTTCGGGAGCGTTTGGGTTTCCGACCCTGTAAAAACGCTTCCTGCCTTTTCGGGAGCGTTTCCGGAAGCGCTCGGGAGAGAACGCTCCCTGAGCGCTTCCGGCGTTTAAAAAACGCTTTAGGAGCGTTTTTTAAACTCCGAAAGCAGTTGGGCAGCGTTCTGGAATGCTCCCCGACAAAAAAAACGTTTCCCGTCGGCGAGAAATTTTTTTGTTGAAAAAATCAATTTGTTTTTAAGAGGGAGGGAGGCTCATTTTGTTTATTGTTTGTAGTTGAGTGAGTGAGAGAGTGAGAGGAGCAAGAGGAGCAAGAAGGAGAGCTTGAGAGCGGAGCTACAGAAGTGACAAGGAGAGAGCAAGGAGCAAGCTGCAAGGCAACAAGAGGATTGCAAGAAAGAGGTAGGTCTTCTAATCTAATTTTGTATTTTCTAGGATGAATTTGTAAGTTGTTTAAAAATGAAAACTTGATTTTTTTCTTGAATATTTCATTTTATTGTGTTTAAAACTTAAAAATTGAATTGTTTTTTTTCCTATGTTGCATTTCCTATTCCCATTTGGCATTTCTCCATTTGTTTTGTAGGCTAGAAACCTGAGACTTGAAACTTGAAACATCATGGCTATATGGCTAGGGATTTTCCTCATGTTGGTTCCTTTCTTTGTAATAATGGTGTTGGAGAGTAGAAGAAAGAGGCAAATCAGAGAAGAGGAGGATGAAGAGGAGGGTTATGGCGGATTTGAAGAAAATCCTGAAGAGGAGGAGGATTATGTTGAGGAGGAAGTGGGGAGTGGAGAACATGAGGACACAGATTCCCCAACTAGACAAGACCAAACTCAGACACCTTTGTGGAAATATGTTCAGAAACAGGAAGGAGGGAAAGGTGGTGGAACCACTAAATTTATTTGCCCCCATTGCAATAAACAATATCATGGTTCATACACCCGTGCGAGAAGGCAACTTTGTGGGAAAATGCCAGGGGATGGAGAAAAAAAAATATAGGAATCAAAATTTGTACTAGTGTGCTAGCAACACAGAGAGAGAAATATAGAAAGGAAGAGGAGGCTGCCCTACAGAGATCTAAAAGATCTAGGGGTTTCATTGATTCTTATTCAGGCCCATCATGTCATGGACAAACAAGTCCAACTTCCACCCATGCCAGTGGTTATGGAGGCAATGGCACATCTAGATTAAGGCGTAGAACCATATCCGATTTCCCGGACGAAGGGTGTAGGAATGATGTGGATTCAAAAGTTTACCGGTTTCTATATGCATGTGGGGTGCCATTCAATGTTCTTCGCTCACCTTATTGGCATGAAATGGTTTCTGCCATTAATAATGCCCCCAAAGGATACAAAAGCCCTGGGTATGACAAGGCCAGAACCGTGGGTCTTGATCATGAAAAAGCTAAAATAAACCATTCTTTGGCTAGAATGACAAATTTGTGGAATGAGCATGGGGTGTCCATTGTCTCTGATGGATGGACCAATGTAAAAGGAAAGCCATTGATAAGTGTTTGTGTCGGTTAGTGGTGCAATCTTCCTGTCAGCATATGATTATTCAGACAAATTCAAAACCGACATTAACATTGCAGAACCATTACTTGATATAATTGAAAAGATTGGGCCATACAATGTCATACAGGCATCATTGATAATGCTGCTAACTGTAAGGCAGCAGGAGCAATTATTGAGGATAAATACCCCAACATATTTTGGTCTGGGTGTTTGGTTCACACAATGAACCTTTTGATGCATGATATCATTAAAAACAAACAACCTCAATTCAAATGGCTTGGTGATTTGTACAAGAGAGGTAAAAAATGATAAAATTTATTACAAATCATAGCAATACCCATGGGCTTTTCCTTACTCACTCCAAATTGGAGTTGTTGAAGATCGCAAAGACTAGATTTGCTAGCTATTACCTCACCTTTAGGCGCCTTTTGAAGGTAAGAGAGTCATTGGCTGCAATGGTATCAAGCCCACACTGGCAGGTATTAAAGGACAGGGCAGCGACAATAGTTGACAGGCAAGGTTTCGCACATGTGGAGGAGACTGCCCTTGACCCTTTGTTTTGGGCACGTGTGAGGGAAATTTTGAATTTCACCAAGCCCATTTATCACATGATTCGGTTTGTATATACAGATAAACCAGTGATTGGGGAGGTTTATGAGCAGATGGACAACATGTTGGGCCAAATAAAAGATGTTGTTAAGGATAATGATCCCAACTTGTATGCTATGATTCATGACTGTATGTGTGCACGGTGGAATAAACTCAATGTTCCACTACATGCCTTGGCATATATCCTTATGCCAAAATATTACTCTCCATCTTGGTTGGGCCAACTTGCACCTGGAGGTGGGGTTAGGATCAAACCTCACACAGATCTAGAGGTACAAGAGGGGTACATGAAGGCATTAGACAAGTTGGTACCCGACAGGGAGGAGTGTGCTAGATTGCGCCTTGAATTAGGCAAATACTTCAGTTGCACTGCTAACTATGGTTCTTTCCATGCAATGGAAGACAGAGACAGATTTGATGCTCTCACATGGTGGGAAGCATATGGCGGCATGGGACTTTTGCTAAAGTTGGCAAAAAAAGTTCTCTCACAGGTTGTGAACACTTCTTCTGCAGAGAGGTGTTGGAGCACCTACAGCTTCATACATAATGTGAGAAGAAACAAGTTGAATGAAAACCGAGCTGAAAGCTTGGTTTATGTGCATTACAACTTGAGGTTGTTGAGCCATTACTGTGATCGGGCAAATGAGGATCAATCATACAGAGTCTGGGACAACAACCCAGAGGATGATAATTTGGAGGACGACATGGTACATATGGAAGAATTGGAAGCAGAACTTTTTAGGGATGATGATGAAGCATCAGCAACACCGCCACACACAGGGCCAGTCCCACCATCTACTGGTAGCAGTGCGGGTGCGGGTGCCAGTGCCAGTGCCAGTTCTCGATATCAAACTATTGTTCCTTTGCAGATTCAACCTCCACCTTCTAGTCTTGGTCGTGGTACTCCTGAGAGTACTAGAAGACCACCATTTCCTCGTGGCTCGCACAAATTAGACTAGGTCAAGGGAAACATTGGAGCGGTAGCCCACTATCACCTCAGCTAAGGCTCCCTGCTCTTTACGGACATTCATCGAAGGGAGGAGACGCGTTATATGAGGAATCACAAGATGAATGGATTAAGAGAGAGATGAGGGATGATTCCTGAGGCCTATTCACAAGAGAGACTCAATAGTATGGCTTGCTTGCTTTGAATGCAAGGTGATGGGCTCTCTAAGAAGGGCGAAGAGGGCTTTTGAGGTTAGGGTTTGAAAATGTCTTATGAAGGAATTCTTTAGCCTCATAAAGCCAAATGGATACTTGGCTCTTGAATGATCCTCTTGGAGTTGGAGTCAACAAGTTGCGGGGACCACAAAAGGCCAAGTGGACTCGAAATTAGGTCAAGGATATAGAATTGATCAACCAAGGATGTACTTGACCTAATTAGGGAAGGGAAGAGGATCAAAGAAATAACATTTTCTTGATAATTTAATGCTATGATCCTATTAAGGTTATTAGCCAATGGGAGACTAAGGGAAAGAATTGGTCTTCGAGCCAGGGCTTGAAATATCTCAATATCCCACCATTGGAATTGCTTCAAATTTGGAGGGCTTCTAGAGGACACACCATCGTAGTTGTGGGAGAGAGATCGAATTCTTTGGATGGCTTAAACATGAGAAAAGTGATGCCCTAAGCGACCCATGGAGGATAGACCTAGAAAAGCGGGGAAGGTGAGAGGAATTCTCGTTGAAAATTATCACCTATGGATGGATTAGTGCCTTATCCTTTTGGGGAATATGGAGTCAAGAAGAAATTTGTGATTTAAAGGAACTACACCTAATCAAGGAGCCTCCTAGAAAACTTCGCATGGCAATTAGGGCATGAGAGCAGTTGCTAGAAGAGTTTATACTCCGATTTGCAATAATTGGTGACTTATCAAGACGTGTTCAATGGAAACAATCTCTAGGAACATTCACCCTTTCACACATGGTACATGAGATGATGCAACACTGCAAAAGGATTTCCACAAATTCGCATAAGAAAAGCAGTAAATTTCAGACCTAGTCTAGCGAAAGTCTCAGCAACATTCATGTATCAAAGCAAATAGCAAGAATAGACATAAAAAGGTTACTTACATGCGTAAAGAGTATATCCAAATCACCAAAATATGCCAATAACGAAGCCCCAAAAAAGAGAGAGATATCCAAACATCAAAATTCATCCATCACATCCAAAGTTCTCCTCCAAAAGGAATAGCAAAAATCTCACAAGAGATAAGAGCCCAATCCAAGTCATGATGATGAAAATGAATCATCTCACTTCTATTTATACTCTCTCCAATGAATTTGATTCTGCCAAATTGGCCTAATAGAGCCCCTAAAATAAAATAATGTGCATACTAACAATACTTTTGGTGACGGATCCACCAAATAGGCCAATAACATAAACATAAGCCTCTTAAGGGGGTCAAATGATCAATAGAGTGAGTTGTTGGGCCTTTGAGGAGGCCAAATGAAGTCCAAGGGGTGCCATGATGTAGAAATGGACTCCAAACATAATGGACAAGGGGTTGGCCCCTTGTTTTCCAAGTAAGAACCTGTGGTGCTCCCAAGTGGGTGTGGGGGCACAAGGACGTCCTCATGGGTCTCCAAATGGATCAAATATGTATGTAGACAACCTGTAAGGGCTGGAATGATGATATAAGCTCTCCCTTTGCAGTGGGAGACAATCCTCTGGACCTTGGAACATATGCCAGGTGTATGGTGTAACTGTGGAGCCATTTGAGCATGGTGAACCAGGTGCATCATGCTCATCCAAAAGGTGGAACACGTGTAATCAATGAGCGCAATTGAGGATCCATGAAGTAATCTTTGCTATTGTTGAGGCCCATGGCTCTAAACGCTCACCCTACAAGTGCCAATGTTGGTCCTTTGGAGGTCTAGAATCCTGTATAGGGAGACTAAGCCCCAAATGGAGATCCGCCTGCAATCCTGCATAAGATCCAATGCTTCCCCTTTCCCTCCAATACACCAATTAATCAAAATAATCAAGTAATAAAGCTTACAAGTCATGGAACCAATGGGGCACTTCATGGTGGCATGCCCTTCTATAGTGTGCTTTGGTATGTACACGTCTCCAAGCTCAATCGGGGGTTATTAACCAAGGACCCTATTAGGTGGTTTCAACCTCTAAAGGGGGTGAGTGTCCATGCTACATCCCTCAAATGGTAGGTGGCAATGATATAATGATAGAGCTGAGTGGGGGATCAGGGGAAATCGTTTAGACCACATGTCATGGTACATGTGTAGCTATAATTAAGGGAAGCCCACACCTGGGTATGTGAGTGTAGGAGGGAGCGAATCATGGTAGATGAATTACCCCGACCTTTGTTTTTCCACTCTTCTTCATATGCCTTTTGCCTTTTATTGATTTTCTTCATAACTACTTGAGACTCCAATTGATGAGAGCATGATGTGTAATATACAACAGTAGGTACTTGTTTTCAAAAGAAAAATAAAGGGCCAACAAGCTTAAATACACCTAACAAATGAAGAAAAAACCATGGAAAACTCTCAAAAACACACTACAAACACACTCAACACACCTATAAATAGTATGTACATAGTGTATTATGCATGGGTTCAAGCATAGTATTTTTTGAGGTATGTTGGCTGGTTATCATTAAGATTGACTGTGTCATTATTATCCTCAATGTTTAACGCCTTCAAAATTCATTTGCTCCCCCAAAATGGCGAAAAACACTCGCTTTTTCTACACTCTGCCCCGTTTATCAGCAAGGCCTATTTTTTGGTTTTTTTACACACAGGTCTGTTTTTGGAGGACTTCCAGTGGTCAGTTGGGAGCAAACTAAAATTACTCAACTATACCAATGAATAGCCATACCTTTGGGGTGTGGAGGCCCACCTTCAAACATACAATCATGACAAGTGGTCGAGGGACCACAAGGCTGGCTCAAGTGGTGGAGACAATGGCACATTGAGCTTTCTAGTGGCTGCAACTAGTTGTCGGCTGAGGACCATCTAGGAGAAAAATTTCTCCTATATACAGTAGCCACAAGTGGTGTGTAACATTTGGCTCCAAGTGGAAATAACATTATTAATTAGATTAATTTGTTTATAAATAGTTAATTATATTTGTTAGTTAGAATAATATTCATTAATAAATAGGTTATTAAATAATTAGTCTAGTTTATAATTAAATTTTGCATCCAACGAGTACTCCCACTCAAAAATTGAGTAAAAACTTTGGGAGATAAGTTGAAAATATGAGTTAAAAAAGTAGTTTTATTTTTTTTTATTTCTGAAAAAATGAAGGAGGAGGAGGGTTTTTGGAAGGATTTTTTTAAAGAAGGAGAATATTTTAAAACCCTAGTTGAAAACCTTGATTGAAAGCAAAAAATGAAATATTACTGAATGATAAGCAATAGCTTTGAGAAATTATCCTTCATGCAGCTCCTTGGAATGGCATTGGAAAGGTCAAATTCAACATGGAGGAATGTAAATAATTTATCAAGCCAGAAAACCATCCTACCACCATCCCCTCAGTTGTCGATTCAGTCACTACCAGGTCATCTTGATAGTCAAGACAAATTGGGGCAAGCAAAGAGAATCTGGTAATCTGGCTCCTGAAAAGAGAATTCTTAATTTTTCAAAAAATTTCCACAAGTCTGCAGGTTTCAATGGAGACCACTGCGGCATGTTTGTTCTGTTGAGCGCGGGAGCAATCACAGCCGTTGATCTCTTGAGATCCGACGGTCCAGATTTCACCGCTCCCCGCTCATTTCCCCGTCCTTCTCCCCATCGATTGAATCTCCACCCCTGTTGGGTGAGAACTGCACAAGTATCATAGTCAGAGGCATCTGTCTCAATTCCAAATGGTTGTTGCAAGTCTGGAAATGTGAATACATGTGCAGATCGGAGGCAGTGCTTCAGCTCAAAGAACACCCTCTATTTGGACTTCGACCAGGAAAACTTTGCTTTCGCTCCGCCCTTGGTAACCTGAGGCAAAGGCCAAGTGACATGGGAGAATCCCAACATGAATCTCCGGTAAAAATTGGAAAGTCCCAAAAAGCTACAAAGCTCTGTTAGGGTGGTTTTGACTCGATTATGAACCGTATAAGTTTTCTTATATTTCTCAATTGGATCTTGAACCGACTACTCTCGTGGCACAAAAAAACTGAATAAATAATTGACTAATCTTTGTTTAAATATTTAACAATGAAATAATCCAACCAAAATTTAACAAATTTTCTAGTCTATGTCAATTAAGAAGTTGACAATATATTAAATGAAAGAGGAGTCCAATAAAAATATTGGGATCGTCATCTGAGCAGCACAACCCGGAGTTTGGACCTAGTTGTCCAATTTTAACACTCCCTCTCAACTAGGTAGAACCCCGTCCACTAGTGCAATCCAAACATCGTGCGTCATCCTGCCGTAACTTGCTTTGTTGGCCTCTTTATTTCAAAACAGAAGTGAGTCAGTCACAAAGACATCATACCCGGTTGACAGATTCAGCCCAGAGGTCAAAACCTCTATCAGACTCAAGGCTCATGAAAGGTGCTTCTAGATCCTTTCTGTCAAACCTCTCCACTAGTCTTCTAGTGAACTCAAAATAGGTAGTCACATTAGCATGACCCAATGTAGACAAAACATGGAACCACCAGTTGTGTGCTTCACCTTCAAAGTGCAGTGCTGTAATCTTGATAACTTCCATCTCAGGGACTTTGTGCAACTGGCTGTCGGCTGAGGACCATCTAGGAGATAAATTTCTCCTATATACAGTAGCCACAGGTGGTGTGTAACATTTTTTTGTATTTTATTTGGAGATGACCTCCAACAGTGGCTGCCCACTTCCTTGATAGTAGCATCCTTGTTAAATCTGGACAACTAGGTCCAAACTCCGGGTTATGCTGCTCAAATGACGATCCCAATATTTTTATTGGATTCCTCCTTCAGAGAGGTGTAAGATTGATCTAAAGATCATCTCGATTGGATGAGCAGAACATGCACTTTGAATTTATTCCACTTATGTGCTAGGTCGGCCTGGAATATAATATAGACTTAAATGTCTCAAAGAGCGTGTCACACACCCCCAAAGATGCCTATATAATGGAGAGACTTGGAGTTCATTATACACACATTGGGTGGAGGATTTTCTTCTCTCTTGATGGCAATGGATTTGTGTTCTTGGTGCTGCGTTTTTATGGAGTGTTCTTTGTTTGGGTTGTTCTGGGGTTATGTGTGACACGCTTGGCTGAATGACCTATTGGAGACTTTGCTAGTAGAAGCATCCTGCTGATTGCCGTAACGCCACCATTTATTATCTCTGTTTTGGCTTGTCTTCCATCATTCTGTTAGTATGTTCTATCTCCTTCAGTACTATGTGCCCTAATTTGAAATGGCATAGAACATGTTCAGAAATTAACAATCCCCCAAACATCAGGGATGTCTATGACCACAACATCCATGTAATGAATAAAATAGTTAATTAGTGGTTAAATTAGTTAATTAGTAATTAGGTTGAAAGGCCATGTCTGATAAGACATGACCTTTCATGAAGAGGCTCCTGCGTAGGTATATAAGCAGGCCTCATTGTAACATTTTATCATCTATCTATCTATCTCATATCTTTTATAATATAATATTTGTATCCTCATGGATATCTTTGTATTCCAAGTCTTCTGGAGTATTTAGTTGAGAAGGAACTTTGTTCGCTTCATTTGGTATCAGAGCAGTTGATCTTCTGGCCGCTTATGCTACACAGAGCTACGCTCCTTGATCTAGGTCCTTGACCGTAAAAATCGTCAACCTTGTTGCCGTCGTGACTGAAGCGTTTTGCTATTAATCTTGGAGTTTCTCCATTTTCGCCACTAGGCCTTTGGCCATAATAAAAAATTGAAAAAAAAGGAAGAAATATATATATATATATATATAAAAGAGAGAAGGAAAGTTAACATAAAGGGGGAAATAAATTAAAAGGAAAAAAAAAGATTTAAAAGAAAATAGTTCCAAAAGAAAAATACAAAAGAAAAGAAAAAAATAGATATATGTAAAGAAGTACATATACGTACATACCAAGACAAATTAAAATTAAAAAGAAAAAAGAAATAAGGAAGACTAGGTAAGGTTATTTTGATTATTCTTTCAGTGGTTTACAAGCTCGTGGTTTTGGAAGCCCATGGTAATTGCCCATGGTATTTGCAAGGTAAAATAAGAAGTAAAGGAATAAAAAATCTCTTGTGAATTTTAAGTTTACTTTTACGTGGAGAAATACACATAAGTGGACATATATTTTATAGGTGAATATATGTGAATAGCCACGTTTCATTAGGGTTGTAACCTTTCAACAAAACAAAAAAGTTAAAAAAAATTTATAAACAAAAATTATTGATATATATATAATTAAATTATTAAAAAAAATTAAAAAAAATTGAAGGAATAATAACTTCATTAAAAAGAAGAAGGGAAAGTTAGAAAGGGTTACCTTAAAAACCCTAAAAACTCAATTCAACAGACAAAATGGAATCAATCATTGATGAAAAGGAAATGGAGTCTAATTCGGAGAGGAAAGAAGGAAGATTTCCTGAAAATTATAGTATGTTTGTCTATGCACTAATTAGAACCAAAGGGTCACTTGCGGGAAAGGAAGTTGTCATATCTATCGATCTTAATCAAGAGAATAATTATGTTAGTACTAAATGTGCTAACGAATTAGTGATCCCCGAATCAAATATAACGGAAACAAATTCACTGCGTCAAAATGAAAAACAATACGACATAAGGAATCTACACCTAAGTATTGGGGAGTATTCCTTGGTCTCAAAATTTACTGTTAAAACCTTATTTTGTAACGATAGTGATATAATTCTGGGTTCGCTTTGGATGGAATCATTAGGGTCATTCGTCCTCAATATGAAAAAGAAGTTTTTAACATTCTCCTACAAAAAGAAGAAAATAACGCTATAGGACGAACCAAATTCAGTGACACTTGAAGACATTTAAGAAATTTCAAAAGTAATTTCTCAAGAAAGTAAAAAGGCGATTCAAAATATGCAAAAGGAAATTGACAAAATCACAGCTAACAAGAATGAAGAAGTTGCTCGCCTTAAGGACCACAACGAAAAATTGCTAACACAAATTAAGAAATTGAAGAAGGATAAGAAGTCGTTGGAAAACAAGATGCAACAACTTGTCGAAAAAGAGTCGTCGAAATCGAAAAATGTAGAAGTTTGTGTTGAAGAAAAATCGAATGTTGATCCAGTAAATGTCTTAGCTGAAAAGGATGACAAGCAAGTTGCAGAAGAAACAAACTTAGATATCAGACAAACGAGGAACATTCTAAGTGAAGGTTCTGTAACCTACTCAATAACATCCTCGCCAAAAGAAAATCAAAGTCAAACCAAAAAAGTTCCCTATCGACATCCAAATCACGGGAGCAGACAACTCAACCAAGCTATGTATTCAAAACAGAAACAAGCTAATATTCTGACGAATACTAACGAATCATCACAAGTTGCCAGTCATCGTAAGGTTTCACAGAAGATTGATTTAGGATGGTCCGATCCATTCTCAGTGTGACAATTTTGTTTGTCACTTAGAGGATTATATCAACTTGTATCGACAAGGATGACTGCCCCGAGACGAGAAGATGTTCGTAGCAAGAAAATAAATCGAGGCCTTTCGTCAACAAGCTTTGAGGACAAAGCTTTTTGAAGGGAAGGCAATGTAATGAATAAAATAGTTAATTAGTGATTAAATTAGTTAATTAGTAATTAGGTTGAAAGGCCATGTCTGATAAGACATGACCTTTCGTGAAAAGGCACCTGCGTAGGTATATAAGTAGGTTTCATTGTAACATTTTATCATCTATCTATCTATCTATCTATCTCATATCTTTTATAATATAATATTTGTATCCTCATGGATATCTTTGTATTCCAAGCAAAGATGAAAAAATCGTTATCGGGATATTATCGCTGAGGGGAAAAAATCGGGAAAAAATCGTAATTATCGGGAAAAAATCGGCACATACAAAAATATTCATTTTTTTTCAATTTTTTTAATATTTAAAGCATCTACAGCATAAAATAAATGCATTGACACATAAATATGAAAAAAAAAACTAATATATAAGATGTGTAATATCATGTCTAGTGCTACATCACACATAAAACTGAATCCTGTCCTGAATACTAAGTCCCGAGTCTCAACTCAACCTCAAAATATCAACAAAAAATATAATAATGTATCTCATATCATGAGTCATAATGTTATATACAAAGGAATGCACCAAATAACCTATACTAATGATTTCCTCTGCCCCTCTTGCGAGAAAATGTAACAGCTTTCCCTCTAGACGAAGAAGTTGGCGGGGCTGGCAATGGACTCTGTTGTGCTCCAGATCCTGAAGCACTAGGAGCTAAAGGAGGTAGACCACGTCCTCTACCGATAGCAGGGGTAGGTGGTGTCACCTCCTCCTCCTATTGTTGCTCCTTCTCCTCCTATTGTTGCTCCTTCTCCTCCTCCTCATGAAACTCATCATTGATTCATCGCTACTAGAAATGGGATCATCAACAAGAGATACATAAACATCATCTAGCTCAAAGTCTTCAGACTTGGATTGCTCAACCTTAAAATGCGGTGGAAAAAGATTAACATGCCTAACCAGTTGTTTTCCTTTGAGTGAAGGGTACATTCTTGTTAAGGCCACAATAGGGGAGTTCAACAATCAATACCACCAACATCAACAAAGTTCAACAATCAATGCCACCAACATCAAGGTTCTTAAAGGACTTCATACTCTTGATCAAATGCCAATCTCATACCCTTACACATAATAGAATCAAATGGAAACAATGTAAATCCCCAAACCATGAAACCCTGAAAACCATTAAGTCTGCTGAATTTTGAGTGAAATCTAAAATTCTAGTTTCTCCATATGAAATCCAATGAGGTCGAAACCACTCTTAAACATCCTGAGTCATTTCATGGTAATGTTAAAAATTTAAATAAAATAAAGGAATATCACTTTTACTTTAAGAATTTAACATTACCATGAACTGCCAACAGGGTGTGTCAGGAAAATGAGAGGGCTGCAAAAATGACAAAAAAAAAAAAATCGATTTTTGAACTTATAGGGTTGCTATTTGATGGGCCCACGATTTTTACTGAAATAATCGCGATTATTTCGAAATTATCGCGATAACGATAATTTCAAATTATCGTTTCAAATTATCGCCGATATTATCGTTTGGTTGAAAAAATCGCGATAATTTCAAATTATCGCGATAATATCGCGATTTTTTCATCTTTGATTCCAAGTCTTCTGGAGTATTTAGTTGAGAAGGAACTTTGTTCGCTTCAATCCAAAAGCAATGATATATCAAGGTTCATAGCCAAAGAAACCTTAAGATCTTTTATGAGGCTGTTATGAATAAATAATTCATAAATAATAATAATACAACAATTAATTAATTAATTAACTAACATTAATTCTGTAAATGAAAGATCAAAAGGCGTGAATCATCAACCCTTGTGACTAGTTAATGCCTATTTAGGCACACCGTCCGAGGGGATGTAACTCACCATTCAATTTTTAATAAAAATACAATTACTTATTACACTTACACTCAGAATCTATAGGTAACTACCTGGAGATTGACATTCTATCTTCTACAGTGGTATCAGAGTAGGTTTTTGTCCTCAGGCCAGAATTGTTGCACATACTACCAAAATGTCCATTGCCACTCCACTAACCAATCGTTGTAGTTGGTTGTCGTTCCTATCCACCGTATCGTCGAACCGTCACTGCTTGCGCACCCCATCGTCCATACTGTGTCCATGTCCATGCCACACCTTGCTGTTGTTCGTGCTCGGACAACACCATGCCATCTACAACAATTCATACTCAGTCAACCACGTTTGCTCCTATGATGTCGCATCCCATTTCCTGTTCGTTAGTTCCTTGCAATAGTTAGCGAGTTCGACCACGTCTAGACGTCGTGCCAACTCCGCTGATCGTTTGTCTGTTGTGTACCCCTGTCTCATCCGACCACAATCCCGACTGCTTATCTGTCGTGTCTGTTGCTCTGTCCATCCTCCTTGAACATTGATCTCGCTTGTTCCGACGCCCTGTAACCCCGCCTTGCTTCTATTCTGCCTTCTCGACAGTCGTTGGTCGCATTTGTTCAATCATGCCTCGATAATGTCAAAAGAAAGCAGAAAAAGTTAGGAGAGGGTCAAGACAAGATAATTGTAACTCAAGAGAAAATGGCAAGCAATATTAGGAAAATAGATAACGTCGAGAGAATGTTGAGCCAGCTAATGGGAGCAATCAATCCAGTTTTTAATCCCTTAATCTCTCCAGAACTAACACAAAGTCGCAAGACTCCAGAGGCAAATATTTTTTAAATCATGAAATTCCACAAATACACTTCCAAGGAAGTAAATACTATACGAAATTTCCAGAAAAGGACTACCAACGAATTAAAAGAGAATTACCTAAGTACGATGGTAAAGATCATAGAGGTCCTATTGTGTGGGTTAATAAAATGGAGACCATTTTTGAGTCAAACCCGCTAATAGGTGAGCGAGAGAAGGTCATGATTGCATCCAACAACTTGGAAGCTGAAGCATATGATTGGTTCCTATGGTGGTCCAACAAATGTGAAGCTCGTTTATTCCTATGGAAAATTTTTGTGGATGCCCTGCTAAAATGGTTTCATGATGAAGAAGACGATATTTACGAAAAATTCATTCATCTCAAGCAAAAAGGCTCCGTAATCGAATACACCCATGAATGGGAAGTATTAGCTGTAAGAGAAAGAGGATTCTCTGATGAAGAACTGCTAAAAATATATAGATGTGGACTTAAGGAGTATATTCGAGCATAATTGAAGCTGTACAAGCTCAAAACTATTGAAGAAGCCAAACATGCAACAATAATTATTGAGGAAAAACATAAGTTCAGAATGTCATCATTCAAGGAAGATGAAGGCCAACTACAATACTTAGGAAAAAAAGAAACAAAAAAATGTAGGTATTGTGAAGACAAATGGACTTCAGGACACAGATGCCTTACCAAGAAGTTATATACCTATGAATTCGAGAAGGAATGAAATACTTCGAGTAATGAGTTGGAAAAAAAGATAAAAAAAATTGTCGCAAATGTGGAGAAAACTGGATGCCAGGACATAAATGTGAAGACACATCCTTACACTACTATAAAATAGTAGATGGGAAGCTAGTTGAAGTGCTAGAACGTGATGAAGAAATCATTGTCACACACAATGAAGATCCATATTCTAAGGAACCGTCATTAGCTGCAATTTCATATGATTGGAAAAGGCATAATGAAAATAACAATTCTTCAAAAGATCAAGAACAACAAGCAACTGCAAAATACATTCCACCTCTTCTTCAAAAGAAGAGGAACTAGTCTCCAAAAAGGAGCATTAAGCTTACTACACCACCAACAAACATGATAAGGAGATTATGCCCTAAAACCCTAAAGAAGAAATGTTAATATACTTGTAGATCTTGGCAGTATTCACAATTGTATAAGCATTGATGTTGCTAAACAACTTGATCTTTGTATATGCCCAATCAAGGACCTGACCATGTTTGTCGCTACTGGGCAAAGGTTCAATGAAATAGGAGAATGCCATAAGGCTTCAATCCAAATACAAGAACTAGAGCTACAAACAGATCTATTTGCCCTACCACTCAAAGAAATGGATGTGGTTCTAGGTGCAGAATGGTTAATACAACTAGGAAGCTATGCTACAAACCTTGAAGAACAATTCATGGAGTTTAACTGTCAAGGACGACATTATGCTTTGAGGAACCCCTTTTGGTTATGCTTTGAGGTCAAAGCATCTCTAAAGGGGGTGGCAATGTTATGAATAAATAATTCATAAAAAAAATAATAATTAATTTATTAATTAAGTTAATTAACATTCATTATTTAAATGAATGGTCAAAAGGCATGACCCATCAACCCTTGTGACTAGTCAATGCCTATTTATGCACATTGTCTGAGGGGATGTAACTCACCATTCAATTTTTAATTAAAAATACAATTACTTATTACACTTACATTCGAAATCTACACATAACTACTTACATATTGACGTTTTGTCTTCTACATAGGCCCTCTACTTCTACAAGTTTGGAGTTAAAACCACACACCTTTTTATACTATATCGAGTGATGTTAAGACCCAATTGCTTCATGACTTTTAGTGGCATGATATTTGCCAAAGTCCCTAAATCTAACATGTAGTTATGTAATAAAGGTCATTTATGATTTAAGGTAAGCATGAATGGCTCATGTCCCGTGTTTAAGTCTGGAAGGTGAATGTTTTGCAAGTCTTCAGGTAATTCTTCATGTTCAAAGCACAAGGATTTCTTGATTTTTTATTGTTGTCAAGGAAGTTTCACAATCTCCTTTAATGGAATTGGCACAATCATTTTTCCTATAGTAGGCTCTAGATTAAAGTCAAGTCCGACCTCTTTGCCCTCACCATCTTTTCTTGATGGTCTCTTTCTTTTGATGATCCTTTTTGGGGTTGGCTTTCTTTGGAGGATTCTTCTTAGGGGATCTGTAGGGAGAGGTTCTTTTAGAGGGAGCTGCTTGGGAATTGAGTCATCTTTGTTGGGTTCCTTGGAGGTTGTGGGGTCTTTATTGTTGTCCTTTCGTGAATATTGGACCCCATTGAGTCTTCCATTGTCATTAGCGTTAAGGATTAGCTCTTCCTTTTTTTCTTTTGTAATGACCTGACTAATGGGAGGATGAATATATGAACCCACCAACAAAATGTTGAAGGCTTCAGATTCTACAAGGTTAGCTTGCTCATATACTTCGCCACCACTGTCATCCTCATCACTTTGCTCATCTTCGGAAGACGAATCTTGCTCAACAACATTTGTCGGAGCCAAAGTGTTCGGGACTTGGGATGAGCTTGGCTTGTCCTCTTCATTTTGCTTCTTAGGAAAAGGCTCCCCCTTTGGGATATAGCTTGATTTTCGGGCGTTTTCCAAAGCAGTAAGCTTTTTTATGTAGAGCCTGTCTCGTGAGTTCATTTCTTCGCTGAGCTTTTCCATTTTCTTGAGATGTACCAGAAGGGTTTCTTCGTGTTGATTTTTGGATTTTTCCTTCATGTCCTCCGCTTTAGCCTTGAGGTGGTAATTAGCATCCATTTTGTAAATCCGTAAGTTTTGCTCAACTTCCATTACTATCTCTTTAGCCTCAACCAAGGTTGATGGTTTCTTGCCCCTTAATGCATAGGTCAGGTGGCCACCCACAACTTTGATGAATTTGTCGAGAATGTTAGCATCAGGGGGCTTCAAATGGTGGGGGTTATCCTTAAATACCCTATCAAATTTTTGAGTGAATTCCCAAATATCTGCCCTTCCCCTACTTAGTTGATATAACTTCTCAATGTTGAAGGTTCCTTGTGCATTTCATGACCATCTTTTCATGAACATGTCCTCAAATTGGTCAGAGTCATCTATGCATGCTGGGGGAAGACTATGTTAGAAAATTATATATTACAGAGCAATGCAACACATAAAATATGTGGAAACACAAACACAGAAAACATATAAAACAAGAGAGACACAAATATACGTGGTTCACCCAATTTGGGCTACGTCCACCCCGAACAACCAGTCCTTCCTTTATATTATCCAGCAAAATGAAGAGACAACCTACAACAGATCCACTGTAATATCCTTTGTTCTCTCTCACAGTCTCCCTATATGTTTCTTGCTCTGAGAATACACATACAATATATAGCCGCAATACAATACCCTCATACAAAACAAGGGGTTGCCTTCTAGGGAAAAAAACCCTAAATTAAACATAACTTCTACCGTCAGATCATTCGCCTAATGAACGGCCCAGATTGACTAGAAATTACAATACTTTTACAAGGAACCCCATGGACCCCCCAGGCAACATTTAATTACGGGCGGCGTTGCCGCCTCGTTAAGAACAGGGGTCCAACGCTGTGATACAAAATAAAGAAGATAATCAGGCTCCACACCCAACAGACTAAGGAACCATTCCCTTGCTTGTCCTTAAAGAGACAAAGCAAAAAATATCATGAGCTTATCTTCATCAAATATCAACCTAGGAGACATATTCCAATAGAATTCTTCAACAAAGTCGGGAGCACTTATGGTAGCATTGCTAACCTTTTCAAATTCAAGGAGAAGGGTGGTTCTTGTTATCACTCTGTAATTCTGAGGGCGAAGACAGAATCCCGGAGGCAACATCAAAACCGCTTCGGGCCTAGCATCTAGCCCTCCCAGAGAGGGATCTCTCTATCACATATAGCTTTGTTGGATTTGGCATTTTAGGCTAGTTAATGAGTGCGGGGTTTGGATTTGAGTTTGGTTTGGTGGGGAAGACAAGGGAGAGGGCCATTGGGCAATGGAGTAAGGGTTTTGCAGAAGTATCCAATATAAGTAAAATAGGGCAAGCTAGGTTTGCTACTTTGGATCTTTGAGACTTTTAAATGGAGTATGAAGAGGAAGAGAATGTAAGACTCGACAGAGACTGAGGAGCATTTAAGAATTCCTCAATCTGCGCTTGGTAGAAAACATGCGGATGGTAAACACAGCTAGAATAGGGTGCTCTGATCAACAAATCCTATTCGTCACACTTTCTGTTTTACAATCAGATTTGCAGTAATACAGAGAAAGAGGAACGATGAATAAAAACTTTAAACATAAGAAAACTTGACCATTTTACACACCTCATGAATCCTGAACAACTGATCTTGTATTACTTTGCAAGAAGCCACATCATTACAGAATGGGACTCAGTCCCTCATTTCAGATTCCCCCCTCCCCCCCATACTTCGAACATTGAAGTATATATCAAGCTTACCAATTGAGTACAATCACTGGACACGAGTAAATAAAATTGCTGGAGTTATGAAGACTGCTAGACATTCGGCATTTTGATTCCCAGCAATTAGGTCTGTCATATGCTTGCTGGTGTGAATTCTATCAAGCCTGACACTTGGGCTATCTGACAGTCTCTGGAGCGCTACATACAACTTGAAACACTTATCTTGTTCGAATCTCTCAACTCCTCTCTGAAAATAGAAAAGATGGTTACAGAGCTGAAAACTGGGCCGAATTTGCTGAAAATGGGGCGCACTTAAACATTTGTTTCTCCCGAACGGTGACACCTATGCGAAATATGAGAGAGGTTATTGTTCTTTGCCCTGTGTTGGTCAAAAACCTCTCTTGGATTCTCAAAATTCATCTCCAGGTTTCCACAACAGTCGCCGCAAAATCATGACCAAAACAGGAAAAACGGAAATATGAAAAATAGGGCTGAAAGATGGCTTCAATTCTCCCACCTGGAGACATCTCTACAAAATTTGGGAGAGGTTTTTGTTCTTCAAGCCATGCTGAACAAAAACCTCTCTCGGGTTTTCAAAATTCACTCCCATTTGCCTAGAATCTCTCTCGCAAACAGACTGCTCATACTGGCTAAAAAGGATTTTTTATTTTGGGAAAGCGGTTTTGAAGGAACAAAAGTGGTATTCGGACCCCCCTGAAGTGGTAATAGGGGGGGGCGGTTCGAAATCATGAGGGAGTGACATAAGGGGGGGGGGGGGCGCACTTTTGAAAACCACCCATTTTGGACCCCCCCTCATCCCTTTGGCTTCGAAGCTCATGGGGGTCCGAAATCATGTTGAACTGTCCGTTCCATCCTTCGATCATGATTTGTCCATCCTTCGATCATGATTTGTGGGTGGAAATATGCCCACAATTTAATTTAAAATATTAAATTTGTTTAATAATATAGAATTAACAAATTCAATATCATTAAATCAAATTAACTTCACTTAATTTCACTGCACAATTAGCCTTTTTAAACACTGATTTATTAACATAAACCATGACATTTTTGAACCTGAGCTTCGAGATATGAAGACAATTTTGATCCACGCAACGGCAGAATAATAAAAGCATATGAGAAATACTTATTTTTGCGGCATTCTGGAGCAGTGTAGATGGACTTTTATCACATACTCCTTTTAAATATGCTCCACGAAGAATTTGATTCGGGATGCTTTTGAAAATGAACCTCACTTTGCAGGATAAACATTGTTTTCGTCCTGCAAGCCATACCAATACATATAATTCAACAACCCTGATTCCCCTATAATTATAGGGTCCTAACAGTTCTAATAGGTGAGGGAGTTCGTTCTCCCCTTCTTGCAGCGTCCCTAGTTAAAGGAGGAATGTTTTCACCTTCGAGCAAACTAGGGGTTTGACAGTGAATGGAGTCGCCAAAGGAATATTGAATTGTTGTTAATGAATCAATTCCTCACTGATTCACAATGGAGGTAGACCTGCCAAAATGTTGTCGCTCAAACTAGCAGGGGTCCTAGGAGGGGATCCTATAGGGCAACTTCTAGGTCAAGGGAAACAATGGAGCGATAACTCACTGTCACCTCAACTAAGGCTCCTTGCTCTTTATGGAATTTCACCGATAGTAGGAGACGCGTTATATGAGGAATCACAAGATGAATCGATCAATGGAGAGACGAGGGGTGATTCCTGAGGCCTATAAACAAGAGAGAATCAATAGTATGGCTTGCTTGCTTTGGAAGCAAGGTGATGGGCTTTCTAGGAAAGGCTAAGAGGGTTTTTGAGGTTAGGGTTTGAAAATAGGTCTTATCAAGGAAGTCTCTAGCCTTAGAAAGCCAAATGGATACTTGGCTCTTAAATGATCCTTGTGGAGTTGGGAGTCAACACGCTGCGGGACCACAAAAGGCCAAGTGGACTCGAAAGTAGGTCAAGGATATGGAATTCATCAACCAAGGATGTACTTGACCTAATTAGGGAAGGGAAGAGGATCACAGAAAGAATCTTTTATTGATAATTTAATGCTATGATCCTATTGAGGTTATTAGCCAATGGGTGACCAAGGGCAAGAATTGATCTTCAGGCCAGGGCTTGAAATATCTCGAGATCCCATCGTCGGAATTGCTTCAAATTTGTAGGGATTCTAGAGGACACACTAGCGCAGTTGTGGCCAAGCGATCATGTTCTTTGGTGGCTAAAACGTGAGAAAAGTCATACTCTAGGTGACCTATGGAGGATAGACCTAGAAAAGAGGGGAAGGTGAGAGGATTTCTCTTTGAAAATGATCACTTATGGAAGGATCAGTGCCTTATCCTTTGGGAAATATGGAGTGAAGATGAAATTTGTGATTTAGAGGAATTACACCCAATCAAGGATCCTCCTAGACAATTTCGCATGACAACTAGGGTGACTTTGATTTGCAATAATTGGTGACTTATTAAGACGTGTTCAATGGAAAGAATCTCTAGGAACTTTTACCCTTTCACACATGGTACATGAGATGATGCAACACTACAAAAAGACTAAATTTCCAAAATTTCGCATAAGAAACACGGTAAATTTCAGATCTAGTATAGCAAAAATCCCGACAACATTCATGTATTAAAGCAAACAACAAGAATAGACATAAACATGTTACTTACATGTGTAAAGAGTATATCCAAATCACCAAAATATGCCAATAACGAAGCTCCAAAAAAGAGAGAGATATACAAACATCAAATCCAAAATTCTCCTCCAAAAGGAATAGCGAAAATCTCACAAGAGATAAGTACCCAATCCAAGTCATGATGATGTAAATGAATCATCTCACTTCTATTTATACACTCTCTAATGAATTCTATTTAGCTAAATTGGCCTAATTGAGCCCCTAAAATAAAATAATGTGCATAATAACAATACTTTTGGTGACAATCGCACCAAATAGCTCAATAACATAAGCATAAGCCTCTCAAGAGGGTTGAATAATCAATAGAGTGAGTCGTTGGGCCGTTGAGGAGGCCTAATGAATTCCAAGGGGTGCCATGATGTAATAATGGACTCCAAACATAGTGGAGATGGGGTTGGCCACTTGTTTTCCAAGTAAGAACCTGTGGTGCTCCCAAGTGGGTGTGGGGGCACAAGGACGTCCTCATGGGTCTCCAAATGGATCAAATATGACTGTAGACCATTTGTAAGGGTTGGAATGATGATATAAGCCCTCCCTCTGCAGCCGGAGACAATCCTATGGACCCTGGAACATATGCCAAGTGTATGGTGCAACTGTGGACCTGGGTGGGCATGGTGAACAAGGTGCGTCGTCGACATCCAAAAAGTGGAACACTAGCAATCGATGAGCGCTGTTGGGGATCCATGAAGTAATCTCTGCTATGGTGGAGGCCCATAGCACTCAACGCTCACCTTCCAGGTGCTAATGTGGCCCTCTGGATGGTTAGGACCCCATATAGGAAGACTAAGCCCCAAATGGAGATCCTCCTGCAATCTTGCATAGGATCCCATGCATCCCTTTGCCCTCCAATTCAACAAATCATGATAATAATCAAGTAATAAAGCTTACAAGTCATGGTACCAATGGGGCACTTCATGGTGGCATGCCCTTCCATAGCGGGCTTTGGTATGTACAAGTATCTCCAAGCTCAATAGCTTTTAACCAAGGACCCTATTAGGTGGTTTCAACCTCTAAAGGGGGTGACATGTCCATGGTACATCCCTCAAATGGTAGGTGGCAATGATATAATGATGGAGCGGAGTGGGGGATCAGGGGAAATCATCCAAACCACATGTCATGGTACATGGGTAGCTATAATAAGGGAAGCCCACACCTGGGTATGTTAGTGTAGGAGGGAGCAAATCGTGGTACAATGAGTTACTCCGACCTTTGTTTTTCCACCCTTCTTGATATGCCTTTTGCCTTTTATTGATTTTTCTTCATAACTGCTCGAGGCTTCAGGGGATGAGAGCAGGATGTGTACTATATAGCAGTAGGTACCCCCCTTAAGGTGGGGCAATTCATTGCCCACCAGGGGTTGGGACAATCATGCGTTCCTTAATGGTAGAGGGGGCTCATAGGAACCAAGGTGATGGCCACGGGCAAGCGGTAGAGCTCATCTCTAGCTTTTGCCCACATGCTAAATTTGTATATCCCGGCCATCTTTTGCATTTTATGGTACATCTCCTGTTGAGAGTGGCCAAATTATGCTTTTTCTTTTCCTTTTAGTTGCGTCAACCTTCGGGGCATCGTTCTAGGCCCGACCCAAGGTGTGGGCAAGGGGCTGCCGGCTGCCAGCTGGGCACCATCTAGGAGAAAAAAATTCTCCTATATGCACTACCCACAAGTGGTGGGTAACAAGGACCTTGTTAAATGGCCTTCAATTATCTTTTTATAGGGAAGCAGAACAATCGGCTTCTACATTTGCTGTCCAAGCATGGATTTGTTTAGGATTAATCACTTATAAAGGCACTACTTTTAATTGAGTAGGTTCTTCTGGTTATATTCATCGGGCCAAGGTTCAAACTGTCCCTCGTTGGCAACCCCTCTAGCATTGATGATAAGTGTTAGAATCATGATTTAAAATTTCATGTACAGACGTTCATGTCTAATACAACATGTCTATTTTTGTTCAAGCTTTCACAAGTTGTGCTGGGCACAGTTTTGCTGCACATGGCATTATAAGTTAAAGCTTACAGGCATGCCAAGAGGCTGTATCCCTTAAAGCAGAAAAATGTAGAAAAATATAGTCTCTGAAAGGATATAGAAGTTTAGAACTTGATAGAGCAATACCTATTGAATTATCTTTGTATAAGACAAAAACACTGTGCAGAGTTAATTATATAACTCTCTGTTTTCCCAAGTTTACATCGATTTGTACTGTCTTCTTCTGATTTACATTAATCTTAGCTCTTGCTGGGGTACATGCTGCTCATTCACTGTATCCAAAATGAGCGCTGTGCACACAAGAATGATCCCTAGACCTATTTATTGGATTATGTTGCCATTCTGCAGCTTGAATTTGCTTCATGATTTACTTTACTTGGTGGTATGATTCTGAATTATTATAGATCTCAAGTATAAGAAGGTAATGATCTTTCTGCATGGATTTATAAGTGTTAATGTTTCTCACTGACGGGGTATTGTCTAGAAGGGTTCCGTTGTGCTATCTAAGCATGTTTGGGCTGACAATTTTTGTGCTTATTTTAGAGGGGATCAGAGGCAAGGGGGTTTTACTGATGCTTATTCTTTATAAATCATGCATTACTTGGTCCTCTAGAGTGGCTTTATTCAACATTAACATAATCTAGACTTCTGAAGTGCATGAACTTTATCTGTATTGTAAATTTTCATGCAGCCTACCTACTCCTTACGGACATTTAGTGGGCATTCAGCCTCAGTCAATTCATTGGATTTCCATCCAACCAATGGTGAACTGCTTTGTTCCTGTGATGACAATAGTGAAATCCGTTATTGGAGTGTTAACCAAGGTTCCTGCAAAAAGGTTTCCAAGGTTAGTATCATGATGAATTTTATAGTTAAGATTTTGAAAGTTTTATTTGAATTCAACATCTCATGTTTTTTCATTGGCTTGTGATTCTGGAGCAGGGTGGCAGGGGACAGCTGAGGTTCCAACCTGATCATGGGCGGTTTGTTGCTGCAACAACAGAGAATGGAGTTGTCATAATCGATGTTGAGAGTGATATTTGCATACTTTCTTTACAGGTTTTTCTCTTATAAATTATGCAATATATTAATTATTGGATTTCTGCAATATTTTGTCTGCACTTTAATTATCTCGTGTATATCTTGAGAAACCCAATTGACATCTCATCATTTCTTTGTACGATATGAAGACCATAAGTCTGTGTAAAAGCTTGCAATAGCAGTAATACTAAAATAAGTTTCCAGAGACACTAGGACTTGGTTTTAAGGACATGTTAGATACAGAAACCTTTAAACATCATAGCAATAGAGGTAGAAATGAAGGATGCATGTAGAAAAGAATATGTCCAAATGTTACATTGTAGTAACAAGAAAGGATAAATTTATTAATGTCCCCCATTCTGTTTTGGTAAAAAATAATATCACCTCAATTGTTATTCTGACAGTCAGATCCTTTACATATTCATGTGTATTGTGTTGAACGACCTGGCGAAACCTGAATCCCATCAGATTATACAGCCTTTTGTAGTTATTATCCTGAACCAACTTCACTATTGTGATACGTTATTGGTACTTGCTGTGCAGTTGTCATGCAGAAGGAGAATTAACTGATGTGAAGACAAGGACACTGCGTTCTTTATAAGCAGTTTGAAGTTTTTGTTATATTGTATTATTAAGTAGGGTATGATACTTGTTGGATGTTTAGTACCTTAGAACATGTCCAGCAGATTGCCATTAATGGCAGAGTGAGCAGAGTGGACTGTGTATATGCAGAGATGGCACAGTAGCTGGTTACAGCAGTCTGTACAGCAGGTTTAATGACACTGGAAGTTCAGTTGCAGGTACAGGAACAAAGAGAATGCATCCAGCGTCTCCTCCCAGCAGTAATGAACGGGTTTAATGAGGGTGCAGTAGACAAAGTTACTACTGTTTGGTAGAGGGTGCATACCCATGCTAAAGTTGTGCATGTGCCACCTTGAGTTAGGTCTAGCTTATTTGTTGTTCTGAATTGAGCAAGTTCCAGTTTGTAGTTTTAGTTCTATTTGACTGTTCCAAAATTAGAAAGATGGGGCACTGATCCCAAGGAGAGGTTGAAGGCCAGCACCTACATGTATACATCCAGGCAGGGCAATCTAACCTAGGGTTTTAGGGTTAGATTATTTTAAGTGTACAACCCTAGTCTCGTCCTCTATAAAAGAACCTTAGCCTCCTCTCTAAGAGGGAGGCAGAGTCATTATTGTCATTCATTCAGTTCAGTAGAGAGCAGTGAGTGATTAGAGTTAGGCTCCGAACCTTACAATATCTCCTGTTTTAAAGAATAATAAACAGTGATGCAAATAGAGTTTCAGAGTTTCAGAGTTTTAGAGTTTCATGTTCTGATAGAGATTTCAGTTTTATGTTTTCCTAAGCAGGTAGCTTAGAAATCAAACTAGGACTATTACCATGTGCTGAAGAATTTCAACATGCTATCAGAGGCGTATTTGAAACTTTCTAGAATAATATGTATGGAGAGATTAGCCTTGAATGACAGAGCATTGCTAGAGGGTCTCAGTGGGTGGTATGTTCAAGCTTCATTGATTGAAGCAAATCAGTACCAGTTATTGGAATGTGGACTAGAGAAGGCTTGTGGGGTGTGAGACCTTAGTTGATCCAGTTCATGAGATTGAAGCTTGTTTAGTGGAGTTGTAGTAATGACAATTCCTACTATGCAACAAAGTCACCTGTTAGAATGTGCCACAAACTTTTTTCTGTAGTATTGCATACTTTAGAACTTCTTGGAAGTAGCAAACCTTTGGTACCTTGTGGAGAAGGAGCTCAAATGTTATGTCTAAAAATTAAATATATATTAATTATTATTAATTTAGGAAGAAAGGGAAGAATCAAAAGATCATGACCCCTCGTGTGAAGGCACCTGAGGCTATATTTAATCCAGAGGCTGTCATTGTAAATATCATCATTCAATTTTTCATGTACCATATATATATATATATATTATGTTATGTATAAAAATTAAATGTATATTAATTATGATTAATTTAGGAAGAAAGGGAAGAGTCAAAAAATCATGACCCCTCGTGCGAAGGCACCCGAGGCTATATTGAATCCAGGGGCTGTCATTGTAAATATCATCATTCAATTTTTCATGTAATATATATATATATATATATATATATATATATATATATATATATATATATCTATCTTACTTCATAATATCAATTGTCTCTGTAACATCTGGCATCGGGGCCAACTCCGTGTTCACTGCAACTGTCACTTGTCGTAGCCATCAGTTGTCTCCACCACCATGTTCCACCCTAATCACCTCTGCCGCCACTATAATATTCCGTTCGTGCTCCTGTTCCACTGCTCCAACATTATTCCGTCACCCTATTCCTTGTTGTCGTCACCGTCATCGCAATTCCATTCATGCTGATGCCGCTATTGTGCTCGTTTTATTCCCTGACCATAGTGATTGCACTTCCTTTCATGCTTTCGTCGTTGTTCTGTCATTTTGTTCCCCAGTCATAGTGTCCTTGTCACCATTCATTCCAACAACCTGTTGTCCGCTCTTGTTCTAGGTCCCCCACCGCCATACATTTTGCTTGATCAAAGCGTTGTGTACGCTGCCAGACAACACCACACTCGCGGGCGACCCAAGGTTTTAATTATTTTGTTACAATATATATAGTTTTTTTATTTATTTGTCAAGTGGTCCGAGTTCATTAGAGATTACCTTAGGCTTGACCTGTGGCTTGAGAAACTGCAACCCAGGGGCATCTAAGCTATCAAAATCACTCGGGGATCACACTCGGCTTGGGCCACACCATCCCTTAACATGACTGGATTTTTTCCCATGGAGTTCCGAATTGGTGAGCTTCACATCATAGAGTGAATTAATAGTACATCCCATCATCGTCTATTCTACGCCTCGTGGGCATATATATATATATATATATATATATATATATATATATATATTGTAGAAGTTATGTTGTAGATCTGCTACTACTCATGAAGTTTTAATCAAAATCACAAGACAAAAACCTACTCTACTATTCTGTGGACATTATTTCACAATTTAAAACAAAAATTTCGGACATGCACAAAGAAATAACACATACAATAAGTATTTTTATCTGGGGAAAGCAATTTGCTAAAAACCCCAATGCCTCTTGCATTAATCATATGAAATAGATATGTAATACAATTGCTTTGCTCAACTGAGCTCACCCTGCAAGTGGACAACCTATTTCTCTGCTCACTAAAAGCCTTTGACCCAGACTTAGTCAATTTCTGCCTTGGATTGAGCTCATAATTCCTTTCGTTGTTCCTTGAGGAATTAGACCCCTTTTATTCAGGAAATTCCTCCAATTGATTGCGCAATTTTTTAGGTTGATCATCTGACTGCATGTAACACCTGTACACTCAGAACTAGTCTACAACTGATGTTACACTGCCTTGGAATCTCCATCTCATCTGGGTAACTTGAATTTTCTACATGCACTAGCGATTTTGCGCTGATTGATCAATTAACTGGATGATCATCGAGTTTGACTGAAGTCCCACAGCACAACTTGACCCTCCACTAGTTCTTCCAATAGTTGGAACTAGTTTAACTGAAAGCAACCTTAGATAACTGACCTTGATTGCTACAAATTATCAATCACATATGCTTAACTGAACTCTAACTCCTCCAAGTCAAATTTACTGAGTAAACTGGGTGACACAAGCCATGTCACTCGAGTTAACATCATCCAAGTTGTCTGCTGATGTGGAAATTTGAATTTTCTCAATTTAATCAAGGAAAAAACAAATTGATAATTTCTTGGTGCATTTTTTAACACTCCCTCTCAGCAAGAAAGGGATTATCAACCACCCCAATCCTGCACCTGTGGAACTCGAACTTCCCTTTTGACAAGGCCTTTGTCAAAATGTCAGCATCTTGTTCCTCTGTCGGAATGTATTGCAACAACATTATCCACCTCTGTACAGTAAATGGTGATACTGGATATCAATATGCTTGGATCAATCGTGAAAAACAAGATTTTCAGAGAGCTTGATTTAACTTTGATTATCAAAGTAGATCACAGTTGGCTCCATCATCTGTCCAAACAATTCAACAGGTATCTTTCTCATCCAGATAACCTCACACGTTGCTTCATTGGCAACCATGTATTCTGCTTTTGCCGAGTTGAGTGCCACAAATCTTTGCTTCTGGCTGTACCAATAAACCGTTGCAGACCTAACACTGAAAATTCGACCTAATGTACTCTTCCAGTCTGATGGACTTCTCTGCCCAATCTGCATTTGTGAAATCCATGCAACTTTACTCCCTCTGTTCATCTGTACCATAGTCCAAACTGGGTAGTGCCTCTAAGGTACCATAGAACATGCTTACCTGCCCTCCAAAATAATTTGGTCGGTCGAACCATAGCTTGGCTCATTTGATTGACTGCATAACACATATTTGGCCGTGTGTTGACAATATAAATTAATGAACCCACCAATTGCCAGTAAACAGTAGCATCGACTTCTTCACTTGAAGTGGCATCCTCTTTCCTCCACTTGGTCACTAGAGGAGTCTCCATGGGTTTGCACTTGTCCATGCGGAATTTCTAAAGTATCTTGTTGGCATACTTGCCCTGAGAGATAAATAGTTCCCCATCTCCTTGCCACACTTCCAATCCGAGGAGGTAGTGCATGAGACCTATGTCCTTCATTTTAAACTCTCTTGCAAGGTCCTTATTGCAAGATCTGATCAACTATTCATCACTAGTTAAAATCAAATCATCAACATATAAGTCAATAATCAACAATTTACCGTCTACCAAAATATGAGTTTGCATCCACTTCACTTTTGGTGAAGCCAAATTCGTGAGATAGCTATCGATCTTGGTGTACCAAGCATGGGGTGCTTGCTTGAGACCGTACAATGCTCGCTTGAGTCTGCACACATGAGACTCTTGATCAAAAGTATCGAAGCCTTCTGGTTGCTCGATATACAAATCCTCCTCAATAACTCCATTGAGGAATGTTGTTTTCATATCCATCTGGTGGATCTTCCACCCCATCTGTGCATCCAGGGCAAGAATTGATCTGATGGATGAGTACCTTGCTACAGGAGAAAAGGTCTCCTCATAGTCAATCCCTTCAACCTGAGAGTACCCCTTGGCCAGAAATCCGACCTTGTACTTTTCTATTCTTCCATCTGCTGCCTGCTTTACCTTGAAGATCCATCTCGAAACCACAACTTATTTATCTGCTGGTCTTAGGACCACTTGCCAAACATTGTTTCTTACATTGGATTGATACTCGTCCACCATTACATCGACCCATACAGGTTACTATACTGCTTCGTTAAACATGATGGCTCAGTCTCTAGAAGCTCAGTCATTAGAGCCATGTAGGCAGTGTATCGATGTGGTGACCTTCTCTACCTGCACCGATTTGAAGGAGCAGCCACATCCTCCCTCGCATCCTGCACAAGTCTCTCAGCTTCCCTGGTCATTTTACTGCCTTCTCTGGATGGTTTTGCTGGAGTGGCTGTCTCCAATCTCTGCTCCTCAATTTGTGGCTGCTCCACTTCTTGAGGTTCCTCCTTTGGAGCTAAAAGCTCCTCTTTTGGTCCGATGTGAAGCTCCCTCTCAAGAGAGCACCGCATCGCTTTCTCCTCATCAAATTTTACATCCCTTTGCACCACTGTCATTCCGAGGAATGGAAAGTACACACGGTAGTTGTGGGGAGTTTCTGTGTAACCCACAAATACCCCCAACTTTGCTGTCGGGTCTACCTTCTTCCTGACATCTTTGGAGACATGGTAGTAGACATAGAGTCCAAAATATTGTAGTGCGACACATTGGACATCCTTCCCGAGAAAGCCTCCTCCGGTGTAATCATGCCCAAAATCCGATGAGGACTTTAGTTTTGCAAATAGACTGTTGTGTTGCTTGCTTTGGCCCATAAGTGCAGAGGTAGGCCTTGGTCATGCAACATCACCCTTGCTGCTCCCACAATGCTACAGTTCTTTTTCTTAGCCACTCCGTTCTGCCGTGGGTTGTTGGGTGCTCTCAACTCTCGTTGAATTCCTTCTTTTTCACAAAAATAATTAAACTCTTTCGAAACGTACTCTCCTTGCTTGTTTCTTTCTCCACCAATGCTTTGAACTATACAAACTTGGAGAATTCCTCCTCCTTCCTCATGAAGAAGATCCAACACTTCCGTGAGAAGTCATCAATAAAAATGGAAAAATACGCATGGTAGTGGAGGTTGTCGAGAAAGGTCCACAAACATCAGAGTGGATCCTGTCAACGACTGCATGTTCTTTGCTGTCCCGATCATGGAAAGTGGATTTTGTGTACATCCCCAAAGTACATCCTTCATATACATCCTCCTGCTCAAGTGCTACTTTGGGGAGGCCTATGGTGATTTGTTGCATGATCTTCAAAGCGCCATGATGCAAATGGCCAAGTCTTCTATGCCATAGTTCGCCGACATCGCGGAATTGTGTCATTCTTCAGCATCGACCCCACCAAGTCTTCTCTGCCTTTGTGCGCAATAATGTGGAATTGTGTCATACTTCTGCATCGACCCCACCAAGTTCATCACGCCACTATGTGAACCTGCTTATATATTGCGAAATTGTGTCACGATATTTCGAAGTTTATCCTTGAGCGCCAACTTCTTGTGGTCACTATTATTCTCAAACAATTCAGTCAGTGCTTTCCACATGACGAACAGAGTTTCTTTTCCGTGGAAATTTGAGACAATATTATCTCGTACTCCCTTCAATATGATTCTCCTCGCTTTAGCTCCATCTTTCTTCCATTGAGCAAGGTTCTGGGCATTAGATGTTTGTGGTTTTGCAACGTATGACTTTATGTCTTCTAGCAATCCATTGTTATGCAATACAACCTCCATGTGATACTTCTGTAATATCCCTTCCAATAAAATTCTGCTAATTGCTTTTCTCAGTTTCTGCAAATTTTGTAAGGAGAAAATTTTGGGTACAAATTTAGGAAAAACAGGTGAAAAATAATTAATTTAATTTTGTGTGGTAGGGGAGGCCCCAAACATTAGACAAAGGAAAGATTAATTACATAGTGGGATGTGAGGGTTACTCCATGAGGAAAAACGCACTCCCTGAGGAAATCGAATTGGAGGGAAGAGGGAATAGGCAAGGAGGACAAAATATTTGAGGGGGGCCCACAAGGAAAAGCAATGCAACAATTATAAATAGAAGGTTGGGGGTAGCAATTGGCATATTTTCCTAATTTGATATTTGGAACATTGTTTGCTCAAGTTGTTTAGTTGGGTCATCAAAGTGCTGTTGAGTACAAGAGTTTCCCAAGGAGGAAACTCACCCCTCTCTTCGGTGGACTATGAGTGCCGCCCTAGGAAGGTCTAACCATTGTCTTGTGGAGGCAGGGAGAGGCATAACATAGGTACCACGAAATTTCTGAGCTCAGCTGGGACACAGATTTAGAGCTTTGCTGTCTTCTGGGAGTTGGTGCCGGAAATTAGAAACCACATAATTGCTGGGTAATCCATTGCTGAATTTGTTAGAGGAGAGGAGAGAATTTGCATAGAAAAATAAGGCATATCATTAGTACAAATTTCCTTAGCTAAAGCTTACGCAATATTGCCTAGGCCTGCGCAGTATTTGCGAAGGAATTGTTGTGGGTGGGCTTGGTTAGTGGTATTTGGAGTTGGACTTTTGTGTGGGAATTAGAAGGGAGCCAAGAGAGATTTTACACTATTTTTGAGGGTTGTAAAGACAAAAATTGTTGTAGACCGAAATTTACTGGCAGTAGAGAAGTGTTGAGAATTTGGGGTCAATTTTGGAGTGTCAAAACTAGAGAAAACCCTTTCTGGGTTTTTGATAAGGATCTCAAATCTAAATTTTCAGAATTTTATGGGCAGATTCAGGAGGTCAAACAGGAGTCCCAACTTAGCCAGTAACTGGAGGAGCTAGGGCGAAATTGGGCCGAAATTATGAGGTCAACATTTGGCCAATTCCTTTGTGTGTTTTTGTGGGTTATTGGAGGACAGCCCAGGGTTAATTTCCCGGAATTTTCTGGGCACTAGAGGAGGCCCTAACAACCATTGTTTGCAGCAAAAAATGCATTTTTTCATTGGGTCAACGTAGAGATTTTTGGCAAAGATGAAAAAATCGCGATAAAATCGCGAGTTTTTCGGGCTGCCGATTATATCGGCGATAATTTCGACGATTTTTTGAAATTATCGTTAGCGCGATATTATCGCGATAATTACGAAAAAATCGCGATTATTTTGGTAAAAATCGTGGGCCCATCAAATAGCAACCCTATAAGTTCAAAAATCGATTTTTTTTTTTTTGTCATTTTTGCAGCCCTCTCATTTTCCTGACACACCCTGTTGGCAGTTCATGGTAATGTTAAATTCTTAAAGTAAAAGTGATATTTCCTTTATTTTTCATTTCATCCTTTTACTTAAATTTTTAACATTACCATGAAATGACTCAGGATGTTTAAGAGTGGTTTCGACCTCATTGGATTTCATATGGAGAAACTAGAATTTTAGATTTCACTCAAAATTCAGCAGACTTAATGGTTTTCAGGGTTTCATGGTTTGGGGATTTGCATTGTTTCCATTTGATTCTATTATGTAAGGGTATGAGATTGGCATTTGATCAAGAGTATGAAGTCCTTTAAGAACCTTGATGTTGGTGGCATTGATTGTTGAACTTTGTTGATGTTGGTGGTATTGATTGTTGAACTCCCCTACTGTGGCCTTAACAAGAATGTACCCTTCACTCAAAGGAAAACAACTGGTTAGGCATGTTAATCTTTTCTACCGCATTTTAAGGTTGAGCAATCCAAGTCTGAAGACTTTGAGCTAGATGATGTTTATGTATCTCTTGTTGATGATCCCATTTCTAGTAGCGATGAATCAATGATGAGTTTCATGAGGAGGAGGAGGAGGAGCAACAATAGGAGGAGGAGGAGCAACAATAGGAGGAGGAGGTGACACCACCTACCCCTGCTATCGGTAGAGGACGTGGTCTACCTCCTTTAGCTCCTAGTGCTTCAGGATCTGGAGCACAACAGAGTCCATTGCCAGCCCCGCCAACTTCTTCGTCTAGAGGGAAAGTTGTTACATTTTCTCGCAAGAGGGGCAGAGGAAATCAGTAGTATAAGTTATTTGGTGCATTCCTTTGTATATAACATTATGACTCATGATATGAGATACATTATTATATTTTTTGTTGATATTTTGAGGTTGAGTTGAGACTCGGGACTTAGTATTCAGGACAGGATTCAGTTTTATGTGTGATGTAGCACTAGACATGATATTACACATCTTATATATTAGTTTTTTTTTCATATTTATGTGTCAATGCATTTATTTTATGCTGTAGATGCTTTAAATATTAAAAAAATTGAAAAAAAATGAATATTTTTGTATGTGCCGATTTTTCTCGATAATTACGATTTTTCCTCGATAATTACGATTTTTTCCGATTTTTTCCCCTCGGCGATAATATCCCGATAACGATTTTTTCATCTTTGATTTTTGGGGACAACCACATTGCATGTTAGAGCAACCGATTTCATCACCTGGACATCTTGCCTTAGGCAAGCCCAAGTGCATCTTTTCTGATCTTACCTTTGTACCCAACATTTATATTAATAAAATGGCTTAGCTCAACATAGTTTATGGAGATGTCTGTGTGTTTATTGTGTTATAAATTTTGTGTGTGTTTTTACTATGCTTGCTTTTTTTATCATTGTAAATTACCATTAGGAATATTACAGTACTTCCATGAAAAAAATTAGAGGTGCCTTCCAAGGCATACTGTAGCCTTAGTCCATTGAAAACCATCTTCTCAGTACTGCAGAAAACCAGCAACAGTGATCTCCAAATTCAAGCCTTTGAGAAACAACTTTGAATTTCTGCTCTACTATGAATCCAACTGTGCTACCATGTGGAAATTATGCTGTAGATTTGCAACTGCTCATGAAGTTTTAATCAAAATCGCAAGACACAAACCTATACTAATCCACGGACACAAAAATTAAAGACATGCACGAAGAAATAACACATGCAATAATTATTTTTATCTGGGGAAAACAATATGCTAAAAAACCCCAATGCCTCTTGTATTAATTAGATGAAATAGAGATGTAATACAATTGCTTTGCTCAACTAAGTGTGAAAGTTTCTTAATTTACTCAAACAAAAACCCTACTGTTAAATTTCAGATTTACTTCTCCTACTTACATTAAGTTATTAATGTGGAATATTCAGCATTAACATCAAAGTAAATACATTAACAACCTACACATACAGATTTAACTTGAATACATGCACAATGACAAAGCGACACAAAAGGGTTTTTTGGGCAATCGTCCCCGGAAAAACCCAATGCGGAAAAACTGGTCTTTTGGCTGCTGGAGGGTTATATTATTAAGTAGATTCTAAGTACAACAAATTTGGGCACCAAATTGGTTAACCCGATAGTGAAATAAAATGCAGCTATACCTCTGTTTTGGAGATAGAAAAACTGACTAATTCACACCGTCAAACGAGATTTATAGAACTCGATCCTTTTCCGGTCTGCAAAAACCCCAGCGCTGCTCTGAAGCCCTCTACGTCATCCCTGATGGCCTGCATCAGCCCTTGCACTGCTCGGGAAGGGCCTGCGTCATCCCAGACTAGGTTACGCCGCCCCTCCAGTGCCCTGGCTGGGCCCACGTCAGCGCTACTGGCTTCCTGTTGCCACTGCGTTGCCCTTTCTGGGCCTGCTTCAAGCCTGCGTAGCCCATGAAGCCTCTGTGCTACCCCTGTTGGGCTCTTGGCTAAGCTATGTCGCCGCTGCCTTTGCGCTGCCTCGGTCTGCTGCTTCTCTGCCCTTGTTGCACTCTTGGCCTGTGATCAGATCATCCCTTTCGCCAATACTACCCCTCAGATTTTGTTGTTGCATAATAACAATAAACCCTCATCTGCTGCACCAATTTTCCCTTCTGGGTTTTCCAGGGACTATTGTCCTAAAGTATTGGTGTCATTTTTATTGTTTGTGTGCGTATCTATTTTCTTAGTTCTAGTTTATTTTTCTGTAGCGTAGTGTGATTTATTCGTTATTTGTCGTAACAAATAAATTGCATGAATAATTAGTTAGAAGAATAAATTTCCAGTTGCTGCAATTTCAAATGGTATAAAAGCATTGAAGATCATATAAAAGACTTAGTAGCGAGAGGGAGAAAAATTTGCAGTTTCAGAGGGAGTTCTGAGCAAAATTTCTTAGATTTGCGCAGGCCACCTAGAAATGCAAATTTGCAGAGGCAGAGGGTTCGATTTTCAATTACAACTAGCAGAATATTCGATCAACCTCAGGAGCAAAAATTTGCAAGTGTAGATTTTTAGGATAGAGGCTTCCAATGAACAGATTAGTCAGTTCAATCTAGGCGTAGTTGTTTTGCAGCTAGTCTAGCAGTAGAAGATCAATGCGGGTGGAAGAGAAAAGCACATAGAGGTAGAGGAATTTCCAGAATTTTTCAGAGGGTTTCCATATCCAGTTCCAGGAGGAGATCTGTGATTTCTAGTTGCAATAGGTTGTGGTATGGAACAATTAAACTTGTTCACTGAATTTGCCAATTGAAGACACGTCGATGCACATAATATATATATATATATATATATTATTCAATAATGGATGATTTACAAGCCCTTGAGTGGTTCTCCTTTATAAGAGTTGACTGGCTGCAAGGTTTAGACACAACTTTTGACATAAGTGCCCTTTCATAATTAATTGGGCAACTTAATTTAATTTAATTCATTTGTTAATTATTAATTAATAACTATTTATTATTTTATTATTTATTTTAATATACTATATAGTTATGAATATTTTATTCATAACATTGCCCCTCCCTTAAAAATGCTTTGTCCTTAAAGCATAGGCTATGTTGGGTGTTGTTGGCGAAAACTTGTTGTCTCCCATGACGAGTCTTCTTCTGGTAGTCTTTTCCATTTGATAAGACTAGTCTTATTTTTTTGATTATTTGGTATGGTCCGTAATATTTAGGAGATAACTTATTTTTCCCTTGTTGTTTTAATGATAACTGCTTATAGGGTTGAATTCTGACGAAAACCCAATCTCCTTCTTTGAATTCTCTTTCTATGCGGTGTTGGTCGGCTTGTTGCTTCATTCCATTGCGTGCCATTGTAAATTTTCTTTTAACAAGTTAATAATTCTTTGGTTTTCTTCTAAGTGGTTTTTTATTGCTTGAACATTAGAATTGTGCAGCACAAAATCCTTCCACCTGGATGGTTCATAGCCATATAGGTTTTGGAAGGGAGTCATTTTAGTTGAAGTGTGATAGGTGGTATTGTACCATGATTCTGCCAAGTACCATTTGTTTTGTTTGTCGGTGACGAAACAATGAAGCTATGTTTGCAAACACTTCCACAATTTGCTTGGTTGTGTCAGATTCTCTGTTTGCCATGAAGTGGGCATATTTGGTGAGTCTATCCACTACGACAAATATCTTGTCCTTTTCGAGATTTCCTCCCATTTTTGAATTGGAATGTGTAATGGGTGTAGTAAACTAGGAGTTGGAATATATTCACCCTTCTTTGACAAACATCACAATCAACGACATACTTTTGGATTTCCTTACTCATACCTTTCAAGTAAAATGATTGCCGAATGTTGTAGCAAGTCTTGAAGGATCACATCCCCAGCTGTAGGAGAACTGTGAGATTCCTTTAGAATTTTCATTCTAAATTTGGATGACGGGGTTAGGTAAATTCTACCTTTGTACCATAATATGTCATTTTTCCATTCAAAATTGGTGTATTGACTCATATTTTCAATCATGGAACCACAGTCTGAATCCTTGGCATACTCAACTTGTATTTCGTCTAACTAATCAAGAACAACTACCAAGGCGATGCATGTTGTGTTGTCATCATCTTTCTGTGAAAGTGCATCAACTATGACAATTTCTTCTCCCTTTTTATGCAGTATTTCTAGGTTGAATGTCGAAAGTTTCTCCATCCACTTTTGTTGCTTTGTTGATAGTGTTTTTTGTTGAAGTAGAAATTGAAGACTATTGTGGTCGGTTCGGGTTGAGAACTTACTTCCGAGCAGGTACGGTGGCCATTTAGTTAATGCATGTGTGATGGCAAGCATCCCTTTTTGGTAAGTTGACTTTAAGCTTTCCCATTTGTTGAGCTTCTTGCTTTCATAGGCTATAGGATGGTTGAATTGCATTAATACTGCTCCAATCCCAAATCCTGAAGCGTCACATTCGACTATGAATAGTTTGGAGAAATCTGGGGTTGCCAGTACCGATGTGGTTGATATCACTTCCTTTAGATTCTCGAAGCATTCGTCAATCTTGTTAATCCATTGGAAACCATTCTTTTTTAACAAGTTTGTCACTAGTGCAGTCAAATGTGCATAGTTTCGTATGAACCTTCTGTAATACCCAGTTAAACCTAGAAATCCTCTCATTTTTGATATGTTCTTGGGTTTGGGCCATTCTTTAATTCTTTTAATTTTGTTGGGGTCCACTTTGACTCCTTCCTTAGATATGACACGTCCCAGGTTTTTTACTTCCTTTTTCCCAAAGGTACATTTTGATAACTTGTGGTGCAATTGATTCTTCTCTAATACATAAAGTACTTCATCTTGATGCTTGAGGTGCTCCTTTCACGTTTTGCTGTAAACGAGGATATCGTCAAAGAAGACTAGTACAAGCTTTTGCAAGTGTGGATGGAAGAGTTCATTCATGGTTGCTTGGAAGGTGGCTGGTGCATTTGTTAATCCAAATGGCATTACCTTAAACTCATAGTGCCCTTCATGAGTTCTGAACGCAGTCTTTTTGGCGTCTTCTAATCTCACTCGAATTTGATAGTAGCCTGATCTCAAACCTAATTTTGAGAAATATTCTGCGCCATGGAGTTTGTCTAGCATCTCATCAATGAATGGAATAGGAAATTTGTGTTTAATAGTTATTTTGTTTAATCCTCTGTAATCTATGCACAACCGGAAGGATCCATCTTTTTTCATGACTAATACTATTGGTGCAGCATATGGACTTCTACTTTTCGTAATGACTCCATGTTTTAACAAATCTTGTATTAGTCTTTCTGTTTCTGTTTTATGATGACGGGGGTAGCGATATGGCTTTACATTTACTGGTGTTGAATCTGGTTTGACTTCAATGATATGCTCAATTTTTCTTTCAGGGGGTAATTCCATTGGTAAATCTTGAAATACATTGTCATGTTTCTGGATTAGGGATGTAACTTCAGAGTGTTGGTGAACCCCTTCCATTGATAATAATTCTAACTGTTGATATTGTGCGACGAATATCGAGGCTCCCTTGCGAATACGCTTCTTCATTTGCTGAGCATAAATGACTTGGGTAGATGGGGCTTGGAATCCAAACAACTTATACTTCCTTCCATCCATTTTGAACTTAATGAACTATTTTTGATGATTTGCAAAATACGTCCCTGTTGTTTGCAACCATTTACTCCTAAGACGATGTCTACATCTCCTAAAGGGATCTTATAAAAATTGGGCTCCATTTCGTATTCGTTTAGTTGCGTTTTAACTTTATGGCACTTCCCTACTCCATTTATTTGTTTTCCATCTGCCACCATAACTTTTAAATCTGCTACGAGATAGGCAAAAATGTTCAGTCTTTTTGCGACATTGACATATATAAAATTGTGTGTACTTCCAGAATCAATTAACACAATAACGTTCTGCTTCTTAATACGTCCTTTAAGTTTTAACATTTGTGGTTGAGCTAACCCTGTGATAGCTGCCATAGAAATTCTTGGCATATTTCCTTCTTTTGGACCTAGATTAGGAGTCTCACTTTCTTCATTGTTTTCTTTGTCAAAGCTATTCTCTGAAGATTCTTCTTCTTGTTCTGCTTTGTAGTTGTAAAGTGTTTGCGTAGTGCACCTGTGCCCTTGGGAATATTTATCTCCGCATGTCCAACACTTTCCATCCCTTTTTCTTTCAAAATTTGACTATTGTTTTCCTCCATCACGCATTGGTGGTGGAACATACTTACCAGTGTTTTCTAAAGACGACTTACTTGACTTCCCTTATGAGTAGTTGTTTGATTTTTCATCACTGACATATGGCGTTTTATGGAGCTTATATTTTCGCTCAATCATTATTGCTGCATGTCTAGCTTCTTTAATGGTTTTGGGTTTATATAGTTTTAATTCTTCCCAAATATATTCCTTAAGGCCATGTCGATACATTTTTAACAATTCTTCGTCTGAGAATCCCCTTTGCCTTATAGCTAATACTTCCCACTCGTGAGTGTATTTGCTTACCGATCCTTTTTGTTTGAGGTGAACGAATTTTTCGTAAATATCGTCTTCTATTGAATGAATGAGCTGCACATCTATTGGACCACCGTAGGAACCAATCATATGCTTCAGCTTCCTAGTTGTTGGATGCGGTCATGACCTTCTCTTGTTCACCTATTGGCGAATTTGCTCCGAAAATGGCGTCCATTTTATTTACCCATACAATGGCGCCCTTATGGTCCTTACCATTGTACGTAGGTAATTCTCTTTTAATTTTAAGGTAGTCTCTTTTGGGAAACTTTGTATAGTACTGACTTCCTTCGAACTTTATATGTGGTATTCATGGCTTTTCGTGAATCGACGAAGATTCCTGACTCAGAAAAATTTTGCCTTCCAGAGTCTTGGGACTTTGTGTCACTGAGGGATTAAAAGGTGGATTGGCTCCTCCCATAAATTGGCTCATCATGCTTTTCAATTCTTTGATATTATCTGACATTTGGTCTTGACTACTAATTAACTTTTCTTGCTCCTTTTCGAATTCATCTTGCTTTTTTTCGACATTGTCAAGGTGCTTGCGCATTCTATCGAGTTCATCTTGAAACTTCTTGGAATTCGCATCGTCACTGCTACTCCCCATTTTGTTCTTTTTCATAGTAGACCCCCCTTTTTTTAAAATTAAATAATAATAATAATATTTTTGTTATTATAATATTTTTTTATTAAATTAAATAATTTAATTAATTTAATTATATTAATTTAGTTATATAATAGATTTATTTGTAACCATATAATGTTTGAGTTATCTACTATGCTGAACGTAAACCTAAGCCACCATTTACCAAACGTCACAACTATTTGACGACAGAGTGAAGAGAATATATGCAACAGTGGACGCCACGTAGTTTACGCAGGTCGGGATTGGTCGAGGGGATACATAGTTTACGCAACGGGGATTGGTTGAGCTGGGCACGACTGCGGAGGGGATACAGAGTTTACGCGGCGAGGATTGGTCGAGGACGAGGGACAGGGACGCCAGCTGGAGCATGGCGGCGGAAGGGATAGTGGGGTGACAAAGCATGACGACAAGCAGGAGCACGTCAGACAATAATTATGGGTTGTCGGAAAGACGTCAGGGTATGCAGCGGATCGACAAAGTTTGGATGATGCAGCGACAACGAAATCGTACAGGTATGCAGGATGCACGCAGCAGACAACGAGAGAGGAAAAAACGAAAACACAACGGTTTGGCGTGGAAGACAACAATGAGAAGGAGAAGTTGTAGTGGAACAGTTGATGGGAATGTAGCCAGAATTTGTCCGGAAGTTTGAACTTTGCTTCGATACCACTGGAACAAATAAATTTGTTCATTGATTTTGCAAATCGAAGACACATTGATGCACATAACAAATGTATATATATATATATATATTATTCAATAATGGAAGATTTACAAGCCCTTGGGCAGTTCTCCTTTATAGAAGTTGACTTGCCAAAAGGTTAAGACACAACTCTTGACATAAGTGCCCTTTCATAATTAATTGGGCAACTTAATTTAATTTAATTCATTTATTAATTATTAATTAATAACTATTTATTATTTTATTTTTTATTTTCATATACTATATAGTTATGAATATTTTATTCATAACATGGTAGTTTTGCTAGTCAGTCAGTGCGAGCTTCAGGAGCTAGAGCTCGTATACCAGATTTTGGAGAAGGATTTTTGGAAGGTTGGGCGAGTTGCCTAGTTTAGGTAGCATGTACTGTGAAGACTAGAGAAGGACATTCAGAGGCAGACAATAGCAGATTTGTGCAGTCTAGAAGGGAGTGTGAGTAGCAGAAAGGGAGTAGATTCTTGTTTATTTCCCATTTTTTTGAGTTTCATAAGGATGGCCACAACAGGTCTCAAAGATTAGGATAGACTTGATGGAGCCTCGAACTTTGGTTGCTGGAAGGCTAGGATGCTTTTCCTATTGGATGAGCATGGCCTGGAAGAGTTCGTGACAACAACCAAAGTTGTAACAATAAACCCCATCCAGTTCCATGAGTATAGGAAGGATATGGCCAAAGCCAAGAGGATGGCCTTGGATGGAGTCCAAAATCATATTGTTCCACACATTGTAGAGAAAGCAGTAACAAAGGAGATGTGGGATGCCATTGTGAAGTTATACTAGGATCAATCTGAGAATAGGAAAATGGTTATCAAGGAGAAGCTGAGAACCACAAATATGATGAAGGGTGAAGATGTAATTCCATATCTCACTAGAATTTGAGATGTTCAAGATGAGCTAGCAAATGTACGGGAGAAACCATAGGAAAGTGAACCTTGTGCGAATAACACTATATGGATTTACCAAAGAGTGGGCCCTGTTCGTTCAGGGAATTATTGGACGAGACAAAATGCCTGATTGGGAACACCTATGGAGTGACTTCACACAAGAGGAGCTTAGGCTCAGTCTTGTCTAGGGTACTACCAACAACAGTAGCAAGGGGCCAAAGGTTAAGGGGGAGGAGAATGTAGCCCTTGCTAGTAAAGGAAAGGCAAAGAAAGGCCCTAGTCACGGACAAGGCTCAAAGGGGGGAGAGAAGAAGAAGAAAGATCTTTTGAAAATCAAATGCTTCAGGTGTGGTGAGTTTGGTCACGACAACACCTAGTGTCCCAAGAAGAAGGACAAGAAGGGGGAGCAACAGATCGCGACTTCGACAAACATAGATGGGTTAACCTCCAGGTTGGAGGAGTTTGCATTGATAACAACTATACCTCCAAATGGGGGAGGAACATGATAACTTCAAAGTCGCAAGATTGGGTTGTGTCCAAGGAGGATAACATCAAACTAGTGTTTCCTTATGGGTCATTACCTTTGCTATAGGGGCCCAAAACATTCAATAGCAGGAGGATCAGTGTCAATAGGCACAGTCAGATCTTGAGAGATATTTGCAGAGACTAGTTACTAGAGGGGCGTAGAGATAGATGAGCACAGACAATTACTCAGTAGACAGTGCAGATACCTGTCGCTGTCAAAGACTCTGGAGACAGTTGTAGAGCCAATATATTCGTAAATTGTTTCTCAGTTGCAACATCAACAACAACATGAGATCAGATGCAGTGTAGGCAGAGTTGGCAGTAATGCAAGATGGCACAGTGCAGTGTCAGCGGTAGCACAGATGCACGATGGTTCAACTACAAGATTATCAGATGAATCAGAGTATGCGCAGTAGCTTGGTGGACGACGATAGGATGTTACAGATGTTAGACATCAACAATGCAAGGGAAGATGTTATGGGAAAGAACACCTTCCTCACTAAGGAGTGTTAGTTTTTATAGCATCAGACAAGTGTTCTAGTCTTGATTTGTGTCTAAGAGATTAAGGAACACCTCAATTAAATTACTTAGCCATCATTTAAAGTTTTCCCAAGTCAAACTTAGTAAAACTGGTTAATAAATAGGAATTAGTTAAGGAAAGTTGAGAAAGCTCTAAAAACTCACATGGATCAAGTTTGAGATAATTTTAGCTGTTGATAATGATTTAATCATGGTCATTGTGATCCAACGAGAGATTATAAGAGCAAGTTGATTTGGATGAAGAAGATACACTTGAGTACAATTGTGAGACACAGGGAGAGCGAGTTCCTTGGGTGATCGATGAAGCAACAAAACTTATAACTTGTTGACTTAAATGTAAAATACACAAAAGTATTTGTAATAGAATATTTTATTAATAAGATAAATGTACAAGATTTGAATGTTACAATGAGGCCCTGCTTATATACCTAGGCAGGTGGCCTTTCATGACTGGGTATGTCTTATAAACATGCCTTTTCAGTTAACTAATGACTATTTAAATAATCATCATCTTGATTATTTATTATTTACATTTATTTGTATTTATTCTATTTGTTATGAATTATATTCATAACATTGCCCCTTCCTTCAAAAGCTTTGTCCTCAAAGTTATATTGCTAATGATTCCTTCATCTTGTGCTTCGTCATTTGACATAGTTGACATATATAACTTGACGTCACTGGTACCTCGTCTTGTATAATTTTGCAGGTGATATTGTCTTGAATTTGTTGTAAATTCAGCAGGGCAACGTTTGACTTAATTCTCTTCTCAATAACTGCTTGTGTTATCTGTCTTCCACACTTATGTTCTTCTTTATATGTACGCACTGAAGTTTGCTGGAATTTTCACACTATCTTTGTATATAGATTTATGTTGTCTCAGTTGTGGTATCCGCACTTCTTATATATATATATATATATATATATATATATATATATATATATATGTTGTTCCTGTTGTGATATCCGTATACGCTGTCTCTGTGGTAACCGCACTGTTCTTCGTATATATATATATATATATATATATAAACCCGCATTTGATTGAACTAATTTGCTGTGGTAACCACACTGTGATATCCACACAATATTATATATATAAACTTGGTCTCTTCTTGATATTCGTAAAATACTTCCTTCAATGGTGGCTTCAATTATGACCGCACTTCAAATATATATATATATATATAGCATATCTCTTTAAACAAGCTGACCATATAGTTATTAGACAAACTAGTTTCATGATAAATGAGGCCGACTACATCATGGTGAATTTCATGCGTTGGAGAGGCATTTCTTTACTGCGTTTAAGGGTTGTCTTCCATCGTTGTATTGAGCTTCTTTCACAAGGTCCTGGAGCATACTTAACTCAAGATTTTCCTTCTTCTTTTCATAAATACATAGTTACATAGTCAACATGAAGACCGACCTAGTTACACTTTTCAACACTCCCTCTTAACTAGGGAGGTATTCATATAGGTACATGGTCACTTTCAAACTGAATAATCTCATAAGAAGAATCAGATTGGTAATCGCATATGTATAGCATCATATCAACCAACATTGTCCTAGTGCAAGGCCTTAACTAACAACCCCATCTCTCAACGAGACAATGGGCTACAATGCTGGCGAGACAGACACCTTCGTCATTGTCTCTCCAAGGTACATACTCCACTCGGGTGTTCCCAAAGTATGACCTTCTTGGACTATTCTTCTCTTGGGTACCTAGCCCTCAAAGAATATCGGTCCTCGACTACTCTTATCTTGAATGCTCTAACACATTTTCAAAGAGTATTGAATGCCAGATGCTTACCCAATCCTCCATTCTGTCTTCCCAAGACCGGAATGATGTGTCCATCTGTCCCTCTCAACTAGGGAGGACCTTATTCCACAAGGGTGTTATGCCTATAATTCATAACAAATATAATAAATATAGTTATTAATAGTTAAATAAGGATTATGTAAGTAGTTATTAAGTTAGTGAAAGGGCATATCTAAAAGACATGCCCAATCATGAAAGGCCACCTGCCTAGGTATATAAGCAGGGCCTCATTGTAACATTTATCATCACATATACATTTTATATATAATAAATTATTATTACGAATACCTCTTGTGTATTTTACAATTAAGTCAACAAGCCTACAGCTTTGTTGCTCCATTTGGTATCAGAGCGAGTTCGTGTTGCGACCGCCTTCTGCCACTGTTGGCTACTTTCAGCAGTTACATGCGGTGCCTTGAAATCGCTGCCGCTCGATGTCTTCATCAATTTCGATGGCCGATTTCAACAAAAAGTTGATCGATCTTGAGAGTAAGATCAATAATTCCGATGAATTCACTAAAAGATATCGATCTTGAGGATAAGTTTATAGGACATTCTGACGACATCAAAAAACTTCAAGACACGACAAATCGGATAGAAAGACAAATTTGGCAAAACCATAGTGAGTCCACAGACAATCATAACAAAGCAATGCAGAAGATAAACGCCATTTGGGACAAGATTAATCTGACGCAAGAACCAATATTTCCGAATATTGGACATAATCAATAGAATAATTCAACTGATTCAGAGAATTTAGGAAATAATCATGAAGAATCACTACATTCTGCAGAAGATCAAGTTATGAAAATTTCAAATTATGATGAAGGTGATCTTAAAAACAAAGATGAGCCTACTAGCCAGGAATCTGTGGAAGTAGCTGATCTTGATGCAGATGAAGATGATATGAAGGAAGACTATTTTGAAAAACAAGAAGATGAGCAATATCATAACAATGAGGAAGATGTTGAAAAATACATTTATAATGATAAAAAAAGAACTCCTTGGGGTGACATAGATAAGATTGTTGAAGAAGATGACAAAATTGATGTTGCAAGCCAGGAAATTGTGGATTCTCATCTAGTTAAGTCAAATTCCAATACAACTGATCTGCAAAAGACAAAGGAGCAGGAAATTAATAAAAATACATCACCTGAAGATGTAGACACTGTAAATGAGAATGAATCAGAAGTAATACAGGGTGAAATCAAACTTCAACTAGAACTAAATATGTGCCCAAATTCCGGTCAAAAACATGTATCTTCAGATATTTTTCAAACAGAGACTATAAGGAGTAAAAGCATATTAGAAATTTCAAGTAAATTTTCAAAAAATCAGCATTTAACTCTAATCACCCACCCTTCTAATTTGGTAGAAATACATTGCAATATAGCTACAATAGAAATTCCCACCAAAGAAAGGAAAAAAAATATTGGAAGAAGAAACCCATATGGAAGAGAATGAAGATCAAGTTATGAAAATAGAAATATATGTTATTGGATCATTTGCATTAAATGTAAGTGGCCCCAAAAGTGATATAGATGCAGTATGTATAGGACCATCCTATGCAAATAGAAAGATTGATTTCTTTGTTCACTTTTACAATATGTTGGTAGCCAGAGAAGATATAACTAAAATAATTCCTCTGCCCACAATTTTGGTGCCTATAATAAAACTCAAAATTAATGGTATTTTTTTTATTTGAGTTATTCAAAGCTCAGAACTCATCTCATAACTTACAATGAATGGCAACTGGATTTCAATAAGAAAAAGATTTCGTCTTATTTTGAATATAAGGATGGTGAGAGTAAACGTAGCCTTCGCGGATGGCTAACACATTGCAAAATTATGTCACTTTTTCCGACCAAAATACAGGGAACAGATATACGTCTTGTTGGCAACTTTAGAAATACTCTCAGATGTATTAAGCTTTGGGTTAAGGCACCTATTAATAGGAATCCATGGATACTTTTGTTGCATCAAGGCCACTCACAGCTATGTTACGCTTATTGCTTCTACACACAGACTTGGAAGCTTCGTTTCCCCCTTTCGTTCCTAACTACAACTGACGACGTATATATGGGAGGATCTGATGGAGGGAGAAACTGGTACTGATGCCTGATCCCAGATCACATGTTTCCATCTTCGTTTGTAATCCTTTCACGCAAACATTCGCCAAACTTCCCCCTCCTCTGTCCATTGGAGAAATCCGTAAGTGCGCCATTTCCAAAGGCGAGGCTACCAACAATAACAATGGAGCAGGTATCTATAATGTGGTCATAATGGGGTCTGCTCCTGACACAAAGTTAACCAGGGTTGAAATATACGATTCCTCTGCAAAATCATGGAGGATCATGGGACATGTTCCAACTCATGTGCATATAATGAATCAATTGATTTTTTGCGACAGTTATTTCTACACTATGGCTGTAGCACGCGGAATTGGGTTGATAGCCATGACACTGGTTTTCAGCATCCAACAAGAACTGCGAATGTGGAAGGTACGACTGCCGACGTTGATAGAGATAGGTGTCGTGAACTTCTACGATTTGATCAGATGTGGGTCTCAGCTTTTAATGGTCTCGTACAACCTTGAGACATGTTTTATTATTATTTGGAAACTCTGTAAAAACTCCTCAAATTCTACTTTTTGGTGGGAGGATATTGCCCGGATGCCTGCGTCTCTAGAGAAGGACACAACCTTACGAATCTCTCATGACTATTAGTCATAAATTTAATAAAACAAAGAAGGTTTAATAATTAAGTTCTTTATAAAATTATTAAAGTTCCTTTATAAATTTATAAAGTTACTTTATTAAAAAAATTATAAAGCTACTTAATAACAAATAAATAAATAAAAGTTGATATGTTATAGGTTGGGAGTATCATATTAAAGGTTGGGCAAGACATTAAAAGTTTGGTTTGAATACATATAGTAAAGTTATATTATATATTAATTTAATTAATCAAGTAATTTTAATTAATTAGATTAATAAAATTATAAAAAAATGGGTTTCCAAAGGAGTATGACAACAAATTATACATGTTGAGGTGACAAACATGAATAAAATAAAAATTGTGACCCGTTACACTTATAAAAAAATGACGAAAGCAAATGAAGAAAACAGTGCGTGATTGAACTGAAGAAAAGTGTCAACTATAAGCTTTGAGGACAAAGCTTTTGAAGGAAGGGGCAATGTTATGAATTATATTCATAACAAATATAATAAATATAGTTATTAATAGTTAAATAAGGATTATGTAAGTAGTTATTAAGTTAGTGAAAGGGCATGTCTAAAAGACATGCCCAATCATGAAAGGCCACCTGCCTAGGTATATAAGCAGGGCCTCACTGTAACATTTATCATCACATATACATTTTATATATAATAAATTATTATTACGAATACCTCGTGTATTTTACAATTAAGTCAACAAGCCTACAACTTTGTTGCTCCAAAGGGAATGTACTCATTCCTATACAAGGAATTTACCTAAGCTCATTCTTAGGAATTACCAAGTTTCTTCCAAGTAAGAAACTTATCATTAGGCTTCCTCTGAACCAGGGACCTCTAGCAACAATGGTGAGACACCCAGTTGCTCATGAAGAATTCTTGTCCTTGATGTCATGGATTTCGATATTGAGGCATCTCCAACTTTTAGCTTCATAAGGCACAGATCATCCATCACTTTCATCCTGAGTCATGTCAATTGTCAGAAAATGATTCATCAAACTTCCTTATTTGGTCCACTATTGTGCCATGTTGCTTTCCTTCGAATCATCTCCCAGGATCATACATCTTTTTTCATGATTAGCAGCCTTGCACAAATTCATCTAGATAAACATATACATATGAGCTTTTTAAAACAAAAGTTACTTTAGTGATGATCTTTCACCATGACACCTTGTAGACATCGACATCCTTTATACAGATTGACACATCCCCTAATGATATGTTTCTCCAAGGGTCTTCTTCTTTACCAGACTTTTGTCAGAGTCTACATATCCTTCTAGGAGATTTTCTAGTCACATCTTCTTGGCCTCTGGATGATAACTGCCTCTTGATATGGTTGCATTTCATGATCTCTTCTTCTCTGCACATTCTTGATTCCCAGGAACATGCAACTTTTCTAGTTTCTCGTTCATATACATCTACCTCATATTCCATGAGGACATATTATGTTGATTTCATCTGTCCATGCATTGAGAGATACTCCTCCATAGATCATACTTCTAAGTACAAAGTCCATCACCTGCAACCATATGACATGACTTCACAACATCTAATGTCAGCATATAAATATATACATACCTCATACCCTTTTTCCCTTGAGTCCTCCTGTAGCAATTTCTCAAGAATGAAGAGCTTCATTCTCTTGGCATGCTCCATCAATATCCCAGAAATCTGTTTCCATGATGATCTTTGCTCTTGATGACTGCTTTCCATTAGTGATGTTATCAGAGAGGTTTTCCTGGAGCTGATTCACTGAATGCTTCTATCGAGATACTTCTTACTGTACATAGAGAGACTATCTTAATCACAGTAGAGACCTCTTTCCTTGATCTTCTTTTCTTCAGCTTCCTCCTTTCCGGTAATATGAGCTCTCTTTTCGTAATGTCTGAATCCTTTAACTTTCGACAGTTTTCCCTCAACTTGTCTTCTTCTATATAGCATAGAAGCCGCAAGTTGTTGGATGAGATAACTTTCTTGTCCCATGGACATTTGTTACCTTGTTCATTAGTTAGAGTAGTGATGATTATCTATTTATCATTTCTCCAGATTTCACAATTGAGATTCTATGAAGATATTCCTTCAATTTCACTTAAATCAAGTTTAAGTGACATGACCTTCTTTACTGCATCTTCAAAGAATATTTCTTTCAGCTTATCATATATTCCCTTGAGGTCTCCAATCCAACTATATGATGGGATCTTTCATATGAATCCTCTTCATGTATTACTATTCATAGGAGACCCTTTTCCATGACTTCACTTTCTTCGAGGATTATGTCTATCCTTCTTTTTCATGCAAGAAGTTTTGATGACCCAACCAGCTTATGGATCTTCTTGCAAACACGAAGTCATTTTACCAAATTTGATTATAGAATTAAAGATACTTACTTGACAAGTGAAGATGAAATCTTTAGCTTGATCACCTTGATGGTGGTTGAAGAAGATGTATTGGTGCTTTCTCGGATGATCTTCTTCAAGGATAACGATGAGATCCTTGCTGCAATGTTAGGGAACTTGCCTTATTGCCTTCAAGTTACTTTGACTTCTTTGAATGAATGTAGATTAGAAATGCTTCTCTATACTTTTGGATGCCTAGCCTTGTAGATCTCTTCTAGACTCATAACTGAGATCATATCATGATTCCATTTTATGATTAGATCTCCTTTATTACTGCACCGAGCCAGTTGTATACTTTACTGTTCCTTCTTCTTATATTCTTCATTGCTATCATTACTGTCACTGTCCAGTGTCATCCTAATTACCAAGGGTGTAACATCGGCATTATAATTATAGAGATAGCAACGAGATCCAAGATTGTAGCAGTACCAAAGTCATGTGACACTTGGTAGCATTCTGTAATATCACCGAACCATACTGCTATATCACTGAGCTATTATGTCCTTGCAAACCAAACTCTTAAAATGATCTGATTCCATTGGAGTTATGTCATATATATACTGTCCAGAATACAGTGATATCTTTCTGAGGAGACCGAGATTGTCTTCACTGTGATCCACACTGTTTGTGAAGTGAATATCATTGCCATTCTTCCGATCTGAGATTCTGTGATTAGCCCGAGACTACATATGGTGATCCGAACTGTGGTCTGTGTCTTTGTTCTGTGATCTCTTCCGAAAAACTCAGAGGATCTGAACTCTGTGAACTGTTGCAAAGATCCGATTTTATCTTTGTCTTATCCATACAAAACAGAGATTTCACCGAACTGTTATTTACACTTCATCACCGAAATTTCAGAGGAGATTCGAACCTGTGAACTTCGGTGATCCAAGCTACATTGAAATCGCCTAGATCGTGTGTTGTTTTGACCGAGCTCCTTCTGGAGTGCCTCTTAGATGAACTGTTGACTTGCAATTCTTTTGATGATCTTCATGACGCCCTTGACTGACCTTAGCTCTGATACCATGTTGTAAATTCAGCAGGGCAACGTTTGACTTAATTCTCTTCTCAATAACTGCTTGTGTTATCTGTCTTCCGCACTTCTGTTCTTTATATGTACGCACTGAAGTTTGCTGGAATTTCCACGCTATCTTTGTATATATATTTATGCTGTCTCAGCTGTGGTATCCACACTTCTTATATATATATATATATATATGCTGTTCCCGTTGTGATATCTGTATACCCTGTCTCTGTGGTAACCGCACTGTTCTTCATATATATATATATATAAACCCGAATTTGATTGAACGAATCTGCTGTGGTAACCGCACTGTTCTGTTGTGGTAACCACACTGTGATATCCGCACAGTGTTATATATATAAACCCGCTCTCTTCTTGATATCGGTAAAATACTTCCTTCAATGGTGGCTTCAATTATGACCGCACATCAAATATATATATATATATATATATATATATATATATATATATCTCTTTAAGCAAGCCGACCATATAGTTATTAGACCTACTAGTTTCATGATAAATGAGGCCGACTAGATCATGGTGAATTTCATGCGTTGGAGAGGCATTTCTTTACTGCGTTTAAGGGTTGTCTTCCATCGTTGTATTGAGCTTCTTTCACAAGGTCCTGCTCAAGCTTTGCCTTCTTCTTTTCATAAATACATAGTTACATAGTCAACATGAAGACTGACCTAGTTACACTTTTCAACAGAATTTAGGGTTATCAAATATTATTATTATTATTATTATTATTAATTTTTTTAATAAATAAATAATATTTTTTTTAATCAATGTTTAAATAATAATTATTAGTTAATTAATTAAATTAATATATATACTATATTATATAATATAGTATATATTTAATTTTATGTTTAATTAAATATAATTCGAAAAAGTAATTAACCACCAACACAAAAATCACGTCTCACCCCACCAGGCAGGACCTTGTTTTAACGCAGTGATCGAAGGTTGTCTGGACCGAGGAGTTGTTGTGGTTTATATTTAATTAAATATTCGTCGCAAAAGTAATTAACCACCAACCCAAAAGTCACGTCTCACCCCACTCGACAGGACGTTGTTTTAACGCCGTGATTGAAGGTTGTCTGGAATTGTTATCTGAGGCAACTGTTCAATGACGACTCTGTCTGCTGGGCCATCTACTATTGTGAGTTATCACCCTCGTCGACGACAACTGTTGCGAGCAAATCTTCGTGATCTTCAGAGTCAGAACTCTTCGCCAGAAACTGCAAAAAGGGAGGAAGGTGTCTGTAATTTTCAGCTCGTCGGTTATAACTTTCGTTCCCATCTGCAATATCGGGGGAGTTGTTTCTATTATTATTAGAGTCATCGTCAGGATGTGGTGGTCTTCCAGCATTGGGAATCCCTCTTCCTCTTCTTTCTCTTCTTTCCATTTGTTTGTGTGAACACTGAAAACAGACAATTGCTTCTACTTTTAAGACGCAGTTACTGTTACTACCGATTCTGGATAACGAAAATGGAAATCCTCTTCAAGCTGGCTTGATTGAAAAGTAATTCTCTTTTCATCTGGTGGAAAACCGACCGTGGCATTTGGCTTTGTAATAATTTCTATTGGCTTGCCCAAAGCCTTGACAAAGAGCCTCCCACATACCTCAACTCTTCTCTCGCTGGATCATAGAGTTTAAAAAGCAAAAGTATATCATCTTTTGTTTTATCAAGAGGTGGGAGCAATCAAAGATCCAGACCATATTCAGCTTCCAAAAACAATCTCAATTCTGCAATGTGTGCCTTGTTCAAAGTCTCCCTCAAGATGCCAACAGATTGGGACTCCTTCGGTTGTGTTAAGGGCCTATTAGGACGGTATGTATGGTTTTGACGCTTAGCCCACAGCCAAAACCGCTGAAATTGCACTGGAATGCCAAATTCTTTTACAACTTCTTCCTTGAAAGGGATAAAAGGATCTTGCTTCTGAATCCGAAACATCTGGACCTTATCATGATCGACAAGATCGAAATATATGTCCTTACCATTTTGATTAGAGAGATCTTGATCACAAGACACCTTTATAATTGTATAAAAGTGTGCCTCTGCCTTTTCTTTCCGTTTCAGTTCCTTTTGCTATTTCTTTAGTCTCACCCTTAGGTGCTCTGCAATACCCTTCTCATCCACATCGCAAATAATCTTGTCCTTGTCACTTTCTGTAACATAGACAAGCATGTAAGCATTTGAATATTTTGTAAACTTAAATGGAGTATTATTCAACCTAGGATTTGTCTGTGGGAGCTCCTCTTTACCACCATATTGTTCTTTCAGGGCACTCTTAACATCTTCCTTTGTAACGTGTTCATCATGAAATTTGTACCACTGATCTAAGAGAGTTGGCCTAATAAATGCATAATAATGCCCACCATGAACACCCCCGCTATGGACCAAAACACTGTGTAGAGTGTACAAATTATGCACTCCTCTCTGCATCTAGAGAAAGATATTTTCCTTTCTCCCTATCCAAATCAAGTTGCAGTGGAAACTCATAATGATCATTTATCTTGACCATTGTGTCACTCGTGAAATCATACTCTAGTCGCTTTAACTGAAGTTGTAGCACTGGAGGGAAATCAATGAAAAGAACACCTTTTCTTCCTTCCTGCAAACCATAGTTCTCTGATGGTATTTATTATCACCTTCAAGTTTTGTGACCTCCACAAACTTGTCAAATGATGCATAGAATCTAGATGACTCGACGACCTTTAACATCAATTTGTAGATCATAGAATGACTCTTTTTGTGTAGATTTATAATCGACATTTATACATTCAATGTAATTCAGATGATGCCCCTCAAATAGATGTTGTATTGTACCCTCCACAACAGTACCCTTCATTTTGTCTTCTAATTTCATAGACAATACACAGTTCAACTCCTGTACATCATGCTGCATGAATGAATCATATGTATCCCATCCAAAATATTTCGTCAAATATTTTGTTGACACATTGGTATCATTGTATTGAACTTTGTAGGACAAGCTTTGTAGAGCCAGAGGAATGCTATTTGATGGTACATCATTTTCAGTTGTGGGCATATGACACACTGCCTTTCTAAAGTAAGGCATATGATCTGTAGTCACTGCAACCTGCTCACTCAGTTATCACAACATTGGCAACAATTGGATCGTGTCTCTTTTTCTTTGTTTCATACTTTGGTTTCTTTGGTATAGTATGAGTTTCCTCCTTTGAGATATCTGATGAAATTCCACTTTGATTATCGATCTTATTCATGTCACCTTGGGGAGATCTCAATTCAACACGTTCAACATCTTCCATTTTAGAACATTCTTCATTATTATCTTCAAAAATATCTTCTTCTTTTTCTTCATCTGAATCATCATCCACATCAGGACCAGTTTCATCTGGATCCTCATCTTGATCTATATTAGCTTCATCTTGTTTTGTTTCTTTATTGTCGCTATCATCTTCCTTATTATCGATTACCGCATAACTTTTCTTAAAACATGTTGTAACTTCTGCACATGATTTTTCTAATTGTTGAAACTTTTCTTGAATTTTTCTAATCTGCCCAATGCCTTCAGGACGTACATGTAATGGCATATTGTGTGGTAAACAACGTTCAAAGGCTCGCAAGATTATATTGTGCAGCATGGCTCTGATACCACTCAAGCAACAAAGCTGTAGACTTGTTGACTTCAAATGTAAAATACACAAAAGGTATTTATAATAATAATTTATTAATATATATAAAATGTATAAGTGATGATGAATGTTACAATGAGGCCTTGCTTATATACCTAGGCAAGTGGCCTTTCATGATTGGGCATGTGTTCTAGACATGCCTTTTCAGTTAACTAATGACAATTTAAATAATCATCATCTTGATTATATATTATTTACATTTTTTTTATATTTATTCTATTTGTTATGAATTATATTCATAACAGATCCCTCGAGTTGCAATATCTGCATGTTGTAACTTGTAAGAGGTCCACATTCATCATCCAATGACTATTTAAGTCCTACTAAATTTGGTTTTGTTTCCTGGATATAAAACATGTCCTCTAAGTGATCAAGGAGAGGGATCTAAAGAGCTTACGTCTGAGCATTAAAGTTGCCCAGTAAGATGACATCTTCCATCATCAAGTATTGAATGATGCTAGTGTATAGGTCCATATAAGTATCTCCATTTGTGTCACTATGTATAGCGTATAAGGATCTCCATCACAGTGTACAACATATGAGGATCTTTGTTTGTGTTATGTATAAAATTATTGTATAATTTATTTAACTTAATTCCTAAACTAAGGGGCATGATCTTTGATCATGCCCCCTCATGTAATGGCCCCTGCCCCTCATGTAATGGCCCCTGGGCTGTATTTAAAGCCAGGGTTTGTCTTCATTGTAATCATCATTCAATCAATTAATAAATATATATAAATCTGTTTTATGTCAAAACCGAGTATTTACGCTCCATCTGGTATTAGAGTCGCATTTGCATACTTGTGTGTTATGTCTGTACAACACTGTACCACCTTTTTTCTTTCCATCCATTGTTGTATCTATCCATTTTGTCCCTTCTACAACGCCCAACATTCCCTGTGTACTGTCTATCCACTGACCCTGCCCCTGTCCATTTTTTCACGCTGCACATTCTGTCCGATCTGTAGGTACTCACTCGATGATTGTGCTTTTTTTGACTATCAACGTTATTTTCTTGACCTTTGCATTTGTGCCATCTCCACGGACCACCCTGTCCCTTCGTCAATTGTCCGTCAGCTGAGCCGTTGCCTTGTCCATCATACGTTTCGTTGACCGACCACCAACCGACATCTTCTTGATAATATTCGTCCTTCGTTTCTCTGTCGGCTCGGCCATCACATCCAACCGTTCTGTCCACAGTAACCCTTCAACTCTTACATTTAGTTACAGTTAGTTATATTTTTTTTTCTTTAACAGTAATGAGTAGTAGATTTATATTAATCTGCGCCGGTGACAAAAACAGGAGATTACAATTTGATTTCATTGGCATTCAAGGACGTCTTTGTTTGCAGACTGGCTGTACTAGCCCATTTGCTTTTCAAAATTTCAAAATGTGACTAAGCATTTACATATATACTAGGATAAGCCCTGCAGTACTTCCCTAAATGCAAAATACATTTAAAATTTATCATAAAACACTGGCAAAAGAGGAAGTCTAGTCATCCGGTTCTGCAGGTCTGTTGAGGTCAATTCTAGTTGATTTCTCCATGTTCTGAGAGTTCTTCTCAGCCAGTTGGATTTGCAGATCTTCAATTTGATTGCGCAGGGCATGCACCTCGTCTTCCAACTGATGCATCTTCTGGATCTTCTCTATGCTTCTCTCGTGCATTTTGTAGGCTTCTTCATGTTGTTGTTGGAAACATTTTCGAAGATCTGCCAGACTTGCCCTCAATTGGAAATGCTCTCGCTCACAAGGGCTACACTTATTTATAATTAATTCCCTTATAATTAACGATATAATTCATAAAGGTTAACTAATTAAGTTATATATATATATATATAAAACTAATGTTATATAGTTATATAATTTTAATTGAAATATTTATATAAAAAAATAGTTAAGCTGGATAAATATACTCCACCACACACTCGATCAATCTTGACGTCAATGACGATGAGCGATTTTAATAAAAAATTGGTAGAACTTAAGACTAAAGTCACTTGACAGGTCGAAGAAATCAAGGAGCTCCAGGACACAACGAAGAGAATAGAGAATCAACTCGAGCATAATCATAATGAATTTAAAAAGGATCATGGAATCCTTTCAAATAAGGTAGTTCGAAATCATAATGAAGCAATAATAGCTCATAATGATTCAATAGTGATGTTGAAGTTTATTTGTGAAAGGTTGAAAATTACACACGATCAATTACACCAGAATAATGAAGCTACTCAACACCAAGATCCTTTGGATACATCAAACTCATCAGATTCACATCGGACCCCCGAGTCTCCAAAAGCATCTTTCATACCCAATCAACAAAATAGTAACATGAATTTTCAAAATATGCAACTTTGGAATTAATACCCAAATATGCAACTCTCGAATCAATACCCCTTCTTCACCCCAACAATTGTTACATATCAAAGAAGAGCACAATGTTGCATGGTTCAATAAAGTAGAAGAATATTTTGAGATTTACGGTATTGTCAATGATGATGAAAAGATCAGGGATGCTTCCATGCAAATGGAGGGCGAAGCATATAATTGTTATATGTGGTGGAAGAAAACGACACATGCTATCATTTGGAAGAAGTTTAAAAATGCATTCTTTAAGAGGTTGCAAGGTGTCAAAGAAGAAGATTTCTTCTCAGCACTCACCAGGCTGCAACAAAAAGGAGATTTGGTCGAATACACTAGAGAATGGGAAACTCTAGCTACATGAGTACTTAGGTTTTCAAAAAGTCGTCTTATTCAATCATACATTACGAGACTCAAACCACATCTTCAGGATGAGCTTAAGTTCCATGACATCACCTCTGTAGAAGAAACAAGATAGAAGGCAAAAGCTGCAGAAAAGAAGCTCGAAGGAATACAAATGCCAAAAGTTGAAGGAGTATATTCGAGATGAAGATTTCCTCAAATTATTAATGTGGATAATACAAAGTACATTCCACCACTGTTGCGTGAAGGAGGAAAAACTAATTTGGAAATGCAAAGAATGAAAGAAGGAAAGTGCAAACGTTGTGGTGAAAAATGGGATTCTAAACATAAATGTGTTGAAGGAAAAGAGACCAACATCCTGTACACATTGAAGCAACAAGTGATTCAGATAGTGAAGAATCAGCAGTAGGGAAATGCCATAAAGAATCTCTATTCTACACTATAACATTAGGAGTGGATGTGGTCCTAGGTATCCAATGGCTACAAACCCTAGGCACTTACTCTGCCAACCATCAAAAGCAATTTATAAAGTTTAGATGTGAGGGGCAAAAATGCATGTTATATGGGTTCCAACCCCTTCAGAATCAAATTGTATCGTCATACCAGATGATGAAGTTGATCCAGAAGGGAGCACCAACGGATGTAGTGCAGTGTCATCAGATGAAGATGTTGGATTCAAGATTGGTTAGCGAAGAACCATTTGAAGTTCAAGAACTACCACCTGAAGTTCAAAAACTGATTCAAAAACACAAAAAGGTGTTCCAAGATCTTCCTATGAAGATGCCTCCTGAAAGAGAAATCGAGTACATAGTTGAAGTCAAATCAGGGTCAAATCCTGTCAACATCAAGTCGTATAGATATCCACATCATCAAAAAACTGAAATCAAAAGATTAGTCCAAGATCTTTTGAAGTGTGGAATCATCACAAAAAGTAGAAGCCCACACGCTGCTCTGGTGGTTCTAGTTTGAAAGAAGGATGGATCCTTTAGACTGTGTAGATTATGGAGGAATGAATAGGGTAACGATTAAGAACAAGTTTTCAATTTCCTTTATAGATGAAATGCTAGATCAACTTCATGGAGCCCAATATATTTCAAAATTGGACTTGAGATCGGGATACTACCAAATCTAAGGCTAGAGGACATAACAAAGATTGTTTTTCGAATTCATGAAGTTCATTATGAATTTAAGGTAATGATCTAATGCTCCAACAACCTTCCAAGCCTGAATGAGGTATTTCGTCCATATCTAAGGAAGTTGTGTTAGTGTTCTTCGACAATATTCTAATCTATAGTAAAACTTGGAAGGAGCATCTACAACTTCTGGAACAAGGTAACACTATAGTAGAAGAACATTAGTTCTATGCAAAGATGTCTAAGTTCATCTTTGGAAAAGAAGTTGTAGATGCTCCTCAGACACATAATATACAAGGAGGGAGTAAAAGTAGATCCCAATAAGATCAAAGCTGCAAAAGAATGGCCCAGACCAATTAACATCTCTAAATTAAGAGGATTCTTAGGGTTGAATGGATACTATCGAAGGTTTATTCGAAACTATACTCATGTATCCGCACCCCTTCAAATGTGTTGAAAAAGAACTCCTTTCAATGGGATGTTAAAGCATAAAAGTGTTTTGAAGACTTAAAAGAAATTATGTCCAAGGCACATGTATTAGCAACTCCAAATTTTTCAAATCCTTTTGTAATTGATTGCGATGCTTTAGGTTTTGGCAAAAGAGCAATTTTGATGCAAGATGATCATCCAATAGCATTTGAAAGCAGGAAGCTCAACAAGTGAGAATGTCTCAAGTCTACATACAACAAGGAAATGGTCGCCATTATGCATGCATTAGCTAAGTGGAGGCAATATCTCTTGGGAATTAAGTTCTTAATACGAACAAACCATAATAGTCTTCAACACCTCCTCCAATAGAAAACACTATCTACAGAACAACAAAAGTGGATCGAAAAAATTGCCACCTTCGACATGGATATATTAGACAAGAAAGGGAAAGACAACATCGTAGTAGATGCTCTGTATATGAAAGATGAAGAGTCATCATTACTTGCAATTTTGGTTGTAGTTCCAGAATGGCTTAATGAAATATGAAGTGAGTATGCATAAGATCTAGAAACAAGTGCTATAATCAATAACCTTCCTCAAAATTCAAAATTTGAATGGAAAAACGATATTTTGTGGTACAAGGGAAGAATTTACCTAAGTCCATATTCCAAATTTAAAGCCAAAGTTATCAAATAATCCCATGATTCACTGGCAACTGAACATGTAGGTTTCTTTAAAACCTGCTATAATGCAGACGAATCAATTTTCTAGAAAGGAATGAATAATGATATTCAAAAATATGTAGTAGAATGCGATGAATGCCAGGGAAATAAAAATGAGAACATTATGACCCCTAGATTGCTCCATCCCTTAAATATTCCAAATCAGAAGTGGGAAGAAATATCAATGGACTTTATTGAAGGATTACCCATGTTTGATGGCAAAGACAAAATTCTCGTAGTAGTCGACAAACTCACCAAGTATGCACACTTCATAGGAATGCAGAAATTAGACTCAACAAAACAAATCGCCGAGACATTTTGCAAGAATGTCGACAAACTACATGGGTTTCCCAAAGTCATTGTTAGCAATAGAGATGCCAAATTCAAAGGCAATTTTAGAGGTATTTTTTCAAACATATAGGAACCTACCGCAACATGTGTTCAAAATACCATCCTCAAATAGATGGTCAAATAGAAGTTGTCTATAAATGTTTAGAAGCCTACCTACGTTGTTATGCAACAGACAAACAAAATAAGTGGGCTCAATGGTTACATCTCGTTGAATGGTGGTACAATTCTACTTACCACACTTCATCGAAATGACTCCATTTCAAGCTATATATGGTTATGAACCTCCTAAATGGAAAGACCTTGCCATTGTCGAGACAAAAATTCCAGCAGTTAAAGATCAATTAGAAGAAACGTAGAAGTTCGTCCAAGCACTAAAGGAAAATCTTAATAGTGCAAGAAATCATATGAAGCAGCAGGCTGACCGAAACAGAATAGAGAGAGAATTTGAAGTTGGAGAATGGGTATTTGTTAAAATTCATCCTTACAAGCAGTTATCCATTAAACATAAGGGAAAAAACAATTGGCACCAAAATTCTATGGACCATACCAGATTAACAAAAAGATGAGCCAAGTAGCATACAGCTTAAGCTGCCCTGATAAAAGTCATGTTCACAACGTTTTCCATGTATCTTGCCTTTGGCAAACAGCAATCAGCACAGACAACACTTCTGACTTTAGATGACGAAGGGAGGATCATTTTAGAACTAGAAGGAGTCATCACCGTCAAGGAAAAGAAGTTGCGATCATGATTTATCACAGAATACCTGATTAAGTGGAAGGACTTACTAGAAGAAGAAATTTCTTGGGAGACCGACGCATTCCTTCAGCAACATTCTACGTTACCTATGGTTTGTGGACAAAAGCATTCTTTCGAGAGGAAGGCACTGTAATGTATAAAATTATTGTATAATTTGTTTAATTTAATTCCTAAACTAAGGGGCACGATCAAAGATCATGCCCCCTCATGTAATGGCCCCTGGGCTATATTTAAAGCCAAGCCCTATCTTCATTGTAATCATCATTCAATCAATTAATAAATATATATAAATCTGTTTTCTGTCAAAACCGAGCTTTTATACTCCATTTTGAGTCACTATGTATAGCAAACTAAGATGACATAGGGACGAAGTAACAAGTTGCCTCTGGGGAGGGAGGTGAATCAACTGAATTGAATCTACATGAACCTAGCAAATTCATCTAAAGCTGCAAAAGAAAACCCTATATTGAGAGGAGTCTTTGATCAAGCAGGGAACTCTGCCTAAGCCTCTCCATTGGTTTGGTAGCAATTCACCCTTGCAGACTTAAGTTTGACAGCACCTGAAGATGTGGTCTCTTGTTGGCAAGTCAAAAAACAGTTATAGCCTGCCATGTTATGGAGTGGCTGGAAGCCTGGATAGGGCTTGAGAGGGTCTCAGTGATGAAGAAAATATTGGATGTACCAAGAATATTGGATATCATGACTGGAGATGACCAAAAAGATCTGCTGTCGTTCCAACAACCTACTGAGATACTCAAAGCTTGTCTCCTACCCCAATAAGACCTTCATTTAGAGACCCCAGGCTGGGAATGTCCAGTTGTGGGCGGGGGAGGGATTTGGTAATCTCGGATGATGGTCCTATGGTTATGAATGTATGCCATTTTCCTGTAGCCACCTGAAGCTGATCCCCAGCTGACTGGAACCAACTGAACAGAGTCGAATCAGCTCCAAACCAAGCACTCTCAAGAGTGATGTCTGGAAGCTTGAGCTTATCCTGGAGGAATATGGTGACAATAAATTCTCCATCTCTATATTTTTTTTCAGCTTCAAAAATTTGAACGAGAGCTTACTGGTTGTTTTTTATGGTACAACTACATAACAATTGTCATGGGGTCAACAACCCTTGTCGTCTCAGCAGTAAAGGAAAGAAAAGAAAGAGTTGCATTTCCAGCTGTTTTCAGGTGCTAAATTCCTTCAAAAAATCAGAAAACTTCTGGGAAATGTTTCCCAGATGCTTCCTGATTCCCAGGAAGGCCAGGTGGTAGCTTCATGGTGTTTCTGGGATGTTTTCAAAGTTGGAAACATATCTGGGCAGGAAGCACCTGCTGCCCTGATGTTTCCTGCAACATAGTTTTGAATGGTTATATTAAGGGTCTTTCTGTTTCATGTTAAACGAGATTATTAGAAGGGCCCTTTGTCATGTATGTTAAATATGTAACCAATATAATCTTAGATGTTATAGTTAGGGGTAGGTTTTAAAATACCTTACCAATTAGGGGTCCTATAAATATGTGCGAAAGATGTATACTATGTAAATGTGTGTGCACTCTACACTACTACAGTTATGGTTGGGGATTTAAGTTTGGATGCCACGTTTTGATTTTTGTTGAGTTCAGCAGTTTACGGGGGATTTTATTTTGAATGAGCCTCTGTATCCTTATGGCGATTACATTTTCTGTCACCCACGTTTTTTGGTGATATGCTTAATGTACATATTGTGATATTTAAAGGAGATATGAAACATTTTTAAAAAATAAAAATATACGTATGCAAAACTGAGAAATCTAAAGCTTTTTATTTCTCATTCGATAAGCATTCCTTGTTAGCCACTTAATTTTTACTGTTTGAACTTTGAATTCATACGTACATTTAGTTATGAATATTGTAATTTTTTCTGTTTTTACTTATTTCATTCTCCATTCACAAATCATGTTTTGCATTGCAAACCCATTGACATTCAAATGTTAAGTAAATGCAGGTGATGTTTCTCATGTTTTGTATTTACATCTTTCCGATTCCAGTGCCATTGTATACATTTTGTTTCAGCTCACTTCTGAATCTGTATCGGTCCTGTTCTAGTATTTAAATTTTAAAGTAAAAAATCTGTCTTTCCTATACGAGGTCTTACTGAGTATATTTAGTGAGAAACATAGAAGGCAATAAAAAAAAAAGTTGATTGGTATTTGATTTAGTAGGCCGGCCTTGGTGTGGTGCTAGCAGATAGAGCATTTTACAACATAATCCATTTTATAGTTGCATGTTTATTTTGCTGTTATTTACTGCAAAATAAGGGAGATTGATTTATTGCAGAGACATAAAAAGCCAGTCCATTCATTGTGTTGGAATGCAACCGGGGATTATGTCGCATCTGTAAGTGAGGATGCTGTGAAAATTTCGTCAGTGAAAAATGGGGGGAGATGCGTTCAGGAGATTGCCTGCACTGGTCATCCATTCCAGACTTGTGTCTTCCATCCAAATCATCCATCACTTTTAATTATTGGTTGTGATAAGGTAAACTGATGGTGGTCATTTCCATTTTGATAGCTTTATCTTTTCTTTTGTTGTATTTTCTGCTAGTGTTAGGTGGAATGTTGCTCTAATTCAGAAACCCTAAAATGATTATTATAATTAATTTTCCTTTTGGGCATCTTTCTATTCCAGGTTTTAGACTGAGCTGATTTTATATTGTCATCACATTTTGCAGACATTTGAGTTCTGGAATATGGCAGAAAACAAGACCATGTCACTAAAATCTCATGATGCTCTAATTACAGCCTTAGCTCAGTCACCTGCAACTGGGATGGTTGCTTCTGCGAGTCATGACAAGTGCGTAAAATTATGGAAGTAATAGCTTGTATTGTAGGACAAGCATGTATAGATGCCAGTTTCCTGATATTATGATAAAATTGGAATGTTTTTGTGGAAATATCGGCACCAACATTTAGTTAGCCATCCAGGTGATAATAGCAGAACATGTTTTGTTTCATGCTCGAATTGAATCAGAGTTCATCTTCTTTGCTATCATTAGACATTTCTATATGGTAGCATTGTTAAATCGTGGAAAATAGATCTGAAGCCATGACATCCAGAGTATCACTGTGTGTTTCTCTGTGAATATTATATTCTGGTGCTAGGAATGGTCGGGTGAAGCTGTCCTCTCCCGAGAAATAGAAACTGGATGAAATTTTGTTCAGTTAAAGCTTAGCCTCATATCTTTTTCTTCCTGTTGGTCACACCTTAATCAGACATGAGTGAGGATATAAATTGATATCAAATTCTTATAATATAACCTGTAATATGAACTATACTAATTATCGTTAAAATTTATTATCAAATTTTAAACAAATCTATGGGATGCCTCCCTACATTCTTGTATGGCAATTCTACTAAATCCGTTGGGCAGTGTTCAAATTGGATACCTAATAATCAGTCACTTACCAACTGCCCAACAACATTGTCAATCACTAGTTGAGCTAAATTGTTGGGCTATATATATTAGGAAACAGTTTGAATTGCTTCGGTTATCTGGATCTATCTGCAAGGGCGGCATAAGGAGCCTATCATTAGCAAATTCTATAAACCTACTCATCGTGAATTATGGTTGTGCAGTGAGACATACTGGGCAGAGTGCATCCCATGCCAGAGCATCCTGGTCACCTGTACCTAAAGGTCAGAGTCAGCCTAGTAGTAGTCGATCAACCAGAAACTGTTTTACCTTATACTCCAGGAAAAATAGATGGTTTCAACCCTTTGAATATATGTTTATAAAATTATCAAGGGTTGATAACTGATAAACATATATTATTGGTTATTAGTAACTTTGTTAATCCATAGATAACCAATAAGCTAATGTATAACTAAAAAAATATTAGAGTATAATCATAATATTATATTCAAGTTTACCAGTATATATATTCACTCTTATCACAACTAAGGAGTTCGTGGTTTGACTTATTGTGTACCTTCAAGATGACCCTAAAGGAAACAATATCGCAGAGGAAGGTTTCAGCTGCAGGTTAAGTGTAAATATTAACAAGTCACTCCATATATTTAGAAAAACAAATTCAAGTTTCCTAATTTATAGTAACCTAAAGGAATGTTCAATTGCAATGAAAGAGAACTCACACTACCTGGAAGGCATTTTCTTTTGGAATGGATGAGAGGAATTGTTCAAAAAGTTTGATTAATTGCATCTTTATTTCATTAAATTTATTTTTCATGATGTTTCCGACGCTGTTTATGGTATGCGGAATGGATTTATTTCTTTTGCTCCATGTGTTGTGTTTATCGTTTGCATGGTGATGTTTGTGTTGTGTTTTTTAATCTATTTTGCAGCGTTAAATAAATGTTGTGGATCTGATGTGTGGTAGTCAAATAACTATGACATATTAATGAAGGAATTATACCTCAACGTTATGTTTGTAGTATTTTGCACCTATCCATTGTCTTGGCAATGCACTTTGGTTAAACTTTCTGATGCTAGAGTATGATGACTTTTGTTAGACACTTATATGGACCCTAGTCTTCCAAATGGAATCAACACTAATTTAGCAAAATTGAATTCGATAAAATTTGCTAGACTTGTAATCAAGCAAATATCGAGGACATTTGAATCATGACTACTGTCAGACTACTGGACTTCACTTTGGGTTTTTGAGCACCTTGAATGTGTGAAAATATTGAAGTGCTCCACAATGTTGGCTAAATTGGTGACTTGCTTCAGTTTTAGTGCTCCAACAACTTGGGAGGCATGATTGGGCAATGAAAAATAAGATTACACATGTAGGTTTTATAGATTCATTTATAAGGCTACTTATAAAGAGGGAGATACAGTAATTCTTTATATGCAATTTTTATCATGTTTATTAAAAAAATTTAAAATGATCTTGTGTTCACAATTCGTTGATGAATTTATATTAAAATTGTATATGTAAGTCAACACCGATGAGAGCCATTGATAAAAATCTGGGATCGTTGTTGTTGAGACCCATGTTCAAATCCCATGGTCAGCATGTGTACTAACTTGTATTGACTTAATGTAACTTTGCAGTTAAATTCTTTTGAATTAGATAACAATCATTTACAATTACTATACTTACTCTTCTGAAGGAAAACTTTATGGGAGTCTCTCTCTTCTTTGGAATATTTGGATGGAAAGTGGCTCAACCTCCAACCACAATAGTAGCTGGTAACCTCGAGTGATTCAATTGGATTTGACCTTTGTGACCATGGCCTCCCTCTTGGCAACATATCTTATGCAGATTATTCAGGCTGATTAACTCTTGGTGTTTTTTAATTTGTAGAACATGGATATGGGCTCTAATGTAGGTTTTATAGATTTATTTATAAGCCTAATTGTAAAGAGGGATATATAGTAATTCTCTTTATGCAATTTTTATAGTTATTAAAAACTTCAAAAATTTGTGTGTTTACAATTCATTTTATGAATTTATATTAAAATTGTATATGTAAGTTAATATCGATTAGAGCCAGTGATAAAAATCTAGAATTCGTCATTGTTGAGACCCATATTCAATTCCCATGGTTAACGTATGTCTTGACTTGGATTGACTTAATGTGACTTTGCAGTTAAATTCTTTTGAATTATATAAAAATAATTTACAATTACTGTACTTTCCCTTTTGAAGGAAAAATTTATGGGATTCTCTCTCTTCTTTGGAATATTTGGATGGAAAGTGGCGCAACCTCCAACCATAATAGTAGTTGGTAACCTCCAGCGATTCAATTGGATTTGACCATGTGACCATGGCCTCCCTCTCGGAAATATATGTTATGCATTGCTTAGTTGATTAACCCTTGGTGCTTTTAAATTTGGAGAACATGGATTTGGGCTTTAATCCATTTTTGTGTGCACAAGTTGAAATATTTTAATCTTGTAGCAAACATCACTCCAATTGTTGAATTTTGACACTAGGAATGCCAATTTGGATCAATCTAGAACTTTGGTCCATTTTTTGACAAAATGAGTCAATTTAGAATTGGGAAAAATTTGTAAAGGCATTATTCCACCATCAACAAGTCTTGGATCGTATTAGAACTCTATTTATCCTTGAATTTTCTGCCAGATTCTTATCATATTTGTAACTAGAAAGAGGGTTTGTTTGCTACATGATTTTCTTGCTTCTACGGAAGTCATGGGGTTATGTAACATAAATAATGAGGGTGCGACCATATATTCAAATACTACCTCAAAGTGACCTTAGAGCTTTCTGGAAGGCCCATAGTTTGATTTCCATACTTGTTTTCTAAAGATAATGTTGCGTGATTCTCCCTCTTCCTTGGAATATCATGAAAGGTGGTGTAGTCGCCAACGACAATAATGACTTATTGTCGTTATTACCTCTTTATAATCAATATTGTTGATTTTCCACGATCTTGGGTCTAGGATAGAATCTTAAAATCTCCGAAGCTACTAAACCAAGAATCTCAACAAAACTACTTTGCACAATAGAATATAAACAATAGTAAATCACTCATGCACAAAATATAAACAACTTTTTACATTTTTCAACCCAAATTCGTTATATTAAACAACAGTCTAGGGCTCCCGTACTTGGGATAATGGCCCTCAATCATCCACTATAGTACAAGATACAAACTGGGGCTTGGTGTCAATACATCGACGACCAATCTTCCCTCTACAAGATACTTTGACCATCTAACTGATGTAGTGGATTCTCTCAGTTCCTCTCGGTCGTACCTTATACCTGCTCGGTCCTTTGGCTCTCGATCTGCAGCTCCTGCCTCTATCAATGCTCCATGTCCATCTGACCACTGAATCTCGACTATCAAGCTGCTTACTAGTTGATCGCTCGTCCATCAACACATCAAAACTTCGAGACTCCTGTCGAGTTGCTCAAAACTCCACTTGTGAAAAACTCTTAAATTGCCCTCCTCAACTACTTAGGGACTTCAACCCACCATGGTCTTCCTGTGTCGCTCCAATGAAGACCAACATAGGGCATGGAGGGCTGCCACTTATCATTGCAAGATGTCCATCTCCCACAATGAACACATGTTAGGAGGATTGCCCATCATCTACTGTAGAAGTCCTCCTCCACACACAAGACCCAAGCTACTCAAAACTACTCTTGGTTGATCAGACCCTTGAGCTCAACAATTGCCACTCTAGCAACCGTCTAAGTCCATGAAGATGGTGCACACCGAGCTCCAACTTGGGCACTATCATGTTGTCCTCCGGTAGACCATTAATTCCCAATCCATGTCCACACTTGGTCCACACTCACGCTGCCCTCCAACAATCCACAAGTGGCCAATACATGTTGTAGCTTTTGCACCTAGCTAGGGCATCTTGACACTTAGGAAACCCTCCTCTTGGTTGCTCTTCTCAACATGTCCTCACCTAAGACACTCATCTAACCATCATCAATCCATCAAGGGGCCATTTGTAGGATTGCCCATCATCTACTGTAGAAGTCCTCCTCCACACACAAGACCCAAGCTACTCAAAACTACTCCTGGTTGATCAGAGCCTTGAGCTCAACAACTACCACTCTAGCAACCATCTAAGTCCATGAAGATGGTGCACACCGGGCTCCAACTTGGGCACTATCATGTTGTCCTTCGGTAGACCATTAATTCCCAATCCAAGTTCACACTTGGTCCACTCTCACGCTGCCCTCCAACAATACACAAGTGGCCAATACATGTTGTAGCTTCTGCACCTAGCTAGGGCATCCTGACACTTAGGAAACCCTCCTCTTGGCTGCTCTTCTCAACATGTCCTCACCTAAGACACTCATCTAACCATCATCAATCCATCAAGGGACCATTTGTAGCTCCTTCTGCTATTGTCCTCTTGACCTTCAATTTTGTGCTTCTAGGAGATTGGTTAGTGTATAATACTATCCCTAAACCACTGCTCCAACATTCCTTCAAGTACCCTAAAATTTGATCGAATCACTGTAGAAACAACCTCTTAGGGAAGGGCTCCTAACCACCCTAGTTAACCCCAACCTCCTTGGCTTCCACATGATGCAAATTCTATCATCCAATCTGATTTGAATCTATACCCAACACAAGTCATCAATGGAGAAAATACATACCTCTATACTGTCGTTCATGGGCAATGTTTTGGTCACTGGTTAGGGCTCCCACTGTAACCTACAACAACCGAACCGTCTTGCTCAAAACACGCCTCAAATGATGCAACCTCCTTTCCTCTACAAGTTAGGTGATCTCGTTGTGCGAGGAGGCACCTACAACTCCAAGTTAGGGCTATTTTGACCCTCAAAACATCTTCTACAGGCTTGCGGCCTAGTCATCACAGATGTAGCTAGTCATCCTGCTATTTATTGCCCAGAAAAACCTTCAATTAGGTGCAACCTTCATACATGCTTTGCTGGCTCTTCAAACCGTCACCAAGGAGAAAATCCGAGCTCCTTTCCTTGCCGCTTGCAGCAAGGTATCTTTGCTGTCCCTAAACAGTCACAAGGGTGATGTTAAACATCTCTTCTCCTTCGTTTGAAGCAGCCTTGTATTGCAGCCTCTAATGAAAATGTTTCTCCCTCCTACGAGCCTCTTGCTGTCCTTGTGTTGCACCAAAATGGATGCTCAAATGCCTCCACAACACCATCTATTTATACAGTAATAGAAAGGCTCCTCCAACGTCATTCTAGTGCTTGACAAGTTGTCACAAACCTAAATAACATTAGGCCAACCTTGACAAGCCTAAATAACATTAGGCCGACCTTGACACTTCTTGTGCAAACCCATACTTTGACTTCAAAAATCCATATCTTCATTCCTAGAGCTTCGATTTGAGTGATCTTCAAAGCGTTGGAATCGACACGCCTATCACCTCAAATTTTCTCATGCTCAAATTCTTCATGGTTTTGGCCCAACTCCCAATGGGTGCAAAACCCCATGCTAGGGTTCCAAGTCCACAAGTGACTCTTGTGGTGCTTTTCCCTCCAAACCCGGAACCCTAGGGCTTGGAGTACCTCCCAAGCTACCAAAAATCAACATTCTAAAACTAGGAAGTAGCCATCATCATCCAACGATACTAGCCCATCTGTCATCCATCATTGTAGAATACCCTGTAGAATGAACCCGTTAATATCGTTAGTATCTATGTCTCATCACATCTGACTGAAGCTCCCAAACCTCCATAAGGTTGCTCCCTCTGAGGCTAGACTCCCTCTTAGCCTACACGTTCTCTATTGGCTCAGTCCTGCAAGCATTCATCCTCCTGGATCAAACACCACTCGTGCAAATCCCTTCAATCTCGGATATGCAACATCACGATTCGATGAAGACTCTAGCGTGCCAATATCCAATCCATCACATGAAGCCATTTCGATCAACCTGATCTCGTCCATGCCAAAGCAATCCTCGAGTTGTCCCAACCATCCATGACAAATAACAAAAGTCCATGATCAACAATCTACCCTACAACAAACTTATGTTTACTAGGCTCACCACCAATCCACCAGAACTCCCAACCAATCTCGCTGCCAACCCAGTCAAGACCACATCTCCATGTTTTCAGCTGAACCCTTTGCCCCATGATCTAGACACCTACAACTCCCTCTGAGTTGCTTCATTGTGCACACTCTGATTCACTGTCCCTAAAAGTGGTTTAGAGACTCTTTGATACCATTTTGATTTCCCACGATCTTGGGTCTAGGATAGAATCTTAAAATCTTTAACACTACCAAACCAAGAATCTCAACAAAATTACTTTGCACAACGGAATATAAACAATTTTGAATCACACATGCACAACATATAGACAACTTTTTACATTTTTCAACCCAACTTCATTATATTAAACGACATATAATACAACAGTCTATGGTTCTTGTACCAGGGATAATGGCCCTCAATCATCCACTAGTACAATATACAAATTGGGGCTTGGTGTCAGTACATCGACAACCAATCTGCCCTCTACAATATACTCTGACCATCTGGATGATGTTGTTGACTCTCTCAGCGCCTCAAGTTCGTACCTTGTATGTGCCTGGTCCTTCAGCTCTTGATTTGCACCTCCCGCCTCTATCAATCCTCCAAGTCCATCTGACTACTGAACCTCGACTATCAATATTCTCACTAGTTGATTGTTTGTCCATCAACGCATCAACACATCCAGACTCCTGTTGAGTTGTTCATAGCTCTACTTGTGAACAACTCTTAACTGCCCACTGCTACTCAACTACCCAACGACATCAACCCACTATGGTCTTCGTGCACTGCTCCGATGAAGACCAACATAGGGCACAAAGGGTTGTCACCTATCACTGCAAGATTTCGATCTCTCATAATGAACATGGGCTGGGAGGATTGCCCATCATCTGCTGTAGAAGTCCTCCACACACAAGTCACCGGCTACTCAAAACTACTCCTGGTTGATCATACCCTTGAGCTCAACAACTATGACTCTATAAACCATCTAAGTTCATGAAGATGGTGCACACCTGGCTCCGACTTGGGCACTATGACACTGTCCTATTTCAGACCATAAATTCCCAATCCATGTTTACACTTGGTCCACTCTGACGCTACCCTCCAATAGTCCACGAGTGGCCAATACATGCAGTATCATCTGCACCTAGCTAGGGCATCATCACACCTAGGAAACCCTCCTCTTGGCTGTCAATAGACTTCCCAACATTTGCTCACCTAGGACACCCATCCAACCATCATCAATCCATGAAGATGCCATCTGTAGCTCCTTCTACTGTTCTCCTATTGACCTTGAATTCTGTGCTTCTAGAAGACTGGTTAGGGTACAATACTGTTGAAATTTCTGAATCTTAATTCTTATGCAGAAATTATTTCTGTTAATCCGGTTAAGCTTCTCCTACTTATACAAGTTATCAACTGAATAAATTCAAGTTAACATCAAAGCAAAACACATAACAGATCTCTACCAATTCAGATCTAGAATAAGCACATGCACACATAGACAAAGTGACAGATATTTTTGGACAAACTGTCTCCGGAAAAACTCAATGTGGGAAAATCGGTCTCTAGCTACTGGAGGGCTCTATTATTAAGAATATTTTTGAATACACAACTCTGGGTTCCAGATCTAGAAAACCCTACAGAGAAAACTCTAGATCTGCAACACCTGGATGATCTAAGACCAACAATACTGACTGATCCATACTCTCAAATGGGATTTACAGAACTCAGCCAGATCTAGGCCTAGAAACCCAAGATCTGCCCTTGAAAGACACTGCGTCAGCCTTTGAAGGCCTCCAAATGCTCAGCACTGTCATTGGAAGGGACTGCGTTACCCCAAACTGGGTGACGCAGTCACTACGCTGCCCTTAAGGGTCTCTGCGTAACTCCTGAAGGGTTTCCTGAAAATCACATTGTCCTTGTTGCTGCTGCTGCTGTTGTCGTCTGCTGCTGCTGCTGCCTTCCTCTGTGCTGTCTTTCCTGATCTCTTCTCTACTTCTTGTGTATTCTAGACCCCGGGATCAAATCATCCCCTTGGTCTAAATTCCCCTCTCTGTCACTGAAACACTTGAGAATTCTTAGCAACTCCGCCTTAGAATTTCAGTTTAGCTTCAGTGCTCTGCCTCTATGTGTCTTACAAATGACCCCAAGCCTTTCCTTTATACTTTTCTCATTGACAATCAACGGCCAAGATTAAATCTTTAATCAATGGCTAAGATTAAAAGAAAGCTTGATCTGTGTGACTTAAGACAATTTCATCACATTTTTAATTAAATTCACTTTAATTATTTTATTTTCCTAAGTTTTAACTTAAAAAATACATTAAAATAATTAATTAATTTAATATCTCCTAAACCAGATGAAATTTCCCGAATCTATTTCTAGGTCTTGTAGATCAGGTGAACTCTAGTCATTCCTCAAAATTTGGGACCTAGAGCACTACTGACGCTACCCCAAATACACAAAATCTCAACACTCCCTCTTAACATCAAGGGTGTGCTCTAGCAATACATCACACTTATGCATTACAAGATTTTGGGCACTGGTTCTGTGGTGCTGAAGCTTGGCCTCCTGCCACTCAACTCTACACTGCTGCTGCCATTATGTACTGCTGCCCATGACTTTGCCACTGCCACTGCAACCACTGTACTGTAGCTCCCTCTCAATATGCTGCATCTGTGCTGCTCATAGCACTGCCACTGCTAATCTGTTGCACTACAACTTCAGTTGTTGAGAGAAACAACTGAATCTCCTACCCAATCTTTGACAGACAAGTTAGATGGGGCCGCATCCTCATCACTGAAGCTCCATAGGCTACAGATCTGCGCTGGCATCTAAAGAATGATGCACAACTACAAGTCTGCCTGCGTAATCAGATGCCCTCTGCACTACTGAAGTCACATCAGCTCCTTGTGCTAAAATCTATCACACTGCTGTTGCACTGCGCTGTCCCTCTGAAGCTCTCTGGGCTGCTGCAGCGCTGCATTGCGTTGCTGAAGTCATATCAGCCTTTGCGCTGCTACTACTTCTATGCTGCCACTGCTATGCTCTGCGCTCCTCCTCCCAGCCTCCAGATCTGCCTCTGCCTCATCTGTGATCTATGCACCCAATGCTCCATTTGTCCCGCCACTGTCTTAACGCTGCCGTAGCTCGCTTGTTGATCCAAGAGCTAAGCTGCTCAAGGATCCCGCCTTACTTCTCCATGTAGCTCCTCTGCATGTCCATGTCACCCCACCTCCGTGGTTCATGAGCACTCATGGCTACATCATCTCTGGACCCATCATCTACCACCGCTTCTTTGGAAGAAGATGCTTCCTTGTCCTTATTTTTTGGACAATGGCTGGAAAAATGTCCCATTTCGCCACACTAGAAGCACTCGATCTTAGAAATATCCTTCTTCTTCCACTGCTTCTTTGATGCTAAGGCTACATCTTCCTCCTCTTCCTTCTTAACCTTGCTCAACGTAGTACTGTGCTGCTTGTTGGTGAACCTTCGTAGTTCTTCTTGCCAGAGGATCGACCACAAGCTGTCCCAATCTAGGAGGTCCGCTCTGCCCAAGATCCTTTGGACAAAGGTTTCCCACTCATCCGTGACTGCATTGAGCACAGTCCTGACTATCACTCCATCATCTATGGTTGCACCTGTTACAATCAGTTGATCCCTGATTCACTGTAATCGAAAGAGGAAGTGCTTGATGTCTTCTCCCTTGGTCATCATGAATAACCTCATTTTGGCCTCCAACAACATCTTTCTTTGCACTGATTTTCCCTCATATAGGGAAGTCAAGGCCTTCCACATCTCATTAATTGTCCTCTTCTTAGCTATGTGTGGCACAATATGATCCTTGATACTGTCCATTATCAGCCGCTTGGCATGCCCAACAGCTTCTCTATGCTTCCATAGGAGATCCGCATTTGTCGATGTGGCTAGGGTCTGCTCTACATGGTCTCTTAGACCATATGCCTCAAGGACAATCAGGATCCTATCTTTCCATACCGAAAAGTTTGAGAGGCCCTCTAGCCTATCCTGATCACACAGTCCATGAGGAGCCATCTACTCAGAATGTGTCGGAGCTCCTCTTCTCTATGCTAGAGATCTGAATTTAGGGTCCTTTTCGAACTGGGCACTCTCTGACACTTGATTTCCCTCATTGGATATCTACCAAATCAACTATGATTCAATTTCTTCTTTGATCCTCTGATCAAACTACAAGTTTCCTTTGGCAAGAAACTCTCTGAAAAGCTGATCTCTTCCAAAACTTTGTCACTTGTGCTAAGGTTAAAAATCTAAAAACTTTAGAAGTTTAACCCCACCAACTCTTCTGAATTTCTGCAACTTTTCTGCAGACTTTTTCTGGATCTGACAGATTCAGATCTGAATCAAACTGGCTGGCTTCAGACCTAACCAACGTTTTTTCTGAGCTCTCTGTGCATTAATCGCGTGGGCTTGCTAGGACACAGCGCTGGACAGTGTCACCCTTCCCTCTGCGTGAATCTCCTCCTGAAAACTACGCTGTCCCTTCAGATCTGCTTTTCTGCTGCCTTTCCAGCTGCTTTCTGCAGCTAGAACCTTCATATGCTTTAGTTGGTGACCCTTTTAGATCTGCAATTGCTCTGATACCATGAAGAAATTTCTGAATCTTAATTCTTATGTAGAAATTATCTCTGTTAATCCGATTAAGCTTCTCCTACTTATACAAGTTATCAACTGAATAAATTCAAGTTAACATCAAAGCAAAACACATAACAGATCTCTACCAATTCCGATCTAGAATATGCACATGCACACATAGACAAAGTGGCACATATATTTTTGGACAAATTGTCCCCGGAAAAACCCAATGTAAGAAAACCGGTCTCTGGCTGCTGGAGGGCTCTATTATTAAGAATATTTCTGAATACACAAATCTGGGTTCCAGATCTAGAAACCCTACAGAGAAAACTCTAGATTTGCAACACCTCGCTGATCTGAGACCAACAATACTCACTGATCCACACCCTCAAGCGGGATTTATAAAACTCAACAAGATCTAGGTCTAGAAGCCCCAAATCTGCCCCTGAAAGACACTGCGTCAGCCTCTAAAGGCCTCCAAATGCTCAACACTATCACTGGAAGGGATTGCGTTACCCCAGATTGGGTGACACAGTCACTACACTGACCCTAAGAGTCTCTGCGTAACCCCTGAAGGGTTTCCTGAAAATCACGCTGTCCTTGCTGCTGTTGCTGTTGTCTGCTGCTGCCTTTCTCTTTACTGTCTTTCCTGATCTCTTCTCTACGTCTATTGTATTCAAGACCCTAGGATCAAATCATCCCCTTGGTCTAAATTTTCCTCTTTGCAACTGAAACACTTGAGAATTCTTAGCAACCCCGCCCTAGAATCTTAGCTTAGCTTCAGTGCTTTGCGTCTATGTGTCTTACAAATGACCCCAAGCCTTTCCTTTATACTTTTCTTGTTGAAAAATCAATGAACAAGATTAAATCTTTAATCAATGGCTAAGATTAAAAGAAAGCTTGATCCGTGTGACTTAAGACAATTTCATCACATGTTTAATTAAATTCACTTTAATTATTTTATTTTCCTAAGTTTTAACTTAGGAAATACATTAAAATAATTAATTAATTAAATATCTCCTAAACCAAATGAAATTTCCCAAATCCATTTCTAGGTCTTGTAGATAAGGTGAATTCTAGTCCTTCCTCAAAATTTGGGACCTAGAGCACAACTGATGCTACCCCAAATACACAAAATCTCAACAAATACTAGCCCTAACCCACTTCTCCAACACTCCTTCCAAGTACCCTACAATTTGACCAAATCACTGTAGATTCTGCCTCTTAGGGAAGGGCTCCTAACCGCGCTAGTTAACCCCAACCTCCTTGGCTTCCACAGGCTACAAAGTCTATCATCCAATCTCCTCTAAATCTAGACCCAACACAAGTCATCAATGGAGAAAATACATACCTTTGTACTATTGTTCATGGGCAATGTTTTTGGTCGTTGGTTAGGGCTCCCACTGTAACCTACAACAACCCAACCGTCTTGCTCAAAACACACCTCAAATGACGCAACTCCCCTCCTCTACAAGTTAGGTGACCTCATTGTGTGAGGAGGCACCTACAACTCCAAGTTAGTGTTCTTTTGACCCTCAAAACATATCCTATAGCCCTGCGACCTAGTCATCACACAAGGGTCACTAAATCGGTCTGTTTCAGGAGGTTCTCCTGCCATTTCTTGCCTAGAACAACCTTCAATTAGGTGCGGCCTTCATACATGCCTTGTTGCCTCTTCAAACCGTCCCCAAGGAGAAAATCCAAGCTCCTTTCCTTGCGGCCTGTAGCAAGGTATATTCGTTGTCCCAAAACAGTCACAAGGGTGACCTTAAATGTCCCCTCTCCTTTGTTTGAAGAAACACTGTTTTGTGGCCTCCACTAAAATTGTTTCTCCCTCCTCTACAAGCCTCTTGCTCTCCTTGTGTTGCACCAAAATGGATGCTCAAATTTCTCCACAACACCTATTTATACACCAATAGAAGGGCTCCTCCAATGTCATTCTAGGGCTTGAAAAGCTGTCACAAGCCTAAATATCATTAGGCCGACCTTTACACTTCTTCTGCAAACCCCCACTTTGATTTCAAAAATTCATAACTTCATTTCTAGAGCTTCGATTTGAGTGATATTTTAAGTGTTGGATTCGACACACCAATCTCTATCACCTCAAATTTTATCATGCTCAAATTCTTCATGGTTTTGGCCCAACTCCTGATGGGTGCAAAACCCCATGCTTGGGTTCCAGGCCCACAAGTGACTCTTGTGGTGCTTTTCCCTCCAAACCCTGAACCCTAGGGCTTGGAGTACCACCCAAGCTACCAAAAATCAATAAATATGTGATGGGTAGATGGTTCAGTTGATTAAGCTAACCTTTGGGGCTAAAATTGTTTAGAAATAAAGTAATGTTTGTTCAACTGTATTGGAACATCATTCATGTCAAAATTATAATCCATAATTATATTGTGGGTTATAGCCCTTATGTTCACCTTGCACGTGTTTTTGGATGGGCTTTAAAACATCTCTACTTCTATGTCACACCAAATCTCAATAAACCTTCAATAAAAATTTTGCATGAAAAAAGTTCTTTTGCTTTCTAGTCAAACTTCATGTTCATGTACATTGAAAATTGAACGAAAACCAGAGTGTGATTTGATGCAATTATATATATATATATATATATATATATATATATATATATATATATATATATTGTCTACACTATTTCTTACTAAAAAAAGGGGTCTCAATTTGGTGTCTCACTTGACTATGACCTTAAAAGTGGATTATTATTATTATGATTCACTTAATATAATACAATTAACCTTAAGATAATTATAATACATAATGTAGGTTGAGATAATGGTATCAAGCATAGATTTAGGTGAACATATATAATAATAACTATATTGTGAACTTAATAGGTATAAGTTACACATTATAATAATGTATATTGGATAACTATTTTCATAAAATACATATTTAGGGGGAACTTGTTAAGTACTTTTCCTCATTCTGAACATGGTACTCAAGGTAAATCGATTTTTACATAATCTTGAGGCTTTGTCAACACAATGCTTAAGATTTTTATAGCAATATATTCATTAAAATTTCAACATGCCACAAACGATAATTAAACTGTGGAAAGGTTAACTTTTCAAGTTTATTTTCGCATGTGTGTGCACACACATACACACATTATGTATTTCACTTATGTTAAATCAAATGCATACCATGTGAGGAAGAGACAAAATTCATTCTAGTATATGGTTGGGTTGTCCATAAATAAAGTTGTAAAACACAATAACAAGGTATAATTCTAGTTTTTCCTAACAAAAAAAATGATATAACCATTGACACCATCCACTTCAATTTTATGTTTTTTGAATTATCATTTTAAAGATGATTTTTGGACTCAAATTTTCCCTCATAGAAGGTAGACAAGTTTTAGAAAGTTATTGTGTGAAATATTTACTTCCTGTAAAGAGGTGGTAACATTTTTCCCACATTTATAATGTGTAACCTTGGACCAATTTAACACCAATGACTATGCAATAACTTTGAATAATTAACCTTGTGATAATGTGTCAATTACCTTTTAAAGGAAGTAAACCTTAGTGGAAGATATAACATTATCCTTCTTTCACTATTGCGTCATTTTGCTTTATGGCTCGATACTAATGATTTGGTACGGAAAAAAAACCATATGTTAGCTGGGTTTGTTAGACTAGGGTTATTGTATGTCTCACAAAGGTTTCTTTCACCATTACTTCATTTTGTTTAAGTATCCACAATTGTGATTTAGTTTGGAAACGAAATCATGTGTTGGTTGGGTTTGGTAGTCTAGGGTTCATGTAGGTCTTTAACAAAGGTTGTTTTGGTCTAATAATGCCATAATCAATCCTTGAAATAAGGTATCCCTAAAACAATGAATGTCTCACTTAACATGATTTACCAAGATGATGAATAGATGCAAAATACTATAGTATTGACATAATGCTGTGTTATAATTTTGTAATTAACATTTGGTAGATTTTCAACATTCACGCTTCAAATTTGTAGCATTCATTCTTTTATCAAGGAAGTAGATTGAAGAAACATAACATACACATCATCCATGTAGCCAGAAAATGTGACACGTATAATAAGAGGCAGATCCATGCTATATTCCATAGTTAACCACAAATACATCATACTTAAAGAGTGCATTACCAAATATTTACATCCATGGGTTGTAACATACAAACATAAAAACTATCCCACATGACAACTAATGACCATCAACAATAACTCATCCAACATGCTATTGATCAAATAACCAATACTTTTTCATATCCCATGCAAAGGCATTTATACAATTTTTTGTAAGCATTTGGGGATAGTCAAAACTGTCTATACTACCTAAACTAAAACAACTTCCTAAATATGGAGAACTATATATAAGCATTTCCTAATCGCTTTAGTACGGATTATATCTTGGAAACCGTGTCCTTCTTGTATCCAATGATTTATCTCTTTCTTCTTTCTAGGGATTACTTCAATATATTAAATTTGCATGGAACCACATGAATTATTCCCGTGTTGTGTTTATGACATCTTAACAATTCATCTTAAAAAGGAAAAGTGCCCAACAAATACCAACCATGCACATGAACTTGCCCTTAAATAAACTCTACCTTGCATCTCCATCAAGCTTAACATTCCAAAATATTTTTCCAAATGAAGGGGAAACCTTTGGGACAATTTCTAAAGCTGCAACCCTGGATGATTGAAATACTATTGAGTTCTCGTGACCACTTACTAGTGAAATAAAATCCCATGAAATAAAAGATTACGTTTGGTCAGAGATTGGGGGTAGAGGGTTGAATCTCATAGATTGCTTGCTACTTTTTCTATGTGAAGGAATCCAATTATTGTTGCACTAAGTAGCGAGCTTGTGCCATGGGTCGAAGCTCGCAGAATGAAACCTTGTCAGCGAACTAAACACTATGGAAATCATCCAATTTATCGTCTACTTGCTTGATCTCTACACGTCTAGTAGCTTTATGGATAGGATTAGTGATGGTACTAGATTATGTTTTCATCTTAATGGTTTGTGCTTGCAATATTTTAAGGGTTTGGTATCTTCTAGAATGTAAAAATGTTCATCTATTATTGCATAGTTTTGTAAATAGTGGAACTTTCACTGGTGGTAGTGTATAAATTCATTCTAGTCTTTTGGCCTTGTTCAATCAATGGCTCCCCTTAAGGGATGGGTTTTTGGAGATTAGTCCCCATAAGTTTGTTTTACCTCCACTTGCATATGTAGATCAACAATTTGGTTGCTTAACCATATAAATGAAGTAAGAACATGCTCAAGAGTTTAGGTAGGGTTCTAATTGAGCATTGTATCATCCAGTTGTGGATCAATTTGTGACAAACCAACACATAAATGAGTGAAAATTTGTCTCATTACCTCTAAGTCATGTTATGACTAAAGTTTCTCTTGCATGCTCATTTATTTTACCAATGAGTTGTAATCATTGATTGACTTATTGTGACTTCATAACTTCATGGTAAACATGAACCAAACTATAATCAGATGCATTGACAACAAGCCTCATCTACAAGAAGTTTGACATAGGTTAGTCAATGAAATTTGTATCACCGACTTGTTTATTGGGTAAGGGGAAACTAGGGAAACACTAAACTAGAGGTCAACCATTGGCAATTCATGGTTCGCATTGACCTTGGGTCTTTGCATCATACTCAACAATAGGGGTGAGTTAGAAATGACAATGTGGATTCATTCTTCAACATAAAAAATGATGTGCAATTATACACTCACATAATCTCTTTATAATACACAACACTTGGGGGCTAGTTTAGTTTTATCAATGGCATAAAAATGACCTAGAGGGGAGCGAGACTTACTAGTTTGGATATAAGGAGAGGAACATTGAGGCATTGACATCAGAGGTTCATCTTCATTATACTTGATCACTATATTTCCTTTGTCGTTAGTTGTAGTCATATAATTTTTAGTGAATTGAGGTTGTTGAGCCTCTACCTTTTTGTCCCTAATCTCTTCACATTCCTCATCCTAGATATCATCTTCTTGAATAATAACAAGTTTCTCACTAACATGTGGGTGTTATTTTGGATCATTTCCATCCCCCACAATTCCAAACATCATTAATAATGTCATTTTCAATGTGCACACCTGAAGTTAGAAGAAATATATCATGCTTATAATTGGATTGTCAACAATACTACAAACTTGTGGGGCATTGGGAGTTTGAGAAACATCCACTTCCATGAACACAACCACTGTCTTTTGAATTCTTGACAAAGTTAGCATACTAGGTGGAACATGTAACATACAAACCTTTAATTACCCATTAATATTGTAATTGTAATTAATTATGTTATTGTTTCTTATATGGGCAAGTATATGTAAATAGGTGAAAAGACTCAGAACAACTACACATATTTTGTAATAACAACCTATAAGAGGTAAAGTTCTGATACGAACCGTGAGAAGCCACAAGGAGGAGAGAAACCAACAAGAGGGAATTTTGGAATTAACACTTGCCAATAAATTATTTGGTTGAGCTAATACTCATAAGATAAAGATTTTTAATTTTCCCAAGAAAGATATCTAATGGGAAGGTATGATAATAACTTCCACATTTAGGGGAGTACTGGAGTTGTACCACAAGAATAATTTGGGGTCTAACCATAAGCTTTTGATCCAACCTTGATGGAAATGTATGATGAGAAAATATATCAAAGAAGATGATGGATGACGGAAGGGCATAACATTGGTAATCATGTGCAAGAAGACAAGAGGAGGTCATGTGAACTAAAGAAAAAATCTATGCATGATTTTAGTTTTCTTGGTTTTGAGTGAGGTCAACACTTGAGTCTTTAACTTGAGCTAGATGGCCAACTAGATTTGTTGAGGATTTTTTTTGATTTATGCACAAAAGCACCAGAGGGAGACACTGAGGAACTATTGGCTTATTGAAGGGACTCCTCCATGTTGCATAAGCCTGATGTGTATAGTTACTGAGAAAGCTTGTTGAAAACCACCCAACAAATCATAGAAGGGAAACATTGATGGATTATGAACTTAGATAAGGGCTCTCTTTGTGTTGTTTAGACCCATTGTGGATGACGATGGGCCTTGTCTAAATAGGTTGAAAGGCATCATGCTAACTTTTGTGTAGATGGAGGAGAGTATCCTTCATCCTTAGACGACTGATAGATTGGGAGATATTTTCTTGTTGGGTGCTTGTTGTGCAGGAAAATGAGAAACTATCCATAGTGGTTAGATAGATTCTAAGCTTAGTGCGATCTTCAAAGAATGTATGATATCGATTTGATGAAGGAGAATGGCTGTCATGACTCCACCCTATAATGTTGAGTGAGAACTACCCTCATGGCTTCATGGTCTGACTTGGGGGTGAACAATTGCAAGAAATATTGCAATGTAGTTGAGCCTATGGTGGGGTAGAACATGGATCACCCTTCATCGATTGCATTCAACTAATGAAATGGATAAAATAAGCACCCTTGTGAAATTCATCTCTATAATGTAAATCATGGTAATGAGAAATAAATGATGATTTATGAAAGGTGTATATTTATGTGCTTTTCTATTACTTTCAAATTCTAAACTATGTGATGCCAAGTTATGATGTGAAATAGTCGATCTAATGGTAATGTTGAACAACATTCCTATGCTTAATAAATATATAATGTGATTTTCATGATTATGGGCATGAACTAAATAGTACACTTAAGCATGGGACTCATAGAATTTTAGCCCTAGTTATGGATAATGTCCATGTTTTGTTATTATAAATATTGGAGAAGCTTTGGGTATGATGAAATGATTAGAGGACCTTGCACATCATATGTAATTAGTGGAAAATTTAAAGAGTCTTGATTGCAAATTGGGCAATCAAGGGGAAAGAGGTCTTCTTGGAAAGTCTGATAGGAAATATTAAAGAGTTCACTAAAGAAATTTGGAGATGATGGAAGTCCATTGAATAACTTGAAGAAAGGCCTGGAATAAGGTAGCGAGATGAAGGATTTTGAATATCTTTAGTGTTAGTGGGGAATCTTGCAGTTTGGAAGTATGTTGGGTAGTCCCTTTTGTTGGAAACCTTTGAGTACTGCTGAGAGAGGGGGGGGGGGGATGGAATCAATAGTGTGATATATGATTTTTACCAATTTAATTAGGGGAATTTTGAGGTATAAAATGGTTCTCCTAAGGAAATTATAAAATAAGATTAGATTACATCATCAAATTTTAGAGGGAAAAAGGAAAAAAATATTTTTTCAACTCGTATTTTCAACTTATCTCCCTATGGGTTGACTCAAATTTTGAGCGGAAACACTCGTTGGATGCAAAATTTGATTCCTCATATAAAGAGAACCCATGTTGCATACTTTCGATGGACTCTGCTACACAAAAAATGAGAAATACATGAAAAACTTGATTGCAATCACGTTTTATCATGTATTTCTCATTTTTCAAGTAGCAGGGTCCATCGAAAGTATGCAACATGGGTACTTCTTGGATGTGGAATTAAAATTTTCATCCAATGAGTATTCTCACTCGAAATTTGAGTAAAACCTTAGGGAGATAAATTGAAAATACGAGTTGAAAAAGTAGTTTTATTTTTTAATTTTTTTTAATTTTTTACTCCAAAAATGGTTAATCATCCCCCATGGTTGACATCATCATCCAAAATCATATTGGTTCTTTTAAAGTTTATTTTGGTTGTACATTTTTCTTAGGAGGCCCATTTTAGACCTCAAAATTCCCCTAATGAAACTTCAAATACTGAATCACACATATGTTAGCAACAATTCATTAAACATGTGCATCACATAAGAATATATGAAAACCCTAAGCATAAATATAAACCAAAATAAATGCACACAATCACATCATCGCACATAAGTCACAAGATTTCTGGTGGAAACCCTTCCGGGAGAAAATACCACGCTTGCTGCTGCTGCTCTGCCCTGAATTTCTATTAGTCAAGCAATTGGTCTTTTACATAACTTGTTGACTCCCATCAACATGGAGACTCGACCTCATATAAAAAATGCAAGTGCCCATCAACTAGGAGACTCGATACCACTGATCATATCGGAAGACTCTGTTCTCTACGGATCTACGGACTATGATCCATTGAAAGTGTTATGAATATAATTCATAAAAAAATACAAAAAATAAAAATAAATGAAAATAATAAATAACCAAATGATGATTATCTTAAGTAGTCATTATTTAAGTGAAAATGCACGTCTAAAAGACATGCCCTAATCATGAAAAGACACATGCCTAGGTAAATAAGTAGGGCCTCATTACAACATTCATATCACTTGTATATTTTTATATATAATATATTATTATTACAAATACTTTTGAGTAATATACAATTTAAAGTCAAAACGCTACAATTTTGTTGCTTCGGTGGTATCATAGCCATGCCGCACAATATAACCACGTCAGTCCTTGAACGCTGTTCGCCGCACAATATGCCATTAAGTTTTTGTCCTGAATTCTTTGAGCAATTTAGTAAAATTCAAGAAGAATTTTGGTGATTATAAAAATCATGTGTAGAATTTACAACATGTTTTAAGAAGAGTTGTGCAGAAAACCATAATAAGCAAGATGGTAGCGATGGTGAAGAAACGAAACAAGGTGACACATGAGAAGAATATTTTGATCAGAATGATGATAATGAAAATGAAGATGTAATAGATAATAATGAATATGAGAATGATATATATCAAGATGATGATCCAAATGAAGGTGTTGTAGATGAGGATTATGTAGATCACGACGATAATCCAGCTGAAGATAATCTGGAAGAAGAATATCTTAAGGAACAAGAATATGAACAATATCATAACAATGAATAATTTTCTAAAATGGAAAATTTTGAACATGTTGGATTAAGATATTCCCAAGGTGACATGGATGATAATAAAAAAGGGTACATGACAACTAAAGGTGAATAAGAAAGCATTGTTTCCAAAAAATTCCAACCCTATAGTACCTCTTATACAAGAAATAAGATTGCCATTAGTGATGTTTTTTCTAGACGTAGCGCTAGTCCTGATAGTGGATATAATACAATAACAAGGTCAGGAAAATCATCTGGGATAGTTGAAAATGAAGGGGAGTCTGAAGGAGTAATGTCAAATGCATCCAAAAATGGTTCACCGGCTTTACAAAGACAACCTAGACATCATAATTACGAGAGTAGTGATGAAGAGTACAATTCCTTATGAGATTTTGAAAATTTCCTTGCATCACTTGATTTAGAAGCAATGGATAATAATCAAACAACCAAGCATTATGAAGCTAGTAATGGGGAATCGTTCACTTCCACTTATGAAATCGAGCTACTCTTCATATTTACACAAGTTGTTTCATTTTGTCGATAATTTAGAATATATCTCAGAAAGTTCCATCTGGTGTTCCCACGCTAATATTATGTTGCTTGAGTGTACAAAAGGTCTTTGGTTGTGGAGTACTCCCTTGAAGAGGACTGCAAGTGATGGAACTAAATACAATCTTTTGCTTCTGGATACTGAAGTATTTCGAGCTTGTGGGAGAGCACATCAAAGAATTATTGATCTTGCAACTTCCTCTAATTTTCAAAGGAGAAAGGGAAAACGCATGTTGTCACACCACTGATGGGTATACCTCTCTTATTTCCACAAGAAGTAGAACATTCTTAGGATGTCCAATGGATTCAATGCAAGAAGTAGAACATTCTTGGGAACAATAGCGGGATGCCCGATGGGTTCGATCTCTAATTCCGTTAAGTGGGTGCGGTATTCCGTGGGCAAGTTGAATAATTCTGACAACTCGAGCAATGATCTCGACCTTGGGGTTTACCTACATCAAGTCCTAGAAGTTCTTGACAGATAATGTGCCAGAATTCACGATGGGAACTTTTAGCTGGGCCTGGTAAACTTAATCCATTTGATAATGGTGTCCAAGGAGAAAATAATTAATCACAGAGGAATCATACGAGATTTGATTTCTTGTTGGAATTTCTGGTTATTCCGGAACAACTGAGAGGAAATGAAAAATTCCTCTTCCTAACACAAAGATTTAAATAAAAATTGTATGCACAGTGATGTGGAGCAGAAACACTATCTTTCATTTAAAATTACTTGACTTTTACAACACAAACAAATTCTTCCCTCAGAACTTATGTTGTTCTGGATTTACAACAAAATGATGCTTTAATTAGCTGCTACACACACATCGCTCTTCTTTTGTTCTGATCTCAACATACAGTTTCACACACACAACTTTCTTGCTTACTTCCTTTAGGCATACATTGGATACAAAAACAAAATTTCACAGTGTTGTTTTATATATATTATAAAAATATCATGTTTATAATATATATATATATAAAATAAAAATATATATAATCCTAAGTCTAAAACATAAAATGTTGCGTCATATTAAAACATATGAAACATTAAAGATATTATCCCAAGGTTAAAACCTTATAACATCGTTAGTACGAACTTCAAACAAAAATACAAACCGTTTCAATGAATTTATCACATCCATTCGAGGCCTTACTGACTGTGCATCGAAATTATGCGATAGAACACTATTGGTTGGAGGTTTGATGCGCCGGCAGAGGTGGGCCAGGCCTTATCGCATAGTTTTGAGGGGCTGGTGACGTAGGCACAATTTCGTGCGATATGAATTTGATTGGTCAGAGGTTGGTCAACGTGGTATGGTGGGGGCCGGTTCATCGCGTGGTTGCGGAGATGATGACAAGGGATCCTTCCCTTGCGATACAAAGCGAATTGGTCGAGGACTTGATTACGTGGATTTTGGGGTCCACCCGTCGCGTGGACTTAGATTGAGTTCAAATCAAATGCGCGGGAGTAAACGGTGGTTGGTGGAGAGGCTTTATGGTGGGTAGGTGCAGGAATGAATGGCATGGAGATAACGTGGTTTGACCACGATTCTATGAATCGGAACAAGGGCTACGACCTTGATCAAAAAATTGGATTTGCAGGATTTTAAACAAGAAATTGAATGAGAGGTGGAGTGTATTCAAAAACTGGAAATTGCTGTTGTTGTCCTTCAAGAACTCCCATCAAAATTGAATTTCTGTCCTCCTTCTGCTCAGTTGCAGTTGGAATTAATTTCCAACACTCCCCCTTAATTACAATTGCTGTTCTCTTGCATACCCAGACATTTTTTGAGATAGTTAAAACTCTTCTGCCCCAATGGTTTTGCTAAAATATCAACAAACTGCTATTCTTATATTCTGCAGTGTTGCAAAACAATTGCTCTATTATTTCACTAGCTCTCTGATGTAGTGATACTTTGCAACAATGTGTTTCGTCCTCTTGTGAAATAATGAATTCTTGGATAAAGCTATAACTAAGCTATTATCACAATACAATGTTGTGCCTTTTACCTGTTCATGACACAAATTTCTCAACATTATCCTCATCCATATTGCTTGACATGCTGCTGCTGTAGCTGCTACATACTCTGCCTCTGTTGTTGATAAAGTCACAATTAGTTGTTCTTTAGAAGCCCATGAAATGGCTCTTGATCCCATATAGAAAACATATCCAAAGGTGCTTTTCTTGTCATCTATACTTCTAGCCCAATCACTGTCAGTATATCCAATTAATTCAAAATTTTCTGAAGTGATGTATAAAATACCATACCTCTTTGTTCCTTTCACATACCTCAGAATTCTTTTTTCTGCTTGCCAATGTGCTTCATTTGGTCTTTCCATAAATCTGGAAATTAAACTCACATCATGCATAATATCTGGCCTAGTTGCAGTCAAATACATGAGGTTGCCAACTATGCTCTTATACAAACTTGGATCAAAATCCTTGCTGCTGTCTTCTTTTCTTAACTTCAATCCCATCATTGTAGGAGTAATTGATGCTTTGCAATCTGCATGTTAAATCTTTCCAAAAATTCTTTAACATACTTTGCTTGAGAAATAAAAATTTATTTTCATTTTTCTCTACTTCTATTCCTAAGAAGTATCTCAGCAATCACATATCAGTCATCTCAAATTATTCTTTCATGATTGTTTTAAAATTCTCAATGAGGTAAGCATCATTACCTGTGAATATCACATCATCAACATACAAAACAGCAATGAGAATTTTACCATATTTTTCTTTGATGTATAATGTGGATTCTCCTTCACATTTCTCAAACCCATTTTCCAGTAGATAGGCATCTATACTACTGTACCATGCTCTTGGTGGTTGTTTGAACCCATACAAAGCTTTCTTCAATATGCATACTTTGTGCTCTTGGCCTTCTTTCTCATATCCCAGAGGTTGTTCAACATATACCTCTTCCATCAATACTCCATTCAGGAATGCTGATTTCACATCCATTTGGTAAACTTTCCACTTGTGGTGTGCTGCTATGGACATCACTGCTCTTACTGTTTCCATTCTTGCAACTGGTTCAAAAGTTTCTTCATAATCTCTTCCTTTTTGCTGCTTGTAGCCTTTGACAACAAGTCTGGCCTTGTGCCTTTCAATCTTACCTTTAGCATTGCTTTTGGTTTTATAAACCCATTTTACTCCAATAACTTCTTTGCCTTTTGGGAGATCAACTAATTCCCATGTCTTGTTCTTTTCTGTTGCATTAATTTCTTCATCCATAGCATCTATCCATTTCTTATTTTTTACTGCTTCTTCAAAATGAATAGGATCTTCTACATCAAAATACAATGCAAATAAAGAGTTCATACCTTCTTCTTGCTCATAAATTTCATTCAAACTTCTGAATCTGGTTCCTCTTTCACTTGCTAAACTTGTGCTTGTAGAAGCACTCAAATTTGCTCCTTGTGATGTGCTTGGAGAATAACTGTCTTCAATTCTCAAGGGTGTTCTCATACCTGCTTGTGGTGTACCTTGCTATCCTTGTATTGATGGAGGTGGTGCTACTAATAAGGGATGTCTTTCAGCCATTTCTTCCTCATCTTCATCATGAGACAAATAGATTTTTACATTCACTTTCTCAATGTTTCCATCCCAAGCTTCTTCCTCCATAAATTGTACATCTCTGCTTATCATAAATTTCTTGGTAGATGGGTTATACAATCTGTATGCTTTGGATTCTTCACTGTATCCAACAAATATGCACTTCTCCCCCTTACTGTCCAACTTCTTCCTTAGCTGATATGGAATGTGCGCATAAGCCACACAACCAAAAACTCTCATGTGGGTGACAAACTATTTTATGCCAATCCATGCTTCTTACGAAACTTTGTTCATTACACTCTTTGTTGGGAATATATTCAGAACATATTCTGCACAATGTATAGCTTCAACCCAATACTCATTTGGAAAATGTTTTTCCTTCAACATGCTTCTTACCATATCCATGATGGTTCTATTTTTCCTTTCAACAACTCCATTTTGCTGTGGTGTATAGCTTGATGTAAATTTCTTATGAATTCCATTTTCTCTGCAAAAACGCAGAAATTATTTGGAGATATATTCTCCTCCTCTATCTGTTCTTAAGACTTTAATATGCTGCCCACTTTGATTCTCAACAAGAGCTTTAAAGTGGCAGAATTTCTCAAACACTTCACTCTTCATCTTCAAGAAATAAACCCATGTTTTTCTTGTGTAATCATCAATAAATGTCAGTATATAGTGGCTACCTGCTAATGATGGTGTTTGCATTGGTCCACACAAATCAGAATGAACTATTTCTAATGGTGCCTTTGCCCTTATGCTCTTTCCTGATGGAAAAATTTCTCTGTGTTGTTTGCCCAAGATGCAGCCTTCACATAGGCTGTCTGGCTTTTCAATCAATGGTAATCCATTTGCCATTCCTTTCCTATGCAACAAATTCAGACCTCCAAATTTGAGATGTCAAAATCTCAGGTGCCATAACCAATTTTCATCCTTTGCTTCTCTTTGGAATGTTTCTTGTGTCACTGCTACCATTGCAACTCCTTTCTTCAAATCCGCTCTCATCTTGAGAGGAAACATTTTGTTTCTTGTCATCTTCACTCGTGCAATCCTCTGTTTTTTTGGTGGTATGTCCATGATGGTACATACATCATCCTAAAAGAATACATTGTAGCATTTCTGAATGAGCTGTCCAACGCTCAAAATGTTACACTTCACACCAGACACATAGTATACATCTGATATGGATCTTCTTTCTCCTTTCTTTGTTAAAACACTCACTCTGCCTTTTCCCATGAAAAAGACTTTATTGTCTGTCCCTAATGTTACTTGAGACTTCACATTTTCATCTAACATGGAAAACATAGAAATGTTTCCAGTCATATGGTTGCTACATCCTGAATCTAGAAACCATATATCTTCACTTTTCTCTTCAACCATATCGCATGCTAAAAATAAATTTTCTTGACTGAGATTCTCGTTAGTAAAATTAGCACTGTGTCTAATACCCATGTCACTATGTTTCTTCCTACATTCATTGGCATAATGCTCATAATTCTTATAGTAATGACATTGGACTCGGGATTTATCATACCTTTGTCCATGTGCTTGATTTTGTCTACCTTGGCTTTTATTCTGACTTTGATTCCTGCCCCTTCCACTTGTACTTGCAGGGCTATTTCTTCCTATGTTTTGGCTTTTGTCTCTTCCTTTTCCTCTGTAGTTTGCTCTGCCTTGACCTCTTCCTCTTCCAAAGGACATTTGGGTCTTGAAAGCATGCTCCAAAGATGAGTTTGCTGTTCTACTCAATCTTTGTTCATGTGTCATCAATGATGCATGAAGCTCATCAAAAGTAAACATTGAGAGATCCTTTGTCTCTTCAATGGTTGTTACTATCAAATCAAATCTTGAGGGTAAGCTCCTCAATACTTTCTCCACTATTATTCTTTCTTCTATGGTATCTCCATGAGATATCATTTGGGTAACCAACCCAATCAACTATGTGAAGAATGAGTCTATTGTATCAGACTCTTTCATGCAAATGACTTCAAAATATTTTCTCATTAATTGAAGCTTTGCTGTCTTTACCTTCTCCATACCTTGGTAGGTTGTCTGGAGGGTATCCCATGCATCATTGGAATCATTTGCTACTGCAATTCTTGGAAATACGCTTTCATGCACTACCTGATATAGATAGAAGAGAGCTTTTGAGTCCTTCTTTCTATTACTCTTCAACAAATCTTTCTCTGCCTGCGTTGAGGAATTAAATGCTTGTTCATCTACTGGTTCTTCTAAACCATCTTCAATTAGCTCCCATAAATATTGAGAGGAAAACATGACTCTCATTGTGATTACCCAATAGTCATATCTTTTTCCATTGAACTATGGAAGTTGAGTATTTTCCATACTCGTGCTTGTGCTGGCTCTTGCCATAGCTAGCTTACTGAACTATGCTAAAAAACTTGATTGTGTTTCTTAGCCAAACCTTCTCACTGCTGTTTTATATATATTATAAACACATCATGTTTATAATATATATATATATAATAAAACTATATATAATCGTAAGTCTAAAACATAAACTATCGCGTCATATTAAAACATATGAAACATTAAAGATATTGTCCCAAGGTTAAAACCTTATAACATCGTTAGCGCGGACTTCAAGCAAAAATATAACCGTTTCAATGAATTTATTGCATCCATTCGAGGCCTTGCTGACTGTGCATCGAACTTATGTGATAGAATGCTATTGGTTGGAGGTTTGATGTGCTGGCAGAGGTGGGCCATGCCTTATCGCACAGTTTTGAGGGGATGGTGACATAGGCACGATTTCGTGCGATATGAATTTGATTGGTGGGAAGTTGGTCGACGTGGTATGGTGGGGGCTGGTTCATTGTGCAGTTGCGGAGATGATGACGAGGGCGACTTCCCTTGCGATATGAAGCGGATTGGTCGAGGACTTGATTACGTGGACTGTGGGGTCCACCCGTCGTGTGGACTTGGATTGAGTTCAAATCAAATGCGCAGGAGTAAATGGTGGTTGGTGGAGAGGCTTTATGGCGGGTAGGTGCAGGAATGAATGGCGTGGAGATCATGTGGTTTGAACATGATTCTGTGAATCAGAATAGGGGCTACGACCTTGATCAGAAAATTGGATTTGCAAGATTTTAAACAAGAAATTGAATGAGAGGTGGAGTGTAAATTCAAAAACTAGAAATTGTTGCTACTATCCTTCAAGAACTCCCATCAAAATTGAATTTCTGTCCTCTTTCTGCTCAGTTGAAGTTGGAATTAATTTCCAACATTTCTCACATTCCAAGGCCCGACCATGGTTAATTTCGTAGAACAAAAATGAAGAATTGAAATAATAATAGTAAGAAATCCTTTGAAGGAAGAATATCCATCGACATCCCCTCTCGAATCAACATCACCGTCATTGTCTACAATCGCGTGGTAATCGAAACATAGAGGAAGCATGGAATTCACGATGATGAGATCGTAATACTGAAGAGCTTCGATGACAATGACACATTCTTGGTTTCTAACCTTAACCATGCTAAACCTAACCATGTCGTTATTGGGGTCGAGACGGTACTAGGTACCCTACTAGAGATGGCATGAGCCGAGAAAAACTATACTGTGAGATTTGTAAAGGGAGTAAACAGGCTCACAGAGGGCTCCAAGCATTCAACACCGACAAACCGACACAGTCCCACCACATATGTTTGTCATTGTGTGTTTACCGTAGTCAAACGTTGCAACCCGGGTCAAACGATTCTCTAATCAATGGCGGAGATGTTCGAACTCGTCCTCTCCACTGTGAGCTTTGCGAAGGGATTAAACATGCTCACGGAGGGCTCCAAGCCTTCAATGCCGACATACTAACATGCTCCCACAACATCAGTCCGTTGCTGCATTTTTACCGCAGTCAAACATTGCATCTTAGTCAAACGGTGAAATCTCTGGTCATGTCTAGAAAATAAAAACGATAATCTAATATAGTTACGTAATAATATAAATCAAATATATAATTAAATGAATTTAATCAATTAAAATTTAATTAAAATTATATATATATATATATATATATATATATATATATAATACAAAATAAAATAAAATAAAATAAAAATCGATAACCCTAGATATAAGACAATGTATGAGCGAATTATATAGACGGAGGTACCAGTGACGTCGAGTCACATATGCCAAGATGACAACCAAAAAATGAAGAAAATTGTCATCAATATAGTTTTGAGGACAAATCTTTTGAAGGAAGGGGCAATGTTATGAATATAATTCATAACAAATAGAACAAATAAAAATAAATGTAAATAATAAATAACCAAATGATGATTATCGTAAGTATTCATTTGTTAAGTGAAAAGACATGTCTAAAAGACATGCCCTAATCATGAAAAGGCATCTTCCTTGGTATATAAGCAGGGCCTCATTGTAACATTCATATCACTTGTACATTTTTATATATAATAAATTATTATTACAAATAATTTTGAGTATTTTACAATTTAAGGTAAAAAAGCTACATTTTTTTCTTCTTCAGAAATCCACCACGATCAATCGATCCTTGCCCAACTCTGATTGGACTATCCAACTACCATTAGATTGAGAAACTGTTCCTTTTGTTGAAGCTTCGATATTCCTGCTCCTCTCTCATGAAGTCAGTTCTACTCTACCACTATGTGGATCTCATTTCATGTACTTTCAAATTGGATCCCAATACACTATGCTCAACAAGAAATCAACTCCACATACATGCTCTCAGTAGCAAGAAATCATCATAAGATCAAAGATAAAAAATCCACAAAAATATATTCTCTCCAATAGCAAAACTATGGCCATAATAAGTATGATACCAACATATATCAAACCATCACATTAGAATGTAATACTACAATTAAAAAAATACAACATTTTTTTTTTCTAAGTAAAAGTATTCTATTAACAGAGGTAATAATGTACAACGGGCCGAAGCCAAAACTATGCCCAAGTTTGTTGCAAACTTAACCAAAAAACTAGTGATGTAGACTGCCCTTCAGGAGGGAAACCAGCCTTGAACAATAATCTAGATAATTCCCACGCATGGGAGCCATAGAGTTTTGTTTCTGGAAACCACAGCTATAAAAAACTGATGTATTTACTGAAACTACAAAAAAATTCAAAAACAAGCCCGAGAGTAAGGGCCGAAACAGAACAGAAAACTCAAAAACAAGCCCGAGAGTAAGGGCTGAAACAAAACAGGAAAACCAAACTGAGAAGGGGGTACTACTCATTAGGTGGCTCTTCCACGACTCTGCACCAGAGCTTATCCGGTTCCCCGTCTTCCGTGTACAGGTCCGCAATGGAGGTGACCACCCACCTGGAGGGTGGTGGAGCCACCTGCGCCTCGCTCGCTTGCCCAATGTCGCCTTGCACTATGTCCACATCCTAAATCCCACTTGCCTGACCTTGCAAATCCATGCTCATCTGACCCTGCAAATCCTAGCTTGCCTGACCCTGCAACTCCTTGCTCTCAAGGTGCAATGACCCAACAGTTGGACCCGAGGTCTGGGCCTCAGTGTTATACAGCCTCGCCTGGCGTGTACAAGTAGCGTCCTCCTGAGGCTCTTTATGGAATACAACGGTGATGGAGGCGGTGACCCGAGGGTGATTGAGCGAACATTTAAAAGAAAAGTGCGCAGTATGGGTATGTGCAGGGGGAAGTGGAGGTTTAGGGGAGCCCAAGCGTCGTCTCGAGCGGAGCAGGCGACCTTGCTGAATTCTGGGTTGGCTATCCGAATGAGAGGATGACTATGAGGAGGTGCTAGAGGTGGAGGGGGAACGCTGAGGCTGGTGTCTGGTGGTGCCTCTTCGGCACCTCATCCTTTGCCTAAGGCAGGGCATGTTCTCAGCTGTGCCAGAGGAGCCAGGCAACAGAGGAAGCGCAGGACTGACAGGTGACCGAGGTGAACGAAATTTCAGGGAGACAGAAGCTAGCATACAGGATCCAGAGTGGAAGAAGTGAAAGTTATCTCCAAAAACTAGACAGCAATTCAGCCTGCTCCGCTTGCCAATAGCTGTGCGCACAGTTGGGAGCCCTGCATCCGGGGTGCACCATTGATTAACAGGCAAAGGAGTGCTCGCCGAACCAGAGCAACTCTCCATAATATCTATCCAGACGACCTTGCCTCGAAGAACCCCCTGCAATAAACCACCATTAATAGGAGCTGAAGGCCGAGCCATATTGCCACACACAAGATCGTTTCAAGTAGCGGAGGTGGGATTGTAACCAGTGCCGAGAGTAAATGCCATTAAACCGAACGCAACAAACGTTAAATGTCAATCTCCAACCGTCTTGTGGGTGGGAAGGTGTCTCCCCACCATGCCGCACCCCCATCCCATCACTTTATACTTTGTCCTCTGCACCCGCATCTGGGAAACAAAATACAACATTAAGCCTATGCACCAAATGTAATAGAAAATCCTGTAAAAACAAGTGTGAGCATCACCAAAAATATACACCAACATGATACAAAAACTTCTCCAAATGATATTTACTCTAGCAACTTCAATTCTGATATATTATGCAACATGCTTCAGATCTACACATTATTCAATTATTAGCACTCCTGGCCTGAAGCATCTATTCTCTAATGAAGGTCTGAAGCATAATATCACTATTCAGTCGTATCTCCACAAATACCCTCAAAATCTAACACCATCAACCATCACATATCTCCAAGATCAAGTATATAAAACATGTAGGGATAAATTTAGCTTGGGGCTAGTGTTACACAACTGAACCTGCACTCCCCGTTCTTGATCCTGGAGACCCTTGACAATGACCTCTATGTCTATTTTCCATCATGAAAATGTGCCATCATATCCCTTTCAGTATAATGAGCAAACTCTCTGTTGACCATTCCTGAAGAAACTCCTTGAAAACATGATTATTTGGAGCGGCATGCCCTCTACGTGCCTTGCTCGCGCCAATGACTCTTTTTTGGTCTAGGGCGATGCCGATCGACGCTAGAATGATGATCATACCCACGTAGATCCTCTTCTAGAAAGTTTTTTAAATATGGAAGTGAAGCTTCGAGATCTAGAAGCTTCGTGGCAGAGAGCTGGTTTTTTTTTCCTTAGGATAGAATTGAGATTCTCCCTTTGGGTTTCTTGTTCCTAAAAAAGTGGAACCACCCAAAGGGATAACCCATCTCCTCACCTTGAGTGGATGCATGCTCCCTCTTCCCTTGATATAAAATGGACATCCTCACATAGCTCTGCTAGCTAGAATAGAGATAGAATAACAACAGAGAGAGTTTTTGTTGCTATAGGTATTGAGCGAGAGTTGAGACGTTTCACCCTTCACATCTAGTTGAAAGAGCGCTTTGGAGATGTGCCTAGATTAGGACCCCTCGAAGGAGAGTTGCAACATCAAGGCACAGGTTGTAACTCCCCCTCTTTATTTTAATATAATACAATTGATTGATGCTTTCCATTCTCGTCTTTAATGTATGATTGGATTCTTAGTTCTCCTTGATCAACTAGGTAGGTTGTATATGCAAGATATATTGTTATGCTTTCACGTTTGCTGTCGTTTGATCCCTTGTGCAGATATCCAAATGGTGGCGATGGCGAGGACCTAATTATGAAATGGGAAGGGTCGAAGGATTCAAGTAAGGAATATCATCAAATTGAGGTAGGTGATCTATTCACGATCCGTGTGCATTTAAAATCTAGGAAAGTAGGTTGTTAATTGTTCCCTATTGTTACTAGACCCATCCAAGGGCTAGAGGGATCGTCTCTATCCGCAAAGAGGATTTTACTGCATAAAAACTAGGATCAATGGTGCATAAATTGGACCAAATAAATCCACTAAGGTCACTACTTGTGCACTAAATGCATTCACATCATGAGAGGACCTTTTCAAACCATTTCCGACCTTTTTCAATTTTTTTGGAAGCCTCTAGGAATTTCCAAGCTACTTTCCTTCCGAATAGTGCGATGAATGCAGAGAAAATCCTGTGAAATCCCTCAATCATTCCCATAGCACTGAATCCATGCGACTGAGACCTATAATCTCTCTCATAGGCCTTCCTTCCAACAACTGAGGACTTTCAACTACTCCCATACGCCTATTTTCCAACAATTGTGGCTAAGGATGAGGGAAAACATCATTCCTTCATATCAGAATCTATGCCACCTGTTGGATCACCTTCTCCAACATATATACTACCATCCGTTGAAATCCACCATGATCAATCGATCCTCTCCCAACTCCGATTGGACTATCCAACTACCAGTGGATTGAGAAATTGTTTCTTTCACTGAAGCTTCGATATCCTTGCTCCTCTCTCATGAAGTCACTGCTCCTCTACCACTATGTGGATATCATTTCATGTACTTTAAAATTGGATCCAAGTACACTATGCTCAACAAGAAATAAAATCTTCATACATGCTATCAACAGTAAGAAATCATCATAAGATTAAATATAAAAACTGCACAAAAACATATCCTATCAAATAAAAAAACCATGGCCACAATAAATATGATACCAACATATATCAAACCCTCACATAAGAATGTAATTGCTGCATACTACAATTAGAAACATAAAACACTAAGGATGTGCACCAAATGTAATAGAAACTCCTGCAAAAACGAGTGTGAGAGTCACCAAGAATATACACCAGCAACATACAAAAACTTCTCCAAACAATCTCTACTCTAACAGTTTAAATTATGATATATTATGCAACACGCTTAAGATCTGCACATTATTTAGTCATTAACACATGGAATGAAGCATCTATGCTCTACTCAAGGTTTGAAGCATAATATCACTATTCATCCTTCTCTCCACACATACACTCAACATATAACACCATGAACCATCACATAGCTCCAAGATCAAGTATATAAAACATGTAGGGCGAAATTGAGCTTGGGGTTAGGATGAAAGGTGAAAAAATTAGACCAAATCAATCCAATAAGGTCACTAACTGTGCACTAAATTAATTCACATCATGAGAGGACCTTTTCAAACCATTTCCGACCTTTTTCACTTTTTCTAGAAGCCTCTAGGAATTTATGAACTAATTTTCTTCCAAACAACGCGAGGAATGCAGAGAAAATCCCAAGAAATTCCTCAGTCACTCCCATAACATTGAATCCATGTGACTGAGAACTAAAGTCTCTCCCATAGGGATGTCTTGCAACAAATAAGGCCTTTTAGTCGCTCCCATAGGCTTGTATGCTAGCGACTATGGCTAAGGATGAGGGAAAACATCATGCCTTCAACTCAGAACCTCTGCCACCTGTTGGATCACCTTCTCCAGCATATATAGTAGCCTCCAGACCTCTGACATGGCATCTAACACATATTCAAGTAGGTAAATCATGTCTCCAAAGTGTCACTGCCAAGTTTACCTAAAAGGACCAAAAATAAGGGTGGAAAATGTGCCAACAAGTCCTCCACTCTCCATCAAACATCTCCACAAGATGCAACACCTTTGAGAAACCTGCAATACCTATATATCACCATCATCAAGCCATCACAACACAATAATAAGTCATCCTCATAGGCATAGACATGAAGACCTAATGAATATCCAATTGAAAATTCAACTAGTGTGCCATGAACCATCTCTATCACATGTAGATTTGTATGATCAACTTTTAGCAACATCATCATCCAAACCAATTCCATCACTGACCATCATGAGTGTGCCATCATCATGACAACCAATAAGACCACCAAGCCAAACATCCATCACACATGCATATGAAAAATATAGCCATGACCATGACCCTATTGACATGATTTAAAACACCTTTCCTTGCAAAAAACTTTTCCAACCCTTGAGATTAGATTGAGAAATTCCCTTTGCAAGCATGTTTTTCATTGGAGAAAATTGGTGACTAATTATCCTTCAATTTTGGGCTATTAAGAAATTTGGGGTTTTGGGATCCCTAGCCTCAACTCCTGATTATATCGCCGACATGGGGGGTGTGACCAAAATCCAAACAAAAGGGGGCATAGATCCCAAAAATATGGAGCACTAGAGTATTGGGCTATTAGGTATTTGGCTGTTAGGCGTTACAAAAAAAATAACATTCATAATTTCTTCAACATCAACGAGCTTCAATATAGTAGCAACTAACAAAAACCTTTTTATTTAAATGGAATGCGTGTTGACCATTAGATAGTGATTTGTTGATCATTGGTTAAGGGGTATTGGAAGCTCAAGGTTTGACCCTTTAACCTTGGAAAAATTTATGTAAGGGAGGTGTTGGCAAGAAAAGAGGTCTCAAGGGGAGACCGAGGTTCGGGAAGGCAGTCAACAAGGGTTACCGCAATATTCTAGCACACGCTGGCATTTTCACCCTACTTCGAGGAATAGAGAGTCTCACCCAAGGCGTGCCACGACCTTACTAAGGCTGGGGTTGGATCAAGTATCGATCAGGCATGGAAAATGCACAAACCATCCATAAATTAAGTACTTTGAATAAGTGTAAATACAAGATAGATAACAATACTCATGAACTTGATCAGAATGACAACCAAAAATTCAAAATAGCTGCATGTACACTAAACCATAACACAAGACAGAACTTAGAACAACAACCTTATATTAGAAAGTGTTGCATTAATAGAAAAAGACTATTACATCACTCCTCAGAGCGTGCCTGGAAGAACTGGTTACAATCACATTACAAAACATAGAACATAACAATGAGAGAGAGAGAAAGAGAGAGCAGAACAACATGAACAGAGCTCTCCTACAGCTCTTGCTCTCTGATCCCTCCTGAACCAACCTCTCTTCTTCACTTGCCGGCTGCTTATTTGTTCTACCACCAGCGCGAATTACAGTCCTTCCTTATTTTCCGCTCGGCTGTTTGCTGCTTTCACTGATTGCTAGGAATCCCACTGATTGTCTTCTGTCGCTTCCCTTTTCCATCTATACCTGCTTCCGCAACAGCCGCGCCACCTGCTCTTCAGTTCTTCGCAACCGTGACAACTCTCTATCTATCGTGGTTGCGCTCCGCCACCTGTTCTCCGCAGCACAAAACTGTTTCATTTCAAAACAAGGGCCCCAACAAGCCTCGACCACATCCTATTGAATCATACCGATTCAATTGTTTCCTACCGCCTCAGTCTCCATTGGTCCGCTTGACTCTGTGGCCCGTTCTATCTACTCCTTTTCCTCTACGTGCCCAACAAGGGCCCCAACTCTGGGACCTTTGTGAGTGCGGAAGCTTTCAGCTGTCGGAAACTATCAATGGCCTGTTGCCATCCTTGCATAAGTAGGTCCGTTTCTGTTGTGACCTGAGAGACCTCTTTTTCCCCAGCGATCGCTGGTAGATCGCCGAAGATGCTAGAGACTTTAGTGTTGGCATCAACGGATATTTGCTGTATTGTTTGTGCTGTGGTCTTCACCAGCTACCTGAGTTCTCATAGGGCTTGCTTGGCTGTGGCTGAATGGTCTTCAACCTATTGTATTTGGACTTCGAGCTCCTCCGCTTGAGCATACAATTGGTTGAGGCCATCCGGGTCTGTAACCTCCTGAATCTATTTGGATAGTTGCTGTGGCTTTGCTGAAACTGGCTATGAATTCAAGGTGAGGGAGGTGGATCATTCGTGTAGACCCTTCAGTAGGTCATACGCTTATTTTGCTGCAGTACTCAAAATTTCCTGCATCACGGCTACCTGTGTCTTTCGTTCTGTAATCTTCTCTGGGTAAATGATGGCTTGGTCTAGTAGCGCGGGCCTAGTCTCCAATGCTGCTCTCAACTCCCTGTTTTCTCTGTTGAGATTCGAACATGCCACACAGACATGAATGAACCGTCCGACTATGTCGTCTTCTTCCATGTCTCTGGGTATCTGATCGTTGTGGGTTGTCATCGTGGGCTAGAGATCCTAGAAGACCTTGGTCACCATGTCCAGTTGGCCCTGTAGTTGGCTCTTTTCCATTTTCAATTGTTCACGCTCTTTAGTAAGCACGATAATCTGTACTTGTTGCTGCTCGAACCTTTGTTGAAGTTCTGTGTGGAGCCCTTCGGCCTGCTGCGCAGCTCGCTGAATGAAATTATACAATTGAGCTGTTCCCCAGGTCTGGATACTTTCAGCTCTTGAGATATCCTGATTCGGCTGTCGTTCTTGGAGCGGCTGACCGCTTGCAATAGATCTGGCTGAGTGCTCCTTTGGTGACTGCGGTTGTGTTGGTTGCAGGGCCGGATCACTGGGGTTACCCATGCTTATATTGGGTGGGACTCGCTGAAGTATCAGGCTTGCCTGCTGAAATTGATTCAGCTCTTCAGTTTGAGTTGTTATGTCTTCAGCAAAAGGTGCGTCTTGGCTTAAAAGTTCCTGAAAAGAACCTGGTCCAACCAGGGTTTGGCTAACCTCGGGTACCGCTACTGTACCCGAGTTAACCTCCATCTCGGCATCTCCGTTTGTTTTAGTTTGTACCTTGACTGGGTCAGATATGGTGGCTGATGTGGAGGGTGTGCAAGATGGGTGATCTTTGGAAGTGAATGCGATGGTGACTGATGATTGGTGAGTGTGAGGAGGTGATATACATACATTTAGAAAAGAATAGGGGTTTATTGGGGGTAGCTCCTGAGTCATCTGGGGCTCTGTGATGGGCTCTTCTCTAATTGGGACCCCTGTGTCCATAAGTTGTGTTGGATCTTCCCCTGTCAGATCAATGACTTGGATGGACATCGTGACTTTCACCTTCTTGGCCTTGGGTGTGGCTATGGGTGGCTTCGAGGCTTTACTTTTCTTGATGAGAGCTGAGGTTGCTACTGGTGGTGAATTGAACAAGTTTAATGGTAGGGTGGTGACTAGGGGGACTGGGATGGAAGAGGATGCAACATTTGCTGCCTGAAATTCTGTAAATGTAGGAAACACAGAAGAATCACCAGTTAAAGTTTGGACCACTCGGTTAAAGCTTTATACCTTGGTATTTAGCTGCTTGATGATCGGAGTCAGTTGTAGCCGTGACATCCTAGCCATTGCTTCCTCTAATGTCTCCCATGACAATGGGTCTGGCAGCATGCAATCGAATGAGCAGATGTAGACTTTGCTTCTGATCTCCATTGCTACTCCGAGCCAGGAGCATACTTCTGTGTGAAAAGCCCACTCGTCGATCTGTAATTTCAATGGCCTCATCTTAAAGGTTGACTCCGGCACGCAGGCTGGCTGGATGTAAGTTTGCTTATGGTTAACTCCAAACCATATTTGCACCGCATAGCTGTCTAACAGGGTCCGTGGAATTCGCAGTTGGCTCATCGCGACATCCACCATCTGGATGTACCAGAATTTGAACGCCTCCTCAGTCACCTCCTTCGAGCTAGGGTCTCCTGATTTTTTCAAGGTGTGAATTTCATTGCTAGTGGTTGGCTTGGCGGCACTTCCAGTGGTTGTCTTATTCCTGGAAATGTCCATTTCCACATGGCCAGCACCATTACCAGGTAACTGTAGATGAATCCCATGGACCTCCTATAGTTGTCCTTGCATGCTTCGAAGAACTCATCAAGCAGAAACGAGCACCAGTTCAGCTATGCCCCCTGGAGACAATGCTCCGCAACTGAGATAGTGTCTAGCGTACATTCCCCTTTGGTATAATGCCTCATTGTTTTGCTTGCAATCAAGTAGCACACAAATTTGATCACTGGGTTGTTGATTAAGTCTATCTTAGCTCCTTTTCCCCCTCTTTTGGTGTCGTACTTCTTGTAGGAGTCCATGTCCCCTGCTTTCTTTGCTCTCTTGGACACTGTCTGGAAGGCTGTGGAGACATCTCTCCCTTCCTGTGACAACCTGGTCAATCTAGAATGTCTTCTACGTGGATTTGGATTTCTCTTCCCAGCCAGAGTGACCCATTATGAATTATACTCAGTAGAAACTTGGTGCATTGCATTGCATCTCCTGTAGTGCCGAACACTGGCAGGTTCCGTAGGTTCAGTATGGTGGATTGCTGAACACCTCTGAATTCTAGAAGTAGTCTTTGTGCTTGCTGTCCCGCCTTTGTTGCATAATTCTCCATATAGAATTGTTTCTTCATTGCTGGAAATTGGAAGGAATTTGTGAGGTAGGTATCAATCAATGAGGCACTGTCATATTTGCCTACCAGAGATTCCATATTGTGAATCCTCTCATTGAGCTCATGCTCAACAACTTCTGGCACTACCCTGGTCATATTACATCTTATTTGATACACTTGCAGTGCTATTCATTCTCTTTCCTTATGAATCCCTACTTCTGGACTCCTTCCTTGTTATTTCTCTGGTGACGTTTCCCTTGCTGCGCTTGCTGTTTCTGATTCTAACTCAGACTTCTCTAGCATTCTCGTGCTTTCTGTCAGGCGGGTTATGTAAGTAACCGACAGACATGAGGTTGATAAGACGCCATAACTAATTAATTTTCCCTGATTTTCCTCGCGGCTATAATCATGTGATTAGTTACCGAGCTGAGGTGGGTTCTGACAAAGCTGATTGTGGCCTCGGGGTTTGGGTAGATGTGATGGGTGATGGTTATGGCTTATTATGGAAAATTTATTTTAGTATGGGTGATGCTAATTATGGCAATTATTTTTCAAATCTCGGTAATCCTACGGATTGACATGGGTACTATGAGTAATGATGATGGAATGATGTTCGACACGTTTTTCCTTCCGACGTGGCTGAAAAGCTGGACTTGATCCCCCTCCCCCCACCACAATCGGTTGTGCCACGGCCTCCGCAACGCAACAGTGAAATTTTCTTATGTTACGAAATATCTTTATTGGGAACCCTATCTAAGATCTTCTCGGGTGCGAGAGAGTTACTGACTCGATCTATTCTAGCCTAATATACCATACTGACTTCTCTTGGTTGCGAGAGTTTATTTGAAATGAAATGCGGAACTTACTCATGGTATGGTTGCAGGCATGCGCCCTTCACCCATCCTGGTAGTATTTGGCTGTCTCGATGTGCTAAGCGCACTGATCCAGACTCTTTGATTTCAATTATGTGATACGGTCCTAGCCAATGCATTTGTAGTTTCCCTGGAAAATTTTGGTACCTGATGTCATATGATAACCCTTTTCCACCAACCTTGAAAGTTTTGTGTTTAATATGGCGGTCGTGCCACGCTTTTTGTCTTTCATTTTGGACAGTTTGGTGGAATTCCGCTAAAAACCTGTCTTCCTCCAGTGCTTGCAGTTCCTGTAATCTGTCCTTCAGGGAGTCTTCTTCTAATAGCTGGAGCGAGGTTGCGATTAGGAGGCTAGGTATTGCAAACTCTGCTGGTACTACTGCTTCTCGCCCATATATGATCTGGAACGACATTTGGTTATTGAGCCTCTTGACAATCATTCGATATGCCCACAGAGTTGTTGGTATACGTTCGTCCCAGTCGTCTCATTGAGCGTTGAAAATTTTTGTTAGTACCTTTTCGATAATTTTGTTGAATGGCTGTATCATGCCATTAGCTTGTGGGTGGTAAGGGCTGCTCCTGTGATGTTGTACCATGAAGCTTTCGAGCAGGGACTTAATGGTTGCATTGATGAAATGCGTCCCTTGATCACTTGTCAAAATTTTCGGGCATCCAAATCGGCTGATTATGTTTTCAAATATGAACCGTGCCACTGTGTCAGCTGTACAATACTTAATTGGCATTGCCTCTGCCCATCTTATCAAGTAGTCTGTTGCGGTGATGATATACCGGGCCTGCTAGTTTCTTGCAGCGGGTGCAATCAGCCCTATAAAGTCAACTGCCCATTTCTCGAATGGTTGTAGTGATTTTACTGGGTGTAGTGGAAGCTCGTACCTATGCGATGGAAAGCCTGTCTTCTGACAGATATCACATTTATTTACGAATGCCTTACTGTCAATGTGTACCATCGGCCACCATAAACCTGCTTGTAGTACTTTTATATCCGTTGGTTTAGCTCCTACATGTCCTCCCGCAACTCCAGAGTGGCACTCCCATAGTACGACCTCCCTTTTGTGGTCCAGGACACATCTTCGTAAGATTTGGTATAACCCCATTTTGTACAAGTGTCCTGCAATGATCTGATACTCTGCAACTTGGACTACTAGGTGTCTCTTCTATACTGCAGTATATTCCTTTGGGCACTGTCCTGTTGTTAGGTAGGTTGCGATCTGATCTAGGTATTCTGGGATGGCTTCTACTCTGAAAAGATCAACGTCTGGTAGTTGATCATGCAGAGATACTTTTATTTCTCCGGTTCTGAGCCTTGACAGGTGGTCTGGTCCCACGTTTGACTATCACCTCGAAGGTGAACTTTTGAAAGAGTAGGAGCCATCTCCATATCCTTCCTTCCAAGACCGGTTTGTTCACTAGATACTTCAGAGCTGAATGGTCTGTAAAAAACTTGAACATTCCTCCTAACAGGTAGTGGCGGAACTTTTTGAGGGAGTACACCATTTCTAATTCTTCCCTTTCTGTCGTGGTATATGTTAGAGTAGGTTTGTTCATCCCTCCGTCAGAGATCAAAATCTCTTTTGTTGCATTTCATTTTTAGGTGTCTCATTCAGTTCAGTCATTTGAATTCCATTAGGAGCATCGATCTTCTGGCGGAAGGGTTTTGTCACTCATGTCCCTCATGTCATGTACCTGCTGGTTCGTGTCTATTCATCAAAATCAATTTTAAAGTCATTTACAGTCCTGTTTTGGTCTCTTAGTCAACAAGAATCATTTCAGTTATTAGGTCTAGGGTTTAGTCTTCAAAATGTTTAATAATGCCAACAGGCACATGAGGGAGGCTCAAAATAAGTTTTCATCGCAAAATTTCATTGTCATATTGCTTGATCGTGAATTTTCTTCAAAACTCTGTTTTGAAGAAAATCGTCATTTTGTCCTTTGTAATAAATGCCATGTATATTTTCAAAGTTTTCCAGTTGTCAAAATATTCAGGCGCAGCCTTGGTCGCCTTTGCCAAATTCCCTGCCAGCCATCCCTGCAAAAAATTGACAAAAGTTTCGTCATTCAAGTCAAAAAAGTCAAAATGGAAACAAACAAAAAAACAGAGTTTGTATTAAAAATGTGAAAAGTGCCAAAGCTAAAACATTACAAAAGTGGGTTTTTAAGAAGCAAAAATCAAGTTCTTCACTATATAATATATTTTCATTGTTTGAACAATCCATTGTTATGCTAAAGACATCAACAAAGCCGAGTCAAAAAGTTGGAGGGCAAAACTGTGAGTTTGAAGGCGGATTGTCTGTGAATTTAGTTGCGCGGCGCGTTGGGAGGTAGGCGCGATGCACAAGGAGGTCGCAGCGCATAGAGACGCCATTCGCAGTGTTTTTTTTGAACGTGTGCGGCGCATACAGTGAGTGCGATGCACAAGGCCGACAAGCTAAAATTTCATCACCGCTTCCAAAAAATCAAAACGGCTCAATCTTTGTTGCTCCGTGTAAGTGTATATCATCTTGCTATTACCTTTGGTTAGTGTTTGGAGTTGTTTTAAGATTGGTTATAAGAATTTGAATGGTGAAAACATAAACCCTATCAGTTGGTGAAAAACTGCTCCTTAGGGTTGTGTTTTGGTGTTTTGAAATCAGTTTGGTGCCAAATACTCCTTTTCCCCTCCACCTTGTTGATTCCTTCCCTCATTTTAAACCTATCATCCCTATTAATCCCCTATTCCTCTACATCCTAAATAACTTATCACTCATTCCCATTATCCCTATCTCTAAACCCTACAATTCCCTATCACCATCACTCTACCATATCATTTGTAAAAAATCCCCAAACCCCACCTTCCTAAAACACAGTCAAGTGACTGTTTTCACAGTGTAAACTTCACTTGATTGAAACATATTTTTCCCACAGTCCACTATACCCACTGTCCTTATTTACCACAGTCCTTTCCTATACAGTACCTTCATACTTGGCATATTTTGGCAATTGAAACAAAGGCACCAACTTGTCATTTTCAACAAACCAAACATACACTTGACATACACATTGCAAACACCATGAAGGACACTGAAACATCATATGAACAAGACAGTGACTCTACCACAGAGCTGCATGCACTGAGAAGGCCTCGTAAAGGAGGTAAACATGTGAGAGAGGAGCCCACCTCATTGACCCAATTGGAGGCCTGCCCACTTGCCAGGGCATGTTTCCGAGAGCAGTCATGTTATCAGTATTGTGAGAGAATTGCTCAGATTCGGCATCATCAGGAGTTAGCCCGGTTATTTGTTTTACATTTGCGTGATGGTCATGTTACTCTCGCTGGTGTAGATTTCACCTTGACACCAGAAACCATTTCTCAGGCAACAGGAATACCGAATGTAGGTGAAGAGTGGAACAAAAGACAACAGGTGGATAGAGTGCATTACGAGCCATACATCAGGCCTGGCTATGTGAGGCAGCTTAGTAGGGTATTCCCATTCCGGTTCCTGAAGGAATCCTATGCGCCATTGATGAGACTTGTTGTTCAATTCTTAGAAAACAACAAGACTCATTATCAGATACTTCAGTTGCGAGGGCCGGTTCTCACGCCTCTATGCATACCACATTAGACTATTGATGCATTTCACGAGAGTGAGGATGATGAACATTCCATATTTCATGTGCCGAAACATAGAGAGGATGACTACTCTTGTGCAGAAGAAGACTCCTGAGTAGCAGTACAACAACATTTATCATTATGCGCTCATCAAGATGATTGTGGTACATCAGCTTGGATTGCAGGGCATTGCATGGGAAGATTTCATTTCCCGTGACTTCTTCACAGCCCCTCAGCCTCCTCCAGAGATTTTTCATGATGCGGGTGAGCCTTCACATCAGTTTGAAGGTCCCGAGACAGAGCCTATCGGTGTGCCAGTGTATGTCACTTATCAGAGAGGCACGAGATCATTATTTGCAGCAGCCCGACGAGTACTATCTCCACCCGGGGTGGAAGGGGTCTTATTGCCATCGTCATCAGAATAGGTACAGGACAGAGGAAAGAGGCCTATGCAGGAGAAGGGCCCTTCAGAAGGTCAGGATACTGATTTCACATTGATTGATGTGGATTTGAGCTCTGCAAGCTCAAAACTGAAAGAGATCATTCAGGAGCAGAAAACTGAGATCAACACATTGACCGACAAGTTGCAGAGAGATCAATGGATCATTAACTATCTAGAGCAGCAGAATAAGAATTTGGAGGACCAGCAGACGATCATGGAGTTGCAAAACATCCGTGAGAACCGGCAAGCTGCCCGGAGAAGCCCATCTGAGATGACACCTATTGAGCAGGAGATTGAAGCCGATAGAGAGACTTGGATTGAGAGGGTCAACATGCATCTTGAGAAGCTATTGGAGAAGGAAAACAAAGAGAAGAACATGCTTCGACACATGAAGAACCACTATTGGGCACACACACATGTTTGCAAAGCGAGGATCAAGATCTTGAAAGCGAGGCTAAGGAAGGCACTGAGGCGACGTAAAAGGAATGATAGGATCCAAATATTGGCCAAAGCTTCTTTGGCTGAGCATGGTACTTAATGAAGGACCTTCAGTCCAAATTTCAAGGAATTTGGAGAAAATTTTTTCATTTTTGAATTTTTGGTCACAAAACAGGTTTTCCTGCCCGACGCGTAGCACCACCTTGCGTTCGCTTATGATTGGTAGCTCTTCAGGAGGAAAACTTGGTATTTCTAGATTTTCTATGAAAATTTATGCATGCTCAGGAATGGCCTAAGAATTTCATCAAATTTTGGGTTGCCTAAAGGGTCAAAAACACCTTGAAAATGGCCTTTCTGCCACCTTTTGCACACATAGGAACCAGTCTTGGGAGATTGAACTTTTGGGGGGGGGGGAATGAACACCAAATCCAGAAATTCCACTTGGGTTGGAAATTATACAGGTAGGGCTTTTCAACGAGCTATCATGAGATCAATTTGGACTTCAGGAAGGGCTTCAAAATCAGCTCCAAAGTTGTGCTACGCATAGAGATTTTGGGCGCTGCGCATAGAGGAATTTGGCTCATTTTTCACTCCACAGCTCAGAATTTCGCCTAGTTTTGACCAGTTTCACTTTTTCATGTAACTATTGATGTATCTTGATGTATTTTCATGATAATGATGTAATTTTGGCACATTTTTACTTGTTCTAGAAGATTCATTCCCCAAAAGGTGAAATGTGAGTGAATGGATCAGTTTCCTAGCATATAGAGGCAAGTTGTTTCATGGCCTATTTTCTAGTTCCTAGTTTAGATATGGTTGAAACAGCTCCTAGAATGATGAGATAGACCCCTAGAGGCATGGGAATGGGTTAGGCTTGTCTATATGATGTATTTTCTTAGTCATTTTCAGGGTTGGACATTTGGGATTGCTAACACTTCATTGTACATTTCATTCTGCAATTTTGGCAAAGGAATAGACCAGGGTTTGCAGCCCTCTTTGGGATCCTTGTGGCTCTGTGTTTTGATGGTGTTTTTCTCTATGTATCTGTAAGTTCACTGATGTTTATGTGTACCATTTTCATTTCTCTTTTCTTCTTAAACTGAAAAAACAAGTTATAAAGGTAGAATTCATTAGTTTTCTTTGCTCTGCCTTCAGTTTGGTTTAGTTTTTCATGTTTTCATCTGTTTGAGCTTGAGACCCTCTTGCCCTCTTCATCTCCTCACCAGTCTGATCCATCCATACACTCAATCTAAAGCATCAAAACTATTGCCTTCCTTGACCCAATCAGAACTTTGCAAAAACTAGGCCTTATCCGCACACCCAAAACTGTCTTTCCCTTTGATCCAACAAAACCCCCCAAAATCAAACTCAAACTCCTTTATTTATATACCTAGCCTAAAATTAGCTTTTATTTCAGTCATCTCAAGCCCTATTGATTAATTTTCGCTGAGATTGACCCAGAGAGAGCCCTCTCCTGTTCTGGTAGGGCTAGCTACCAGACTGAGCGTGGTTTGATGTTACCCTGAACTCTGCCTTCCTTCAGCCTGAGGTAGATTTAGGCAATAACAGTATAGTTACGTTCAACTGTTGATAGTTTTCGACTTGCAAAGTACACTGGGTGATCAACTGTAGTGTCCCTTGGTTGGGCTAGAACTTCTCTGAGTGCGATGGTCGAGGCATCAATGTGGACATGAAATTTCTTGTCCCAATCTAGATGAAACAATATTGGCGCACTTGCCAATTTTTCCTTCAAGGTGTATAGGGCCATCGCGCAACTCTCTGTCCAGTTGAATTATTCTGATTTCCACAACAGCTTCTCCAATGGGGCTTTTATCTTCGCGTAGTTGCGAATGAATCACTTGTAATAACCTGTATGGAATAACATTGACCTCAACTGTTTCACAGTCTCTAGGGCTTCCATGTTGATTATCACTACTACCTTTGCCGGATCCACGCAGACTCCTTGTTTGCACACAACGTGTCCTAACAATGTTCCAAATGGCACCGCAAAGATGCACTTATTTAAGTTCAATGAGATTTGTAACTATCTACACCTATCAAACATAATTCTAAATAGCTGGCATGGTCTTTTAATAGGTTGTAGATGATCCACTCATCCATATAAACCTCCAGGAATTTGTGGATGTAGTCACGGAATGCTGCTATGACAATGCGCGAAAATACTGCAAGTGCATTCTTCAACCCGAATGGCATTACGTGGTATGCGAAGGAGCCCCACTCGTTGGTGAAGGTTGTATTTTTCTTATCTTCCTCAGCTATCCTTACCTGATGGTACCCTGAGAATCCATCTGTAAAAGAATATGCTTCGTTCCCCGTAACATTGTCTAGGACTTCGTCACTGAATGGGGTGGGGAATGGGTCATGTATACAGGTATTGTTCAAACTCCTATAGTCAACATAGACTCGGATTTCTGCCTTATCCTTTTTTCTCTGTATGACTATGGGACTTACCCATGCTGCTTCCTCCACAGGGAATATCAACCCTGCTTTTAGCATTTTGTCGATTTCCGCCTTAACCTTTTCCTTTACCCTTGGATTCAACCAATAAGGTCTGTGTTTGATTGGTCTTGCATCAAGCCTCAGTGTTATGCGCATTTCTCCCAGGTCCCCTTTAATTCATTTCAAGTCAGCTACGGACGACAGGAACAAGCCCTCATATTCCTGTAATAGACTGAATATTTCCTTGGTCGTCTCGGCATCCCAGTAGTCCCCGATTGATGCTAGTTTGGGCTTCTCCTCGGTCCCAATGTTCATTTTATTAGTTTTGAGGGGGAGAAAATGAATTCCCTCGGTTGTCGGGTCCTCCTGAATATCCCGCTCTCCCTCTGTTTCTTCGAATTAGAGATGTCGAAGTCCTTCTAGATTATCATCGTCCATCTCACTATTTATCTTCTTGCAGGTTACTGACTACCGGATGCTTTGGTTCGTGAGTGGTTGCTTGTCCCCCTTCTGATTCTCTGTGAAGAACAGTACCTCCTTGATGGCCTGTAATGCTTGGGTGACTGTATCTGTCTTCCCTTCAAATATGAAGCACTGTGTGAATTTCCTCGTAACTTCTTGCCAAGTGCCAGTTCCCCTTTTCCTCTCCTCCGTTAGGTACCAGACTTGTGGAATCCTATCCAGGGAGTGTATTAATTTGTGGACCCACAACTCCTGTGGGTATCCTGTAGTGTTCCATTGATCTTCACACTCCTTCACATGCTTTTCGGGATCTGAATTCCCCTGAAATATTTGAGTGTATTGGGGTCCTTCTTCTCCCTTAAACCTGGCTTTCAGTGCTGCTGCAACTCTGTCCCATCGCGACAGTGAGTTGCGGTGGTTTTTCCACCATCTTGCAGCTGTGGATTGCAAGGCCAGATCCATGAGTGGGACCCTATGATCCTCTGGTACATTGTCTTCTATTTTGATAATGAACGTATTTACAACGTTCATATCAGATAAAGTTGTGTAATATCTTACCTCAATCCCGATCCAACTGATTCTTCTAATGGTGCCGCATCTCGTTGTGTTGGTCTCGTATCCCCCTTGCTGCTAGTCATCCCAGGCTATCTCCGAGCCCAAGTCTAAGCTTTGGATGCTCCTCCAACTTACTGATCCTCTCGCTGTCGGGTTGATGTAATCTTCCCTTTTTCCTGCAGTCATTTGATAAAGATGGTCAAGAAGCTGAGAATCTTCTATGTTATCAACGAACTCTGTGTATTGGGGACCTTGATACGGGTCGAGCGGCTGGGTGACTCTGACTTCTCCATCCTCAAAGATCATCAGTTCCTTTTTAAAATCTATTACTACATAGTTTTCAAAAATCTAGTCGTTCCTAGTAATGCTGGATAGGGATCTTTGTCTCCTATAATGTCGATGACCTCAAAGTCCGTGTATGTCTTTACTCCCGCAACGTCGACTTCGACCTCCTCTAGCCTGCCTATGGGCACATTGCAGCACTGGTTCGCCATACGGAGTTGAATTGGTGAGTATGTTAACCTTGGTCTTCCCAATGCTTCCCACATTTTTCTGGGTAAGATGTTTACGTCAGACCCTAGATCAAGCATTGTGTCCTTAATTTGGAATCCCAAAACTTGAGTATTCACCCAGAAATCTTTGCCTGTTCTTCTCTTATTCCTCTTCACTCTTTGTATATATTTCTGTGTTATGCCAGATGATTCCCCTGGATCCGTGGTCTTCTGCACTACTCTTTCCAGGTTCTATTTTAATTGCTCCAACATTAGTGCGTTGTTAACAATTTTTAGAAATAGACGGAACCACTCTTGAATTGTAGTACCTGGATTGACTGGGTTTCCATCCTCTTCCTTTGGTTGCGGCGTTTCGATTCCTTTGCTTCCCCCAAGATGGGCAAATGCTTCCACTGCCTCTTGAAAGAATTTCTTCTGGTTTTCTGGCCTAAATGTTCACTTTGGAGATGCTGGTATTACCAGTTTTATCGGATCTATCTTCTGTGCATCTTCCCTGGTTCTTTTCCCACCCCGCATCACTATAGTCACATTCTACACGGCTTGAGCCTCTGTTATCCTTGGCTCTGCATTTACCAGATTTTTCCCTCTTTGTCTGGCCCTTTCTTCCCATATTTTAATGAGCTCTGGGCAGTCTTCTGTTGCGTGCATGTTAACCCTGCATTGAGAGCACTAGGGTCTTCTAGGAAGTGGACATTCCCTAGCCACATGGCCCTCTTGGTCACAGTTGTAGCATCGTACTGGTCCTCTTCCTCTTGCTCGACCTCCTCTCATGCCTCCTCCTCGTCCTTTGGGAGCCTCATTCACTCTATATGAAGGCCTGTCTAACCATTCCGCCAAAGAATCCAGAGCTCTACACTGCTTTGTGTTGTGTGTGGTAGATGCATAGAACTCACAGTATACATTGTTCGGGACATTGGAGTAATTTTGCAGTATGGGGCATAGGCGGGGTGAGTGACCCATGCTTTTGCAGATTTCGCAATACTCAGTAGTCGCTGAACTTTGTTGTGTGGGGAACCCCGTGTATGGGTGTTGCGGCTGATATAATCCTTGGGTGTTTATCTGCGCAACCCCTTCTGCTGATTGAGCTCCCAGTGCCCCTGTTGCTGGCATTCCCACGTTCTGGCTCCGCAATCGAGGACATTCAGTTACCACATGTCCTTCCATTAGACAGTGCGTACACCATACATTTGGCCTCGCTGGATGCATGGGTTGAATTTCCTTCAGTTTTCCTGTCACGCTAGCTATTTGATGCTGTAGTACCATTATGTAAGGGTCCTGAGCTGATGCCCCTCCTTTAAATTCTTGCGGGTATCTCGCCATGGCCTCTATCTTCATGGCCTGTTCTAATGGATCTTGCAACGTCTCGATCTTTTGCTGTGTTAGCGGGATAAGGGCCTTGATAAACCGATCCCTTTGGTGATTGGGATCAATCGGGTAGCTGAGTTTTCCAACCGCATCCTTGAATCTCCTCATTAGATCCCATGTAGTTTCCCCTTCTCGCTGCTTGATCTCCCACATCTCTGATAAACCCTGCTGATCTGTTTGGGGTAATTTGAATTCCTTCATGAAATCCTTTTTTACACGTCTAACGCTGGGTTCTGATGAGTCTTAGACCACTTTATAAACCAACGTAGAGCTCTCTCCCGGAGAGTAGTTTGAAATTATACCAGCTTACCTGTGTCTAGTGTCTGTCAAGCCCTCCATATGGCTTCACAGAGGTACCAGTGTTGTTCCACATTGTCATTACCTGTCCCATAAAACTCTGGGTACTGAGTAAATGAACCTGCCATGCTTCCTTGTGTGGGGGTTACTAGAACAAATCCCCTTGATCCTGACTGTGAAATGGTAGTACTAGTACTGTTGCTAGGGTGTGTTACTGCTATGCCCTGAACGCTACTTGAATTACTTAATTCCCGTAACTTAACAAAAATTTCACCGTGGCTGATAGAGTACTAGGGGAAGGTCAGGACTAGAGCTACTTGAATTTTGGGGAATAGAGTTACCTGGGATTATGGGTGCCGGCCCTTCTCGGAATATCTACTCCATCGCAACATGCAACTCCACATTGGACATCTCCTCAGGGCGCGCGTCGTTTCTATCATACTCCTTTCCCTTTTCTGCTTGGGCTGGGCTCCTATACACCTGCCACACTTCCTTGGTGGTCCCCCCTATATCCTGGGAACTCGTCTGACCTTCCATCTGCTTCGTTGTCTGAGGTGCCTCTCCTTTGTCTCTCCTTTTCCTTTCTTTTCTTTCCAATTATTTCATCACCCTTTCTTGCCACTTCTCAGTGAGTTTCTCCCTCCGATGTGCTCGTCATTCCCTTAACCTACTGGAGGTCTCAGTATCCATATCCCTATTCCCCCTTTTCAAATTACTTGTAGCATCTCTCCTTTAGTCCCTTCCCCCAGTACTGGAGTTTTAGGTCTCCATCTCAGACTTTTGGAACTCCATCAATCCTTCATCGACCATCAAAGCCTTGATCCACAGGGGGATATCCCTCAACATTTTTCCACGCAGCCCTGATCTGAATACGTCTTCCACTTTCGAGAAAGACTGGTAGCATTCAGCTGCGAACTCTACTACGTATCCTTCCAACATAGATTGCACCCAGAAATCTACAGCTCGGGTCAAATCGGTATCTAGCCGGTGGAGTGCTACCAGATCTAAGTGCACCCACTTGTGATAGACCTTCCACAAACCTCTCAGGACTGCCTTGGTCTGTAATCTCCACAACCAGTTATAGAGCTCCTCTGGAAACTTTCCCCAAAAGATCTCGCAGATGTCACTACTGGACTTAGAGAATAGAATCTGGTTCTTAACAGTCTTCTCTTTTTTTTTGTCTTACTTCTGCTTGCTGAGCTATGAATTGGTCTAGATGGTCATCCCACCACTTTCGTATTTATTTTGCGAAGATTCGTGATACCATGATCTAACTCCAGAATGAGATTTCAGGTCCCGGCAATAGAACCATTTGTTGGAAAGAAAATAGGTCTCAGGGGAAGACCCAGGTTCGGGAAGTGGCCAACAAGGGTTACCACATTAGTCTAGCACACACTGAAATTTTCACCCTACTCCGAGGAACAGAGAGTCTCACCCGAGGCATGCCACGACCTTACTAAGGCTAGGGTTGGATCAGGTATCGATCAGGCGTGGAAAATGCACAAACCATCCATAAATCAAGTAATTTGAATAAGTGTAAATACAAGATAGATAACAATACTCATGAACTTGATCAAAATGACAACCAAAAATTCAAAATAGCCGCATGTCCACTAAACCATAACCTAAGACAGAGCTTAGAACAATAGCCTTATATTAGAAAGTGTTGCATTAATAGAAAAATACTATTACATCACTCCTCAGAGCGTGCCTGGCAGAACTGGTTATAATCACATTACAAAACATAAAACAGAACAATGAGAGAGAGAGAGAGAGATAAACAACATGAACATAGCTCTCCTATGGCTCCTGCTCTCCAATCCCTCCTGAACCAACCTCTCTTCTTCACTTGCCGGTTTCCTATTTGTTCCACTGCCAGAGCTCTCCTACGGCTCCTGCTCTCTGATCCCTCCTAAACCAACCTCTCTTCTTCGCTTGCTGGTTTCCTATTTGTTCCACCGCCAGCGCGACTGAAAGTTTCCTTCTTTTCCGCTCGGCTGTTTGCTACTTTCCATGATTGCTGGGAATCCCACTGATTGTCTTCTGCCGCTTCCCTTTGCCATTTGTACCTACTTCCACAAGAGCCGTGCCACCTAATCTTCAGTTCTTTGCAATCGTGACAACTCTCTGTCTACCGTGGTTGCGCTCCGCCACCTGTTCTCTACAACAAAAAACTGTTTCATTTCAAAACAAGGGCCCCAACAGGAGGAGTTGGGATTTTTTGAGAGTTAGAGTTATTTACCCTTAGCCTTGGTCACATGGCTTGCTGGGAGGCTAGTTGAAAGGGAAATTGGGACTTTGGTTATTTTGGATCAACGTTTCATTTGTTTGACTATTGGGAGAATGTAATGGAGACTATTGGGAAAATTCCCCAATGCAAACAAAACCCACACTATCTGTAAATTGATAGAAACTTGAGAGTCATCAATTGATGGAACTAGGAATCATATCTTGGATATTGGGATTTGAAAGGTAAGGTGTCATGATATTGAGACCCAACTATCAATATTTATTTACAATACAGAGATGGCATGCCAACATGGTGAGATTCATGATGTGGCACTCTATCATGGTGTGGACATGACATGTTGATGTGTTGTTGATATGACATGTTGTGTGTTGTTGAATATATGACATGTCAATGTTGCAGGTGACATGTCATGATGATGTGGCACGAGGTATGTCCTTAATGACATGACATGATGATGTGACATGTCAATGTTTTAGGATGACATAGACTAGAGTGTGTAATGGAGGCCGGGTGGAATCTGAAATAGAGGTGACATGGACATCATATGTTGGGATATCGAGTATCAGGTATTAGGTTTCGAGAAACTTGATATCCATATGAATTCCCTGATACTAATGAATCTTGAAATTTTCAGTGAACGGAAATATACCCATAAGATTATTTCTGTTGATCTTGTTTGGGAAAGTGTTGTGAGCAAAGTTTTTGTGTATTTCTAGCGGGCTAAAGGTCCAACGACCTCATGATGGAGCATCAATTAATAAGAGTGGAGTTTCTTCTTTTGATAGACTATTAGTTGGTTGTCGGGCTATCAAGAGCACTAGTAAAAAATGATGAAATTAATGACTAGGTGACTAAAAATGTTAGTTACCACAATTATTTCAAGTGAATTACTACTAAATTTGAGCAATTTTAAGTGACCGAACTAAAAATGACTAACTTAAATGACTAATTTAGTCTATGAATAAGATATACGACTAGATAATAGGTGACCAAACTAAAAGCGACTAACTTAAATGACTAATTTAGTCTAGGGATAAAATATATGGCTAGATAGTAAGTGACTAAACTAAAAGCGATTAACTTAAATGACTAATTTATTCTAGGATTAAAATATATGACTAGATAATAAGTGACAATATTAATAATGATTAATGTAAATGACTATTATAGTCCAAGAATAAAAATATGACCAAATAGAAAAGTACAACAAGTATACACATTAGTCATTTATGTCAGTAATTTCTAATTGTGTCACTCCATAAATGGAAAATTGCAATTTTGGTACCGAAGTGTTACATTTCACTATAGGTGTCTCTGAATCCATCTGTTGTGTTAAACTTTAGAGACAAAGGGGTCTCTGAATTTGAGTGTTTGGATTCTGAATACCCCTTTGTCTCTAAAGTTTAACACTGTAGATGGATTCATCTACAATTAACATAATTGCATGTATCATCTATCGACTTTACACTAATGCCTTCATTATGATTTTAGTAAAGGTAATATTTAGATATTCAAATTATTATTTATATTTATATTTAATATTTGGCCATAAAGTTTAATTTTTAAACTTCACTAATTTATGTTAAAAGTGTGAGTTGTTTAAAATCTAAGGTTAAATCTTCATATTTACATTTAATAAATAGATAAATATATCATAGCTTACGTTAAACGTGTGAGTTCATTTAAATCTAGTATTAAATTGTCATATTTATATTTGATAAATACTAAATAGATAAACCTAAAATATATATTTATAGACCTATTTAGTAAATAGGTATGAACCTTAATTAATTTTTTAATGATATATGAAACTTTGTTTTTTTGTAAGTAAATGTTCTATTCATGTAGGAAAAAATGAGTATATATAGCCACTTACAAAAAAAGTGGTCTCACCCTGACTAGGTTTGTTGACCAAAATTTGCACTAGATGAAAAAAGAACAAAAGAAATACTAGGGACATTGTCCATAAATGGTTGGGCCAGAGGCACCAAAACACATATAAAACATAAAGAACGAAAAATAGCATACTAGTCATCTGGTGTGATGGATGCAGGGTTGTCCGAGACTCTTCCTAGAGGCTGTTGAAAATGCAACAAGATGATGGAGCTTAGTGAAATGAAGTCGCCTTCACTAAGTGGGCCCGCAGGCTATTTTTGGCGCAAAGTCTATTTTTAGACTATGTCTATTTTTAGACATATGGAGTATGGTCTAGGAGTTGCAGTATGCTATTCTTGGATGATTGGTCGAGTTGGTAAAAATAGATGGACCTCTATTTTTAGACATATAGGTCGAAGTCTATTTTTAGACTGCCTGTCTAAAAATAGGTCAGTCAAATATTATTAGCCCTTAATAATATTTGGACTCTAAACTTCAGTTTATTCTCTTACAACACTTCAGTTGGAGCTACGGAAGTGGCTCATGCATCTGACAGAAGGAATTATGCTATTCCTTGGGGTTTGGTGAGCTCATGCATGGTTGACTTCAGTTAGGACTTCAGTGGCAGAAGTTTGGTGGAGTTGATGAGACAGTTGGTGGAGTTGTGTTCGGTTTAACTTAGTTGAACTAGTTGAGATTAGTTTAACTAGCTAATCAACTAGTAATGAGTGGAGTGACTTAAATATTATTTAATTCACTAATTATTAACTCATTATTCAACTCAAGAACACATCAGTTCACTACAGTGCATGGACAGTTCAGTGAAGACCAATGGAAGAGGTAGATGAAAGGGTGAGTTTGCTATTAGTTGCGACAACAGTTGTGCATGAGATTTGCACAAGCATTGGAGGAGATTGCCAATGATGATTGCGTAGTTGGAGCCAGTGAGATTCGAACTTGGATCTCTCATTAGACCAGCCTTGATTGCGCAATAGAGGCAGGCAATTAGTGGATGAGTTTTGAACCTGTGACTTGTTCAAAACTGAGCTAGTTTGTGTGTAACTTTCGGAGACAGTACTGAGTACTTGTGAGGAGTATTGTATTGAGATTGTTACATGTTTCTCTTCTATTATAATATACAAATAGCTGGGGGTTTTCAGCTATAAGCTTTCCCCATTACATATTGTGTTTATGTGTGCATGCGACTGTTTCCATTTCCGCAAATTGATGATTGATTGTAGAAGAGGTTATGTGTTATACATGAATTAAAATTAATGTATGATCAGGATAATATCTGTGGATAAATCTTCATTATTCAGCAAATTTCTACATGGTATCGTAGCAAATTGATCATCGGGATCTATTGCAGTGATTAAAATATTTTGCAGATGGCCCCAGACGGCTGTAGGCTTCGGATCCATCCTTTCCTTTGAAAGGTGATATATCCAGTAAATGCCCCTGCAGTCGATCTCTGTGCTAGAAATAATTTTTTCTCACAGATCAAGGGCGGTTGAGCTTTGAGGTGGAATTCGAATTTTGCAGTAGTTTTGTTTTCTTGGTGCCGGAGTTGAAAATGTCTTTCAACGGTTTGCGACTCGAATATGCTCTTGAAGGCAGTTCGAATTATGTTGCATGGAAGGATCACATGGAGGCAGTATTAGAAGATAATGGATTGAAGGAGTTCGTAGATACGGATGTCCAAAAGCCCACTGATCCTGCTGAAGTCGAGGCTTGGCAAAAGAAGATGGCGAAATGTCGAAGGATTCTGTTGGAGGGCGTGAAGGATCACATTGTATCCAGCCTGCATGGAAAAGCTTCTCCATATTTGATGTGGAAAGCGTTGACAAATCTATTCCAGAGTAAGAGCGACCAAAGGAAGCTGGTGCTCAAGGATAAGCTCAGAAACATTAAGATGGAGAAAGGCGACAGTATCGCCAAATACCTCACGAAGTTCACTCAATGCAGAGATGAGCTGGGAAGTGTGGGGGTGACTGTCGAAGAAGAGGATATGGTAGACCTGGCTCTCCTTGGTCTTCCGAAAAGTTGGCATGCATATCAAGATAGTGTCAATGGTCGGGAGAAGTTTTCGGGATGGGAGCGACTTTGGGCGGATCTCATGCAAGAGGAGATAAGGAGGACTACCAGGGACGGATCTTCATCAAAGGTATCTGATGAAGAAAATTGCGCTTTGGCTGCCAAAGCAAAGAAGGGGAAGAGAAAGAAATCTTCTCAGTCTGGTGCGAAAGGCAAGAAGCAAGACATGTCCAAGGTGAAGTGTTTTCACTGTCACCAGCACGGACACTATGCCACAAATTGTCCGCGGAAGAAGAAAAATAAGAAGGCTGCTGGATCTGCAGCGGGAGAGGCATTGGCTTCTCAATTCGAACTGGATTTTTCACTGATCGCATGCTTGGTTTCAAGTGTGGCGGGATCAGTTTGGTTCTTGGACAGTGGTGCGTCATTTCACATGACCGCAGATCGAGATCTGTTTTCAGATCTGGAGGAAAAAGATCTTGGAGTGCACATCGAGATGGGCGATGATGGTAGATACAGTGCGATTGGTATCGGTACCATTTCCTTTGAGAGGGAGTCTGGTAAACCTTTCATATTGAAGGAAGTTTTGCATGTTCCAGGATTGATGAAGAACCTGATCTCTGTGGCGATGTTGGAAGACAAGGGGTATGATGTGGTCTTCAGCGAAGGAAAAGCTTTCCTGCGCAGTAAGACAACTGGAGAGACCCGGAAGATAGGGGTTCGAGTCAAGAACCTTTATCAGTTGCAAGTAGATGGCTACGCAGCAATGGCATGCAAGGCGGGAGAAGTGGTGAGCTGGGATGATGAGGGCGAACTGTGGCACAGGAGATTGGGCCACCTTCACCATGGAGCTTTGAAGATCCTGCAGCAGATTTCTACTGGGCTTCCTAAGGGCACTCTTGCGCAGTCAGATCAGTGCAAGGGGTGTACTTTCGGGAAGTATGTGAAAGCCACCTTTCACGAGAAGGATAGTCGCGCCACGACGATCCTTGAGAGAGTTCACACAGACGTGTGTGGTCCTTTCTCAGTTGCTTCGACAGCAAAGCACAATTATTATGTGATCTTTGTTGATGATTTCTCTCGAAAGTGCTGGATCTTCTTCATGTCGAAGAAGAGCGATACATTCGCGAAGTTCTGTGAGTTTAAAGCACTGGTCGAGAAGGAGTCGGGGAAGAAGGTGATTGCTCTAAGGAGTGATAACGGTGGTGAATTCATCTCGGCTGAATTCAAGGAGTTCTGCAGCGCAGAAGGGATTGGGAGAGAGCTCATCGCACCCCATAACCCACAGCAGAACGGGGTGGCTGAGCGGAAGAACAGAACGATCGTGGGTGCTGCACGGGCGATGTTGCATGATCAGGGCCTACCCCTTCACTTGTGGGATGAGGCATGCAATACAGCAGTATATGTGCAGAACCGTTGTCCTCACAAGGTTCTTGGCATGAGTACACCGGAGGAGGCTTATTCTGGCAAGAGGCCTGATATTTCCCATTTGCGGATTTTTGGTTCTCCTATCTACATGCATGTGACGAAGGATGCGAGAAGGAAGCTAGATCCGACCGCAGAGGTTGGAATATTTGTGGGGTACATTGATACACCTCACAACTATCGGGTGTATTTGTCAGACAGTCGCAAGACTGTTGTGCGACGGGATATAAAATTTCAGGAGGAGAAAGCCATGCAGTGTTCGCTTGAGAGGGAGCTACACTTGCATGCAGATGAGGAGCTGTTAGTTCTTAAGGAGGAGCTTCCGAATGTGGATCAGCCACAAGAGGAAGTTCAGGAGGTGGAAGAAACCACCCATGTAGCGCCAACCATCAGAGGGCGCATGCGCACTACAGAAGCTGAGCGACTAGCTCGGGATGCAGAGAAGGTTGTAGGACCACCTACAGCACAGCGCAGACAGAGACAGTCACCGGATCGGTACACTGGATACATGGCTCTTGTGAGTCAATGTGTTGTGACGGAGCCATCCTCTTTTGAGGAAGCCGTGGAGGAACCCGCATGGGTTGATGCCATGATCGAAGAATATGATTCGATCGTCAGGAACAGTGCATGGGAGATTGTCCCAAGACCGGTGGGGAAATCAGTGGTGGGTTCGCGATGGATCTACAAAGTGAAGCAGGCGGCTGACGGGAGTGTGGAGAAGTACAAGGCGAGATTTGTCGCTCGTGGCTTCTCACAGATCGAGGGGATCGATTATGAGGAGACCTTTGCACCTGTCGCAAGGTACTCTTCCATACCGACGATCCTAGCTCTCTCAGTGCAGATGGGATGGCACATCCATCAGATGGATGTGAAGACTGCATTCCTCAACGGAGTCATTGAGGAGGAGGTGTACATAGAGAAGCCTGAAGGTTTTGAGATCTTCACAAAGGGAGTTCTTATGTGCCGACCAAGAGCACCGTATGGGCTGAAACAAGCACCTCGTGCTTGGTACACACGGACTCGGTCGTTTGAGCCAATCGGGACGGATTCTCCAAGAGTGAGGCGATCCTAACCTATACCGTATTGTGGTGAGGGTGTTGCCGATCATTGTACTTTATGTAGATGATTTGATTTTGACAGTGATGAGTCGTTGATACTCTCATGCAAGGAAGATCTTGCAAAGGAGTTTGAGATGAAGGACTTGGGCTCTCCTTCATTATTTCGGGATTGGAGATTCGGGCAATGCTAGCTGGAGGATCAAGCGAGCCAGTAAGCAAGTATGCCCGGGAGATTCTGGAGAGGTTCAACATGCATGGCTGCAAGCCTGTTGACACTCCTCTTCCTTGTGGTTGGAGGAAGGAGGATGCTACTTTAGCGGAGGTAGTGGATGCCACTATCTATCGACAGTTGGTGGGGTCGCTTATGTATCTGGTCAATACACGACCCGATATATGCTATGCTGTTAACCAGCTTTCGCAAGCTATGGTTAAGCCTACCAAGATCTTCTGGAAGGCAGGCAAGCATGTATTGCGTTATCTTAGTGGCACATCGAGATATGGTCTATGGTACAGACAGGAGGATGGAGCGAAGCTTTCCGGCTTCACTGATGCAGATTGGGCAGGGAGCCCAACGGACCAGAAGAGCACATCTAGAGGAGTTTTTAGCATTGGGTCGACAGCATTTTCCTGGTACAGAAGGAAGCAGAGATCTGTGGCACTCAGTTCAGCAGAGGCCGAGTACATGGCAGCAAGCTTGGCTGCATGCGAGGCTATTTGGATGAGGAAGATCCTGGTCGGGTTGTTCGGGTCACACTTGGAGCCTACTGTGATTTATTGTGATAACCAGAGTTGCATTAAACTCTCGGCTAATCCAGTATTTCATGATAGATCCAAACACATCGACATCATGTACCATCATATCAGAGATTGTGTTCAGCGGAGAATCATGATGCTTTCATATGTTCCCACGGAGGATCAGGATGCCGACATCCTGACGAAGGCGCTCACCAGGAGCAAGTTCGAATTCCACAGAGGCAGGATAGGGATTGCAGATAATCCATATCTTGCTGAGAGGGAGTGTTGAGAATGCAGCAAGATGATGGAGTTTAGTGAAATGAAGTCGCCTTCACTAAGTGGGCCCGCAGGCAAATTCTGGCGCAAAGTCTATTTTTAGACTATGTCTATTTTTAGACATAAGGAGCATGGTCCAGGGGTTGCAGTATGTTATTCTTGGAGTATTGGTCATGTTGGTAAAAATAGATGGACCTCTATTTTTGGACCTATAGGTCGAAGTCTATTTTTAGACTGCCTATCCTAAAAATAGGGAAGTCAAATATTATTTACCCCTAATAATATTTGGACTCTAAACTTCAGTTTACTCTCTTGGAGCACTTCAGTTCGAGCTACAGAAGTGGCTCATGCATCTGACAGAGGAATTACGCTATTCCTAGGGGTTTGGTGAGCTCATGCATGGTTGACTTCAGTTAGGACTTCAATGGCAGAAGTTTGGTGGAGTTGATGAGACAGTTGGTGGAGTTGTGTTCGGTTTAACTTAGTTGAACTAGTTGTGATTAGTTTAACTAGCTAATCAACTAGTAATGAGTGGAATGAATTAAATATTATTTAATTCACTAATTATTAACTCATTATTCAACTCAAGAACACATCAGTTCACTACAGTGCATGGACAGTTCAGTGGAGACCAGTGGAAGAGGTAGATGAAAGGGTGAGTTTACTATTAGTTGCGACAGCAGTTGTGCATGAGATTTGCACAAGCATTGGAGGAGGACTGCTGGCTGAGCAGATTGCGGCATCGGTTTTCATGGAGATTCGAAATTGGATCTCTCATTAGACCCTACCCTTGATTGCGCAATAGAGGCAATTAGTGGACAGAGTTTTGGAACCCGCACTTGTTCAAAACCAAGCTAGTTTGTGTGTAACTTTGGAGATGACTTCAGTACTCTCAGAGAGTATTGCATCGAGATTGTTACATGTTTTCTCTTCTATTATAATATACAAATAGCTGGGGGTTTTCAGCTATAAGCTTTCCCCATTACATATTGTGTTTATGTGCGCATGCGACTGTTTCCATTTCTGCAAATTGATGATTGATTGTAGAAGAGGTTATGTGTTGCATATGAATTCGAATTAGTATGTGATCAGGATAATCTCGGTGGATAAATCTTCATTATTCAGCAAATTTCTACAGAGGCAATGGAGGACATAAGTCACACTGAACGTGCCCTTCAAAGTGCACCAACCAAGTCTCCAGCTTTTCTACTTTCTCAGTGAGTTGATTTTGGCCTCGCCAAACCACTACTAGTCTCTCTCAGACTTGGCACTATAAATAGTGCATTCGGTCCAATGTTTCCATCTACTTTGCATGCTCCTCATGAAGGAATCTCTCAGTTGTGTTCACTCTTTCCATCAGGCTGTTGATAAGTTCACTATAGTTCTCCAGATAGAAATTATCCATGAATTTCCCCTCATTTACCTTAGATCAATTAGACCCATGATTCCCCTTACCACCACGGGATCCTCCGCCTCAATGACAATGATTTTGAACCCTCGAACCCCCACCCCTGCTATCCCCCCTCTTACCTCCTCCACGGCCCCCCATGCACACCCACACTAGTGAGGTCCACACACCCCACAATATTTCCACCCTGGCATGGAGTTTTCATGATTATTTACGAGTCTTCCACCCCCATAGGGGAGTGAGAATGCCCACACCGTACTGGGGGCTTCATAATTCTCTAAGGTTGAGGAACCCCTCCATGCGTAGAGTCGAGAGACTAGACCCCCCACCATAGAATACAAACATTCCCAGCAAAGGAGCCAAATGTCATCGCCCACCACCACACGGAAGCACAAAGCCACCTCCCACTACCAGATAAAGAATGCCACCACCAAGAAAACCAAATACCATCACCCACCCAACCAACACAATAAATTGAACAAAAAATGATGACAAAGTAGCCAACGCCTGAGCATAACTTCCCCCAAAGAAACGACCAAGCTCCAAATTCTCCACACAGAGACCACACACAAATCCACCAAATACCGTTGCACCCACGCTAGAGGCACGAAATTGGGAAAATAAACTAGTTTTCCCCCACCACCCTCGAGGTTTCTTGGATTGCATATTCTAGCTTCCTCTATTAGCACGAAAAAATAGGCTCATTGAAAGCCAATAAAAATGTAAACGAGTGAGATCACTTCCCTTCAACTTCCTATCCTCAACCTAGACGCAGAAAATGTCTAAGAAAATAAGCAGCAGGGACCGGTTGAACACACTGCACTAAAAAATTCCCATGACAAGCACACACAAGCCACTCCCTCTGTAAACCTTCCTACAACATTTACGCTTCCTCTCCGGAGGCCACCACCAAGACCAACACCAAACCGGAATGAGGAGTTGAATTTTGAGCTCCCTCGTCTTCCCTAGCCTTATCCTTTCACCACATATGAACTCCAATGCACAATTATTTTTCACACGAATTGCAAACGCAAAGCCAATACCTCTCCTACTGCATGCATTATGGTGAAGGGACCGAGAGTACCATCCCTCACCCTCACTCCACTTTTATTTACTCATGCGAGACGCATTCCACGTGTTGCTCAGAACTCACCCTGATCACGGAGTATTGTATGAACCTTTGTTATTTTAGATATGAACCTTAATTAATTTTGTAATGGTGTATGAAATTTTATTAATTGTTTGATATGAACCTTGGTTAATTTTTAACGTTATTATGAACTTTTGTTAATTGTTTAGGTATGAACTTTATTTAATTTTTTAATAATATATAAACCTTTGTTAATGATTATAAATATGTAATTCAAAATATTTAAGTATGGTTTATTGTGTAATAATGGATAAATGTGTTTAGTTTTATCAATTTCTATGATAATTGTACCAATGAATATATTATTTAATTTAATACATAATTTACATGATTATATCAAATTAAGCTTTAAATAAAAAAATATTATTGATTTTATATTTGATTAATAATCAAAGTAGTAAATCTCTTTTTACAAAAGAGATCCCCTCAAGTCATGCATAGTAGGGACCTTGAAGCCCCTTCTTGTAGCTATAATAGAGTCCCACATAGCTTGGTAATAAGGCTAGTGAGAAACATTAAATGGTATATTTGCAGCATACCACCATCAGCACAGTTATAAGACATGCTATATAACCCTCGATGATGGAGAGCTTGACCTTCACATTTTTGTTTGATAGCTTAGATTTCTAGATGGGGGACACAGTGAAGGGGGTTTATTAGCATATATGAAAACACTAATGAACCTTGGTTTTGGAGGAAATAATGGGAAGAAGGCTCCTTTTGGAGGAATGACGACTTCGATACATTGAAAAAGGCAACCAAAGATGTATGATAGCCAATGTCTCCAAAATTCCATTTCGCTATCGATATTTAGTCATTGAATACAAATAATTCCCCTTAACCCGATAGGGTGCCACGTTTATGGACCCAAGCTCACGTAGTTGACCAGAGACAAGATCAAAACCCATGCAATGTCACCATATTATACCTCGAATGTGTGACTGTGGATCAGAGACAAGATCAAAACCCCTGCAACATCGCCATCTCAGAGCTCGAAGGCGTGGCCTGCAATAATGAGAGGGTTTTCAAGCTCAACTTCGTGGTATTTTGCCTCGGCAGAACAATATTGCCTTTCATTTGCAACTACACCAATTTAGACTCCCTCGACTTGTTGAAAAACTATTTAACTGGCGAGATACCAATGAAGCTCCAGTATTTGGTCAATCTTGCAATTTGATTCCCTTGTCGTGAATCCTATGCGCTTATCTAAATGTCAAATATCCCCACGATAATAGGATCACAGGTAAAGGTGGCGCACTTTGGAAATTCAAAGACTGGATCCACTCTGGATTAGAATCGTGTAAGTACTGCAATGAAAGGTACCTTTTTTTCTTGGGTACCTTGATCCTGAATACTTTAGAAGGAAACAACTGACAAAGAAATGTGATGTATATTCTTTCGGAGTAGTGTTATTGGAGGTCTTGTGTGCAAGGGAAACTCTTAATCTTGTTTTTTCCCAGAGAACAATTCAATATAGCAGAGTGGGAAATGCACTGGCAGAAAAAGGACAAGCTTGAAAAAATCATTGACCCTCATCTTGTTGAGACCATCAACCCTGGTTCTCTGAAAATGTTTGGGGAGACTACCGAAAAGTTCTTGGAAGAGAAGGGCATCAATAGACCTTCCATGGGAGATGTTCTATGGAACTTGGAATATGCATTTCAACCCTAGGAGATATCCATGCAAAGTGATCTAGATGAGAATAGTACAAATAATATTGCAGATGTTCCTTTGCGCTACCCAGAACCTGAGCCTTTTGGTCCAAGTTTGGTATCACTTCAAGTCTTGTACGAAAGTTCTCAAATTATAGATTTCGTTAATGAGCATGTGGAATTTTTGATTTCTTAACATCCCACGGAGGGATAGTTGTGGGAATTTACTTGTTGTTTGGAACATGTTCTCCTTCAGTGGATATGAACCATAGTGGATCCATACCTTGGTGCAACAGTTCCTTACTTCGGGTTGTTTGCAAAATATTCAAGACAAAGTGAACACACAACACTAGTGACTTTGGTTTGGGAGGGGAGCTACAAATATGTAGAAGAGATGGAGGGCACATGCATTATGTTCCTTTGCATACTAGTGTTATTGGATGAGGTGTTGGTGGAAGTGATGATGATTTAGAAGATGCAACCACAAGTGTTGTGTTCTCAAAATTGGTGAATCCTCGTGGGAGGTGATCACAAAACAAGACTCCTTTTCCATGTTCCAAATATACCAAATTATCACATGTAGAGATAATATTAGTGAATGTGAAATGGTTAGGTTCAGTACTTATTTTGTTGCATATCACATTAAAAATCCAGTGCCTCCTCATAAAATCCTCACCTCGTATAAATGACCACCATTACAGATGATTACACCACATTTGGTTTATACATTTACTTAGGTAGGTAGGGTGCTCCTATCTCCCATATCCCTATAAAGTAATATGGTCACATTTTTTTTCTTCTATGATATTGGTTCCTCTCTCTCCCTCTCTCTTCACCCATCTCTCTCTCTCTCTCTCTCTCTCTCTACTCTCTAATCCTCTCACTATATCCCTCCCTCTCTCCTTCTCTATCTCCCCCATCCATATTTGTGTCACTCTCTCCATCTTTTACCCTTCTCTCTCTCTCTCTCTCTCTCTCTCTCTCTCTCTCTCTCTCTCTCCCCTTCAGTTTATCTCCATCTCTCCCTTGTGACTCCCCATATCTCTCCACATCTATCGATGTCTTTGTTCTTCCTTCTCATATATATATCTAGAGTTAATACATATCATGATATATTAATATATATTAGAATATAATAAATTTAATATTGTATTAATCCAAATTTATTTAATTTAATAATATTAATATTATAATATATTAATATGAATATTAGAAATAATAATAATAATAATAATAATAATATTTTAATATTGATATTAGGGTTAATAATATTTTTTTGCATGGTATTAATAATAATTTGGCCCATGGTATTTGGTTGATAGGCTTCACCTTAAAAAAACCTCTTTTTTTGAGTGTTCGTAAATATAAAGAGGATTATAGAGTAAATATAAAAAAGATGTTTTATTTATTTGTATTTTATTTATTATTTACCATGGTATTTTGCCCATAGGCTTGGTATATAATTATATGTTGATTTCTAATCCTATTTGATATATTTTTATTTATTTACCATACTTCTTTATACCTCTTTTATATTTATTTATTTACCGTACATATCTTATAAATATGGTATTTGACCGATGGTATTTAGCCCATGGTATTAAAATGATATTTTTCCCATAGGCTTCACCTAAATAAAACATCTTGTTTGAGTTTCCTTAAATATAAAGAGGTTTATGGAGTAAATATAAAAAAAGGTTTTATTTATTTACCATACCTTTAGTTTATTTATATTTTTATTTATTTTCCATACTTTTGCAGTAAGTATTAAAATAGGTTTTATTTATTAACCATACCTCTTCTTTATTTATATTTTTATTTATTTACCATAGCTATTTTTTTAGTGTTCGTAACCCTCTTTATATTTTAAATTTATAGTGTGTTTATACATAGTAATAAATAGATTTATTTTTAAATAGGGTGACATTAGATTAAAAATGTTAAATATTTACGTGTTTAATTTTTACTTGATATCTACCCCATAGTGGGCTAGAAACTCATAATCATGTTTTTTTAGTGAAATGTTTAATGCAAACCCTTACACATTTTATGAATGTACTTCCTAAAATTGATAAATAGTGTTTTTTCATTTTCCATCCTAAAACTTTGGCGGAGCTATCAAAACACTAAAACCTCTTAATGCTCTTATTAAGCTCCACATAATTTAGTTATGAATTCTAGAGCTAGTGGATGTTAGAAAGTCTAAAGTGTGCTAAAAAGTTTTCACATTAAGATAGTCTTGCTCCCTCACAAGCTCAACATAATCAACGTTTTCTTATGTTTCTCCGTACACAAGTAATATTATTTTGGTACATTTATGTATCTGAACTTCTATTTTAAGTCGTCTCTACTTCAAACCCCCAATATTTTAAGTAGAACATAATATGATAATTTGTTTCTTCGTCAAAATTTGAAAAAGAGAATGCTCACAACGACGCCATGATGTTTTGTTGTTGTATTTTTTGAAATGACAGAGATTAAATCATTGATTTTTAGTAGAAATCTTGAAAGAAATGAGACATCAAGGCTGCTACAATGGCGAGGGGTGATTTTGATCCATTGAACCTTTTGCAATTTTATATCCCCACTTAGGTTCTGTGCACAAGCCCTACATCTTAGATTGCAAGTTGATATCCCCACTGAGGTTCTGTGCACAAACCCTACATCTCAGATTTTGTTCTGTAAAATAATTATTTTGTGGTTAGTAAAAAAAACCATAATTTCTTTTTTCCTCAGTTTGTCCTGATTGAAATCTTAATTGTGCTTAGTTTCCTTCAGTAAAACCTAATTCTGCTTGGTTTCCACGAATACAAATTTGATTTGGTTTTTTCCTTGTGAGGAAAACTCTATTGCCATGCTTTCATCCAAATTGTTGCAAAAGGAAGCATTTATTTTTGGCTTTAGCATGACTTCATGATAAATATAAATAGAGATCCAGATTCCAGAGTAGATAAAAATGAGGAAAATTGGGTTGAATTTACTACACTTAGGGTTTAGTTGAAAACACAATGGAAGTATGATATTATTTGAAAATTAGTTGTTACCTCAATGATAAACTCACTAGAACCAATTCAGGGAGAGGTCGCTGAATCCAAATGAGACAATTTGGCGTAGCTTCACACTTGGTGGGAAATGGTATATTCCAATGAAATAAAAATTTCTTTTTAGAACTACTTCAGTTTTTTTCCCAAGGGACTACACTGAAAAATATGGATTACCTTTGGCTTTGTTGACAATTCTGAGGGGTAGTTGTCTAGCCAAAGTTGACTGAAACTTTCATTTAGTACCACTGTTCTGAATCAAATTCATGCCGCATAGATTGGAAAGATCACTGAAAGGATATGCCCTTTTCCATGACTTATCATGCCACATGAGTATGCTAACCTCTGCATGGAATCATTGTACAATTAGAAAATTTATCAGTTTAGTTGTTCAAGTTCCGGTGCAGGTGGAGCTTCACTAGGACTCTATAGTAATCAAGGAAAACAATATCTATTCATCCTTCCTTTAAATTTGAACAAGCTAGTTTGGGGAAGCTTCCCACTCCATAGGAAATGGAATATTCCATTGAAATAATTATTATTTTTGGAACTACTTCAAGAAACTTGACCAAGGGGGCTTGTATTACAAACTGTAGATTTTCTTTGGGTTAATTACCAATTTTGAGGGGTAGTTGTATCGTCAAAATTGTATTGCACTTTCATTCGTCTAATTTCTTTGAATGAAATTCATGACAAATGGATCATAAAGATGATGGCAAGAATGAGACCCTTATACTATTGGGTATGTGTTATATTCTTTCACGATTAGTCATTGGGGGGGTGATAGCGACCCCTATATGTTACGGTGGGCGCAATAGTGGGGGAGGTAGCCCCCCTTATCCGGGGGTTCGCAGGGGGTGGGTAGCCCCTTACGCGTAGTCTGGGGTAGTGCCCCGGGAAATTTTTTTTGGACCCTATTTTTCAGTGGGCAGACCCGCCCATGGTTTTGTGCATGGGTTTGCACATGGTTTTGGGGCATGATAGTTTTCAGCCCATAGTGATTTGTAGATCCAGTCAAGGGAACTATAATTATGTTCTAATCCAGGGTTAATGGATTTGGGTTTATGAATGCTTCAGCATGTATATATGTGTGTTGTAACACTAAAAGGAATATAATGAAAAATCAAACTGGTAGTCCCGATTTGGGATCTAAGGGAAAATCTCAGTGTATATCTATTTTATGTTTTATTCTCTTGCTATTGTTTATTTTCTGTTTTTAAGATTCATTTGAAAATAATTTATGTACAGGGTTAAAACCCAAATTTAGTATCAGAGCTATTTTAGCTTCAAGGGGACACCTTTGCTGTTGAGGGGTTTTTTACTCGGGCTTGTGGTAGAATCTGTTCAGTGGGATATCCGCGGGATCGATTCTTGCAGTGAAAGAAGATGGCGAGAAATGGAAAGATAAAGATTGAGAAATTTAATGGTCATAGTTTTGAGTTGTTGAAGCTCAAGATGGAGGATCTGCTGGTGGATAAATATCAGTGGATTGCGGTAGATCTGGGTACTAAACCAACGACAATGTCAGATGAAGACTGGAAGAAGTGGGATCGGAAGGAAAAGAGCACAATACATTTGTGTATCTCAGATTTGGTATTGTTGAATGTATCTAGGGAAGCTATGACGAAGAATTTGTGGGACAAGCTATGGAATTTGTACCAATCTAAGTCTCTGGTGAATAAATTGTTCCTACGGAAAAATATGTATAACCTGAGGATGAAGGATGGAGACTTAGTGACAGAGCATCTGAATGCCTTCAATACTGTGGTAAGTCAGTTTTCATTTGTTGATATTAAAATATAAGATGAAGATAAGTGCATTATTTTGTTGTGTTCTCTACCATATTCGTGGGACTGTTTGGTTATTGCAATAGGTAGCAATACAACTACCTTAAATTTTGATGAAATTGTCTCAGCCTTGTTGTTAGAGGAAATGAGAAAGAGAAATATGGAGGGCCAGAATGGAGATGCCTTATATGTACAAGGAAGGTCCCAGAACAGAAACAAAAATAAGTTTTCAAGTGGGAGATCTAAATCTAGAGGGAGATCTAAATCTCTAGGAAAGTTTGTAAAGGTGTGCTGGAAATGTGAAAAGAAAGGGCACTAAAAAAAGGACTGCAGATCTAAAGCTCCTTTGAAAGGAAAGGGATTTGATGATTCTCCTTTTGCAAAGGCAAAAACAACCTCAGATGAAGGTGGGGATGTGTATTTGGCTTCTTCTTAAAATACACATGTAGATCATGAGGCATTGTTGGTTGAATCAGGTGCATCCTTGCACTTCACTCCCCATAGAGAGTGGTTCTGCGAGTATGATAAGTATGATGGTGGTGATGTCTTCTTAGGGGATGATAGGAAGTCCAGAATCGTCAGACATGGAAAAGTCAAGTTGAAGCTGCAAGGTGGAAGGATTAGAACACTTTCTGGTGTTCTACACATTCTTTCATTGGCCATAAATTTTATTTCTGTAAGCAAGATGGATGATGCAGGTGTAAAAACAGTGTTCGAGAAAGATACTTGCAAGATGGTTCAGGGAGCACTAGTATTAATGCATGGAGTTCAAATTGGAAATCTATACAATCTTTAGGGTAGCAATGTTATTGATGGTTGCAATAGTTTTGTGGTTCCTGAAAGTGGAGCAGAAAGCCTAACAGTCTCTGGAGAAAAGACCATGCGATGGCATCAAAGGTTTGGAAATATTGGAGAGAAGGGCCTTCGGATACTGCATGGAAATGGTATGGTAGAAGGTATGTCTAATAGCTCTTTGGATTTTGATTTCTGTGAACATTGTGTATATGGGAAGCAAAATTGGGTGAGTTTTCCTTCTGGTGCTAAGAGGGCGAACAAGATATTAGAGCTTGTGCACAGTGATGTGTTTGGACCTGTGTCGGTTCCATCACTGGGTAAGTCTGTGTACTATGTTTCCTCAATATATGAACTCTCAAGGAATACATGGATATATTTATTGAGGAATAAATCTGAAGTCTTTGACATATTTAAATAATTTATGGCTTTGGTGGAAAACCAGATAGAGAAGAAAATAAAGGTGCTGAGGATAGATAATGGTGGAGAGTTCTGCAAGACGGAAATTGAAGAGTTTTGTAAGAAGTGTGATATATCACGACATAATACTACTCCATACACACCTCAGCAAAATGGATTTGTGGAAAGAATGAACAAATTGTTGATGTAAAAGGCAAGAAGCATGCTCAGTGGTACCGGGTTAGGACAGGAATTCTGGGTAGAGGTAGTGGAAACTACATGTTACCTCGTTAACAGATCACCTTCATCAATGTTGGAGGATAAGAGTCCACATGAGGTATGGACTGGTAAGAAACCCTCTCTTTCACATCAGAGGGTATTTGGATGTGATGCATATGTACATGTTCCAAAGGAGAAAAAGACCAAGTTGGATAATAAATCTAAAAGGTGCGTCTTTATTGGTTATAAGGATGGTTTAAAAGGTTACAAGCTTTGGAACCCAGAAACAAGGAAGGTAGTGTATAATCGAGATGTGGTGTTTAGAGAGGTGAAAGATATTATTAAACATGAAGTCCTACCAAAGGAACCTGAGAAGATAGAGTTTGAGCTAAAGGAGGATTAATCAGACTCTACAACAGAACAAGATTCAGAAGAGGAAGAGCCACAAACTCCAGTTGTGAGAAGATCAGTTCGGGAAAGAAGACAACCAAAAAGGTATAGTCCATCTGCTTTCTGTTCAAAATTTTCTTTAACTATCACTGGTGATGATCCCAGAACTATTAGGGAGGCAGTGGATTTCAAGGATGGAAAACTTTGGAAGGAGGCCATGGTTGATGAAATGGCATCCTTGCACAAAAATGAGGCATGGGATCTGGTGGAGTTTCTGGCTGGAAGGAAGCCCATCGAGAGAAAATGGGTGTTTAAGAAGAAGATGAATGTATAAGGCAAGGTGGAGAAATACAAAGCTCGGTTGGCAGAAAAAGGTTATTCCTAGGTGCCAAGAATTTATTTTGGTGATATTTTTCCTCCTGTTGCCAAGGTTACTTCTATTAGATTACTTTTATATGTTGATACGACATTTGATTTTGAGGTAGAATAGATGGATGTGAAGACATCATTTCTTCACGGGGATATGGAAGAGGAGATCCACATGAAGCAACCTAAAGGATTTATGGTGAAGGGTAAGAAATAACTGGTATGAAAGTTAAAAAAATATCTGTATGGGTTAAAATAGTCACCAAGGATGTGGTATCAGAAATTTGATACCTATATATGGGGACTTGGCTTCACCAGAAGCAAAGAGGATCACTGTGTTTATTTTAAATTAATCGGTGACCGTGTTATTTATTTTTTCTTATATGTGGATGATATGTTGCTGATTGGAAATGACAAAGGAATTATCCAAGATTTGAAGACCCAATTGTTCTCCAAATTCGACATGAAGTATCTTGGTGTTGCAAAATATATTTTGGGCATGGAAATTAAGAGATATCGGGCAAAGAGGAAGATTTGGTTAAAATAGAGGAAGTATGTTGAGACAATATTGCAGAGGTTAAATATGCAGGATAGTAAACCATTGAAGGTTCCTATCCCTATAGGTGTAAATCTATCTGCTGATCAATGTCCCAAGACACAAGAAGAAGAGGAGGATATGTCCTATGTTCCATATCCAAGTGCAGTGAGTAGCCTGATGTATGTAATGGTATGTACTAGACCAAACATTGCACATGCAGTGGGAGTATTGAGTAGGTTTATGTCAAAACCAGGGAAGGAGAATTGGACAACAGTGAAGCAGGTTTTCAGATATTTGCGTGGCACTAGTGTTTATGGTTTGTGCTACCAGGGAAGACCAGGATTGGAAAAAGTTTTGGACTTCCATGGTTTTTTTGATGTAGACTGGGCTGAAGGTCTGAACCAAAGAAGATCTACAAGTGGGTATGTGTTTAGCCTATTTGGAGGTGTATTCAGTTAGATGAGTAAAATACAGTCTGTAGTAGCTATTTCAACTACAGAGGCATAATACATGGCAGCCACTCATGCAAGCAAGGAAGCAGTTTAGTTGCAGAGATTGTGTTCAAATATGGGGTTGGTGCAGTGAGCTATAAGGATAAATTGTGATAGCCAAAGTGAAATTTTCTTGGCTAATAACCCGACTTATCATTCAAAGACAAAGCACGTTAATGTTCAATCTCACTTTGTGAGAGATATGGTTGAGGATAAAAGGGTGTTACTGGTAAAGGTGGACACTTTGAAGAATGTTGCAGATGCATTGACAAAGTTTGTGAGCACTCAAAAGTTCTCTTGGTGTAGAGAAACAATGGGTGTTGCAGAGCTGGAATAAATGAATAATCTCTCCTGTGGCCCCTTGCGGAAAGAAAACAACAAGAGGGATATTTTTGGGTATGTTTTATATTATTCTCACGATTAGTCATAGGGGGAGCGATAGCCCCCCCTATCCGGGGGTCTGCAGGGGACGGGTAGCCCCCTATGCGGGGTCCGGGGTAGCAGCCTAGGAAAAAAATTTTGGACCCTATTTTTCGGTGGGCGGACCAGCCCATGGTTTTGTGCATGGGTTTGCACATGGTTTTGGGGCATGATGGTTTTCGGCCCCTGGTATTTTGTAGATCCGGTCAAGGGAACTACAATTATGTTCTAATCCAGGGTTAATGGATTGGGGTTTATGAATGCTTTGACATGTATATATATGTGTTGTAACACTAAAAGGAATATAATGAAAAATAAAGTTGGTAGTCCCGATTTGGGATCCATGGGAAAATCTGTGTGTATATTTGTTTTGTATTTTATTCTCTCACTATTTTTTATTTTCTATTTTTAATATTCGTTTGCAGATAATTTTTGTACAGGTTTAAAACCTACATATCCATGGCTTTTAATTCACATGAGTATGTTAACTTCTCTACTGAACCAATGAAACATTATAAAATTTATCAACTTAAAATGTTTTAAAGCCTACCAAATTTTTTAAGCTAATGCCAAAGAATACAAGCATGTCTCATCTTTCTGCACTTAAGGTGGCACATTTCCATCATTATAGCAATAATTAATAATTTTTCCCAAAGGCTACATCATCATTCAATAGCCATGTCATGTAAACCCCACATAAAGGAGGACTATGTCAGGCTGGATTTAATTTTGGGTCATTGTCACAACAATTGTTTTAGATTGCCATCAAACCATAAGTTGACAATTAGTATGTTGCTGCTAGATCTAAGGATGCCAAGCTTTTGTTCCTCACTCCATGATCACCAAGTTGGTTTAATCTCTATAGGAATTTGGCTTGACCTTAAAAAGGTTGACCTCTGGGTAAAAATCAATCTAGAAACCTTTGGTTAGTCAACCATAGGTAGAGGGGATTTTAGTATGCCAAAATTTTCTAGGCACATACTTCGGCCTAATTGCAAGCATGAATACAATAAATCTCAAAAGTATAAGCACATGCATCCCCAAAGGGGTATGTCAATGACAACAAAGTTATCAATAACTGAGTTGAACGAGGGTTAGAGAATCATTGGAATGGAATTGATCGAAATATTGAGTTTAAGAGTCAATTTCCTATAAAAGTATATAAGATATTCAAACATCACTGATAAAAACATATAAGTTTTCACTTAGAATTGTATACCAACCCCTTACTAGGAATGCATATTAGTACAAATGACTGATCGACTTTGTCATCTATGTTTTCAAATTTTATTTTCAAGAGAAGAATCTATTGTGTTTATTCCTTTTCCCATTCCACACTTTCCCATGAAGCAAGCAATATATTGAAAATAAACTGCTTTTGAATAAAACCCATCTACATTGAGTCGATACAAGTTGAAACCCACTGAATTATTATGGTTAAGGCTTTTCCTAAAATATTGTACGAGGCATTAAGAAAATAAATTTATTTCTGGGAGCTAGGACGTAATGGTGTACCTAGATGAATATTATGGGATTAAATTGATCATTGAAATTTCACATTACCTCTATTCTATAATCTAAACAGTTCCCAAGGGCCAAGACATGCAGAAAATGTCATTACCAATAACCTTCATATCTTGAAAATCTCACAGGAAAGGCCATATTTCCTAGGGATTTCTCATCTTTCATCCCATTAAGCACTAGGAGGACTTTCTCTTCTAATATGTGCTTCAAGAATATATCATTCAGTACTCCACAACTTAGTAGGGACAACACTCCTCATCTATGAAGGGAAAAGCCTCACTAACCTGATCCGTCAAAGGAGTATTCTACATAAATATTTTGTAAGTGGACTGTGAATGAATCTTTGATCTTTTCGAGGTCCTCAATCAAAACTCCCTCTGGATTATTGATCTTGTGATTCTTTCTAAATAATTTTTTGTGCTTGAGAAATTCTTGGAGGGTTCATCACCCTTCACCTCTATAAATGATCCTTGATTCTGACCCCCTTTGCTCTGTATCATTCATTGCATTTGAGTATACAATCCTCCTTAGTCATATTTTCCTGTAGGGTGACCATGACATTAGGAATATCCTCCTCAAGAAGCATCCACACCTCAATTATTTCTTATATTCATTTTTTTTATGTGTTCTTTTATATCTAGAAACAGTCCTCCCCCATCCATGAAAGAACTTGACCGTTATTCAAATAGTTGGCTCCCACCATAATATCTAGTCATCATTATCTCATGGTCTAGGAACCAAATTGAAGACATTTGTGATCTATGTACATTAGTGTTTAGCGGAAACACATGATACATTCAACTTGAAAGGACGAGACATTGGAAGGTCACTCCAACCACTATGGTGATAAAGTGTTAATCCATATTTTAGAGAATAGATCCCATCTAATATAACTTTCACTCTTTCAATATCCTTCCTATTATACCAAGAAAAATTAGCCTTTGAAATCCATATGTTTTCATGTCTAGTTCACATCAAATATTAAAAATTTGGATTTACAACTTGTTGGAGCGGAGTCCCCTAAGTACGAAAGACCAATTTTGATACATTTTGTAATAGATTAGCCATGCGCAGGGGCTTTGGGGCGGGTCAAAGCCCCTCATGAGTTGTAAAGGGTAAAAAGGGTAGATCAAGGGGACGCAAACCACGGTTTACGGACCATAGAATAATGCAGGCTAAAAGTATAAATAGAAGTCTAGATTGAGTTGAAGAAGTAAGTTTTGGATAAGTCTAAATGTTGATTATGGATCTGGGGATTTTGTGATATTTTGTGCGGATTTTTCTGGGTAGAAAGCTCCTGCTGGCTGTGTGCGGAGACCTTAGTCCTGCTGTGTGCAGACCCCGCTTGTTGTGTGCGTGGGTGGTTAAAGGGTTGTGTATGAAGGATCTGAACTGTGATATCAATAAAGAACTATTGTTGTGGATATCTGAGTCTGAAATGCATCTACTGTCTATGTTATGAATGTTTTTTCTTATTTTTTCTGATTCTTGTATTGTCTGCAATTCGATCTATTGCGCAACTGTGATATGAATGATTATTGAATAAATCTGATGATATAAAGTTCTGGTATCATTTGTTAAGGGTTATTACTCAGATTATAGATTATGTGTTAACTTGTGCAAGATATTCTGCATATTTGACCTAAATATGTCTGTAAGGGTTCCCTGGTTAGGGCTTCTATTGCGTAAGTATGTTTATGATTGTTTGAGATCTAAGGGAAACCAAATCACTTAATTCTCTTTCAGGGTGTGGAAACCTAGTTCCAACACCCCCCCCCCATATTGCTTCGGGTGATAGTTTTACTTGCACAAGTAGGTCACTCCTGAAAGGGCCAATAGTAGGAGGGTTTTGCTAGTTAAGATCAACTTTGAACCTGGGTCAGGACCCCTCAAGCCAAAAAAACTTGAACAAGTTCTATTTACTCCTTTAGAGAGGGAAAAAAAAATTCTTCATTTCCTCCCTCCCACTTTACCATATTAAAGTCACTTAAGAGAATCCATTCAACAACTAGTAGTGAATTGTTAATCCAATCCAACAACCATCTACAATATATTGCAAGAGACACATCGTAAATGGAAAAAAAAATATTCACCTAACTGGAAATCCATAGTTATTATTCAAATCCATACCATGAGGTACAACTGCTGAACTCAATTGAGGTGCTAATCCAAGAATATTATAAATAGATTTCGTTCATGGTTAATGACTTAGAAAGAACCATGTCAAAAAATTCCATTCATGATTTTTGAACAAAGCTTAAGGGAAGTAGTATTGACCTCCTGCAAACACAAGACATCAACTCTTTGTCTTCAATGAAATCCTTAACTAGAGCCTTTTGGAGGGGAGGGTTATACCCTTTACATTCCAAGATCAAACAATAAGATGAATCCTGCAATATTTCCTTTCCTGTTCAATGCCTCAAACATATTGTTGATCAACATCTCCTCAACACCTTATTTGTCATACTATGTGTCGTTGGTTATTGAATTATTGTAAGGTATTCTTCACCATATTTTAATATTTGGGAGGATGATTGATTCCTTTTTTCCCTTGTTAGAAGTTTTCCTTTTACCATTTTATTGCATGTTACAACCATCATGATTTTCAACAGTGTTGGATTGATTCTCTCTGACTGATTATTAGCAGTCTCCAAAAAATCCTTCTTTCTTTCCTTCTGGACATGTCTACCTTTGGACCTAAATAGGTTTCCCCTGGGATATTTCAGCCACCTTTTCTGAAGAATTTTCTATGCTAGTCTAATCATATTTGGACACTCTTCTATGATGGCATTCCTTGACATGATGATATGGCACTTGGCATGAAAAATAAGAATTTGGATGGTTACTATATCTCAATTGCTGATAAAAATTTCTACCTCTGCAAACAAGCTTAGTATATTGGTGCAATAGTTTTGTCAAATTGACATACAAATACACTCGAGGAATTTCTCGATATGTGGAACACTCTCTTAGAAAACACAAATAAAAACCTTCCCAAACCTCTTTGATATTGGCTTCATAAATATTAGCTTGATCTAGAATTTTGGTGAACTCAATGAAAATTGAAAATTTGGCTTGATTGAAGTTGGAAGAATTGAAAACTTCACTCAAGGATTGAAGATAAATAATGGAGCCAACTCTATTCCAAGTGCATTGATGTTGGCGTTCTATTTTGATTCAAATATAAGTGATAGGTAGTGATAACTCAAGGCCATAATGTGATTACATGAATATATAATTCTTGTTCCTCCAATGATTTTCAAACTTCAAATCATTACTGGAAATCCTATTCTAAAGGATTTTTCTGAAGGTAATATAAGAGAACATCTCTTTTTCGCAATGAGCGTTTCCTTTTGGTGAAATAATGGGCATGATCAAGCAATAAGGGAATATTGGAAACATTGCAGTCTTCTTCCATATTTGCATACATGGAGTCTATTATATATAAATACTCACACATGTCCATCCCAGCTTTCAGAAATACCTTAAGGTCAGGAATTTGCAAGAGATTTTTTTCATGTTTAATCATCCCCTGAATCAATGAGTACGTTATCCTCATCTAATTTTTTTTTGAATTTTTTTGTATAAGACACACTCTTTACAATCAATTATAAAATCCCGAGTTTATATAATGGATATGTGGATAAGTAGCTACAAAGGGTCTACTTGCAACCACGATATTAATGATTGGGTGAGAGGGAATACCATGCATTAATGTAGCAAGTTTCATTTGCTGAGGTAGTTGGTCACCGCTACAGTATAGTGGAAATGTTAAATTAAGGAAGGATTTATGTTTTGATGTTATTCTCTTGGGATCTCTCTATGTATGACTGTTAGTATGAAATATTAACGCAAGTGTACGGAAAGAGATCACTTTAGCTGCACATGAAAAACAACCCTAACAACAAAGATGGTTGTCTAACCTCTTAGATTTGCAATAGACAGTCAAAACAAGTGTGAAATAAACCCAGATATATGCAAATAAATCAGCTAAACAACAAGATAAAATATGATTTTCTCCAAATATCCAATAGACAAGACAAGGTTTATAAAAGAAATTTTATATTATGTAACACTTGGGAAGGGAACATAAAGGGTCCCCCTCAATGGGATGGGTTCTTGGCTGTCCTCAAATGCTTTAGCTTCAAAGTTTCTCTCTCAATGGTGTAGAATACCCAAGACGTGTAGAACTCGAAGGGAGCTCAATGTGCAAAAAGAAGATAAAAATAATCAAAGATAGACAATGATAAGAGGATCAAAGTCTGACCATGATAGAAGGATCAAAAGGTACGAAGTGAATGGAAAACCCTCCTATTTATAACAAAATATTGGGTTATTCTTGATAATGGTGCATAGTAAAATATTATTAACCAAGATCTAGATCTAACTGTTTGGAATATTTTATTATATTTTGTTGGAGGGAAAATGAATTTAAATTGGTTAAATCCCTTTATTTAGAAATAATAAACAAATAAATGATTTATTTATTATTCCAAGAATGGGGTTAAGTAATAATTAAAAAAATAATTATTTATTTAATTATCAATAGAGGATTTAGTCAATTTTAACAAGGAATACTAATTAAATAAGAATTAATTAATTATTCCTAGAGAATAATAAGATAAATAATTATTTATCTAATTATTTCTCATTAATTGGGTTAAATATGACTAGGAATATTAATTAAATAGAGGCTTAACTAATTATTCCTAGAGGAAAATCAAACAAATAAGTATTTATTTAAGTATTCCTCATTGGGTTTTCTATTTAGATCAGAAATAGCTTAATAAACTGAGGTTAATTAAATTATTTCTTAGTGAAAGCAATTTTACTATGGTAAAATTGGTCTTACATGGTGTATTTCGATCCATCTAATTATACATGGTTATATGACCAAAAATTGGTGTAACAAATTCCCCCCCAACGTGTGAGAGTTAGGAGCTAATCTTATGACCAAAGTACGTTGTAAGAACACAATTACTAGACACTGAAGGGGGGTCATAGAGAGAGAGAAACATAGGCAAAGTGAAGCATGAGAGGAATATAACCCTGAGGGGGCAAGAACAAAAACCGTAAGTATTCTTTGATTGTTTGGGTACATGTGCTCAATGAGGCGGTGGAGGCATACCTATGCCCGTCAAGTCGACAAAGTACAAATAATAATGGTCTGCCCAGTGAAATAGGACTGAGCTAAAGAGTACATGATAAATGGTACATGCAATGTTGGCACAAAATGAGCTAGTCAACAATATAATGGATTTCACATACATACTGCGCCTGGGGCAACAACCAAGGCTGAATACAATAATATCTGAGTACATGAGATATACTAACAACTGCAGAAGCCCTGATAAATAGGAAAGGGCTCTGACAATATGAATGGATCATCTAAGTGATACATGCATCATGTAGGTGCTGCAAGTGGCTAGGGCCAAACCCATCAAATCTGCTGAGCTGCATATGAAGCTGTAAAAATTAGGTCGTTTGGGCATGTGGGGAGCTACCTGAAGGGCCACCACCTCATGAGGTCTTAAACATCTCACACACACCTGAGCATCACTAGATCAATCTGTTGGATCACCGGACTATTGAGTATATGAATCTCGATCATGCTGAAGTGGAGCGGATGAGAAACAATAAAGTCAAAGGGAAATAAGGGGTCCATTTGCCTGATCCGAGGTATTGAAAAAGAATGGAAGATGGAACCAAGATACACCTCCCTCTAGACCTATATTATGGAATGAATGAGCTGATGTCGAAAAAAGGAGGTCTACCATAGGTGAGGCAATGAGGGTCCTCAACTAAGGCACGAGGGAATATAGTGGAGCGACTAATGGAATGACACCAGGGATGATGATGGAAGGAGGGATGTTGAGTAGCAAACATACGAATTCCCTTGTCAGAGCATAAAAAGCATGGATGACATGGCAGCGACTGACCCGACTCTGGATGGGATGAGGGATAGTAGGACTGGAGGCAAAAATGGGCTACACGAGGGAAGGAAAAAGCATGAATGGATGAGACACTGTAACAAGAGGCACTCGAGACAAAATCCATGAATGCGATGATGACTCAACTCGGCTGCTCTGAACAAGGGCGACTTGATGATGCTGCACACATAATAGGCCCAGTGGGGACCATAAAAGCATGTGTGAAAAATGGTTACTCATGAATAAAATCAACACATGTGTCAACAAGTATGAAGGATAAGTCGTGCCCCTGGTACAAGTGACGTAAGTGTAGAAATATGATTTTGAGAGGCGAAAAAGTGACCATTCTTTGAAAAAGGGCTTCCGGATGAAGTATCAAATCGCCAAAAACAAAAGGTGCAAGCTACCTACATGACAAAAATAAAACAGTCATCTCGGGGGGAGATGCTATGGGTAAAATTTCTTAAGGTAGAGTGCATTGCAAGGGTTAGGAAGGGGGTGGCCTTCGAAATCGTCTAGAAGGTATGCCCCTTTGCCCAAGTCATTACTAATGATGTAAGGTCCTAGCCATAAGGAGTCGAACTTCCCATGACCGAGGACATCATGAGCCTGGTCATACACTAGAACAAGTTCACCTTCGTGCATTAGAGAACTTTTGAGGTCTAAAATGGGCCTCATAAGAAAAATGTACAACCAAAATAAACTTTATAAGAACCAATAGGATTCAAGATTATGATGTCAACCATGGGGGATGATTCACCATTTTTGGGGTAAAAAACTAAAAATATTAAAAAATAATAAAATAATAAAACTACTTTTTCAACCTGTATTTTAAACTTATCTCCCTAAGGTTATACTCAAATTTCGAGCGGGAGTACTCATTGGATGCAAAATTTAATTTCTCGTCCAAGGAGTACCCATGTTGCATACTTTCGATGAACTCCGCCACACGAAAAATGGGAAATACATCAAAAACGTGGTTGCAATCAAGTTTTTCATGTATTTCTCATTTTTCGTGTATCAGGGTCCATCGAAAGTATGCAACATGGGTACTCATTGGATGAGGAATCAAGTTATACATCCAACGAGTGTTCCCTCTTGAAATTTGAGTAAACTCATAGGGACATAAGTTGAAAATACGAGTTGAAAAAGTAGTTTTTTATTTTTTCCCTCTAAAATTTGATGATGTAATAAAATCTTATTTTATTATTTCCACTATTATTTTATAATTTCCTTAGGAGGCCCATTCTAGACGTAAAAATTCCCCTAATGAAAGGTACAAGGGTTGAATTTTCGGTCATATTGAGCTTTGTTGCACTTCTTGGCCGCTTCGATGGTGTGCAGTGCAACACGACGATCTTCGGAAGTGTGCTCAAGCATAATAAGTCTTTGTTCTAAAGGATGAGTGTCAGGGAGAAGTTCGATGGCTAAGTGAAGGGAGGGGATTTCACACTCGGTCGGTAAGACTGCCTCCTCTATGAAAACAAGGAGGAAAGGAGTAAACCCGATGGCAGTTTTAACAAAATTTCTATAGGCCCACAAAGCAGGGAAGAGCAAAAGGTGCCAGTTGGTTTTGTGTTTTTTCATCGTTCGTTGAAGCATGATTTTAAGGATTTTATTGAACGTTTCAACCTGATCATTACCTTGGGGGTAATAGGATGATGAATATTGGTGCTCAAAGCCCAACAAAGAGGATAGCTCATGCCAAATATCATCTTCTAAATGTTGGCCATGGTCAGAGACCAATTGTTTCGGAACTCCAAATCGAGCGATAACATGGTTAAAGAAAAATAGGGTTGTGGTAACTGCCGTGTTATTGAACGTTGGCATGGCCTCAATCCATTTTGTAAAATAGTCAACCACTATAATGATATACTTATGGTTACTAGTAGATGTAGGTTGAAACTCCATAAAGTCGATGGCCCACTTGCAGAAGGGACTTGCTGAGATGACAGGATGGAGGGGAGCAGGTGTAGCTCATGCCTTTGGGGCGAAAAGTTGGTAGTTGGAACAGTTTTTTACTGCTTCAATGCAATCACCAAAGAGAGAAGGCCAAAATTACCCAGCGCACATGACTTTCTGGGCAATGGCCAAACCGGAGAGGTGGCCACCACAAGCGCTGCTATGGCAGGAATTAAGTACTTTCTCAACTTCAATGTGTGTGAGACAACGACGAAGGATGGAATCAACAGCGCAACTATAGAGATCATCGCTGAGGAGAAGATAGCGGGGGGCTTGGTGTTGTATATGTCGTCGAGCATCACGATCAAGATGGGGAGAAAACTTTTGGGTTCATAGATAGGTAAGTTTGTCGCCATACCAAGGGTCATCCGAAGTAATAGCGAACAAATGTTCATCAGGTAAATCATCATTAACCGACAGATCTAACGTTCCAGTAAAAAATTCAGAAATGAGTTCAGCAAGGGCTAAACCTTTCTTACTCTTGGGTGTGACAAATTCAAGATCGAACTCCTGAAGGATAACAATCAAACGAGAGTAATTCCCACTGATGATCTGTCTACTCAATAGGAAATCCATAGGGTTGGAATTGTCACGACCTTGGTGGAACACATGAGGATATAATGACAAAGTTTATGGATAGAGAACCACAACGTCCAACGCCAACTTCTCTTCATACGAGTAGGACATAGGGGGACCTACAAGGTTCTTACTGAAATAATAGATAACATGCTCATTTCTGTTGTCATATTCCTGGATAAGGACCCCAATGAACGAATGGGTGGAAGCTAAGATGTACAAGATGAAATGCAGGTAAATCCTCTTTACAGACAGAGACGATCCCTCTAGCCCTAGAGTGGGTCTAGAAACAAAGAGACATGCTAGAGTGTTGATTCCTAATTATTGAATAAAAAGAGGACACGGTAGATTAACCTACCTGGAGTCCAATGCTATCATCATTGCTATAGTGGTGGTGGCCTCTCGCTCCTGCCTCGGCAAGTCACGATCCTTTCGCAATCATGCTCGGATAACTGCACATAGAACAAAAACAAGAACAACATACAACATAATAATTTCACTCATAACTAATAGCCAATCAAAGAGGGCTAAGAATATTGCATTAAACATCTAACATAATACAGAATGGGAACCCAACAATAGTCACGTGTATGTATTGATAGAAGGAAAAGTTACAACCAATGATTTGACGTCACAGTCTCCTCCAGCGGGGTTCAGTCGAAGCGGATCTCGGATGCTCGTCAGGGAATTTAGATGGGATAAAGGCATGGACTCAAGATCTCTTAAAATACATGGAATCAAGCTCTCTCAATAGAATTCCTTCTTATTCTATCTCTCCAATATGTTTAATTCTCCAATTTTAGTTGTTCAACTGTTCAGTTGTTTAGCTAGTTTGTGCAAAGAGAGATAGCTTCTTTTTATAGAGGAAAAGGAGGAGGTTAGGATCCATACAAAGGTGGGAGGGAGGCCTATCCTTTAGGGAGTTACCATAATAGGTGGAAACCATAAAATAAAGGATGGAGTCCATGGGTTTTCAGTTCAACCACTCCTAATGACTCATCCTCGAGGTGGTTGGAGTGAAATCTCTGCCTCTATTTCTAAAAAACATTCCATAAACAGCTTGGCGCGGGTGGAAAACTGGGACAGAGCGCTAGCTGGTGCGAGGCCTAGTGTTAATATTCCTCTTCAGCGTGAGGGCATAACTGACTACCCACGCCAAGGAAAAAACAAGGGTTTTTGAGTCTCTACTCAGGGAATTGTCAATAGAAGGAATATTACACTCATGTAAAGGGATACAATGATGGTCTTTGCAAGGCATGACATTGCTTATTGATCACGAAAATGACCCTCCAATGGGAAAGATGGGGATTGTAGGGACAGTAACAAAATGTTGTGTAATAGATGCCCCCTAAAGCATGAGGTCCGAGGGAGAGGGAGGGGCGAAATGCTTTATGAGAACACATTTGAACCAAACACCGCTGTCGGAAAACCTGCAATTATGAATACAACTGATATCTCTGATACATGAACATGTGGTATGGGCACATCCATCCATAATAGATTATATAAAACTAAGATCTAAGGTATGGACGTAGCCATCCAACAGTATGGATCAAAAAATAGACTCAGGTATGGTCGCAGCCATCAAATCAAAAGAGTCATGCAAATAAGTAATGATAATCCACAAAAATCTGCAACCTGGATTTTATTAGACAAAACCTAGGGTCTTGAGATCCATCTCGACCCGAACAAGTACAAATTCAAGCATACGAATATATGAGCTGAAGTCGAACATGCAAGAAAATAACCTGATTACCAGCAGATGATGAAAGCTGTTAAAAGACATGAGAGAAACCACCAATAATGACAATGGCTCTCAAGGTACAATTGGTACAATCCACGGAATGTGAATAGTGATCTAGCATCAAACATCCGTAGAATCACTCGATCGAAGGCCAATGACGTGGACCTTGCGTCGAAGACAGTCTTTAGATCAAATTCCTGGATAATGAGCTGAAGTCGATAGGAAGTGACCTGATTGAAGGTGGGCCATAATGTTTCCCACATCATCGATACGACACAGAGAGATATGATGAAGAAACAGGACCTGTTAGCCATCCATAATTTTGACATATGCAAAGATGGCTAAAAAACAGATCTTTAGTCTTCAAGAAACAAATTTCATGCAAAATCTGGGATATCTTGAAGCCTCTACGGTGTTCCTTATCCTTCGAAACCCAGCTATTTTATCTCTTCATTCAAAAGCCTCTTCTCCATTATTTCCCTCCTAAAAATCCTCCTTTCCCTTCATTATGCCTCCAATTCCTAAACAAATCCCTGGTTAAACCATAAAAATCCCTTTTTATTGGTTTAAAAATCCCTCCGTTTACTCTATCAGAACCTGAAAAAACCCCTTTTCGGCCCTTAAATCTGATCATTTTCATGTAAACAGATTTAAGCCCCCGCGGGCTTATTTCTCAGCCCCTTCCGCCATGTGATCGGGACCCCCGACCGTCGGCTATAGGTCTTTATCCCCTCTCTCGCTATCAGAGGTCGCTCCGCCCCCTTTTTTCCTTTGTATATTCATTTTTCCTTCCGCGCGATGGTTTCACCTCTGAATCAATCTCCACCGTTGATCTCACAGATCCAACGGCCCTCGGCGGATCGCCCCATCGCAAATCGGCTTTCCATCGGTCCCACGTCCCTTTCCATTTTTTCTCCGCCGATGCGAAGTCTCGACTCCATCTCAGCCGTCCATTTCCCCCAAGATCCGACAGCTATCGCGCATCGCATCGGTCTTCACATTTGTTCCCTTCTTCCTTCCTTTCTCCTCCAATGCGATCCCCCGAGGGTATCTCCACCGTCGATCTGATCCAGATCCGACGGCCCTCGCTCCGTCGCTCATCACTCCATCGCATCACTCATCGCTCTTCAGCGATCCAAATTCCCTGTCCCTTGACCCTCTGTGCCACCAATACACAATGCCCCGATCGAATCCTAGCCGTTGATCTCAATCCTGATCTGACGGTCCTCCGTCCCTCGCAATTACCTCTCCCATCGGCCATCAGCCATCACAAAATCCACATGCCTTTGTCCCCGAACCCTTATCTCCGCCGATTGCCAATATTCCGAGGAAATATCCACCGTCCAATTTTGATCCCGATCCAACGGCTCAGGGTCACTGCGGGGGCACTCGGCTTACAGATTCATCCGTACCTCAAGTGCCCCCACAATACGTATTTCCTTTCAATTTTCCATATATTCCTGCTGGTCCCACCTGACCACGTGGGGCCTTCCCATTATGTTTCTGTAAGATCTCCACCGTGGATCTGTCTCCCCCCTCAGATCTAATGGCCCGCATACATTTTCACACATGTTCCTCCATAACGCTCTAAAAACCATTTTTAACGCAAAAGGCTATTTTTCTCCTTGGAAATGCTTTAACCCAGCTCAACATCTCCTCTCGCCATGCTACTCTTATCCCTTTTCGCTCATCCTCAGCCGTAGATTTGCAACCCCCCGATCTAACGGCCCAGATCCCATTTCGTGTCTATTTTTCTCCTCCTCCCCTCCGTGCACTTTGAACACGAAATAGGCGGTTTTCAGGAGCATACGTGTCAGTTGTTGGCATGTATCACGTTCTCCTCACCCATTACCGCTTACCGCCTTTACCCCGCGCGAATACCACCTCTGGTATTCCCCAAAACTGCTTTTCCTGTTCTTTGTGCCGAACTTAGTTTTGACCCTGGTTTAGTGGTTTGCACCATGAAATCCTTCCCCGCTGCATTCACCTTACCTCCTCACTACTCCATAACCCTCACTGAGCCATATTTTCGCAGTTAAACCCAAGAAACGTAGGATTTTATAATGGTTTACTGTTTTGTGCAGGTTTAATGGCGGTTCTAATATGAAATGTCGTCCTACAACAATTTAATTGACAAAAGCGAAGGGTGATGATCCTCTGTGGCCTAACTAATGCAAAAAAAGGGACAAGAGGAGATGATTCCATGTTTGAGTCGATAGATCCTGATATCGGCTTTCAATCAGGCCCTCCAGCGCAACCACCTGTACACAACAGTTAGACGAAGACCAAAGATGATCTGAAAAGGCCTAATAAAGCCTTAAAAACACATTTAAATCAAAATATCAGTATTTAAAGGGGCTAAAACTAGATAGATCAGCAGAAGAAAGTCTCGAATGCCACATCTACAGAAGTTATTACGCCACCAAAGGACTAAAAGGACACCTGTAGTCTACTTTTCCTCTCAAAGCCACCGTGACAACCATCCTGATGGCAGAACCTCATTAAAAATATCAAAACAATTATTACACAGTCATGGGAGGTCTCAAATCGAAATATGATAGTTTACTTGTCCCAGAGGTCAAACAGGGTACTTCAAACCAAGATAGCTTCAACAAACAAGCCTCAGAGTTATTGCCAGCATGCTAGTTGTTTTTAATTTCAGCTAAAAACTGCTGAAGTGGTACACACAGTTATTTCCATGGTTATTAAGCAGAATGGGCATTCGAATACCTCTCCCACTCTGTCTTAATTGATATTTATTACCATTTCTATAGCACTCTTCCTCTTGGCACCTATATGTATTCACACAAAATTCATTGTAAGGGGTTGGGAAATTGTTAATAGTTTGAACTGTTATTGAGTAAGAGCTTCTGATTAGTTGTAATATAGTAGGCTGGGAAGAAAAGAATTGGACTGTAAAAGCTATTGGACTCAAATTCTGTAACTAGTTTTGCACATCAATAGACAAGAAGATTCACTGGATCCTGATCTAAATCATTGGTGATGTTATTCTCACTGTAATTGTTATTTTCCTCATGTTTACAATGTGTTCATATTCTCTGATAAAGAACAACAAATATAGAGTAGGATTTACTGCAAAGTACCCTAACCCTCATTGATAAATATTTATCTTTATGTTTTCTTCTAAATGTCTATTTGGGAATGATTTCAATAGAGTATAACTAGTCAATGAATGTTGGTGATCCCATATATTGCTGAGTAGAACTTGAGATGTTGTTCTTGAATGATATTTTCACTGCATGCTAAGTAGAGTCTTAATCAAGGAAGTTTATGGTTAGCCCTGTCCCTTGTTTAGTCTTGAACAACTGTTTTGAAGATTTCCCTTAAGAGTATGCCAAAAGCAGGATAGGTTAAAAGTCCTTACCTGATCTTAGGTGACTTTTTATGTTTATCTTAAATGTCTTATTCTTAAGAGTATGTCAAAAGCACGATAGGTTAAAAGTCCTTACCTGATCTTAGGCTGCCCTTTGTTTTCTTACATGTTGCTTCTTTCACCTCACTCCTTAATGTTTCATTCCACAAACTCAACTTAAAAGATCTTTTGATATAGATGACTTTCCCTTTGAAAACCCTTGAATAGTTGTTGTGCAAGTAAACCCTTTTATGACTCCATAGCCCAATGGTTTAGCACTGTTTTTTGGCCTATATTCCCATGCTGAAACATCCTTCCACTTATTTTCTCCTTCACTTCACATGACCTTCTCTTTTAATGATCCCCAACCAAAAACAAACAAAAAAACCCCTTGTGCTTCATAACTAGCCTAACATCATATCATAAGCCTTAAATTATATCCTTTGAAAACAAATATAGAGAGATCCCTCTCTGAATCCAGGAGGGCTAGATCTTAGGATTCCAAAGTGGTTCTGATGTTGCCTTGTCATTTGGTATGCCAATTTTCCAAATCACAGGACCCCAACATAATGGCGACTCCACTGGGGAGATTTTGAGTAAATTTCAATCTTAGACATCCTTTAGACCTCAGAAGACCCACAACAACCTTATATTGGTAGTTAATTACTGATGGTGGATAGCAAATCATCTTAAAACATCTGAAATTATCCACCTGGTGACTCCATAACTCCTAAAAGACCAAAAGACTCCACTGGTAACCAGTAGGCCTGCTGATTATTCCTGGTTTCACAAAGACTCCACTGGGGCAGCCCACACTACCATTAAGACATCTTGTACACCCATGATTAGGAAACTTTGAAGATTAAGTTTTCTTTGTTAAAGACCAGTTTTCCTCTAAAGACTATCATATCTGGCTGACTTTTTTCTCTTTAGGTCTGAATCTTAACATACTGGCTTCAAGAAGAATTCATACCAGAGCCTATCCTGACCCAAATCCTCCTGAAATAGTTGATATCCAGAAAGCATTCTTAGGAATTCTCCTGCATCTAGAAATCAAACTATTATCAGTTCAATTCACAGAGCTAATTCTGCCCCTAAAAACCTTTCAGATCTCCAAGAGATCCAAGTTGACTTAGATTTTCCAAGTAATTTACCAAGAACTAAGTCACTTAATGCTATAGATCAGACAGAATTTGAGCCTTCAATTTCACCACTACATAGTGGCCAACATATTAGCAACAGAGAAACCCCTCCATCCACACCTCCTGATCTTCATTTCATTTATAAATTTGGTTTCTCTCACCCCAAATCTTCTCAATAGTCTCTTGCTGGTCCAAGCACTTCTGTCATCCATATACCCACTGTTCAAACCACTCCATTCCTCTCACAAAATCCCATTATGGCAGCATGGTATGCCCCCCTAGTGTTACCACAACCTCTAGTTCCTTTGCCAAATGAATATCAGTCCAAAATTCCCCTTTTTACTAGAAATGAATCCACTACTGCTCAACAACACATAGATAAGATGAATGATGCCTTTGATTATATGGAAATAGAAGATGAGACCATTAAGATGAGAATCTTTGCCCAAAGTTTAGGAGGAGAAGCCAAGAAATGGTTTAAAGGTTTAACTCCTAATAGTATAAATGATCTCCCTTCTTTACATCAAACATTCATAAACAAATGGGAAATGAGGAAGAACCCTCTCCAAATACTTTCAGATTACAAAAATCTCAAGTGAAATGTTGGGGAGAGTGTTCAAAGTTATTGCACTAGGTTCAATAGTGTTTATAACGCACTACCCCTAGATCTGAAACCTCCACAAGGCTTAGCTTTGGAAAAATTCCATGAAGGATTTGATCCTGAAATGGCCTATCAGCTAAGAGAAAGAGATCCCTTGACTTTAGAAGACATGCAGAAGGGAGCTCTTAGTGTGGAAGCAAATCTGATTAATAAGAGAGCTAGGATGAGGTCTGAGAAGAAAGTGACATATAAGGAAGACACTGCACCTTCCACATCTAACTCAAAATTAGACCATCTTGCCAAGAACATGGACATGTTAGAAAAAATGTTGGAGAGGTTGGTTGTCCAAACAAATGCTCAGAATAGGAATCAGCCTCAAAATCAGAACCAGAACTTTAGGAAAAACCCCCCTCAGATGAGACAAAGAGATTCTGATCAACATATCAGACCTCCATTTCAAGAAAACTATGTTGATGAAGATGAGGGAATGATAGAAGAGCCAGAGGGAACTGTTATAAACATGCTGGGAGGAAGTAATGAAGACCCTACCTTTTTCATAGAAGATGACTAGGCCGCATATACATATTATGATAATGAAGGCTAGAATTTGAAGACTATAGGCAAGGCTTTGAGAATGCCATCATGGAGGTCCATAAACAATATGACCTCAGGAGCAAAAAGAACCAAGAAAATCCCCAAACAAAGACCTCTGAAACTGCTGCTAAAAACAGATCTGAAAAGGTGGTTAGAAAGGCTACTGAAAACAACAAAACAACAGCTGCCAATTCATGTAAAAACAAGGGCAAAGACACTCAAACCACTGATAAACAAAGTGTTGACCCCAGCAGTACTAGCACTTCAGCTAGTGCCCCTGTAAAAACAGTTGTAACTGATGTACATAATAAAAACCAGCAAGCTGATTTTGCTAATAAGTTAGTGACTAACAAGACAAATTTGAGCCTTTCAAAGAATCAATTCCCTTTCAATTTGGAAAGTGAAATTGCTAAAATCAAGATCTTTGTCCCCCTCACTGAGTTAGTCACTCAAGATGTATATAAATGTCAGTTGTTAAAAGCTTTGAACATAGAATAAAATAATGACTCTTTCAACTTAAATGATGATCAGCCAGCCCTTTTATTTGGTCCTAAAATTGAAGGAAAGTTCCAAGAAGGAGTGGTCCCTCCTTTCTATGTTTATTCGAATATCCATGATAAGATTTTACACAATGCTATGCATGATTCAGGGGCTTCACATAACCTCATGCCCAAAGTAATCATGGAGAGATTAGGCCTTGAGATAAACAGACCATATAAAGATTTATATTCTTTTGACTCTAGCGGAGTAAAATTTTTAGGCCTGATCAAGGATCTTTGGGTAAAATTGACCCAAATCCTAGCCAAATGCATGGTGATGGATGTGGTAGTTGCTGATGTGCCCCCCAAATATGGCATGATTATTTCAAGATCATGGGGTGCTAAGCTTCAAGGAACCATGCAAATGGACATGACATATGCCACCATTACTGTCTTCATCCAACTTAGAACACTTTATAGGGAATCACACATGAAATTTATAGTGAGTAGTCAAGAAAAATCAGAAAATTCCCCTCTTTATTCTGTCCATACAGAACTAGACTCATTCATTCTTTGCAATGATGAAAGCTTTGGTGAATTAGAGTTGGATAGTGAGCAAGCACCCAACATAACATAAAATATAGAAGGAGGAAATAGGGAGGGAGAGACTCTCAAACAGTTTGCAGAATCTGAAAATTACAGCAAAAAAAACAGGGAGTATGAACCACCCATTGTCCATCAGCTTAGTGCAAGTCATGAGAGTCAAGAAGAAGGGCCTCAACTCCATGAAAAATTGAAGGAACAAGACCAACATAGACATGCTTCAGAACCCATAAAACTGCATAATGACAACCAAAACACACAGGACAAAGGGGACAGGAGTAAAAACAACAAGAAGTCTGAAACTAGCCCCCTTTGGAGTTTGAGTTTTGATGGGTCTTGTAATAGAACTGGTGCAGGGGCAGGTGTGTGGCTTCACAACACAGAGAATAATCACGCTGAAAGCCATTCATACAAGTTAAAATTCTAATGCACAAATAACATAACAGAGTATGAAGCACTCCTCTTAGGACTACATTTACTGAAGAAATTAGGAGCGAGGAGGATAACTATTCATGGAGATTCTGAACTGATCATTAGACAAATAAATGGAGAGTACACTGCCGAACATCTAAGACTAAGAGCCTATAGGAATTATGCTATGGACATGCTGAAAATTTTTGAGGAATATGAACTTGTTTTTGTCCCTAGAGACCAAAACATTCTTTCCAATGGATTAGCTTGTGCTGCCAGTTCATGCCAAAGACCCTATGACAACAAACAATTCACATTCCAAGTGAAATATAGGCCAGCTTTCCTAGACAATGAAAATTATTGGCAGGTCTTTGAAGGAGACAAACATATAGAGGATTTTCTGCAGTTCAGAAATGAGTTTGAATTGCCAAATTCAGACTTAAAGTATGATAAAGACTATCTTAATGAAGAAAAACCTGTTGAAAAAGAACCTTTTCCCATTGCAGAAATTAATCTGCTAACCAGAGAATTTGAAAATCAAACAGAAGAGTACATAAACTCAGAAAGAGAAGACATAGAGGTTTTACAGTCTAAAGACAAAGGCTTACTCAAAGGACTAGCACCTCTAGAAGACTTGTTTGATTTTAATGATGTTGCTAAGAAACCAACAATAGAACCCATTGAATATGATATTGAGGAATGCAATAGAGGTAGTAAATACAAGCCTAAAATGATCAAATTATCTAAAACATTGCCATCTCACATGAAACTGAAATATATTGAGTTGTTTAAAGAGTTTTCTGAAGTATTTTCTTGGAGATATGAGGATTTAAAGGCATATGACACAGAGACCATTCAGTACAAGATACTACTTAAAGAAAACCAGAAACCATTTAGGCAAAAATTATGCAGAAAAAACCCTGTATAGTTACCTCTGGTTGAGAAAGAAATTAGGAAAATGTATGATGCTGGAATTATTGTCCCTCTGAGATACTCAGAGTGGGTATCTAATCTTGTAGCTGTAAGAAAGAAAACAAGAGAGATAAGGCTCTGTATTGACTTTAGGAAGTTGAATAGAGCCTCATTAAAGGACAACTATCCCTTGCCTAAAATGGAGCACATCTTACAAAGGGTAGTTGGTTCCAAGAGGATCTCTTTGCTAGATGGCTTTTCGGGATATAATCAGATATTGGTACTTCCTGTTGATCAACTGAAAACAGCCTTCACCACTCCTTAGGGCACTTTCATGTATGTGAAAATTCCTTTTAGATTAATGAATGCAGGTGCCACCTTTCAAAGAGCCATGGATATTGCTTTCTCGGAAGAAATAAGCCACTTCATTATGATTTATTTAGATGACATTACAATCTATTCCAAAACAGATGAAGAACACATAGTACATCTAAAAAAGGTCTTTGAGAAATGTAGAAAATTTGGGCTATCTTTAAATCCCAAGAAGACATTGTTTGGTCTCCAGGAAGGTAAACTTATTGGTCATATCATATCTGAAAAAGGGATCAAAATAGACCCAAAAAGGGTTGAAGGTATATTGTAGATCAGCCACCCCAGAAACATCAAATAACTTCAATATTTCATTGGAAAGATTAATTTCTTGAGAAGGTTCATACCCAACCTGAAAAAACTCCTTAGGAACATGACAAACATGCTAAAGAAAGAGATAGGAGTTAAATGGACCTTAGAAGCAAAGAAATCCTTTGAACTGGTCAAACATGCACTTACTCAAGCACCGGTTCTTATCAGTCCCGATTTCACTAAGGACTTCCTCATATTTTCATTTGCATCAGAACATACTGTGGCTGTTGTCCTATTACAGAAAAATCCAGAAGGACAAGAGCAGCCAATTTCATTTTTCAGAAAGGCATTAAGAGATGCACCTCTGCAATACAATATCATGGAAAAACAGGCCTATGCTTTGGTCAAAGCCTTGAAGGATTTCAGAGTTTATATCTTACACTCTCACATTATTGCATTTGTGCCTCATATAGTGGTAAAAGATATTTTGTCACAAGACCCCGATGGCAAAAGAGGAAAGTGGATTGCTGTGATATTGGAATACGATTTGGAAATTAAACCCACTAAACTCATCAAGGGTCAAGGCTTAGCACAATTAATGGCCGAATCTAACTTGCAAGCACTCGATATAAAAATGATAGATGCATTAGATGAACAGGAAGAATTAACCGCCCCACTTATTGAAGATCATTTCCTCAATTCATCTTGGTATGCTAATATTTTGTATGTGTTTACTAATCTCAATGCCCCTCCTGGTATGTCTAAAAAAAAGGTACGGATTTTAAAGTTAAAGGCTGTTAATTACTGCATTTGAGATAAATTTCTATATTGGAAAAATGCTAGTGGATTATTGCTTAAATGTTTGCCTGAGAATGATGCAGATAGGATCAAGCATGAGTTTCATGAAGGAGAATGTGGAGGCCACCTCAATTGGAAAACCAATGCTAATAAAATCCTTAAAGCTGGCTATTACTAGCCCACCCTCTTTCAAGATGTCCACAAAATGATAGTTGCTTGCCACAAATTCCAAATCTTTGAAGGCAAGAGAAAACTGCTTCCCTTACCGTTGCAACCAATCACTGTTGAAGCTCATTTTCAATAGTGGGGCCTAGACTTCATTGGGGAAATCCATCCTGCCTCATCTGCCCAACATAAATGGATACTCACAACCACTGACTATTTCACCAAATGGATAGAAGCCATCCCTTCTAGGAATGCCACAGACTCAGTCATCATAAAAGTCCTTGAAGACCATATCCTGTCTAGATTTGGTTGTCCTATGAAAATCATCACTGAAAATGCTGCTGCATTTGGTTCTAAAAAGATGGTTGATTTCTGTCACAGATATCAGATTGTGCTTGGTCATTCCACAACTTATTACCCTCAAGGTAATGGGTTGGAAGAATCTTCCAATAAGAGCCTGATAAACATAACAAAGAAGCTGCTGGAAGAAAATCATAAGTCATGGCACAACAAGCTGGTACATGATTTATGGGCAGACAGATTAAAAACAAAGAAATCAATTAGAATGTCTCCCTATCAGCTGGTTTATGGAGAAGATGCAGTTTTTCCTACCAGTTTAGGAGTGCTAGTGATGAAGTTGGTCCAAGAAATACAATAAGAAGAAGATAGCATGATGAGAAGGATAAATCAGACCATACATCTTCAACAAACAAGGGAAGAAGTTTATAACAGAGCACAAAAAGTACAAGAGAATATCAAAAAGCTGTTTGATAAGAGGACAAAGGCCAGTGATTTCAAGATTGGTGACAAAGTACTCAAATGGGATTCCAGGAGAGAAGATAAGGGCAAACATGGCAAGTTTGACAACTTATGGCAAGGCCCTTACATCATTCAATCTACCATTGGTCATAATGCATTTTTTCTACAAGAGATGGATGGTACAGACTTGTTTGGGGGTCCTGTCAATGGCAGGATGCTCAAACATTATTTCTGTTGAAACTTCTGTTTAAAGCTTTCATTCTCCATTGTAAATATCATTGCTTTATTTTGTTTTGAAAAAAAAAAAAATAGGAAAAATACAAAAACAATAGAAAAATAAAAGAGGGAAGATTAAAAGAAGAAAGGTACAGCCCCATACCAAAAAATAAAGAAAAATTTGAAAGTGTGCAAGCCTAAATGCCACTACTTGAAAGTACACTGCTATTTAGTCATACAGCTTAATCATGACTAGATAGATTTCAATTTACTGCTGATAGGTTAGTGAAGAATATTTTCCAAACTGTTTAATCTTGGCTTATCAGTAGATTAGATTAGGATAGAAAATAATTGCTCTAATTAGATCAAAACCTGAGCCTAAGATACAAAGAAGACTGGTTCTAACATGCTGAAAACTTGAACTAGGTAAAGAAGAGGAAGACAACTCTAAAGGGATCAAGAACAAAGCTGAAAGAAAGAAGAAGGATGACTCTAAACATATCAAAATCTGAGTCATAAGAAGAAGGAAGGACTCTCGTTGTTTTCAGATCTTAAGCCTTCCAGGTTTTGTTTTACTTTTCTGCAAATAAAGGTCTATGTGCAGTTTGTTTTTATGCGATAGCCATCACAGCAAATCAGACAGCTTAATCCTGGTTTGACTATGTTTTCAATTTCTATTTTAGAATATAGAGAATGAAATTTGTCAGACAACTTAATCCTGACAGATGGTAGTTAGGTAGAGAATTTTTGAGTCCAACTGTTTAATTTGGACTCATGGAAGTTATAAGGGTAGATCTAGATTAGTTTCCTGCTTTCAGTAAAAGAATAAATGTTGATGTCAAAAGGTTTGCAAGTCCGAGTGCACCTTGTGAAGAAAAAATGTTAGGAAAGTAGGTTGGGCAGGTATTTGTTTGGGAGAAAATCATTTTTCTGTCAATCTGCTGATCATCGTCTCAAGCAGCATGATCATCAAAGAAGAAAGAGGTTGTCAAAGTGCAACAAAGCATCAGTACACTGATCTACATCTCAGAGATAAATTTTATGAGGTTATTGACACCTCCAAAGAGTTGCCATCCCCAAGTTGGAGCCGCTGTTAGCCATCCATAATTTTGACATATGCAAAGATGGCTAAAAAATAGATCTTTAGTCTTCAAGAAACAAATTTCATGCAAAATTTGGGATTTCTTGAAGCCTCTGCGGTGTTCCTTATCCTTCGAAACCCAGCTATTTGATCTCTGCACTCAAAAGCCTCTTCTCCATTATTTCCCTCCTAAAAATCCTTCTTTCCCTTCATTATCCCTCCAATTCCTAAAAAAATCCCTTGTTAAACCATAAAAATCCCTTTTTATTGGTTTAAAAACCCCTCTGTTTACTCTATCGAAACCTGAAAAAACCTAAAAAAACCCCTTTTCGGCCTTTAAATCCGATCATTTTCATGTAAACAGATTTAAGCCCCTGCAGGCTAGTTCTCAGCCCCTTCCGCCACGTGACCGGGACTCGCGACCATTAGCTATAGGTATTTAGCCCCTTTCTCGCTATCGGAGGTCGCTCCGCCCCCTTTTTTTTCCTTTGTATATTCATTTTTCCTTCTGCACAATTGTTTCACCTCCAAATCAATCTCCATCATTGATCTCGTATATCTAATGGCCCTCGGCAGATCGGCCCATCGCAAATCAGTTTTCCACCGGTCCTGTGTCCCTTTCCCTTTTTTCTCCACCGATGCGAAGTCCCGACTCCATCTCAGTCGTCCATTTCCCCCAAGATCCGACGGCTATCGCGCATCGCATCGGGCTTCACCTTTGTTCCCTTCCGCCTTCCTTTCTCCGCTGATGCGATCCCCCGAGGGTATCTCCACCGTCGATCTGATCCAGATCCGACAGCCCTCGCTCTGTCACTCATCACTCCATCACATCGCTCATTGCTCTTCGACGATCCCAATTCCCTGTCCCCGGACCCTATGTGCCATCGATACGCGATGCCCTGACCAAATCCTAGCCATTGATCTCAATCCTGATCCGACGGTCCTCTGTCCCTCACAATTACCTCTCCCATCGGCCATCGCAAAAACACATGCCTTTGTCCCTGGACCCTTATCTCCGTCGATTGCCGATCCGCCGAGGAAATATCCACCATCCAATTTTGATCCCGATCCAACTCTTAGGGTCACTACAGGGGCACCTGGCCTGCAAATTCATCCGTACCTCAAGTACCCCTGCAATACATATTTCCTTTCAATTTTCCATATATTCCTGCTGGTCCCACCCGACCACGTGGGGCCTTCCCATTTTATTTCCGTGAGATCTCCACTGTTGATCTGTCTCCCCCCTCAGATCTAACTGCCTGCATACATTTTCACACCCGTTCCTCCATAATGCTCTAAAACCCGTTTTTAACGCAAAAAGGCTATTTTTCTCCCTGGACACGCTTTAGCCCGGCCCCACCATCTCCTCCCGCCGTGCTACTCTTATCCCTCCGCGCTCATCCTCAGCCGTAGATCTGCAACCCCCAGATCTTATTTTGCGTCCATTTTTCTCCTCCTCCCCTTCGTGCACTTTGAAAGCGAAAGAGGCGGTTTTCAGGAGCATACGTGTCAGCCATTGGCATGTATCGCGTTCTCCTCGCCCGTTACCACTTACCGCCTTTACCCCGCGCGAATACCACCTCTGGTATTCCCCAAAACTTCTTTTCCCGTTCTCCACGCCGAACTCAGTTTTTACCGTGGTTTCGTGGTTTGTGCCATGAAATCCTTCCCCGCTGCATTCACCTTACCTCCTCACTGCTCCATAACTCTCGCTGAGACCTCTGTTCGTAGTTAAACCCAAGAAACGTAGGATTTTATAATGGTTTACTGTTTTGTGCAAGTTTAATGGCGGTTCTAATATGAAATGCCATCCTACAGCAATTTAGTTGACAGAATCCAAGGGTGACGATCCTCTGTGGCCTAACTAATGCAGAAAAAGGGACAAGAGGAGATGATTCCACATTTCAGTCGATAAATCATGATATCGGCTTTCAATCAAACCCTCCAGCGTAGCCATCTGTACACATCAGTCAGACGAAGACCAAAGATGATCCGAAAAGGCCTAATACAACCTTAAAAATACATTTAAAGAAAAATATCAATATTTAAAGGGGCTAAAACAAGACAGATCAGCAGAAGAAAGTATCGAATGCCACATCTACAGAAGTTATTACACCACCAAAGGACTAAAAGGACACCTGTAGTGTACTTTTCCTCTCAAAGCCACCGTGACAACCATCCTGATGGCAGAACCTCATTAAAACTGTCATAACAGTTATTAGACAGTCATGGGAGGCCTCAAACCGAAATATGACAGTTTACTTGTCCCAAAGGTCAAACAGGGTACTTCAAACCAAGATAGCTTCAACGGACAAGCCTCAGAGTTATTGCCAGCATGCTAGTCGTTTTTAGTTTCAACTAAAAACTGCTAAAGTGGTACACGTAATTATTTCCATGGTTATTAAGCAGAATGGGCATTTGAATACCTCTCCCACTCTGTCTTAATTGATATTTATTACCATTTCTATAGCACTCTTCCTCTTGGCACCTATATGCATTCATATAAAATTCATTGTAAAGGGTTGGGAAATTGTTAATAGTTTGAACTGTTATTGAGTAAGAGCTTCTGAGTAGTTTTAATATAGTAGGCTAGGAAGAAAATAAAAGTTATTGGACTCAAAGTATGTAACTGGTTTTGCACATCAATAGAAAATTAGATTCACTGGATCCTGATCTAAATCATTGGTGATGTTATTCTCACTGTAATTGTTATTTTCCTTATGTTTCCACTGTGTTCATATTCTCTGATAAAGAACAACAAATATAGAGTAGGATTTACTGCAAAGTACCCTAACTCTCACTGATAAATCTTTATCTTTATGTTTTCTTCTAAATGTATGTTCGGGAATGATTTCAATAGAGTATAACCAGTCAATGAATGTTGGTGAGCCCATATCTTGCTGAGTAGAACTTGAGATGTTGTTCTTGAATGATCTTTTCATTGCATGCTAAGTAGAGTCTTAATCAAGGAAGTTTATGGTTAGCCCTGTCCCTTGTTTAGTCTTAAACAACTGTTTTGAAGATTTCCCTTAAGAGTATGCCAAAAGCAGGATAGGTTAAAAGTCCTTACCTGATCTTAGGTGACTTTTTATGTTTATCTTAAATGTCTTATTCTTAAGAGTATGTCAAAAGTAGGATAGGTTAAAAGTCCTTACCTGATCTCAGGCTGCCCTTTGTTTTCTTACATGTTGCTTCTTTCACCTCACTCCTTAATTTTTCATACCACAAACTCAACTTAAAAGATCTTTTGATATAGATGACTTGCCCTTTGAAAACCCTTGAATAGTTGTTGTGCAAGTAAACCCTTTTATGAATCCATAGCCCAATGGTTTAGCACTGTTTTTTTGCCTATCTTCCCATGCTGAAACATCCTTCCACTTATTTTCTCCTTCACTTCACATGACCTTCTCTTTTAATGATCCCTAACCAAAAAAAAACAAACAAACCCCATGTGCTTCATAACTAGCCTAACATCATATCATAAGCCTTAAAGTATATCCTTTGAAAACACATATAGAGAGATCCCTCTCTGAATCCAGGAGGGCTAGATCCTAAGATTCCAAAGTGGTTTTGATGTTGCCTTGTCATTTGGTGTGCCAATCTTCCAAATCACAGGACCCCAACAGGACCAACAAAGAATCAGAGGGAGGTTGAAAACTACAGAGGCAAACTTTTCTTGAGCATATCAGCACCACGACACTAGATTTGGCAGTATTTTACATCAAAGGATCTGAGGTCACGATGATGTGGAAAAGAGAATATGAGAGGTCAAAAGAGATTACCCAAACCCATGGAGGAAAAAATAACGAAATGAGATGTCCCCAACCCAACACGAATGCAGACAATTGCCATGTTCAAGAGCCACATATTGCCAACATAACTAAAACTTGGTTCCATTTTCCATCACCATTTTTGGTGAGTACCCAAATTATTTTTAAAACAAGCTTGAAGGGGATAGCATATGCTTCTATTGTAAGTTTTTCCTTCGACAAATCTATCCTAGTACATTTTACGAGCCCTAGGAAGGAGGACCTCGAGTAACGTCATGGAAACAAAATTCGATGTCGCCAGGGTTTAACGAGTCTGAAAAAGGGAGAACTCAACATATTTTCATGTTTAGAGAGTTTGAAAAGAAGGCAGAAAAGAAAAATCCATCATGGCCCTTTTTGTAAATACTCTCTCAGATCCGAAAAGGTATAAAATAATATCTGAAAGAACCTCTTAGTCGCGATAGGATAAGGTATTCCTTTTCCGTAAATAATCTATCCCAGCCCGAAAAAGGGATAAACGTATATTGGTTAGATATCGCTTCGCAGCCATTTAACGAGTTCGAAATGACAAGAGTCTCAGCAATCTTTTCAATTTTAGAGAGTCAGAAAAGAGTTGAAAGATGACTCTAGTAGTGACTTTTTCATGCTTTTACTGAGTCTGAAAAAGTATAAAATTTAACTCGTTACTCCATCATTATGTCCTGAAACCTGTTGCTGCACAAGAGACACGTGTAAAACCCATTTCTTGAAAATAATATAATAAAATAATCGAAAAACATGTCTTAAAACCTAATTAGGGTTGTAAGAAGTTATAAAATGCCAAAAATGGTAAAAAATAATTACCTTTCACTTTTTACCTCTTGTGGAGCAATAGTTACCCATTTTATAATGTGATTTTACGGCGATGATAGTGGACAATCTAGCAGATCAATCTCAAATCCGTCAGTTCCAGGTAAGAGCCGAGATCTCTCCCTTCATTTTAAGTCACTTCTTACTACCTGCAACTTCCAATTTCTAATCCTGGGGGAGGAAATGTGAATATTAGGGCACGGCGGTTGGCGCGGGTTTCGGGCACGGCATTGCGCCAATCGCCCAATTTTCTACACTAGGGCGTGCCCATTGGCGCGACTGTTTGGGAAACAGTCATGCCAATGGTGCAAACCATTTTTGTGCAAAATTCAAGTCAAATACCCCAATTATTCACAAATTCAAGCTTAAAAAATGGATAATACTATTTATATGAATGTGTTTGCAAGTAGAAAGTGGAAAAATGGTGATCGATTGGAAAGAATGGGAACACGGTGAAGATGACGAGCTTGCCATAGGGAATGAGAGATGCATGTAAGCTCTCAGAGACTGTGGACTGAAGAATTTCTTCTTGACATCGTGTCTCCGTGCTCAACTGGAGCTGCTACAATATTTGATCAGCATATGGGATGAGGATCAGGAAAAGTTCATCCTTCGAGATCAGGAACTTGAGATTGATGTTTCTGACGTCTACTTTATCACAGGATTGTCGCAGAGGGGAGCAACACTGATCCTAACAGGTACCCAGCCTTGCATGGAGAATATTTCCATGGTAATGGATAGGGTATGTCGAGGGGCACGAAAGGGAACAGGAAGTGGGAAAGTTGGTATCCAAACTATCCCAGACTTAGCACTAAAAGTAGTGCTACATACCATCACACAAGCTATGGGATCGCAAGCACTGCATGAAGCAACAAAAACAAAGTTGCTTCTTGCTGTAGAATTCTTGACATCGAACATCTACAACTGGGCAGAGGTCGTGACAAAAAACATGAAATGCCAGCTAACAAAATGCAAGAAGGGAAAATTGAAGCAATTTGGTTATGGGTATATCCTGGTATCGTTCTTCCTGGAACGACTACCAATTTTTCAACGCCAGGAGGTCATAGTCCCAACACCACTAGCGAGAGAACCACGGATGGCCCGATGGGTGGCTCTGATGCCAAGGGCAGGGGGCGGTCAACATATGTCCTGGAGACCGAAGTTCTTTGATTGGCTCCGCCGATAGTTGATCGTCGTGGAGGACTGGCCCTACTCTGGTATAGATTTTACTGGTGATCTGGACCTCCCACTCCCGAAGGGAGAGGATTGGGATGAATATTTGGGTAAGACTTATTTTTAATTTTCATGAGTGTTATGATTTTTTTAACTATGTATGTTCTGACATTAAATCCATGTATTTGCAGATGTCAGCCCAGAGAGACTCGCAGGCATGTCTCCGATAGCGAGGTGAATTCCTCGTGATTTCGACCCTCATGGCGAGGGAGGCGAGGAAGAGGAGCTCGTGCGCAACCTAGAGGGGATCACACGTGGAGTCTTGGATTATGCATAATTTTACGATGTTCCTTGTGCCTACCAGAGACATACCGTCGGGGTGCCAAGCCGTATTCACTGCTTTCTGAGGCGGCTCATATGGGCAGTGACATGCTACCATGAGAATCACACCGATTAGACACCTAGGCTTTATATTTGCATCTTTGAGAGACATAGTGTCTCAGGATGTAACAGAAACACGCATATTTTTTGAATGTATGATGCACACTGATGAAAACATGCGATATATATATATATATATATACATCTATTTTCCTATAAGTATCTTTTTCACATGATGATGATTTTACAAATTACGGAAATTTCTATCTAATAAAATGTTAGCCATTGTATCAGTTAATGCATTCATTCGTCTGGGAATATGTTGATATGTGATAAAATCAAAATTTCTTTCCAACAAATGAATACGTAAATACAATCTCAAAATGTATGGTTTTTTAACCGAATAATGACCATTGAGTTGCAGAACAACAGGCTGTGAATCTAGATTTACAAGCAATGCGCGTATGCCAAGATTGATTGTCTCGGTTAATAGTTCAAGGACATCACTATATTTATCGAAATTGTTTGTAGTTCATCCTAGACAAATACCTTGTAGTTCTATAAACTTACCAGCAGGATCATAGATTACCCAGGCTGCTGAAGACAAATTCCTGGTACTGCGGGAAGCACCATCTGCACAAATAAGAAAGACCCAAATAAGCAGGAAAATGATTGCAAAGCATACCAAATCAAAACATGTACAAAATGAAAAAAACACCTATGTACACAAATCATGCATGAATGACTCACGCATAATACTTTTTGAGATACAACCCATTTCTGGGTTGTTCTAAAGGATGACCTTCGTAATCAATGAGCTCATAGGCCCCATTATGCAATACATGTTTAACAATGTAAGGCTCATGCCACATGGGTTGAAATTTACTTGCCCCTATCTTATCATGAGCTTGGTCGTCCAGGAGGACGAGATCTCCTTCAACGAAAGAACGAGGGGAAACTAATTGGTCAAAATGAGCTTTGACCTAATTTTTTTGTGCTTCAATAACCAGAGCAGCAAAGCGACGTGTTTCATCCAAAATTTCTAGATAAAGGAGATGCTCTTTTTCTGGTGAAGTGTTTGGTAGTAATTCAACAGCCAATTTGAGTGAAGGTATTTCACATTCAATCGGAAGAGTAGCTTCCAGACCATAAACCAATTGAAAAGGGGTGAATCTGGTTTCACTCTTAACTGAGGTTCAGTATGCCCAAAGAGATGAAAATAACATGAGATGCCAATTGGAATTATGGATCCCAATCGTATGTTGAATCATGGTAACAAGAACTTTTTTCATGACTTCAACCTAGCCATTGGCCTGATGATAGTACGGCGTTGAGTTGTCGTGACGCATACCCAACTTGGAAGTCAACTCAGCCACCATGTAATGTCGAAAATGGGAACCATGATCGGTAACTATGGCTTGAGGGACACCAAACCTAGCAATGATGTGATTGAATATGAATTGAGCAACTGTATTACCGTCAGCGGCAAGTGTAAGCATTGCTTCGGCCCATTTGGTGAAGTAGTCCATGACTACGATAATATAAGCATGCCCCCCGGCTGAGTGAGGGTTTCACATCATAAAATTGATGCCCCACTTCGCAAAGGGACCAATGGTAATGATAGGCTGAAGAGGTACAGGCGGCGCATGCATCTTGCGTTGATAAATTTGGCAATCATGACATTTACGAACTGCGACAGTGGAGTCTTTAAAGATAGAAGGCCAGAAATAACCAGCATGAAGAATCTTTTGTGCAGTGGCATAACCAGACATGTGACCGCCACAGGCGCCACTGTGACAATCATTCAGGACTTTCTTAGCTTCCTCGAGGGTTAAACATCAACGGAGAATGGAATCCACTCCGATACGATAGAGGGTATCCTCGACTATATGAGAAGGTTGCGACTGATGACGAATGCATTAGTGGGCATCCTTCGTCAACTCAGATCTGAAAGTAGAATTATGGAGATAAAAGATGATATCACCGTACCACAGATCGAGGGTGCTAATCAAGAAAAGTGTATCATCTAGAATGTATTCCTCAGAACGATATGGAGAAGAGTTTGAAGGAAGGGAACAAATCAAATCAGAAAAGACTAGTGACTTCTTCGAATCAACAACAATAAATTCCAAATTGAACTCTTGGAGGATGACAATCCATTTTGAGGATTTGTCCCCCAACAATTGTCGAGACAATATATAGGTCATGGGGTTGCAATCGGAAATCACAGTCACTGTACGTAAAATAATATAATGACAAAAACGTTGAAATGCTTGAACCGCAGCTAACGCTAACTTCTCGACATGTGCATAGCGCGTCTCAGGATTCGAGAAGGTTACGAGACAAGTAATAGAGAACATGCTCATTACCGTCATCATTGTCTTGTACCATGGAAATTGTGCTGAAAGCTGTGGCTAAATAAAGGGAAAAATCACGATGATAGTTAGGAGGACACAATAGAGGAGTGTTGACAAGCAATGTCTTTAGGGCCTTAAAAGACTTTTGAGCAATCTCATCCCAACAGAATAGGACGCCCTGCTTTAATAATCACGTGTATCCTCTAGCCATTTCTGCATGGTTAGGTATAAAACGATGTAGAAAATTAGCCTTACCTTGAAAACTCTGCAACTGATGTAATGAGGAGGGAGAGGGGAGATTTATAATAGCCTCAACCTTGAGTGGATCAAGGGGAATTCCATCTTTGGATATGATAAACCCTAAAATCCTACCGGAATAAACGCAGAAGACACAATTGTGTGGATTAAGCCGAATATTGTAACATCGACAACAAAGAAAAATCTGACGAAGATGGTCAGGATGGTGCATGCGCTTAGCTGAATGAGTGGGAAGGTAATCTAGACAAGGCTGAACGATGTGATGAATATCGTGAAAAGCATACGACATCGCTCGCTGAAACGTAGCCCCAACATTCTTTAAGCCAAAAGGGAGCTTTTTGTATGCGAAAGTACCCCAAGGATAGATAAAGGAGGTCTTATGTTGATCAGTCAGGAGAATGTTAATTTGATTGTAACCAGAAAAACTGTCCATTAGGGAAAAGATCTCACTCCCGGCACAGTCATCAATGATTTGATCAATAAAGGGAGTAGGATAATTATCCTTGGGACAAGCTCAATTAATATCATGATATTCAACACAGACACAAATAGTTCCCTGCTTCTTATCTATAGGAACAATATTAGAGACCCATTCTGCCAAAGGAACTGGATAAATAAAACCAGCTCTAAGAATTTTTTGAACTTCACTTTTAATGGCGGCAGCTTTCCTAGGGTGCACCGGACGAAGACGCTGGCAAACAAGTTTCGAGGCAGGGTAAATAGGTATTTCATGCACCACTATACTAGGATCAATGCCAGTCATTTCTTCATAGGACCACGCAAAGACATCACGGAACTCGCGAAAAAGGCTAGTATAAACTTGTACTTCATCGGAAGAACAAGTGACCCCGATATGGATGTTCTCGACAATTCCCGATTTAACGGAAATGTTAATAGGCATAATTTGTGTAATATTACTCAAGTTACCTTCTGTAAAGACGTCATGTGTCAAAACAGGCAATTGAAGCGAAGGAGAAGGAACTTGAGATGCAAAATTCTCAAGACAAGTAGACATGGCACCAAGGCCAGGCATAAACGAGGAACGATGATGACCATTGTTACACCATTTTTTGGTCATCTAACCTATTATCATTAGATGGATCCAAGTACACCAGGTAAGACCAATTTTACCCTAAGTAAAATTGCTTTCACTATGTAAAATAACTTAATAAACCACATTTATTTGGTTGTTTATGGTCTAAACAGGAAACCCCAAGGGGAAATATTAAAAAAATCTATATTTGTTTGATTTTCCTCATGGAATAATTAATTAAACAATAATTTAATTATTATTCCGGGTCATATTTAACCCAAAACAAGGAGATTAATTAGATAAATCCTTATTTATCTCCTTATTTTCTAGGAATAATTATTTAAATCTTATTTAAATAATATTCCTTGTTAAATATGACTAAATCATTTATAAATAATTAAATAAATCATTATTTATTTAATTATCATTCAACCACTTCCTTAAAATAATAAATAAATCATTTATTTATTTATTATTTAAAAATAAAGGGATTTGACCCAAGTCAAATGCCTTTTCCCTCCAACAAATATAATAAAATATTCCATAAAAGGTGGATCTAGATTTGGTTAATATTATTTTAATCATACACCAAGATCTAGAATGACCTAATATTTTGTTATAAATAGAAGGGTTTTCCCATTCATTTGTCACCTTTTGTTGCCTATTAAATCACTCTGGATCTATACTCTTGGTCTGACTTTGAGCCATTATCATTGTCACATTCTCCATTATTTGCTTTGTGAGCTCCCTTTGAGTTCTATGTTTGTCTGGGTTTTCTACACCAACAAGAAAGAGAAATGCTAGATCTGAAGCACTGAGGACTTTCAAGAACCCATCCCATTGAGGAGAATTGGAAACACCTTTCTTGTTTTCCTCCCAGGTGCCCTTAATGCAAAATTCTTTCAAAAATATTGTTATTGTCTTGTCTATTGGATGTATGGAGCAAAACCTTATTTTTACTGCTTAATGTCTTTTTATGCATAGATCTGGATTTTTGCAGCATTTATCTTGATCAACTAACTGCAGATCTAGCTACTTTAGACCCTAGGTTTTCTTTTCAGCTTTTTGTTTTTTCTATTTTTATGTCTTTTTTCACCTATAAAACCCTCAAACATTAAAATTTCTAACTTCCGTGGGTTTCTGGCCCTATTGCGCAGGTAACAGACATCGGTCGCAACTGAGACGACAACTTTTTATGAAATCTGCCGCCGAGACACCCAGAGCTGCAGGTCGCACTTTTCGGCCCAGACCCTGCAACCTGGACTACAGGATGCACTTTTCAGCCTAGAATCTGCGACCTGGACAGAAAATAGGTTAGAACCTGCGACCTGCACTTTTTTCTGCAATTTTCCAGCAATTTTTATGGGTTTGTCCAAAGCTTCTGTCAGGGTTTTCCAGCCTCTGTCTCAGCCCGTTTAGACTTGTTTCTGATCTGTTTTACTCAACTAAGTGGGAATCTAGCCCCTTAGGGCTTTATTACCCTCCACTTTTTTTTGGAAGAGTTTTAGCTGTTTTAGCCGTATGAATTTTCAGAGTTTCAGCCTTTTTCTTTTTAGATTTGATACCTCACTTTCAGATCCCTTTTAGATCAGCTCTTCTCCCTTTTAAATCACCTCATATATTTTTTTTTGGGTTTGCCTCTAGGGTCACCTCCTTGTCCCTTCTACCTTTAGCTGATTTCCTCCTTCGTTGCAACAACCTTGCCTCTGCTTCTTTGCTGTTTTTCTGCACCTCTTTTCAGCAGATTTCTCCTTTAGATCCCTGTCCCTCCCGACCTTAGATCTATTGGCCCCTTTTTAGTGTGTTTTGACTACATTTTTTCCCTTTTTTAGACTAGTTTTGAGAGACCCACCTTCTTGGGTTAGATCGATGCATTGTTAGCTGTTAATTTTTTGTTATTTCAGCATTATAGACTGTTCTCTGCAGATTTATTTTCAGTTACACAGCACACTTTTTCTTTTACTCTCAAAATGTCTGGGTTTAAAAAATAAAATTAACACACGCCACACACTGACCCTAAGTGAAGAAGAGCCTAGTTAACACCACTAGGCAAAGACTTTAAAATCAATTGACACTACACCTTTATGCCCTTGTTTCGACATTGTAATCACTTGATTCTGCACCTCCCTGCCCTTGTTGGTCATTCTTCTTCCCTTTGTGTAATCATCATCTGCCCCCCAGTGATGTGATGGAGCACCTGGATGCCCAAGATCCGCAACACCGCTGCCGCCACTACACGGGTCTCTAATCTCTCTAGATCCCCAATCGGTATCCGAGTCCCTTTGACTTGGAGGCCTGGTCGGCAATGTCGCTCTACAAACTCCATGATGTTTTGCTCCCGTGGTAACACTGGCTGTGTATTTCCCACCATCCCAAGTGGTGGGAGACTAGTCAAGAAATATAAATCCTGAACTGTCAACTCAATCCTGTGCCCCTGCACTATAAATACCTCATGATCTGGATCCCAATAACTAACAATCCAGGCCAATAAGGGCTCCCCAGCTCTCATCAAAGGGTTCTCCATAAACTTCAGAACCCCAAACCTGGCCAATGCATGACAGACACCCTGATCCCCTTGGATCTTCGCCCGTAAAGTGCCCAGGTCCCTCTCTCTCCAGTTGATCCGTATCTCTGCCATATCTGCACAAAAACATCATCTTTGTCAGTGTACTGATAGGAAAAACTGTATCCAACCACAAAAACCCAAATTTCAACCCACAATAGCACTGAAATCCCCTCCATCTGACAGGTCGCACTTTTTGGCCAAATCCTGGGACAGGTCACACTTTTTAGGCCAAATCCTGCTTCCCAAGTTGCATTTTTTGGCCCAAATAGTGCGACCCGGCCGTGAATATGAGGGAGGGTCTGTTCCTGAGATTTAGGACCCTAATCTGAACTTTCAATCCATCAAACAGAAAGAGTAGGATTAGGCCTCTTACCTGCAACTGACGGATCTCGATTCCAATGGTCGGTTTGTCCGCTACGATTGCCGCAAGATTTAGGGCCTTCTCTCCTCTCTACGTTCACCACAGCTTCACAAGCAAATGAATGCATTTGGAGGGAAAATTCCCTATTAGAAGAAAACCCCTGATTTTTATTTCGCCTGCTGCGGCCCAATCGTAGCTCCGTTTGACAAACCGTCTGCACCGTTAAAAAGCTCTCACCGAGCACTAAAATGGGTATCTATTAGTTTTTCATGATTTTATAAATCACCTAGACACATTTTGTCCAAGAAGGGTCTATTTACCTCTCCTCCAAATCGGATTTCCTCACTTACAACACTTGTACTTGGGGCACCACTTTGCCTCCTTACTTGTCCTTGTTCAAGTTGATTTTCATCATGAGATACCCTCTTGTACTCATGTTTTTATGGTCCCCCATTGGACCTTTACTGTGTGGCAGCACCATCGAGTCGCCCCTGTTTAGAGCATCCGAGTTGAGTCATCATCGCATTCATGGAGTCTATCCCGAGTCCCTTTGTATACCGCCATAGTTCTCCATCCTTCATTGCTTGGTCCCTCTCTCATGTCAAACATTATGGCCTTCAGTCCCACTGTCCCCTATCCCTCCTGATATTGTGTCAGTCCCTGCCAACTCATTCATGCCCTTTATGCATTAACAAGGGAAGTCGTCCATTCGCTACTCAGTACCCCCCATTTCATCATCATCATTGGTGTCAGTCTGTCAGTCACTCTATTATTTTCTCTCGTGCTTTAGTTGAGGATCCCTTATTGCCTCACCTATGGTGGACCTCCTTCTGTCGACATCAGCTCATTCATTCCAGAAGATAGGTCTAGAGGGCGATGTACCTTGGTTCTAGATTCCACTCTTGTTCGGTGCCCCGGATCAGGCAAAGGGACTTATTATTTCCCTTTGACTTAATTTTTTCTCAGCTCCAGCTCCTTTCAGTATGATCGAGATCCATATACTTGATGGTTCAGTGATGCAGAAGCTGATATCGGTGATTCCTGGGTGTGTGTGAGATGTCTCAGCCCTCATGAGGGGGTGGCCCTACAGGTATCCCCCCACATGCCCAGATGACCTCTTCATCGCAGCCTTTAATGCAGCTCCATATCTTTGATGATGTCGTCCTTAGCCGCTTGCAGCGCCTCTCTGATTTGCATATATCAGTTAGATTTTGCGAGCCCTTCCCCGTTTATAGGGGGCATTTGGGTTGTATTTGTATCTCATGTACTCAGATATTATTGTATACGTCCTGGATGTTATCCCAGGCACTGCATGTATGTGGGATTTATCATTATTTATCTTATATGGCTCATGTTTATGCCAGCATGTACTTTACAGTTCGGTCCCTTGTTTACTGAACACACTATTCTTTTGTACTTCGTCTCGGTGGGCATAGGTATGCCTCCCCCGCCGCCTTTAGCACAGGTACCCTCTCATAAAAAGAGACTTGTTGCACCTGTAAGTCTCATCTCCTCAGGGTCTAGTTCTTTAGAACATTAGTCTACCTTACATTTCTCTCTCTGACTTCCCTTTTGATGTCTGGTGATTGAGTTCTTACAACGTACTTCGGTCATACGATTTGCTCCTAACACTCGCACGCTGGGGGGAAATTTGTTACACCATTTTTTGGTCATCTAACCTAATATCCATTAGATGGACCCAAGTACTGCATTTAAGACAAATTTTACCCTAAGTAAAATTGCTTTCACTATGTAAAATAACTTAATAAACCACATTTATTAGGTTGTTTATGGTCTAAACAGGAAACCCCAAGGGGAAATATTAAACAAATCTATATTTGTTTGATTTTCCTCATGGAATAATTAATTAAAAAATAATTTAATTATTATTCTGGGTCATATTTAACCCAAAACAAGGAGATTAATTAGATAAATCCTTATTTATTTTCTTATTTTCTAGGAATAATTATTTAAATCTTATTTAAATAATATTCCTGGTTAAATATGACTAAATCATTTATAAATAATTAAATAAATCATTATTTATTTAATTATCATTCAACCACTTCCTTAAAATAATAAATAAATCATTTATTTATTTATTATTTACAAATAAAGGGATTTGACCCAAGTCAAATGCCTTTCCCCTCCAACAAATATAATAAAATATTCCATAAAAGGTGGATCTAGATTTTGTTAATATTATTTTAATCATGCACCAAGATCTAGAATGACCCAATATTTTGTTATAAATAGAAGGGTTTTCCCATTCATTTGTCACCTTTTGTTGCCTATTAGATCTCTCTGGATCTATACTCTTGGTCTGACTTTGAGCCATTATCATTGTCACATTCTCCATTATTTTCTTTGTGAGCTCCCTTTGAGTTCTATGTTTGTCTGGGTTTTCTACACCAACAAGAGAGAGAAATTCTAGATCTGAAGTGCTGAGGACTTTCAAGAACCCATCCCATTGAAGAGAATTGGAAACACCTTTCTTGTTTTCCTCCCAGGTGCCCTTAATACAAAATTCTTTCAAAAATATTGTTCTTGTCTTGTCTATTGGATGTATGGAGAAAAACCTTATTTTTATTGCTTAATGTATTTTTATGCATAGATCTAGATTTTTGCAGCATTTATCTTGATCAACTAACTGCATATTTGAAGATATTGGTAGCCATATTTGATGTTAGGGCTATTAGTTATGCGTAGCTAAAGTGGTCTTTTTTCGTACACTTCTACAAAATATTCATACTAACAACCATCATCCCATGAAAGATCCTCAAGAGACATGGTTTCCACGATGGCCTCATCGGAAGAAAACACTTCTTTCAAAGGATCAGGCGAATCTGAATCACCAAGCCAGGGGGATTGAGAATAAATGTCAAGATACATGCTCAAAGGAGCACAATCAGAGGACGGAGGTCTCGAAGCAACGATGATTTCACAATAATCAATCTCAATTAGATTCAAAGGCATTGAATCTCCAAAGGAATCAATCTGTTTAGGGGAAGTAATAATCCATGGGTCATTAGACCGAGAGATCATATGAATCTGAACAGAATTGGGTGGAGGAAGAGGAAAAATACCCATGAGGGTGGGATCTTTAAAAAGACCTGGCCCTACACTCTCGTAGGGAGTAGGAATCTGATCCACATATATAACGTTGTTCTTAGAAGAGTAGGTGAAGAAAGGCAATTGATCAACAATAACAATTTTTCCTTCATGTGGAAATTTAAAAACATGAAAGAGAGTGGACGGAACACATAACATGGCGTGAGTCCAACTGCAACCGAGGAGAAGATTATAATTAAGTTTAGCATCAATGACTTTGACCTCGACATTGACTGTCTTCCCTTTCAAAGTAATCGGTAAACTAGCGAGAACACCTAAAGGTTTTGATTCTCTTCCATCAAACGCTTCTAGGGCATTTGGTGATGAATTCATGGCTGGAGAACCAATAGCTTTCCAACACGAAGGTGACATGACACAGGTTGATGCACCTTCATCCACAATTGCTCGATGGATGTCGAGACCATTAATAACCACTTAAATAATGAGCGCAATTTGATGCGGAAGTCGTGGAATGAAATTATCTAGATCGAAAGCAAGAAGGCTAGTGTCGGTAGGATCAATCCCACCAATCATAGATAACAAATCTATTTGCTGTGACGGACAACTCTGAAGTATTGCTAACGTGGAAATTGCAGATGGCGCCTAAGCCAAATCCTCAAAAATATTGTAATGGTGAGTGGCATGAGCGTTGGGATTATAAGAAGACTTGCGAAGTACACCTTTGGAAGGTGGTCACACAATGAGTTCAACATTGGGCCTTTCAATTTAAAGAGGACCAGTAACAGGTGGAGGAGGAGGACCATTAGCGATCTCCTTCCCCGTGGCTTGACGAGATCCAGTATAATATTTCGATCGAGTAGCAATAGAAACGGTTGCAGAACCATTCATCGTGAACACCTGAGAGCGAAATGGGGCAGAGGACTGAGGTCGCTCTACCATCTGAGTCTGCTGAGATGGAAAGGTTCTTTAAGAATGTTCGGAGTTCCCTGGGTGCTGTTAATCATCAATCCGAGAGCATCTTTTTATTTCAAGAGTGTACTCTGTCTGAGGCTGCAATTGTCTAAGAGCAATGCTGTGAAGATGTAGTACAAAATAACAAGAACAAAAGTAACCAATGCTTGAAAAGAAACCTAATTACCGTGACATGAATGGAAATATTAAACTACTTCAATCTTGCAGAACATCAATCAGGGATGCAGTAGCAGTAACTCTTTCCCTTAGAAATCGATGCAAGATGACCAATCTGGGGACTTGGAAGCAAAAGCCTCTATCCTCTACAGTTGGAGATCTTAAAGCAATTGAAACGAAAACAGATTCAATGAAAGCAACTTAAAAGAAACGCAAGTTGAAAAGGAACAGCAGCATGTAACTACAACTCATCTATTTGCTAATCAAAGACTATGAATAAGTAATGAACAGAAACATAACAACAATGTGAAATGAACAAAAATTATAATTCAAACATATTCAAGACACTATATTTCTATGCTTCAATCTTGTCGACATCTTCTCACCACACAACGATCAATTATAACAGATTATAAACTAAAGGAACAACAACTCAAATCAGATACAAGTCAGTGAAGATTTATAGTAACAACAAGATAGTCGAACTGTGAATTATGCTTCTTGTAAAGAAATGAAACAATAATGACTCTGTATTTGATCCGATCAACAATAAACCAATTTTGTAATCAAAACAAACATTAAGCACACTCCACATGACAATGAGCAAAGATTAAAATACAAACAACGAAGTTATTCCACCAGAGCCGGGCCCTTAGCGCCAGTGAAATACTGTTGGGCTAATTCAAAACTGCAGAAGGTAAATAAAACACGTGCTTTGTATTAAACCAACATAAAGTTTTACAAAAAGGTTTCTCTTAAAACAAAGAGTTAATAGAACAGAGAAAATGTAAAGTCTTGCGACCAATTCCTAACTTCAACAACAATCCGTCCCCTTGTCACTAAAGGACGTGGCTTTATATATCAAATCTCGATGGACCAATCAAGGAACAAGATAAGTTTGAACAGTGATCCCTCAGGATCGAAAGATCCTGAGGGATTCGCTCCTCTGGGTTTAGTCATCTTTCTGTTTGCGCTAACTGAGGCTGAGCTGTTCCCTGTCCTTTCTGGGCTATTTGTTTAGATCTCCTTGCCTTTGGCTGGATATGATTCAACATTGTTGGAGCAACAGTTAGATTTTTCTCAACCCCGCCTTTGGTACAGCTGCTCACCTCTCCAAATTCCTATTTGTCAATCAAAAAGTAGCTTTTAGTCATCTTTTCGTATTAATCATAAATCTTTCCAATTCTATTGTAATTCCTATGATAAATTACCTTTCCAAGGAAAAAAGGAGTATATTTATGGTAAAGAATGAGTAAATGCATAATAATTTCATACCTCTTTCACTTCCCAACACACCCCCCTACTTAATCTTTTTCATGCCCTCATGAAAACTATAGTTCACATGGAGAGCATTCAAAGAATAAGTTGAATAAGGTTTGTCATCCACAGGCCTAAAACCATGTAGTGCAACTAATTCCTCAAAAATATGTTCTGTCTGTCCTTCAAGAAGTTCATAAATAACTTTGTAGTCCAAAGCAGGGTACCATGTAATAGGGCTGCGGAACCTACATCCTAGCCAATATGGTCCTTCTTTTAAAACAAGATGGCTATAGGAAATGAAACGGTCTGCAGCTAGCCCAAAGTTTCTATAATTAAATGGTTCCTTATTTTGCACATTTTGATTCGAGGTTCTCCATCGGACCTTGGCTGCTATATATGCTTGGTTCCTAATGGATGAAAAATAATCTGTTCCATTCAAAATGATTGATTTGTGGACACGCCCCAGAGTTTGGGTAACGCCTTCCTTTTTCATCAAACTTTTCTGTCTAGCCCAAAATTGAAGTGGGTTCTGAGGTTCACTTCTGACCCATAGATCTAATCCATTTTCCTACCTTTGGAAGGCATTATAAGCTTTAAGCCATTTTAATTGATTTACAACAAAGGAAATGAATGCCTGAAACTGAACATCTCCAATAAAAGGGCTAGGGTTTGATTCACAGTCATTTTCAAGTATTAGGTTATGCAAGTAAAATTCACATAACAGGCGTTGTACTTTGATCCCATAAAGTTTGCAGCATGATATCAAGTCATCTATTGTTTTTAGCTCTATGGATTTCCCTGCCCTAACTGCCTTGATCTTTAATTGTAAATATCTTTCTAGTAAAAACAAAGCATAGTTTTTGGCGGGGCATCTACAAGCTAAGACATCAGTATACAAGGAGCAGAGAGTGTCCATTTGAGTGTAGGCTAGTTTTAGTTGGTTCATTACCTTATCAACCTTTACCTCTGCTTTCCTTCATTTTTCATGAGCTTCAGCTTCTGCTTCATGAATAGTTCTCATTTGTTGTTGCAATTCTTGCTATCTTTTTCTTGGGACAGTATCTTCCTCCAGTCTCTGCCTTTCTATTCGAGCCTGTGTCAATTCTTCTTGAAGTTTGATCAGTGTCGGCTCACTGAAAGTGTGCTGACTGCTAGATTGCATATTTTCACTCAACACTGGTTCCTCTGGAACAGCTTGTGTTGGAACAACTGTTTGTTGCTCCGCATCCTCATAATTAGGCTCAGGTATGGTTTCTTCTGTAACTTGGGGGTTCCTATCAGCGACCACTCTTCTTTTTCGAGCTTCTTTTGATAGCAATGCTTCTTCTCTTAGGGGCTCGCTAGGGCATGTGTTTCATTCTCAGAACCCTAATGGTTTGCCTGCGCTGTTCTACTAGTTTATGAAGCTTTATTCGTTCTCTGCGAAGCTTCTCAATCTTAGTTGTTTTCTTCTTCTTTCTTAATGGAACAGTCGTTCCTTTATCCGACCCTATTTTATCAATAGAATTTTGGCCCATATCAGCAGTGCCTTCAGTAAAATTCTCTTCTTGTTCTTCTCCTTGGGGCTCCTCTTCTATATTCATATGCCCTTGGCTCAATTCTCCTAGAATCATATTCTCAGTTAACCCTGCAGTCTCCTGGGGGCTTCCAGATTCATTGTTTTCTTTCTCCTGCTCATGTCCCTCAGGAGAAGCAACCCTAGCTTCGCTAGGGTTTGCTGTTTCATTCAGTTTTTCTCCAGCTGTTTCTTTATCAATAGCAGAGTATTCTGGTAGTTGATTATTTTCAATATTGAAATCCAAGGGGCTATGAGGTCGTGCATAATCACTCATATTGGCCAAAATCTGGGCCAATTGGTCTTCTTGTAAGGGACTTACGATAACATTTTCGACCAGCTCTGTTTCATCCTGATTACCGCTATGATTGTCCTCAGCCTCCTCACATGTGTGATAACTTCCTTCCTCTTCATATGAATACCGGATTTCTCCCTCAACTTCTTCTTCTTCAGAATTTCCTTCAATTCCTTCTTCCTTATTATCTCCTTCCTCTGCACTGGGTTGTTTTTCACTATCGGTTTGGCGACTTATTTCTTCTTCATCCGAGTAGCGAATTTCTCCTTCTAATTCTTTTTCCTCATCAGTACGAGGGCTTACTCCCTCTAATTGCTCTTCCTCGTCAGTGCGAGGGCTTACTCTCTCCAATTGTGGAGGTTGTTCCTCCTCTAAACTATGCATTTCCAGGGGTTGGTTGCTACTGCCCGGAAGTTCTTCCACCATCCTTCTATTTCGTTTCAACCGGAGGGACTGTCCATGAGTAGAAGGCTCAGCAATTGAGCCGGCCATCCTCTTCCATTTTGGAGCGGGTAGAGCTAACCCTCCGTCAATGGAAAATATTAATTCTTCCCAGCTGGACTGTTGCTGGGCAAGGCTACGACTCACTATTAAACGAATTAGACAATGGTGGCTAACCACCCTATCTGCATGCTGGGCTTTTCTTATACCACGAGCAGTATCATGCAACAAAGAATTTAAAAATGCAGGCAAATTAATGGTGCATTTCTGTTTTAATACAGCTAGTAGCTTAAGGTGGCGAGGTCTTACCACATCCTTTCTTCCGTCGCACGTTATGTAAGCCTGCACAATCTTGGCCAACTTCGTCCATGGTTCTCCTAATGACGCTGGCTAGACTCCTTTACCTTTGATAACTAACGTCTGTCCATCATCTTGAAAAAAAATTATGGCTTCACGAATCCTAATCTTCTTCTGATTCCAAATAGTCCCTTGCGCGGGAATGCCAGAAACTTCTGCAATTATCTCGTCGGATACAGCTATCTGCCTCCCTCTGACCATGGAGGATCCTTCCTGCAATTTCAATAAAAATTCTGTGGCCACAGTTTCATGGGGTTGCTGCATTCTCGAGAAATATGTAATCCACCCCAGTCTTTCTAAAATTGCTCGTGCAGCATCAGAGACGATCAATACTTGCGGTTCACTACGAATTGGCCGTCCTCCCATTTATGCGTTCTGTTAATTTCTCAACACACAGTAATCACAATCGAACAGCACAACACAGTTTGTTGAAAATTTGTTATTCCCTAAAATGCAGGGATTTTAATCCGTATACAGGAATCTTGGAGTTTGTTTTGTATGCAGACATCCGCGCCCCCCGAATGAATGAAAGGTCGCCCTCGACCGTCAATTGAGAGGAGCATGTGTGGCTTGAGCATCAGTACAGCAGTAAAAAGCAGGCGTAATTATGATACATTCAATCAAATTACAACAATTACTGAAATCAATGCATGTGATGAATCGTTAATAAATAGAAAATTGTTTTGTAATGATTCAAATACGAGGAGAAGGGACAGCATAAAATAAACATAAATACAATTGTGTTATTTACCATTTGAACTAATATGATCGATTTGTAATGATTTTCATGTATAATAGGTTCGGAGGGAAAGGTAAGTGATTCATATTTCATTTGAAATTTAAATAAAGATATAGGAAAAGGGTTAAATATAACTATTGATGTGTATAAATGTGACTCCAATACCATCAGCAGAGCTCTGCTGCCCACAGGTGTCCATAACCTTGACAGAGTTGCTTGCTTACCCATGGAACCATTGTCCTTTATGTATACTGAGGAAGTGCCCCTTTTTTTTTAATTGAATATCATGACAGAGGCCATTATGCTGGCTTGGTGACCAGATAAACCACAATTCCATTCACCGGGAAGAAGTGAAAGGTGGGTAGGCCGGCTCATGATGAGACCTCCTGTTCCAAGGACTTCTTGATTTTTTCAATTGTCTATTGGACCATTTCCTTGGTTTGGTGGCCATAATGGGAATGCCACTTCACTTCCTTCCCTATGATTACAGTAAGATTTAATTTGTATGATTGTATATAAATGATATGTTTGCCTTTAGAAAAGTAATCAAAAATTCAAAATGCTGTCTTAAAACAAAAAAAAAATCCTCAAAAAAGTGTTGTTCCTTTAAAAAGAACAGCAAAAAATAATTTGCGGAACTGTTGTTCCTTTCAAAAGGAACAACAAAAAAATACTCTGCGGAAGTGCTATTCCTTTGGGAAGGAACAGCAAAAGTGCTCTGTGAAACCGCTGTTCCTTTCAAAAGGAATAGCAAAAAATATTGTGCGGGAGTGCTGTTCCTTTGGGAAGGAACAACAAAAACGTTCTGCGAAACTGCTGTTCCTTTTTGAAAGGAACAACAGCAGTCTGTGAAACTGATGTTCCTTTCGAAAGGAACAGCAGCGGTGTTGTTCCTTTAGAAAGGAACAACAAAACAAACGAAATAAACAAAATTTTTTCTCTTTTTATTTTTTTTGAAGAAACCGAATTTCATGAAACAACGATGAAGAAATAAAGCGGTAATATTAACAGAATGTTAAAAAAAAAATTCCATAAAACAACAATAAAAAAATGGAAAAAAAATGCCTTATATACAAAAATTAAAAAAGAAGATTTATCAAACTGATGCCGAGGAGGATTTCTCCCCTTCAGCAAGAATTTCCATGGTAGAATCTTCCCGTAACTATTGGTAAAAGGATTCCCGGGTAAGCGGTTTATGATACAATCGTACTCGATGACTATTTACCTTAAAGGAATGTCTAGATCCGTCAATGGTAGCTAATGTAACCGTGCCATTATCATGCACTTTTTGTATTTCATAGGGTCCAAGCCATCGTGTCTGGAGTTTTCCTGGGAAATCCCGAAACCTGGAATCATATAGGAGTGCCCAGTCTCCTTCGTGGAAGATCTTTTATTTGATATGGGCGTCATGCCATTTGGCTCTCTGTTGCTAAATTAATGTTGTGTGCTGAAGAGCAGAGAGCCTAATTTCATCTAGCTCATTAATTTGCTGCAGTCTTTTAGCCTGGGCTTCATTTAAATTTAGACCCACCTTTTGAGCTGTTCGTAATGTTTGAATTTAGAATTCTATAGGAAAGATGGGTTCCTTTCCAAATACCAATTGGTATGGTGAATATCTTGTGGTAGGTCTCCACGTTGTTTGATATGCCCACAATGCTTCTGGAAATTTGTAGGCCCAATTTCGTCTATGAGAAGCAACTGTTTTTGTTAATATAGATTCGATTACTTTGTTCGTGCTCTCTAATTGACCATTGGCCTGTGGGTGATATGGAGTCGTAATCTTGTGCTGAACGTGGTAGTTTTGGAATGTTTCAGCTAATTTGTTACCTACAAATTGTGGTCCTCCATCTGTGATTATGTCTCTTGGGAGGCCATAGCGCACAAAGATTTGGAAAAGAAATTGTATTACAGAGTCCTCTGTAGCTTTTGAAAGAGCTTCTGCCTCAACCCATTTGGTGACATACTCAGTTGCAACTAGGATATATGTTTTTTGGTTTGATGGGGGGCTAATAGGACCAACAAAGTCAAAAGCCCAAAGTTCAAACGGTTTGATCACTAGTTGAGGGTTCAAAGGCATTTCATCAAACTTCCCAGGGCGACCTGCCCTTTGGCAGCTATCACAGGCCTGCACGAATTTCTTAGAATATTTAAAGATAGTAGGCCAATAATAGCCTATTTGTAAAACTTTATGGGCAGTTCTACGATCTACAAAATGTCTGCCACACTGTCCATCATGGCATGCTTTCAAGATGTCAAATACCTCATCCTCCCTAACGCATCTCCTTATTTGCATATCTGCACCTGTATGAAATAGGTGACCTCCAATCCAGGAGAAGCGGGTACTATGGTGTATTATTTGCTTACGCTCATTAAGGGATAGATGTTTAGGTAATTTACCTATTGCCAAATAGTTCTCTATATCAGCGTACCACGGTGTTCTGATAGTAACAGCGAAGAGAAGTTCGCCTGGAAAGTGGTCTTCAACTGCTTCTATATCTGTTGGCTTTGGCATTCTTGACAGAAAGTCAGCTACAGGGTTCTCTTTCCCAGGTCGATCTCTGATTGTGATGTCGAATTCCTGCAGTAAAATCAACCATCTTGTCACTCTTTCGTTTGTAACAGGTTTATTTGCTAAAAATTTAATGGCAGAGTGATCAGTATATAGTACTACAGGATACCCAGTTATGTAATGCCTAAATTTTTTTATAGCATGAACTACAGCTAAAAATTCTTTCTCAGTCACAGTATAATTTAATTCATCAGGGGATAGATTTTTGCTAATATAGTAGATTGCATATGGCTTCTTGTCTTCCTCCTATCCAAGTACTGCTCCAATTGTTGTGTCTGAGGCATCAGATGAAATTTGGAACGACAAATTCCAATTTGGGCCCCTCAGCATTGGGGCTGTTGAAAAAAGCTTCTTCATATCATTAAAGGAATTGTCACATTTATCTGTCCAAGTGAAATCAACATTTCCAGTCAGTGCATATAAAGGTGCAGCTATTTGAGAATAATGTTCTATAAATATTCTATAGTAACCAGAAAATCCAAGAAAGCTACGTACCTCTGTTTGTGTAGTAGGTGTAGGAATTAACAAGAGTATTTGAATTTTAGTCAGGTCTACTTGAATTCCAGCTGCTGAAATATAATGCCCTAAGATAACTCCTTTAGTCATCATCATAAGACACTTTTCATTGCTTAAGAAAATCCTAGTGTCAATACATCTTTGCAATACTTTTTCTAAGTTTTCCAATGCAGGCTCAAATTCATCCCCATAGGGTGTGAAATCATCCATATATACTTCGAGGCCTTCATTTATTAAGTCTTCAAAAATGATGAGAATTTCCCTTTGGAATGTAGTAGGAGCATTGCATAGGCCAAAAGGTAGGACTCGGTAGGAAAATGTCCCCCATGGATAGGTAAAAGTAGTTTTGTCTTGATCTTCAGGGGCAGTCTGGATTTGGTTGTACCCACTGAAGCCATCGAGGAAAGAGAAGAATTTCTTCCCTACCAATGTGTCTAATACCTGGTCAATGAAAGGAAGGGGAAAGTGGTCTTTATGTGTTGCCTTATTAAGTTCATGGTAATCTACACATATCCTCCACTTCCCGTTCTTTTTTGGTACTACCACTAATGGGGAGACCCACTTTCTATCAGATATTGGGTAGATGAAATTAACATCCAATAGTTTTTGTAATTCAACTTTCACAATATCTTTAAGGTGAGGGTTTAGTCTCCTTTGAGGTTGGCGAATGGGTCTTACATCTTTTTCAATGTAAATGTGGTGAGTACACAATTGTGGATGAATTCCTTTCATATCGGGGTAATCCCATGCAAAGGCTACTTTGTATTTTCATAATAATTGGACCAATTTCTCTTCTTGTTCAACAATGAGATTTTTATTAATATTTAAAGTTTTCCCCGGCTCAATTTCTACAACCTTGATATTTCTCATAGAAGTAGTAGGTATTGTTTGATCAGGAATATCTTTGAAAGGATCTTCTTCTTTATTATCAAATGCTGCTTTGATCATGTGACATTGCAAATGAGATCTAGTTTGTGACTTATTAATAAAATTATTAATGATATCATCCTCTATTTGATCTTTAAAATCAAGAGCATTTTCTATGGTTAGAGGTGATCTCATATTCTCCATAAGATATGATGCAGGTGGTTTTCTTGTTTTGATTATTGATAGGCTTGGCTGGGCTGGGGGATATAGGGCTAGATTCTTGACATAATTTCCCCTTGTAATTGTCATGTTGCCTTGTCGGCATCCAATATAAGCATCGACAGTTGCCAACCAAGGTCTACCTAGAATTAACGGATGTCCGTCTAGTCGATTCTTTGGATTGATAACCAGGAAGTCAGCAGGGTATTCCCATGAATCTACCGATACCATTACATCTTGTAGTATACCTTCTGTTTTGACTACTGATCGATCAGCCAATTCCAACAAGGTTGTTGTTGGTTCCAGTGATGTAATTCCAAGTTTTTGACATGTGGTGGTTGTTAAAATGTTAATTGTTGCCCCCAAGTCAACTAAGGCATTTGGAAATGATTGGCCATTGATCTAAACTATCACTATAGGATTTCCCGGGTCTTCATATTTGATGGGTGTGTCCATTCCTGATAATAAGTCAGATAAGGTACCGACTATTTGGACAGTAGGATTGGTTGTTGTTCTCCTCTTTGGCTTCTTTATGCATAATTCCTTAATAGTTTTTGCATATATAGGAATATCTTGAATAGCTTGGAGGAGAGGGATTTTTATACAATTTTTTAAAAATTCTCCCAGAAGATCAAAATTAGGTTGTTCTAATGGACGAGGTATAATTAATCGTTCTGGGAATGGTGGAGAGGAAGTTATTACTTTTTGTTGATTTTGTTGTTGATTTTGTTGCTGGACTTCCTTCTCACTTTGTACTGTTCGTTCTACAAGTAACGGATCTTCAGTGTGGACATCATTGTTTCTCTATATTTCAACTATGCACCCAGACCTTAATTGAAGATCATTGCACTCCCTTAGTTCAGTTTCTACTTCTGGGGGTTCCATTATTTGAACAGACTGAACTGGCCTATTGTTTGGGTTTGGGTTGGGTTGGGCTGGGAGTTGTGGTCTTAAATTGGTCTGGGGGTTTGTATAAGGAGCTGGCAGTGTAGGTTGAGAGAGAGGAATTGATCCAGCTGGCTGATTTGTTGGTTTTTTCCAGTTTGACTGCCAGGCCTGATTCTGGGAAGTAGAGGGGGACCATTGTGTAGGCCAGAAAGGTGGGTAGAAAGGAAAGCTAGGCCAGTTATTCTGATTTGTTTGATTTGGCCAAGATGTGGGAGGAAATGGCTGTTGTGACCAATTAGGGAAATATGGTTGATTCTGCCACATCCCACTATATTGTTGAGCATTATATTGAGGAGGTTGAAAAGAAAATGGATCATTTGGCATACCTGATGGTCGTGGCTACCATTTTCAGCACTGATTAAGTAGACATACCACTTCTGATTCCTCTTTTGCCTCCTTATAAACTTCTTTTAGGCTAGGAAGTGAAGGACATCCTTCTGTAGGGTGATCTTTCGTGCAAATGGCGCAGACTTTAATCACATCCAACAGACATTCTTTGTGGTTGTGATTATTTCTACACCTGGGACAGAATATTGCCAAGTTCTGTTCTACTTCTGCCTGTTTCTGTTTGGCTTGCATAATATCGAACTGTGTTGTTAAAGTCCCAAGTATGTCTGTATTAAAGTCTTCTATCAGATTTCCAATCTCTGCACGAGTCACACCTTCATTAGAGGTCTTATTTTCTCTTGTGATTATATCACGTTCTGCTGATTTCAACCTTGTATTTCCCCTTGAACTCCTGATACACAAATCAATGATGTTAGGATAACTTTCCTGATATATATCACCTTTTCCCATAATATTCAATGTTTCAACCCATTGATCTTTCATTCCCCTAATTAATGTACTTTTCAAAACATTATCAGGTAAGGGTAAAGATGCATAAGGGGATCTCTGAAGATTATATTGAAACTGTTCCACATACTCTTCCAAGGTCTCATTTGGTTTTTCCGTCATTTGGAATATCTCATCTTTTAATTCCCGAGACCTACAGTAATCTTGATATTTCTTTAAAAATGCAGCCTTCATATGATCCCAATCAGTTATAACACCCCCACCTAATCCCATAAACCATCATAGGGCTGCCCCTTTTAATGTAGAAGGGAATAGTTTTAGTTTTTGGGCATCGGTGGTGTAATCGTATCCTCTGCACAACACATCAAACTCAAATAAAAACACATCTGGGTCCTCTAATGTTAAGCCGTGAAATGTGGGAATATGTTGAAGAGGTATAACTTTCATGGGTGCATTGACTGCAGTATCCACTATAGGATATTGCAGCGTAGAGGTCTGCTGCTGATTCTGATTTTGGTTCTGGGCCATTTGATCGAAGATATGCCAATATCCCTCTGGATTTCCAAGGAATTTCTAGGTTGACGAGCAGCAGCAGGAATGGCTTTGACAGCACTCCCTTTGTCTGGGATAATAAGTATTTCCTGTCGACCTACTGTTTGAGGTGATTCAGGACCTTGGTTCTGAATAAGTTGAACATCACTTCCCTTATCTAGGCTGCTTATTGTTTGGGCAGTTTCAATAGGAGATTTCAAGTTTGTGATTTCTCCCGTTTCCCCTTCTCCTTCTCGAAGATTGCTAGCGTTCCCTTCTTGAAGGAAACTTATGCAAGGATTCTCAATTTCTTGGGAATCTTGCTCAATTCCCTCTGTTTGATTGTGTATCTCAGCAAAGGCTTCAGATGGTGACTCTGTAGCCTGAATGGAACTAGTAGGCTGTCTAGAAGTAGTTCTTTTAAATCCTACTGATGGCTGATATTTAGGTCTTTTAAGGATTTTGTCAATAAAGGTTGTGCGCCCAAGGGTCATCGGTCCCTTAGGTTTTTCAGTTTTAGGAGGAATTTTGTTTCGCTTAGTTGATTTATTCATTCAAAGAAACAAACCTTCATTCCTACCTAAAGAAAGAAGCTTACCTACTTCTGCTGTGAAGCGGGCTGCGAGCAAGTGTGTTTATTGCCCAGTGCGCAGGTTCTTACCTTCTGTATTTAATACCCAATTCTCCGCAAGCAGAAGAAAATCAGCTGTGCATTACTCCTTTAAAATGGCATACACTCTCCCCGGCAACGGCGCCAAAATGTTGGGTCATAAAAAGGTATCTTTTGAACACCTAATTAGCCTACATTAATCATCAATCCGGGAGTGTCTTTTTATTTCAAGAGTGTACTCTGTCTAAGGCTGCAATTGTCTAAGAGAAATGTTGTGAAGATGTAGTACAAAATAACAAAAAAAAAAGTAACCAATGCTTGAAAATAAACCTAATTACCGTGACATGAATGGAAAGATTAAACTACTTCAATCTTGCAGAACATCGATCAGGGATGCAGTAGCAGTAACTCTTTCCCTTAGAAATCGATGCAAGATGACCAATCTGGGGACTTGGAAGCAAAAGCCTCTATCCTCTACATTTGGAGATCTTAAAGCAATTGAAACGAAAAAAGATTCAATGAAAGCAACTTAAAAGAAACGAAATTTGAAAAGGAACAACATCATGTAACTACAACTCATCTATTTTCTAATCAAAGACTATAAATAAGTAATGAACAGAAACGGAACAACAATGTGAAATGAACAACAATTATAATTCAAACATATTTAAGACACTAGATTTCTATGCTCCAATCCTGTCGACAGCTTCTCACTACGCAATGATCAATTATAAAAGATTATAAGCTAAAGGAACAACAACTCAAATCAGATACAAGTTAGCGAAGCTTTATAGTAACAGCAAGATAATCGAACTGTGAATTATGCTTCTTGTAAAGAAATGAAACAACAATGACTCTGTATTTGATCCGATCAACAATAAAACAATTATGTAATCAAAATAAACATTAAGCGCACTCCACACGACAATGAGCAAAGATTAAAATACAAACAGCGAAGTTATTCCACCAGAGTCGGGCCCTTAGCGCCAGTGAAATACTGCTGGGCTAATTCAGAACTGCAGAAGGTAAATAAAACGCGTGCTTTGTATTAAACCAACATAAAGTTTTACAGAAAGGTTTCTCTCAAAACAGAGAGTTAATAGAACAGAGAAAATGTAAAGTCTTGCGACCAATTCCTAACTTCAACAACAATTCGTCCCCTTGTCACTAAAGGACGTGGCCTTATATATCAAATCTCGATGGACCAATCAAGGAACAAGATAAGTTTGAACAACGATCACTCCTCTGGGTTTAGTCATCTTTCTGTTTGCGCTGACTGAGGCCGAGTTGTTCCCTTTCCTTTCTGAGCTATTCGTTCAGATCTCCTTGCCTTTGGCTAGATATGATTCAATGCTGTTGGAGTAGCAGTTAGATTGTTCTCAACCTCGCCTTTGGTACAGCTTCTAACCTCTCTGAATTCTTGTTTGTCAACCAAAAAGTAGCTTTTAGTCATCTTTTCGTATTAATCATAAACCTTTCCAATTCTATTGTAATTCCTATGATAAATTACCTTTCCAAGGAAAACAGGAGTATATTTATGGTAAAGAATGAGTAAATGCATAATAATTTCATACCTCTTTCACTGCCCAACAGGTGGCTTTGAGCAAGCGGCTCACTTTAGATTGTCTAGGACAGTCTTTGGTGAAGTGCTCAGAGTCACAAATCAAACAAGGATACTTCGGTTTGCATTGAGAACCATCGCCAGCATGAGGTTTATGAGAATCCTGTTTCGAGGTATCGACTTTGGCTTTACCTTTACCCTTCTTTTTACCTTTAGAAGAACTATCCGTAGGATTGGCCTGAACGGAATTAACTTCTGCGGGGTTCCAGAATTCGAAGTAGACTGAGAAGAAACATTATTTGAAGAAGCGGACTTCAGCTTCCCATTGTTTGAAGATGAATACTTTTGAGAAGTCTGAGACACAGAACCAATAATACCATCAACGGATGAAGTCGTTGGTGGTTTAGAAGTTCCAGGTCGAGGAGCATTAGGCAAGATATCATATAATGCGCCAGACTGAGAGTACAGAAGATCAAGGTGCTGGGCATAAGAAATGGCTTGTTCCTCAGTTACACATGCCCCCATAACTATGTCTTTGGAAATCTAATTGACAAAGGAGGTGGTGAACCAATGAGTTAGAAGCTGATCAGGAATGTCAAATTTGATCATGTGACAACGACGTCGCCACTCATGAATATGATCCGAGATATGAGTAGCTTGGTCCTATTTCAATGACGTGAGGAGGTGTGTCTCGGTCTCATAGTGGAATGGTAACTGGAAATGTGTAAGGAATTCCATGGCTAAAGAATTGAAATCTTGGAAGACGCCACGAGATAGCTTAATGTACTACTTTGCAGCGGCACCAGTAAGATTTTGCTGGAAAAGACAGAGTCTAATAGAATCGTCAACCCAAGTGTTAGAGGAACAGTACCATAAATGGTAAGTCATAACATGCACTTGGGGGTCTTCACCAGACTTGCCATCAAATTTGGGATAATCAACAAGAATCTTTGTTTGAACCAGAGGCTAATACATGTTATGAAGAATGGGATCGTTCATCAACTTTGACACATCAGGTAATTCCAACATAGCAAGAAACAATAATTGAGTGTTGAAAGTCATCGGAGGTCTTTCATAAGGACCTGTATGTACATTCCACCCAGTCTGAGCGGGATTCTGTCCCGGAGGATTCAGATCATAGGGATTAGAAGTAGGATAATTCGGTTGATACTGGGGTTGAGGGCCAGGATACTGAGTCGGAGTAGACCACTGAGGTCCTTGTTGAGCAGCGTATGGAGTCTGTTGTGGAATGTAAGCATGGCTTTGAGGTTGATGATATACAGGTTGATTTTGAGGGTAAGGAACCTGGGGTGCACTATATACCGGTTGATATGAACCTTGAGGGTAGTAAGCGCCTTGCGGTTGAGTAGGCGGACCCGGCTGAACAGGTTGAGCAGGTTGCTGAGCAGGTAAACCTGGCTGACTATAAATAAGTAGAACAGGCTGCTGAAACGATGGAACTGACTGAGGACCAGGTTGAATTAGTTGTTGAGTAGGTTGAACCGAGTACTGAGGGCCACCGGGTTGGCCTTGTGGGAAAGGTTGGCCCGATGGTTGTGATGGACCAAGTTGTCCCTGATAACCAGGTTGACCCGGAGAAGAACCGTAGGGTTGTCCTGGTTGCACAAAATTTTAGCCATACTGAACATGTGACTGCGGTTGTGGTGCAACAGGTTGTCCCTGTGGTGGGTAGATTTTCCCCCCAGGAGCATAAGATAGTCCTATTTGATTCGGAGGTTGAACAAAAAGACCAGAGGGTTGTCCATGTTGGACCAAAGGTTGACCTTTCGAAGGTTGAAGGTTGGCCTTGTGGATCGTATGCTTGTCCCTATGGACCAGAGGTAGGGCCCTGCTAAGCTAAAGGTTGTCCCATAGAGGGTTTTCCTTGCAAGCCAGAGGGTTGCACTGGCAAGGTGGGTCCAAGATGAGAAATGGTCTGATAAGGATCAATAGGAGGCAAATAGACCGAATTACCATCCTCATCATAATGGTGCGAATATACATATACGGGATTACCAATAGCATCATAGTGATGGAATCGAGGATTACGAAGAGATTGAAGGGGTTGAGAACCCTGAGAACTCTGTTGTTGAACAACCAACATATATTCTTCAAAAGTAAGACCACCAGGAATCACAAGAGCAGTATAAGCTGCACTAGAAGCAGGTGGGGCCTCTGCGGCACTAGACTGTGATCTACCAAGACCAGGATTAACATGCCACGTTCGATTGAGGAAAATAGACCTGCGAGTGTGAAAATATCCTGACGACTGATGGGTAAAAACCGGTGTGGATGAAGCCACACAGATTGTCGGTTGGACTGGAACAGACGTAACATTAACTGACGAACCAGGTGTTGAAGGTGATAGTCCTAACAAAGGGATGACTGAACTTTGAGGAGGAGTTACTTTACTAGATTGTGCTATGGAGGCAACACCAGACATAATCTGACTCAAGGACCTATATCCAAGCGGAAGTGACACCGATGGTGGAGAAGACTGAGCATAAACATGAGGGACATCTTCCGGAAAAAGCTGATATTCTCTTGTAGAAATAGGCATTCCTTCACTACCAACAGGACTAGACGAATCCATGTCTGACTCCACCGTAAGGTCTTCAAAAAGACTACAGGGACTAGGAGGCACAACAGCAGCAAAAAATGGCAAGCCCGATGTAAGAGGAGAAAAATCTCCTTCTTCCCCAAAACCAGACCAAGCACCAAAAGGAGGCCAATTGAATTCAACTGGCTCTTCAGGAGGAGATCGAGTAGAAAGAGGCAAGATAGACATGATAATAGGCTGCGAAAACTCGGTAGACCTAGTGGATTGAGGGGTTTCAAAAGAAACGTCTAGGAAAGAACTACCACTAGGAGGTAGTGAGGACGATGAAATTGGTGGTTCCGCCACTGTGACTATATCAAGATAGAAAGGAAAAAAGAGAACCAATCGAGGAATCCAATATCAAAACCAAGGAAAAACAATAGGCCAAGTAATAAAACTTTAATGGGTGTGTGATCATAGGTGATTAATTTTATGACACTGAAACCAGATTTTGTTGTTTCAATTTTAAAGAGTCAAGAAACAGGCAAAATATGACTCTAGTCACTTTCAATTTCAAACGAGCGTGAAAGGAAAAATGCTCGACAATCTCTTCTCTTTTTTAAAGAGTCATGAAAAGATCAAAATGACTAATCTGGAATGCTAAGCAAGAGGGTATACCAGGTTTCCATGAACTGCCATATACACCTTAGTGATCAAATGAAACAGAAATGACCAAGGACTTGATGTATGTGCAGATAGTCTCCATGAATGCTGTGTTCAGTGTATCATGGTTACAAGGCATCAGACTCGGCTTCCTATGGATAAACAGATTGCAACCTAAAGGGGTGTCCCTTTATATAATCGACGGTATGGGGAGCACAAGTTCGTACTAGCGCTATCTAAAGCCAGATGGCGAACGAAAGCTACTAGGTTTTAAGACGCCGAAACACGTCTCTAGCCTAGACCACTAAAATGTTTCATTAGGTTTCAATGCTTCCTTAGGTTACTTAAATGAATTTTAAATTTGATCTTGGATTATGTTTCAGTTTTAAGGCCATATCGAATTTAGATCTCAAAATTCCTAAATGCAAGCTATATGCAAATGAACATCATTTCTGATTCAATGAATGCTAGTTACGAGAAGGATAGAGATCTTTCAAACAAAAGAAAACAATGAAAGTATGCAAAGAAATCCACTAATGCATCTAATAGAATCAAACAAAAATGAAACTCTTTCCTAGACAATCAGTTGCTAGTTATGCAAAAGAAAATTTCACTTTCGGTGCAAAGAAAGAATGCAAAATATGTTTTTTATTTTTATTTTCAATGAAAAGAAGTACATGATGCACTAATTACATTAAAAAATGAAAACAAACACTAGCTTAAGTGTTGTGTAGGAATCGAAATTGAATGACTCAATAAAACACAAAACAAACACAAGAAAGCACTCAAACTAATGCCGCAATCTTCCAAACCAAGAGAAAGTTTTCAAAATGACCCAAAACAAGTAATGTAATCTATGCTTGGAGCAATAAGGAGAAGAATCAATTGAGAAGAAAAATGACTCTGCAACCAAAGAAATTACTCAAAAAGGTCAAGAAAACTAAGTGCAATCGATCCATAATTGAGACTGGCAACAATCAAAATGACTTGGTTCCCACACAGAAGGCTCAGTGTACCAAACCCTTAGTAACCCTAAGGCTTCAATTCACACTGATAATAAAATGGACAAATGACTGATAAAAACAAGTCGACGGCAGTCAAAACAGTCCCAAAGGCATAATTACACATAAAAAACAACCCAGAAGCAAGCACAATTGACCAAAAGACACATTAAGGAGGTCAAACCAAATCCTACAGAAGTCAGCGCGACTGCAAGGCTGCAATCCGCGCCATACAGGGGTTGGCGCGACTGAAAAAAGAGCAACTTGCGCCAATCGGCATGACTGTTCAGAGGAAAAACGTGCCAAGCCAGATAACTATTGGAAAAAGAGGAAAAACCAAAACCTAATGAGCAGAGGTCAATCTTGACACTCTGGAGCTAAACAGAGGATGTAAACTTAAGCAAGCAAACCAGGAAAGGTAGATAAGAAAATCAATGATTGAAACTGACCCAACAAGATGAAATGACAAACTCGCATTGATCCCCAGTGGAGTCGCCAATTTGTTATGCAGGTAAATCCTCTCTATGGACAAAGACGATCCCTCTAGCCCTAGAGTGGGTCTAGAAACAAAGAGACATGCTAGAGTGTTGATTCCTAATTATTGAATGAAAATAGGACATGGTAGATCGACCTACCTAGAGTCCAATGTTGTCGTCGTTGCTGTAGTGGTGGTGGCCTCTCACTCATGCCTTAGCAAGTCACGATCCTTTCGCAGTCATGCTCGGATACCTGCACATAGAACAAAAACAAGAACAACATACAACATAATAATTTCACTAATAACTACTAACCAGTCAAAGAGGGCTAAAAATATTGCATTAAACATCTAACATAATACAAAATGGGAACCAAACAATAGTCACGTGTATGTATTGATAGAAGGAAGAGTTACAACCAATGCTTTAATGTTGCAGTCTCCTCTAGCAGGGTTCAGTCGGAGCGTGTCTCAGATGCTCGTCAGGGAATTTGAACGGGATAAAGGCATGGACTCAAGCTCTCTCAAAAGACATGGACTCAAGCTCTCTCAACGTAATTCCTTCTTATTCTATCTCTCCAGTATGTTTAATTCTCCAAGTTTAGTTCTTCAGTTGTTCAATTGTTCAGCCAGTATGTGCAAAGAGAGATAACTTCTTTTTATAGAGGAAAAGGAGGAGGTTAGGATCCCTACAAAGGTGGGAGGGAGGCCTATCCTTTAGGGAGTTCCAATAAGAGGTGGAAACCATAAACTAAAAGAGGGAGTCCATGGTTTTTCAGTTCAACCACTCCCAATGACTCATCCTCGAGGTGGTTGGAGTGGAATCTCCGCCTATATTTTTAAAAAACATTCCATAAATAGCTTGGTGCGGGTGGAAAACTGGGACAGAGCACCAGCTGGCACGGGGCCTAATGTTAATCTTCCTCTTCGGCGCGAGGGCATAATTGACTACTCAGGCCAAGGCAAAAACAAGGGTTTTTGAGTCTCTGCTTAGGGAATTGTCAACAGAAGGAATATTACTCTCATGTAAAGGGATACAATGATGGTCTTTGCAAGGCATGACACTGCTTATTGATCACGGAAATGACCCTCCAATGGGCGAGATGGGGATTGCAAGGAAAATGAAAAAAATTTGTGTAACAATGATCCGTATACTCAATAGGAAAGCCATAGGGCTGGAATTGGTCATGACCTTGGTGGAACACGTGAGGATATAATGACGAAGTTTCTAGATAGAGAACACAACGTCCAACACCAACTTCTCTTCATGCAAGTAGGACAAGGTTCTTACTGAAATAATAGATAACATGCTCATTTCTGGTGTCATATTCCTGGATAAGGACCCCAACGACCCAATGGGTGGAAGCTGAGATGTACAAGAGGAAATCCCTTTCAAAGTTATGAGGACTAATCAAGGGAGCGAAAGTGAGAGCATGTTTCAGGGAATCGAAAGATTTTTTATCATGGTCATCCAAAACGAATGGAATGGTAGATTGAAGGAGTCTTAGAAACCCATGCGCATTGGTGGCATAGTCAAGGACAAAGCGACGAAGGAACTTGGCTTTGCCTTGGAGGCTTTGTAACTGGCGCAAGGTATGAGGAATAGGAAGTTCAAGGATGGCTTGAACTTTAAGAGGATCAAGCGTGATACCTTTTTTAGACACAATGAAGCCCAAGAGATGGCTGGCATGAAAAAAAAAGACATATTCAACATGTTAAGGCAGATATTATACTTGCGACATCAAAGGAAGATGGTACACAAATCATGGATGTGTTGTGCTCGTTGCCTAGAATGTGCAGTGAGGTCTTGTAGGTACGCAAGGATAATATGAGCCAGGTCATGGAAAAAATATGACATGGCCCATTGAAAAGTGGCTCTGGAATTCTTTAGGCTGAACGTTATGACTCTATAAGAAAAATTTCCCCACTGACTAATGAATGAAGTATTTAATTGATCAGCACGACGTATAACTATCTGGTTGTATCTGGAGAAACTATCCATAAAGGACAATACCTCATGCCCCACACACTCATCGATAATCTGGTCAATGAAAGGTGTGGGGAAGTTGTCTGTGGGACAAGCTTTACTCAGGTCACAAAAGTCAGTTCAGACACAAATGGTGCCTTATTTATTGAGAATGGGAACCGGGTTAGAGGCCCAAGTGGTGTATTCAATGGGATAGATAAAACGAACCTGCTTGAGCTTATCGATTTTGGCTTTGATAACCTCTCATTTGGAAGGATTAATGGGTCTCAAATTTTGACAGACAAGATTGGCATTGGTCCATGTATCGATATGGTGTTCGACAATGGCAGGATCAAGTCCGGGCATTTCTAAATAGGACTAGGCAAAAACATCATGAAATTCCTTGAATAGCTTGGTGTAAGCATCAATTTCTTCCAGGGTGAAATATCCCCCCAAGACGATGTTTTCTTCTACCCTTGGTTTATCAGAAATTTTGATTTTAATGGTAGGAGAGATATTCGCCATATTTCCTTCTTTGAAAGCATTAGGTGCAGGAATGTGATTTCTAAACCAATCGACCTCATCAGAGATAAATTATTTAGATTCCACAAAATATTGGTCAAGGGACTGCTATGGAAGGAAGTACGTGCGGTGGTGCATATCATCCCAAGGAAAGTCACGGGTGGTCATTGCTTCCATAATGTCTTCATCAGAGTGAAAGATGGGGGGACTGGTAGACGCGATAGGGCTACCTGACACATCATCATGAGAAAATTAGTTCACATACACATCACTATGGAGGGTAGATGAAGAGCTAGTAGATGAAACATATACCCATGTTGAGCCCAAGGTGATTGATGAAGGAGGGTATGTCAAATTAGAAGGGAATTCCCCATAGGGGTTTTCTGCCAAGGATCTCATGGATGGTGACAGATAGTGGATAGTGGCTGAAAGTTCTATCATCTCGACATTGGGTGGAGGTATGAAAATGTCCTCCGGTTCTACTGAAACATAACTCACAAGTAGAGGGGTATAAGATCCACTACGAGTCACCTCTATTTCATTGAGACAGGGACAAAGGTGAGAATAGTGGCCATAAAGATCACATAAAGCACAAGGGCGGTTGGTGTGTAATGTTTTAAGTTTCTTAGCTAAATCCGATAAGGCAACATGGAATTATGGGATGTGAGATTCATGAAATGATCTATCGACCACAATTTTGATATGAGGAATCTCAGGACAAATATGGGTGGCATTCCCAAAAACATCACACAAAGCGCATGGAGGTAATGTCTTTGGAGGCTTAGGAGGAGCAGGAGTTGTTTGGGAAGGCTTATCCTTAGGTTCCTTCTTTCTACCTTTGCCCCCCTAACCATATGCTTTCGAAATAAGAGTAGATTCATGTTGAGGTGGCTGAGGCACTGAAGCAAAGGTAGGAGCCATAGTGATTGGTTGGACCGGGGTCAAAGCGGTATAAGGTTTGAGACCAGGAGGGGTTTTGGCTGGGGGATAAATGTACCAGACTGGGATCCCTTGGGTCAAATTGGGAAGGCACAATGTAGCAATAATAGGTACCGAAAAGACTCCAAATGGGGAGCTAAAAACGATATTTGACCAGAGGGGTAATGGCCTAGCGGAATGGCTCCCAACTGGTTAAGGCTAGGGGGAACCATTCCTGGTTGAAAATGAACGGAAGAGACACCAACAGAAGAGGAAGGTCCTTGAAAGGAAGGTCCTGTAGGCTCTGTCAAGTGATCACCAGCAAGTTGCAGAGGCATGGGCTACTGGGTGGTTGAACCATACCGCTTTTGGGTAGTCTGAAATGATTTCATCATGCAAACATTCATCGAGATGGGATCTGTGACAAGAGGAGGGGGGCCATGGAAAGCACCAAGCAAGGTGGAATTTTTATAGACTCTGGGTGAAACAATGGTAAAAGGTGAGATTGATTGTTTATCAACCACCGAAGAGATGATAGACTTGGGAGAGAGTTGAGACTTCGGTTCATAATATGTGTGACTGATCTATGGTGACAATATTTCCATTGTGAGGAAAGCACATCTTACTGTGAACCGCAAATGCGATAACAGACATCGCATAGGTACTGTAGCTATGACCCAACAGGATGTTGTAATCCAAGGGGGCATCAATGACTTCAATGTCAATGAAAATAGTCTTTCCCGCAAGAGTGACAGGACAATTGCAGAACATACCAAGGGGCTAGGAAGAGTGATTGTCCCAATCACGTAAAGTGATGGTGAATGAGACTAACTCAGGTGATTCGAATTGCTTCCAAAAAGAGGTGGACATCACATAGGTGGGTGCACCATTGTTAATGATACAATGTGAAATAAGGACTTTCTAAATCTTGACTGGTATTTGGTAGGCGACGAAGGAAGGTAAGGGGGGATGTTCCGATTTGTCAACATAAAAAATGATCAAATGATTGTCCAAAGGATCCACATCACCCAAAGCATATAATAGAGCTTTATGTTGTGAAGGACACAACTGGAGGACTTCCATCATTGAAATATCAACAAGAGATTGTGCCAAGTCATCTATGAATGCTGTAATTATGGGCGACTTTAAAGGAAGCAGTTGTTCAACATAATGACCCTTTGGGGATCTTGGAAGGGACCTCTGCCTGTGGCTGAGGAATCTGTAAAGGGAAATTTGGTGTCGAACTAGATTCTATGGAAGTAGTGGTTTGAGGCTCAGTTACAAAGGAAGTAGGTGGCTTTCCATATTGGCGCTACCAAGTTTGAAGGTTGACATCTACGAAATTAACCATGTCAGAATTCATCATGAGAATATGGTAATCAGGGGAACCAGACTGAGGAGGTTGAGGGGTGGCCTGACCTTGAGGAGTTTGGGCAACCACATATCCTTGCTGAGGGAAAGGATCAGCAAAAAAAACCAGTTGAATAGGCGAATTATTTGGAGGAGCCGAAACCATGGCTTGATGTCCTCTAGATGTTTCTTATGCTTCCCACAATTAGCGCATTTGGGGTAAAAGGAGACAATCATGAGTATAATGGCCATGCACACCACAACAAGAACAAGGCTTGTTTGTACAAATAGGCCTGTACTTCTTGGGTTGATTTCCCTGTTGCTATTTGTTAGTGTTTGGATGGTTAGGTTGGCACCCTTGATTAATTTATGTGGGTTGATTTTGGTTGCCTTTCCTCTTTTTCTTGGAAGTGGGAGGATCAATCACGCTCTATTTCGCATACACCTGATTCGAAGGAGGAGGTGGTCGTTGCGGCCGTGGTTGAGAAGGAATAGGAGGTTGGGGTGCTAATGTCGAAGGGGATGGAGCACTAGGCTATTGATACAGATAAAAAGGAGGTTGAGAAACATTGGGGTAAACAGGTTGAGCCATTGTAGGCCTTGACATTAGATGATGCAATGGGGAAAATGTGCATTGTCCTGGATACATGTTGCCCCAAGGGAAACCATAGCCCATGGGAGGATGAGTATACGGATGTGAGAGAGCTCCAACGATACCGTCGGCGGTGTGAGATGCCCCTGGTGCATTGGCACCACTAGGTCTAGGAAGATCCAGTAAGCTGGTATAAACATAACCAGACTGGGTGTATATGAGGTCATATTTCAAGGTGATTTGGAGAGCTTATTCCTCTGTCTGAGGAAAGTGAAATGTGACATCTTTACCAATAGAGGGAAAACACGTCCTGAGAAACCAATCCATATAGACACATTCATCGAATGTGGGAGCTCGACATAAGCTTCTCCTTCTACACCATTCTTGGACATGGTAAGAAAGGCAGGTGGAAAAATCTTGATGGAATGCAGTCAACAATTCGAAGCTGGTATCATATCGGAGAGGTAATTGGAAGTAGGATAGGAATTCTTTTGCAAGATTTGAAAAAGTGGAATGAGAGGCAGAGGCCTAGTTGACATACCACTTGGCAGCGTCACCCGTGAGTGTATGCTAGAATAACCAAAGATGGATGGAGTCATCATTGATGGAATTGGATGAAAACCACATGTGAAAGGAGCGGAGGTGATTAGTGGGGTCCTCTACAACGTTTCCTTTGAACTTAGAAATTTCAGAAGGAAGTGTAGTTGGCATAGTTGGCCAACCTGGATTATGGTGTATGGGGCCGTTGATTAACTGGCTAAAATCAGGGAGGATTAAACCTGCCATAAAAGGGAGCAAAGGAGTAGCTGTAATAGTTTCGGTAGTGGTTCCGCTTGTGGTAGCTTCAAAATTGGGTTTGGGGCTACCACCAGCATTAGGAAGAGCACCTACATTAGTGCCTGACATGGTGACGTAATGAGATGAAGGGGAACCAAGATCAGAATCATAGGGAGGGCCCGATGAACTAGAATCAGAGTTGGTATGGGGACTCGGCAGAGGACTAGCTTGGCGTCTACAGGGTTGAGTAAGACTTCCTAGAGGAAACTGAGGATGAAGGCCTAGGAGTCTCCAGGATAAATTCCTTGGGATGTAATTATTCCAAGACTCATATATCCAAACAAGGTGGAAGAGAAATAAACAAAGGCTCAGAGGTGCAGATAAATTAATTACAATGTTTATGTTTTGTCTTGGCGGTGTAAACCAAGTGCTCTTCTCTTTAGGTGTGCGGGTGTGCAATATGTGTGTTAATTTTAATTAAGCCATGACAATTGTGTATAAAAAAAGAAAAAAATGTTGTATAACTGTAAATAAAACAGAAAATGATAGTAAAATAAACAGCTAAATATGCATAAATTCAACCAAAAAATAAGGGCTCCCAAGAAACTGTTCTAAGAGGCGGGTGAAATTGACTCAAAACACAAAAAAAGGCCAATAGATCTAGGGTCTACGAGATGGGGATATAATAACCCAGATCTGCTGAAAAGAGGTGTAGAAAACAACAAAAACCCAGAGGAAAAAACACTACAAAATGGTAGGTGATAGGTTAAAACCCCAAGGGAAACAAGAGGGATCCTAAGGGAGAGGTTAAACAAGACTCAAGAGGGAGTTTTGGATGGGATAATAATCAATCCGAAAGAAAAAGAAACCAGACCCTGAAAAATGGATGAAAGCGCTACAAAATCTCAGACTACCTACTCAGCTAAACCCTTCCTCAAAAGGTGGAAGCGTACTAAATCCCTAAGAGGCTTGTTCCCACTTCAAAAATAAAAACTAAGAATATCCAGGCCTAAGACGGGTGGAGACAAAGATCAATCAATCCTGAATATTACTAGCATCAAACCCTGAAAATTTTAGGAAAAAATCCAGCAAAAAACTGCAGCTCGCAGGTACTGACCTACTGAGTGGTGAACTCACAGTTTTTGGCCCAACAACTGCTATTTGAGCCCTAAACTCGCAGGTTTAGGGCTGAAAAGTGCAAGCTGCACTTCCAGGAGTCTCGGTGGTAGGTTATGGAAACAATTTGATGTCTATAGCGTGGTTGATACATGTTACCTGCATAAAACACCCTGAAACATGCAGAAGTTAGATTTTTTACTGTTTTAGAGCATAAAAGGTAAAAAAAAACATTAAGAAGCTAAGAAGAAAGTTGAATAAAAAACCCTAGCTACTGAAGCAAATGACCACGTAGGAAAATCTGAATAAAACCCTGTGGAGTCTCCAATTGTTAGTATGAAATATTAACGCAAGTGTACGAAAAGAGATCACTTTAGCTACACATGAAAAACAACCCTAACAACAAAGATGGTTGTCTAACTTCTTAGATCTGTAATAGATGGTCAAAACAAATGTGCAATAATCCCATATATATGCAAATAAATCAACTAAACAACAAGATAAAATATGAGTTTCTCCAAATATCCAATAGACAAGACAAGGTTTATAAAATAATTTTTATATTATGTAACACTTGGGAAGGGAACATAAAGAGTCTCCCTCAATGGGATGGTTCTTGGCTGTCCTCAAATGCTTCTACTTTAGAGTTTCTCTCTCAATGGTGTAGAATACCCAAGACGTGTAGAACTCAAAGGGAGCTCAATGTGCAAAGAGAAAATAAAAATAATCAAAGATAGGCAATGATAAGAGGATGGAAGTTTGACCATGATAGAAGGATAAAAAGGTAAGAAGTGAATGGAAAACCCTCCTATTTATAACAAAATATTGAGTTATCGTTGATAATGGTGCATAATAAAATATTATTAACCAAGATCTAGATCTAACTGGTTGGAATATTTTATTATATTTTGTTGGAGGGAAAAGGAATTTAAATTGGTTATATCCCTTTATTTAGAAATAATAAACAAATAGATGATTTATTTATTATTCCAAGAATGGGGTTAAGTAATAACTAAACAAATAATTATTTATTTAATTATCACTTGAGGATTTAGTCAAATTTAACAAGGAATAATAATTAAATAAGGATTAATTAATTATTCCTAGAGAATAATAAGACAAATAATTATTTATATAATTATTTCTCATTAATTGGGTTAAATATGACCAGGAATATTAATTAAACAGAGGTTTAACTAATTATTCCTAGAGGAAAATCAAACAAATAAGGATTTATTTAATCATTCCTCATTGGGTTTTCTATTTAGACCAGAAATAGCTTAATAAACTATGGTTTATTAAATTATTTCTTAGTGAAAGAATTTTTACTATGTTAAAATTGGTCTTACATGGTGTATTTCAAACCATCTAATTATACATGGTTAGATTACCAAAAAATGGTGTAACAATGACCTTTAATTTTTTAACATATATTTTTCTTATACCTGTTGTATTAATTTACTCATTTCCCTATATTTTCAAATGAACTAATGATCTAGTATGGTAGTTGTAAAATATTTAGCACAATTTGTAGGAAGCTCTAGTAATTTTCAAACTTTGTACAAATATTGGTTGGTCTAATTAGTCATTATATTTTTTTGCAATTATGTTTCTCCTGAATATTAAATGATTAGACATCTAATTTTGAAGGGTGATGTGTATAGTTATGGTGTAGTGTTACTAGACTCTACTTACTAGAAGGAAACTAATTGATATGTCACAACCCCCCGGGAAGGAAAACCTGGTTACAAGGGATCAGTCTATCCTTTCAAGGAAAGTTGACTTGGAATCATTTAGGAACCCTACATTGGGTAACAATCTCCCCTTCAACAATAAACTTGAAACTACTGCTTCCATTTGTGTTTCGCCTGAAGTTTCACATCAACCATTCATGGGTTAGGTTGTACAAGCTTTGAAGCTTGTTTATGCAAGAAATGGAGGTGTATTTGATAGTTTTAGTAACAATGGGGAGTCTAATGCTCATGATATAGAGGTCAATGATGGATCTCGTCAATAGTGGCCCCAAAGTATTTAGTGTGTACCTGATGGTAGTTGTTTTGTAACAATTGATTATGATTTAGGTCCCCTTCGAATGCAGGAACTAGAGACAAAAAGGCCACTTTCATCATATGCTTTGTTGTCTAATTCTAGAATCTCATTGAGGCAATTATCATGATCATTTAGGAGGCAAATAGTTCCTGTCCCCTGAGAACAAATAAAAATAAAAAATCCTGGTATGGAATTAGGGGTATTGTAGGGGGTAGCCTAACTGAGTATGGGGTCAAAAGGCATGAATATGTACATGAGATTTGGTCGTAATGGTTGTTTATATTTCTTTCACTTGGTTAAGACATGTATAGAATTTTGGTTATTAATAAATGGTACACAAAAGAAAGACATTTTTGCCTCCGAGTAGCAACTTTTTAAGCCATCAGTTACCTTTGCCAAAAAGTAATTTCTTTGTGTTGTTAATATTCCCATTGTATGAAATCATGTTCATATTATGACTATGATATTTACTATTGATGGGTTATTATAATGAACGTTAGTTTCCAGTTAAAGTGAAGCATAGAGTTTGATGCCTTTTACAAATATGTTTACCCAAATTTTTGAGCAACATAATTTTTTGAGGGAAAGGAATATACTCACACACAAACAATATTTTTTCAACATTCTACAAGAAGGAAATTTGGCTTTCTGAAGATATCATCATTTCAACATTAATTTTCTTAAATGAGTATGGTTTATTTCTCACCCTAGATCCATAGACCATAATAGTGGTTTATAAGGGTGTCTCATAAGCTATTGAGAAATCACTCCATGTAGCCAACAAATTGTAAGCATTTGATCACGTTTGGAGATAGCTCGCTTTAGTGATGCATTGATGGCCCATGGTTTTTTGAGTATTTTTCTATGAGCATTAAACCCTCAATGCATTTTTTTTTTTTTTTTTGTGGGTTCACTTCTTACGAGAAAAATACCATAGTTTACAATTTGTCTTCTTTGTGTATTATTGTCAAATACACTGAGTATATTGAGATTCCAGGATTTAAAAATATTTCAATTCTTTCAACTGAATATACAGAGAGATTTGTGGCTTATAACCTTTTTGTAGTTTGGTTTTTAAGAACTTTTGTACTTTTCCTTTTGTGGAGATATAGAAGCCTGTTATTTTAAGCATGGAATTTATTTTCCTACAACATGACATGTGTGATTGAGGAGTGTTCTTGAACTGAACAAGATAACAAGTATATTATTTTTCTTTAACCTTGAGACTGTAAACCATGCCACATTAATCATTCACTCATGATATGGAAGCCCAAATCAAATACCTTTATCCACGAAAAGACTTGTTTCTCTACATTGGTAGAAAACTTGGGAGCATCTCTAAATTTTCAATGATGGAAATATTCTAAGAATTCATTGTTAAAAATTAGAAGAACATCTACTGGAGTATATATAAAAAAATACTAAATTTGTTGTTCACCCATCTAATAGAATGGGTAACATCTCTATTTTTGAAATTTACTTCAAAGAAGTATATAGTTAAAATGCTTGAAACTATCATTTTTGGTAATGCTTGACTAGTAGGTTTCCAGAAATGAATAATGAGGGGAACATCTATAAGATGTTGTAGAGATTTAGTAGAAATTCCAAAACTATGGTCTCCCTACATATCCCTTGTTTTTGTAGTAAAAGGAAAATCGAAAGAAAGATTGTAGTATATTGTCTAGAAATTGTTTAACATGTTTTCTCAATGCATAATATATAATATCTCAAAGGTTTTTTTCAGATGGCTTCAAGTTAATTTAAATATACAAAATTATAAGTTAGAACTATAGATATGTGGCACATAGTTTTTTATGTTTTTCTTATGCTTTAGTTTTTCTATGTGACTAGTTGGGGGTTGGGGGAGATGTGGAGTAATCTCGAATTATTTATTTTTAGCTTAGTTTTCTTTGTCTAATCAAATCATCATACTAATAGATCTATTTAGGAGGTAGGTGCATGCTAGCAGGTTCATATATGTAATAGACAATGGGAATTGGGATTACTTGAAAAAAAGAGGTCAATACTCCCTAAGCCATGAAGGAATTATTTGCTTCTGGAAAGTTTCCAATAAAATATCTAGTTCGGTCTCCTATGACCCCTCTAAACCAATATTGTATCAACTTGGATAAGCTATCAAGTCTCCCTGGGAAAATATATGACCTTAGTGTGTTAATCATGTTGGAGGTATCAGTTGAGGACATACTATTTGCATGTATGCACATGTAAGAACATTAATTGGAAAGTTCAATGGAGTGGCCTTTCTGCCTTATGTGATGGAATGATGAGATGCATATCTACCTCAAAAAAGAGTTGTAAATGGAATATTTCTCTTTGAACATAAATTGAAAGGCATTTTCAGCTTGGAATTTCAACTACAGGAGTATCTTAAATGAGTACAATGGGGGTTCCATGATTCTTCAAGAATAATGGTATTTTTATGCAGCACTGGTTTCCCATTTATACCCCCAATGAGGTAGGTTCTTAAAAAATTTCTTGTCTGAGCATATTGAATTATTTTCTTGATAATTTTAAGGTTTAAGAACTAATGGAAAATATACATGGGTTGGATGTAGGAAATTCTTTAAGTTATTGGATGATCTATTTAATATAGTTAAATAAAAAATAATTGTGTACCCTCAATTGGTTGGTTATTTCCTCAAATATTGGAGTAAGTGAAAGTGACCCACCACATGAAAAAAACCATATCTAAATGGTACTCTATAATGGTTAAGTTTTTTATTATAGGCTTGGTTTCCTCAAGGATGAATTTTTTCCAACCAACTACATATATCCTCGACTTATTTTTTCCAACGAACTATAGTTAATGTATTAACACCATTTTCTAAAAAAGGTTTATAAATTCATCGTTGTAGGTGATATGATTTTGTTTTTCCTTGATGAGAAGTATCATGACATTTTTTTTCATGTTTCTATCATTTCAATGGTTGGTACATTGTACGTAAGTTTTGATTTATTGTTTTTCTCCATTAAGGTAGATTGGGCTTCTGGACTTTATGCTCACTTTTTCGTCCATGTTTTTTAGTTATGCGCTAGAATTATGCATGGTTGCCAGTTAAAGAAAATGGTTATCACGAAACAGTGTGAGATTTAAACATGCTACTCCATTAATGGTAAAATATCCTATCACAGTTCATTGGATTGGTGGCACAATGGATAGTTGATAATTAACCATTGTCACTTTAATGTACTATGGATGCCATCTTTTTTTAATTCACTTTAAACATGTTCAAATTAATATATTTTTGTTGTTGGTTATTTTTTTCTTATCATCTTTATTTTTCCCACTCTAATCCTATTCTCTATGGATCTTTTTTTTATTCCCCTAGATATATTCTATAAAGGTAGAGGGGGGATGAAGTGTGTTTTTGTAATGTGTAGTTTTTTTTGCTTTGAGGTGCTTGTGTTCACACCCCTTTGCTAGTTGAAGTACTTGTGGGAGGACATAGTTATCATTGAGAGGTAGAGAGTGATTTCTTTGTATCCATACAAAAACATCTTTGTATAATCATTCTTGGTGTGGATTTGGAAGTGTCTGAATGCCATTTTGATATTTTGTTGGTGTAACATATATTAACAAAACTTTGTACTTACAATTTTTAACATTTGTTTAGTGGTTATGTTTCAAGATCATTGTTATTGATTGTTGTATTTTGACATCTTTAATTAATTAATAACGAGAACCACTCCCAATTAGTTTTCTAGACCCCATATCCAGTAGGATTCAAGCATGTAGCTCATTATTCATAATTGCAACATATATACTCATCGTTTTTTGATTTTTTTCATGCAAATCAATCATTTAGAGGCAGATTTTTATGTCGTCACAACATATTTACATGATTCACAAGGAGAGAAATCAATCTTTGGTGTAATTGCAGATTTTAGATTTGATAATTGTAGGTCATTTATAGGCTATAAATTTATTTAAAGTTTCACTTCTAATTGAGTATTTATAATAGAACATATTGAGTATCTTATACATGACTATTTTTCCCTCCACCCACTTTTCATAAATTCCATAACCATTAGGTACAAACTTCGATCCTATTTTTCTTGTTTAGTAAAATATTTTCTGAGAATTTACAAATTTTTATAATTTATTGAAATTTGTAGAATTTACAATTTATAAAGTTTCAAGATATATTTTTAAAGTCTAATTATTTAAAGGGTGCTAGCTCAATGGAACAACACCTGCTTTACAAGCAGACGGTTGGTGTTTTGATTCCATCGTGCGCTGATATTTATATGGAATGGAGATGATTAGTTTTTAGTGACAAAGACTCTTTTGACCATCCCCAATGAGCTGATTGTGACATTTTTCAACCCTCACCAAAATATGAAATGGTAATGGTAAATGAACGCCACCATATATATGCATCAATAGTGATGACCATGAAAGGACCATCACCATAAATCGATGTTTTTCATATGAAATGGTGATAGTCACTATCCATCATTATAATCATTATTTGTGATGGACCTTGAATGTCACCACAACACTTATACTTTTCGCGATGCCACATTTGGTGACGTTCACTTTTTTGGCGATGGAGGTTAAGTTCCATCACGATTCATATGAAACGGTGGCGCTCACTATCCGTCGTTATAAACCATTATTGGTGAGAGACCTTGAAAGTCACCACAACACCTATACTTTTGGTGACGTTCAATTTTTAGTGACAGAGGCTCTTTTGATCATCACCAATGAGCTTATGGTGACATTTTTCGACCCTCACCAATGTCCTTTTTTCTTGTAGTATAATTGAGGATCAAACATTGGTGGTATTGTTGTAATATGTTAAATTCTTGAATCAAATATTTGTTGTAAAATATCAATCAATGTGTTATATCTTGGAAATTAAAAGTATGGTAAATATGGGAAAACTATTGGTGCTTTGCATGTAAATCTACAAAACATATCAAAGATACTCTTATTTTATCTTTTCATTATAATGATCACTGATGTTTTGAGTTTGAGTGATTGAGGATGGCCACAGGTGTTCCCTCAAATTGGAAGTTTGGTGTTGGAATACAGTGTGGATTTTCCATTCAATAATCATATAGCAACTGAAATCTGAAAGTTACATTCCAAAATAAACCTTTTTTGGGGATTACTAGTGGTGATTTCTACATAATTTGATGTTGTAAATTTGCTCCAAATCATAGCTAATATATTGTAGCACAAGTGAGAAACACAATGGGAAGGGAATTGTCTTTGAAATTTATCCACTTATATTGTAGTGATCCATAAAAATAAGAAAAACATTAATAATATGATATAGACTAGCTGGCATATTCATATGTGATAATGGACCCAAATAGTAGTTCTTATCTGAATAAATTCTCATCATACTTGGGAATTCTTGACAACATCGACCTCTAGCCCTGGAATTATTCACTTAGCATTGTACATTATTTGGTTATATACATGTATATGTGGCTGTCCTATTATTGTATACTTTTTACTTCATTTCATTTTATTCTAGACTTAGATTTGGCATTTTCAAGGATTTTTGTTTGCACTCCCACATTGTACAAGTAATCTACAACTTGATATTTTTAGCATGTAACTTAGTTGGCATGATTGTGCCTAATATTTCCTTGAATGTTGAATACTAATTTTGCTAAGGCGTTATTTTATATGGTGACATTTTATTTGATTTTTTTATACATGTCATTTTTCCACATAGAAGCCATTGTTTCCCAATTGAAGAAAACTAGTTCGAGTTTCTTACTTTTATGGGGAAAAATGACATTGATGACATTGTTGATATTGAGGTATATATCGTATAAATCCTTTATAGCCTACTTTAGTTAATATTCCAGTGTTTCTCATCTTTCATGTCTTATACTCTGCATTATATATTCTTTCTTTTTTAGAAAAGGAACTCAATATTGATGGTAAGAAGCATGAATTGAAGAAAAAGGAGAACAATAACACTGAAGAGACAAAATGCAAATTAAAGAGAGAGAGAAGAGAATTGGTCTAGTGGTACATGTAGAGTCAATATCCTACATAAGAGACATACATAGAGACTGATAGTCAATTCTTCAGAGTTGGTGAATTCACCTATAACGCCTTGGCAACATAATGATCATGTTTTGAAGTGATGAAACAATATTTCATGTGTAAATTTTACTCCAACCAATATTAAGTTGGAAACTGATATTGTAATACTTAATATTTTGTGTAATATAATTTATGTGGTTGAAATTATTTATAGTTGCACTTGATATTATTTAGTATTGTAATTAACTTATGTAACTTTGTGTTTTCATAGTAGATGAACATGTACATTGTATGCTAGAATTTTTTAATTTAGTTGCAAAATCATACTAATTAATTTATGTTGATTAATAATGAACAAATAAAATCAATCTAAACCTACTAAATTAGTAGTTTATGTTTATTAATGAACACAAATAAAATGAATATACGACTAAATTAGTTGCTTATAATAATTGTTAATGAAATTAAATGAAGTGAATATAAAATATTAAAATATTCATTAATATAATGAATATGAAACTACCAAAAAAAGATAAATGACTACTACAAATGATAAATTTGTGATTAGAAATGACGACTAAATTTTGTGTATATATGACTATTAGTAGCTAATTTACAATATCTTATAACACGACCAAAATTTAGTCATATTTCTTTGATTATTAATTGGTTTCAAACGATGACTAAAATTTGCATATATATATATATATATATATATATATATATATATATATATATATATATATATATGACTATTAGAAGCTAATTTATAGTATATTATAACACGACCAAAATTTATTCATATTTCTTTGGTCATTAATTGGTTTCAAACGATGACTAAAATTTGCATATATATGACTATTAGTAGCCAATTTATAGTATCTTATAACATGACCAACATTTTGGTCATATTTATTTGGTCAATAATTGGTTTTATTGGGTGATCATTTAGTAATATATTTTGTTATATATTTAGTCATTAATTGTGACAATTAATGGCTAAATTAATGACCAAATTTATGACTAAATATACTACTAGACATAAATTTGAGACAACCAATTAATGACTAAGCTAAAACGACTAAAAGTTGGTCGTGTTATAAGATACTGTAAATTAGCTACTCTTGGTTATCGACCAAAAAATAGTCATTTATATGCAAAATTTAGTCATTTTTTTAGTAATTAATTATCCATTTTGTATTAGTGGAGGTTGGGACCTCCATATTGGGCTTACTCTCCAATTCTAAAAAAACCCAAAACCTCGTTAACTACTAGAGATATGTCTTCCTATTATTTGACGACGATGTAGCATATATCATCCTTTCGAGGTATTGAGTGTTGGGAGGTTGAAACAAGGATCCAAAAACTGCCAAATCCTAATAAGGACTGCAACAGGACATGATAAGTGGAAAATGACATGGTAAAGGCTTCCTTGTGCCAATGAAATGGCATTACACGATGGAAACATGTGGGAAAGGGGTTTCATGTGTCTGCCATGTGGTAGTAGAATAAATTCCCCATGGAATTTAGAGAGAAATGTTTAAAGAGGCATAACTTCAGTGTCCATAACTAAAATTTGGATGAAATTTATATCACTAGAAATCTCTCGTCGAGTAGAAGATAGTGGTAGTGTTATAAATGAGGTTAAGTGGAATTTTGAGAATCCCATTTTCAGCCCAGAAGAGTAATTCCATGAATGAAATTGTGTCTTGAATTAAGAGAGAACATGAATATATACAAGGAGAGGGAGAGTATTGGGATTCATCTCCCAATGTCTCTTTGTCTTCCAACTTCCTTTATTTTTCTATTTACAATATTTACATAGATTTTTCTAATCCCAAAGATTAGGTGTCAAAATTCCCCCCCTTAATCCTAATGGATGTTGGTGATTCCAAGCATCATTCTGAATCTTTCAAACTTTTCCATTCCAAGTGCTTTAGTGAATATGTCTACAATCTGCTCATTTGTGGAACGATGTCATAGATGGATTGTATTGGCCACAACATGATGTTGAATCAGATGGTATTTTGTATTGATGTGCTTCATTCAATCATGTAATTTTATGTTCTTGGACAAATTTATTGCAGAAGTGTTGTCAATCAAGAGAGGAGTTGAATGAACTTATTTCTCTTGCAAATCTTCTAGAATTTTCCTGAGCCACACAATTTTCTTTGTTTCTTCAACTACTACCACATATTTTGCCTCAGTTGTGGAATTTTCTGGAATTGTTTGTTTGAGTGACCTTCAAGAGATAGCTCCTGATCCAAGACTCATAACATAACCTTAAGTAGATACTCAAGTTTCTTTATCTACATCGAAATATGAATCAGAATATCCAATCAAGATGAAGTCACCCACCTACGTATACTTGAGTCCAGAGTCTTGAGTTCCCTTCAAGTAATATATAAATATATTTACAAAAGATCAATGATACTCACAAGGATTTTTCATAAACCTAGAGAGGATTCCAACAACAAATGTACTGTCTGGTGTGGTAGTATTCAAGTAGTTAATATTTCCTATGAGTTTTCTATACTTTGTTGCATCCTCAAATTATTTTCCTTCAGTGGATGTCAACTTTAGGTTCTGTTCCATTGGATTAGTCAAAGGATTGCACTCATCCATGCTCAACCTATTCAACAGATCTCCAATGTACTTCTTCTAAGAGTAGAATATAAAATTGAGATGTCGGGTTAATTCAATACCAATATATTATTGAACATAGCCAAAATCTATCATTTCTAATAATTTCCTCAGTTATTTCTTTATGGATGCAATGTCGTTCTCATTTTTCCCTATCATCAAAATATCATCTACATACACCACAAGATATACAATTTTTTTTTCCAGATTTCTTGACAAACATATTTGCATCATCAAGATCATAATGTTTGAAATTCAACTTCAGAAGATGTTCAATCAACTTCTCGTACTAGGCTCATAGTGATTTCTTGAGGCAATACACGGATTTTACAAGATTTCATACTTTGTGTTCCTGGCCCTTCACGAAAAATCCTTTTTGTTGAGACATAAAAACATTCTCCTTCAGATCTCTATTCAAGAAAGAATTTTTTACATCCGTTTGATGGACTTTCCAACCGTTTAGAGTAGCCAAGGCAAAGAGTGTCTAGATGGTAGCCCATTTTGTTGTCGGGGAAAAAGTATTATCATAATCAACCCCTTTTGTCCAAAACCTGTTGTCACAATCCTGAATTTGTGCTTTTCAAGTGAGCCATCTGCTTTATACTTGTTCTTGAAGGCCCACTTACAACCTATTGGTTTGGTTCCCAATGGAGGATCAACCATCTTCTAGGTGCCATTATTTATCAAAGCATCATATTCTTTCTGCGTCACTTCTTTCCATTGATCATGAGAAGTTACTTCTTTGAAGGAAGTTGGTTCAAAATATGTAGAAAAATTTAGTTAAAAAATATAAGAAAAATCCATATCAACATGTGAATCAATATTGTATACATAACCTTTATTATGTCTAGTTGAGCTTCTTATTCCTGTCTTTCCAACCTCATCAAGACAAAAAATTTCAAGTGACTTTGTGAGCCATTTTGGAGGACCTTTCTGAGATGGTCAGGTTGTTCATTTGACTAAGATAGGGATGAATCAAGATTTAGCCTCCCAATTCTGTCAATCACATCACTCAAATTTTCATCTTGATTAGTGGTTGGAGATTCATGAGGAGGAGAGAGTGCTTCAGAAGGAGATTCCATAGATTAATCCAATATAGGCATTCACCCTTCAAGATGTGTGATCTCATTATCAAACTCTTGAAAATAATTTGCATGTTTGAATCTATCCAAGTGATCAAGTTGTTGCTCAACAACATTGTCAGTCTTGGAAGATTCAAGAAAATCGCATATCTAGATATTATAAACTTATTATTCACTTTTTTAGTGTCAGAATTTTCATTCTACCATCAGTGATCAAAATCACTCTTTTCATATTCATTTTATGGGTCCCACTCAGAATTTTTTTATATCATTCCACTAGGTCATGCAAAAAATTCACTTGTTGATGGTAGCCCTAGTCATAAAACCTCACTCTCCCTCAAAAATCCACATTTCTTGGCCCACCTTCATGTCTTGCTAAGCATAAATTATTCTTGAAAGCTCATTTCACTATGTCATTATGTCAGTTAAATTCAACATGGATTCGGGTCATTCAATGTCCATTTAGGTCACTAGATTTCATTTTCCAAGGTTAAATAATACTCCATTTCATCTCAATAAGGTTAGAAAAAGTGTGAGTGGTTGAATAACACTTCTTTATCATTTGAAGAAGATTTGTCAGCATGTAAATATTTGTTTTTAAAAAGTTTGTAATTATGGTTTCAAAGTATGATTTTCAACCAAAGCGTAATTTTATTCAAAACAGAGATGAAATTTATTTTTATTTTTTATGTAATTTTATGCCCATTATATGTAACAAGTATTGTCTCAAGCTGCCAACTCAAACTCATATGCCAAACTGAAGATCAACAAATTCAAAATGTAAAGAGTGCCAAACTCCAACACATCAACCTACAAACAATAAAATCAAAGTGAAAAAGGTATTCAACAAAGTTTTCAAAGGTGAAATGAAACATTAGAAAAGTGGGTTTTAAATTAAAATAACAATTTAATTCAAGTGTTAAAGCCTTCATGAAATCAAATTCAAACTCATTTGTCTCCTATCATCATTGAGCACACTCCAAGAGGGAAAAATTTCGAGTTTCTAGGTGAAAATTTGCAAAAAACAGAGTAGAGGGCGCACTTGCTTCTGTGAGGGTGCACTTCCTTCTGCGAGGGCGCACTTCCTTATACGAGGTCGCACTTCCTTCTGCGAGGGCGCACTTGACCAAAAAATATAGAAGCTCATTTAAACTACAAAAAAATTGCTTCCTAAGCTTTAGCAATGTTCTCATCGACCTCCAGCAAGTGAGCGAAAGCTAATTTCATCAATTATACTCTCCATCAAGTTCATTTGTTGGGTGTTGTGAAATTTGTTTTAGAATTTGGTGTTTAAATAATTTTAAAACCCTAATATCTCCCATTTCACTCTTAATTTCCCAAATTTCATTTCCCTACACCTTCATACCCATTCCTAAATCCCTGTATTACAAATCCCCTTTCCCTAACCCATTTTCCCAATACCCTAAGCCCTAGCTGTTACAACTACCTAGGCTCCTAACCCCAAACCTGTAAATAATTTCCCCATCCTATAATTCCACCATATCACTACTCCACATCCCCTTTCCCATTTCATAAATCCCTAGCACCATCTCCCTCAATTTCCATTTCCCATTCCTCATTCTTAAGACCACTTTCCACCATCATCACACTTCCTTAGGGTTTTGACTTTAAAACATCATGGCAAAAGAAGAGAATAGACCATATAGTGAGGGAGAAGAAACAAAGGCTAGAAGGCCACATAAAGGGGGAAGAATACTCAGACTTGAGCCAACAAGTACTAGAGAACTTTTGGCATCTCCTATGGCAGTGACATGTTTCAAACATGTTTGGTGTTTTGAGTTCTGTGAGAAAATTCAAAGGGTCCAACACCATGCCATGTTGACCAGGATTTTCATATCCATCCTCCATGACAAACAAGTTACTCTAGCTGGTGTCACCTTTACTGTGTCAATTGGCATCATTTCAGCTGCCACTGGGATCCCAAATGTTGGGGAGAAATAGTTCAAGCATAATGAATTGGAGGAACACCCCTATGAGCCTTTCATGAAACCAAGATATAAGAATGAGAAAAATAGGTTCTTTCCTTTTTCCTACCTCCTTGCACCAATGATGAGGATAATCATGAAATACTTTTCATGTGAAGGTATATTTTCAAGACTTTATACCTATCACATCTAGCTCTTAATGCATTTCACTAGGGTAAATATGCTCAACATACCCTACTACCTTTTCCGAAGCATTTATAAGATGGAATTTATTGTCTAGACAATCGAGTATGAACATCAAATGATAATTATTTTCCATCATTCCCTTCTCAAAATCATAGTCCTCTATCATCTCAATGAAATTAACATTGCACAGAGTACCTTCATAGCCAATGATATATTTAGAGAGCCATCTACTCAGCATACACAAAATGTGCCTTCATTATCTCAGCCATCCACTTCCATCCCTCCATCTCAGCCCATAGCACATTCATAATCATAAAATCAGTCCCCTTCACCCATTTCACCTCCTTCATCTCCATTTCATCATGACATTGGATCACCTAGAAGGATTGAGGTCAGTGAGCCTAAGAGGGCTAAGGTGGTTGAGGTAGAGCCATTTCCAAAAAACTACCAGAGAGGTCACAGGAATGTGTTTTCTCTACACATAGTGGAAGGGGCCATGCCTTCTACTTCAAAAAAGTAGGTGGACAAAGTAAAATAAAAGGTGATTGAGGCAGAAATTTAGCCAGACATTAGATATGAAGAAAACCTCCATGAGACTGAGCATGATTTTGAGCTTGTTGACCTAGGTGAGGAGGATGATGATGAAAACATCAAAATATCCATCAAAGGAAAGGATGCCAAGATTAGAGAGCTCCAGAATAATCTTGGCAGGGCCAAGTTTGTCAATAACTTCCTTGAGCAGGAGAATAAGCAGTTGAAAACCAAGCAATTCATTGATGAGGTTAAGTATATCACAGCTCAAAGGGAGGTAGAAAAAGCTAAAGCTTTACTTGATGATACCCTAGAGAAGCATGGTTTGATTGAAGAAAAATAAGAAAAATCACCAAGAGGCAGGCCTAGAACCATAGGCTTAAAAATAGCCTTGGAGCTCGAAAGACAAAGGCAAAGAGAGAAAGTTGATGAAGCCATCCTTGATGATCAATTCTTGGAGATGATAAAAGAAGACAAGGAAGACTGGCTTCAAGCCATCAATGACCACTTGGAGAAGTTGTTAAAGAAAGCTAAAAAGGACAACAAGATTCAAAGGACAATGGCCAAACACTATGCCAAAAGAGAAATAAATACAAGGGAAAAACTCAAGGCAACAAATGCAAAGATTGAAGCCCTAACTCACCAAGAAGAGAAGAATAAATTGGATATACTTGCAGAGGCTTCACTCCAAACCTAGACACCTCACCAACACTCTCACCACCAATTTTGAAGCCATTTAACCCAATTTTTCAAAATCTGTGTTTTTCTGTGTATTCCTGAACAAGTTCATATTAGCAAATTGGTCATATGCGCAGCGCGCTAGGTGTTGCACACTTTTTTGAGGCACTTTTTGAGGAAAAGGAGACCACCAGTGGATTCCTAAGGACAAAAACATCTAAAAAAACCACTTTTCCACTCGTGATTTGTAGATTTAGCAGGTTATAAGGTCAAAATCATGTTTCTGCCCCTATTTTTGCCTACGCGCTGCGCACAAAGAAGTCTTGGGAGAATGAAGTTTTGAGGGATCAAATCACCTTCATTTTGCAAAATGGAGACATATTCAGAAATTAGACTTGAATACCTTTCCAACAAGACATTTTGGGGCTGATTTGGACACCTACAAGTCAGTAAAAATCAGCCTTGACACAGTGAGGGCACACTTGACACAGCGAGGGCGCACTTGACAGAAAAATGACGCACTTGACCATTTGTTGATATTTTTGAAATTTCACTGTAATTTTTACTTTATCTAAGAAATTGATGTTTCCACCTATGTAATTTAGGATGGTAAATTTAATTATGTTATGGATAAGTTACCGAGGGGTAGATTCATCAAGTAAAATTTGTCATTAAGTCAAATGAATAAGTTTGAATGTATTTTGGGAGGACTCACTTAGAGCTTCCTATACTCCAGCTTTCAGTTCAAAATTTTGTGGATCTCTTCCTTAACTCGTGGATTCGACCCCGGAGAATGAGTGAATGTTGTTTTGATGTTTATTTAGTCCCTTTCTTCACTCTTAGTAAGGTTTGGAATCAGTTTGGATGATAATGTATTGAACAAGTACTATTGTACTCAGTATGGATAGTTAATAAAGAAGAGTTGCGGATATTTTTTGGGATACATGTGGTGTCATCACTATAAAAAAAAATTCCAAACTTGGACAGTTTGCTTTGTTCCTAGTCATGGTTTTTAGATAGGTGTTAAGTCATTTTAAGTTTTTAGGGGTTAAGTGATAGGGTAAGAGTCTCATTTTAATTCACATAATAAATTCCAACAACCTTATTTCATACCTTGAGAGTCTCATGCCATGTTTAGAGAGACAAGTTTTTAACCATTTAAAAAAAAAATGATTAAGTCACGAAACCACGTTTTCGTAGCGCAGACAGTGTTAAAAACTGCTTTTGCACTACGAAAACGCTGCTCTTTTCATAGCGAAAAACCCTGAAATTACATTAGGCGTGCTACGAAATCGGGGATTCGTAGAAAGTCTTGTCAAAGTATCAAATCCATCAAATTCCGTAAATCATTCATGATTAGGTGTCAGCCACGAGTATTTTCTCACACATGCAACCATTCATAGCCATCATGACATTCGTTAGAGGTCATTTATCTTAGTCATTTTCAAATTTGAAAAGGGTTGGTTTTTGGTTTTATTGTCTCATGCAAGAAACACATGATGCATACCCTTTTCTGAATGTAAGCTCATGGTAAACAGAAACCAAAGCTTCTCTCATTCATCAAGCGAGGCAGTGTCCCTAATCAAGTGAGGCAATTTACTCTAAAATCAAGCGAGGCTGTTGGTTACATGTTTTCAAGAAGCACATAGGAATTTCAAGGAAAGGATGACAGAGGAAAGAAAGAACCACAGGTCAGGCCACTGTTTAAGGACAGAGCCTGAAATTATAGAGGCTCTAACGAAGGACAAATCAATTGAGGAAGCCTTCAAAAAGACAGGATGTTGGAAATTCTGTGAAAAATTGCAGGGAGGTGATAATCAAGTGACAAAAGAGTTTGCTCTTAATTTCACTGGTTCGAATACTAAAGTTGGAGTCTTAAATTTTCCAATTTCCCCTCAGATCATATCTTTTGTGACATAGATTCCAAGGGGAGAAGAAAGATGATTCAAAAACTTCAGGTTTGAGATGGAACCTTGTAAAATATTTCTGAAGCCAGAGTTTGTAGAGAGACTTAACTAAAGCAGTTCCAAGAAGTTACATCAAGAACACATATGCCAACCTTCTCTTCAACATTCAAAGGTATTTCACCAGTGCGGGAAGATACCATAAGGTGTATTCTTATCATTTCAAACTCTTGTTGCATTTTACTAGAATAATTTCTTTGGATTTGCCTTTCTTCCTGTTTCGAAGTTTAGCTAAAATGGCAGATAAAGTGCAAATGAAGACTCAAGGATTTGAAACTTCACTTTTCAATCATGGTCTAGTTAAATTGATAGTTTTACATGAACTTCAGAGGATAAACAGAGAATGATCTACATTTTTTTTTTTGTGGATTTGGGGTGGAAACACAAGAAAAAGGTGTTAGCCCTAATACTAAAGAAAAATCATCATCAGAAACTAGTGACCCTGAAGAGACAAGATCAAAAAGATTTCTCAAGTTGAAACCCAGAAAGCAAGTGAAAGAGCCAGAGATTAAAACATCAGTGATTATTCAAGAGACCCCTCAACCTACACAAAAGAGGACAACTAGATTTAAGGAAACAGTACAGGAACAGTTAACCAACAAATCAGCCCATAAAGGGTAATTTGAATGATATTTTACAGGCTATTGATATTGAAGAATCTCCTTTAGTTCAGGCAGAATTTATAAAATTGGATGAAGGGAAATCTAAGAAGATGAAACCTTCCAAAAAGTTGGATTTTGATGATGAAATTTCAGAGTTTGTGTTCAAGCCCAGAAGGCCTTTAACTAGGCAATCAAAAAAGTTGCAAGAGCTGGATATGGAGTTAGATAAAGCAGGGGAAGTTTCCAATGTTTATGAAGAGCCCATAGACCTATCATCACAAATGCCTGAAGGTGACAAAAACAGATTTTTCAACACTCAAAAGAGCAGTTATGAAGAAATTAAAGAAAAATTGAGACTAGATAATCTTGAAATTGATAAGCTTAAGAAGAAAGCAAGAAGATATGTTGTTGAGAAGACAAAATTCAACAGAATAAGGGCTCTGTGGGAGGTTGAAAGAGTTTCAAAACCTGAAACAGTCAGCAGTGAAGCTCATTACTTTACCTGGACTGTCCCTGCAATCAAAGAGGCAAGATTTATGAGAATGATAAATGTTAAATTGAGGGCTACTAATAGGAGACTGAAGAGGCAAATTGAAGATCTTGAAATTAAATTGACAAAGTCTGAATGTTAGCTACAACAGAGATAGAACAAGAACAGTAAGTGACAAATCCTTAATAAAGTCTTGTTTTTGGGAAGGACATCATTTTTTTAGGACATTTCAAAGTTGTCTTATTTTTATTGTTAAGGTCTATAGACATCATGGAAATCATTAAAAGGTGTAAATATTCTTAAAGTCTGAGAATTGTGAAAAAACTGTGTAAAAAAGACATACACAACAGTTTCGTAGCGTGCTACGAAACTACAGTAGGTGCATTTTTGAATGTTTTTATAAGGGTTTTGAGAGGTAAAAACACTTGGTTTCCAAATTTTGTTGTTGCTGGTGGATGGAAAGGGCTCACAAATGAAAGTTTAGGTGTCAAAGCAAAATAAAGTGGATGGTTAAGAGATGTTTACAAAGATACATATTCTGCGCTATGAAAACAACTGCTATTTTCATAGCGCAGCCATATCATCTCTCTTTATACTTTTTCAAAGGCTTAATTTTTGTACAGGTGGAAAGGCATGGTTCCATGGAAATGATAACACATGTCACTTATCTCAAAAAGTCAATATTTCCAGTAAAAGGGTTCGAAGATCATCAATGAAGGTAAAAGCTAAATTACAGCAAACATGTTCCCTGTTTTGTAGGGCAGATAAGACATGAATCAACATGATTGCATAACAAGATTAGAGGCATCATCAAGGTCGAAGATATGGACAAAAAATTGTCAGAGATATTATTTAAGCCTTAGATAGGGTTGTTTTAGACATAATAAGGAGTTTTAATCCTATTTGTATTAGGACTTCTAGAAGAGACAGTTAACTGTTAGATGTAATTAAGAGTTTGTTTTAGGAGCAGATAGGTGTCAAACTTAGAAATTCGAATTCTCTTCAAGATGGATAAGGGAATCCAAGATTGTAATGATGACTCTATAAGAGACATGAAGTCGGATTGCTAAAGGTTGGCAATTTTCATTAACAAGCAAACTATGTTATTATGGCAGACTGTGTGTTTTCATCTTAATACAGATATTGGCTTTACTACTCAGGATTCAGAAAGAGTTTTTGGTGTTTTACCTTCCTATGGCTTTCCTCATCTACCTATTTGAAGTGGTATGAACATGTGTTACTTAGACTTCATTGGAAAATTCTCTAACTTCCTTCATATGTTTGTAAACTGTGTTTTATTCATTGTGTTATTGTTTTTCTGATACATCTAAAACTCTGAAATGCCCTGACTTCCATGTTAAGCTAATTTTTATGTTTTTTTGAAACATACCTTGACTCCATAGCCCAATAGATGTTTTTTGATCAATAATTCAACCATTTATACACTTTTATTCAATTTATTCCTAGATTTAGCCATCTAATCCTTAATTCAAAATCTTAAACCTATGTAGAGAGCCCTCTCAGGTTGAGGAGGCTAAGCCTCAACTAAAATTCTGGTTTGAAATAGTTACTCAGAGTCTACTTGATTAGCAGCCTATCAGGGTCAGATTTTGTGATAACATTTTGGTGCGTCTATCGGGAGCCTGAAGATTACTCATTCCCGAAATCAAGAAGCTGAACTTCTGAAGGTAGCAGGAGCTCAGAAAGTTTTTCGAGGCTACAATCTACCTTGGTGACTCCATACATTTTCAAATTTTAAAGGTGGCTTAGAGAAGGAGATATACACGGAGAAATCCTGATCCTAATCCACCTACCGTTGTGGACAATCCAAACACTATTTCAAGAGGCAGTCAAAGAATTTCAGAAATATCAGGTACTCCATCTCATTCGAAATATTTCTCCTCTGAAATATTAAGAAGTCTTGAAGACAAAAGAGTTGATAATAAAATTCATGAAGTTTTTTTTAGATCAGAAAGTGAAAAGGAATTCATTGATATTATCTTAGACTTGCAAAAGAGAGGAATTGACACTTCAGCCCTTGTAATCCAAGAAGACAAAGAGGAATTTTGGGAAGCTATTACCTCTGAGTTGTTGTTAGAAAAAGAGTCTCTAGATAAACTGAAAGAAATTGACCCTTTTGAAGTCTTGCTGAAATCCAAAGTTGGTTTACCCCTTCCAAATTGGAGCTCAATTGTTAGTGGCTGGAAAAAACCAAGTAGTCCTCCTCATATCAGTTCTTTGTCTTCTTTTTCTGCCATTCCTAAAGCTACTTTTCATCCTTTAAGAATGGCTGCTCCTGCTAGGTATGCACCACTTGTACTCCCTGATTTTTTACATGACCTTCCTAGTAAATATATTGCTAGGATTTCTACTTAGGGTAGTGATGAAGAAATCACATCAGAAGAACATGTAGATAGATTTAATGATTTTACAGACAAAGAAGAAGTTGACGATGAAGATGTGAAGTTAAGACTTTTTGCACAAAGTTTTACCGGTGAAGTTAGAAAATGGTTTAAAGCTCTCACATCGGGGAGTATTCGAGCTTGGGATGAGTTTGAAGATAAATTTTTGAGAAAATGGGGAAACAGAACCAATCCAGTTCAAGAACTTACTGAATATAACATCCTTATAAGGGAAGTTGATGAATCTGTCCAAAAATTTTCAAAGAGATTTAATAAATTTTTTGACTCAATTCCAGCTCATTTGAAACCTTCAGAAGCCTTAGCACAAATAAGATATGCTGAAGCATTTGATTATGAATTTTCTATCTTGTTGAGAGAAAGAGAATCACCTACACTTGCTGAAATTCAAAGTGATGCAGTAAAGGTAGAGGTAAACATGATAGCTGCTAAAAAATCAAAAATGGGAAAAACTAAATTGAAAGAAGAGGAGAAACCTTCCACTTCAACTTCTGAAGACAAATTTGAATCAATGATGAAAACCATGGAGAAGTTGATAGGTTAGCTCTTGGAAACAACTCTACTCCTCCTATGCAACATGAACCTCAATTCAGAAATCCTCAATTCAAGAGACCTCAAAACCAACAAAGGCCCAAAGAAAATAGAAATCAACAGCCTGATCCTCCAATGAGACCTACTTTTCAGCAGAATTTGGTAGATGATGAAGATGAGCCTGAAATTCCTGAGGAATCTATCCATTGTCTTGACGAAGAGATGTCAGGAATTTTCTTGAGTAAAGAAGAGCATGATGAGTCAGATTTGGCTAATCAAGAAGAAGAACCATCAGATTATTTTAAGGGATATCAACACGCTATTTTTGAGATGCAAAAACAATATAATCTCAGAAACAGAAATGTACCTATCATTGCAAACAAAGAACAACCTAAGAAAGATGCTCCAAAGGTTACTGAAGCCAAAAATGATACCCCAAAGATTCTTGAAGGTATGAAAGACACTCCACTTGGTAAGAAAGACACTCAACTTCCTCCTCCTATCAAAGAAGCTAAAAAATTTGTTTTTGTTTTCAACCTTGAGAATGAAATTTCAAAGATTAAAATATCAGTCTTGTTTAGCGAGATTCTCAAGGTAAATGAATATAGAAGCAAGATTGTTAAGTTTTTAAACTCACAACCAAGAGCTGTTGATATTTTGAATGTCCAAGAATATAATCCTACTATATATTTGGGTCCAAGGTTAGAAGATGAACAAAACGAAGAGTTTACTCCTTTTTATGTAAGCATTAGCATTCATGATATGACTTTATATAATGCTATGTTAGATTCAGGAGCTTCTCATAACCTTATGCCCAAAGTAATCATGAAAAGGATGGGATTACAAATAACAAGACCATATAAGGATTTATTTTCTTTTGATTCAAAAAGAGTTCAATGTATTGGTTTGATCAAGGATGTGGTTGTTGGTCTAACACAAATCCTAGTAAAGACAGTTGTTATGGACATTGTTGTGGCTAATGTTCCGCCAAAGTTTGGAATGTTATTGTCAAGATCATGGGCAGCAAAAGTTAAAGGCACAATGTAGATGGACCTTACCTATGCCACTATTCATGTTTTCAGTGAACAAAGGAGATTGTATCGGGAGACTAGGATGGCTTACATGGTAAGTAGCAAAGATAAACCTCAAAAATTTCCTATTTATGCCTTTGATACTGAACTTGGATCTGCCATTATTTTAAATGAGTCAGCTAATAGTGTTGAGGAAGAAATGAGAGCAGAAAATCAACATTCCGAAAATCAGCAAACAGAAAATCGACAAGTAAATGACAAAGAGATGGAAGAATGGTGGTCACTGTACTTTGATGGATCAGCAGGAAAAGAGGGGGCAGGAGCAGGGATTTGGATTACAATTCCAACTGATGAGAGTAAGTTTTACTCTTACAAACTGAGTTTTGATTGCACAAACAACATGGCTGAATATGAATCTTTGATTTTGGGTCTAGATCTTCTTAAAAAAATGAAGGCCCGAAATATTTTTGTTTTTGGAGATTCTGAATTGGTTATTAGACAAGTTGAGGGTGTTTATCAAACAAAGTATGTAAGAATGAGAGCTTACAAAAATTTATTTTTAGACATGTTGGAGAATTTTCAAGATTTTTCCTTCATAGTCAAATCTAGAGATCAAAATTCCATTGTTGATTCTCTTGCTGTCTCTGCAAGTCTTTTCATCATTCCTATTCATTCTTCTGAAAAATATGAGATTGAATTTCGCCATAGACTATCTATACCAGATAATGTCACCAATTGGCAAGTTTTTGAAGATGATCAATAGGTAAACAATTTTATTGAGTTGAAAGAAGAATTTGAAAGTACCCAGATAGATCAACAAAACATGTTTGTTAAATCAAAAGGAAATTCTGAAGTTCTACAACTAAAGAATAATTCAATACCAAAGGGTATTATTCCTCTTGAGAATCTTTTTTATCAGAATGATGTTTCTAAATCCCCAAAGATACAATATGATGAAGAGGATGTCGAGAGCTGTAATATTGGTAAATTAGCTTTGCCTAAAATGATCAAAATTTCAAAGTTTCTTTCAGTTGATATGAAATTAAAATATATTGAGATGATGAAGAGGTTTATTGATGTTTTTTCTTGTATTTATGTTGATTTAAAGAAATATGATCTTTCCATTATTCAGCATAATATTCCTATCAAAGAAAATGAGAAACCATTCAAATAGAAGTCGAGGAGAATTAATCTTCTTCTCATGCCATTGATTGAAAGGGAGATTAAGAAACTATATGATGCAAAAATCATTGTCCCAATCAGATTCTCCAATTGGCTTGCAAATTTGGTACAGGTTAGAAAGAAGAATGGAGAAATTAGAATTTGTATTGACTTCAGAAATTTGAACAAAGCATCACTAAAGGACAACTATCCTCTTCCCAAGATGGATTCAATTCTGCAAAATATTGTTGGTTCTCAAAGAATGTTTATGCTTGATGGTTTTTCAGGTTACAATCAGATTCTTGTGGATCCGGATGATCAGGAAAAAACAGCCTTCACAACACCATGGGGCACATTCATGTATGCTAAGATACCTTTTGGTCTCATGAATGCGGGAGCTACTTTTCAAAGGGAAATGGACATTTCTTTTTATGAAGAAAATGATAAGACAGTGGTTGTTTATCTTGATGATATAACAGTGTTTTCAAAGAAAGAAGAAGATCATTTGAAACACTTAGAAAGGGTTCTGTTGAAATGTAGAAGGTTTTGTATTTCTCTTACTCCTACTAAAAGCATCTTTGCTTTAACTACAGGAAAATTACTTGGTCATATCATTTCTGAAGATGGAATTAGGATTGATCCTAACAGAGTTAATGCAATTCAAAAGGTAGATTTTCCAAGAAGTAGGAAAGAGATTCAATCATTTCTTGAAAAAGTGAATTTTTTTAGGCGCTTCATTCCAAACTTTGCTGAGATTTTCAAAGATATAACAAGGATGTTGAAGAAAGGAGTTGATATTAAATGGACAGCTGAAGATAAAAAAACTTTTGAACAAATCAAGAAGGCACTCACACAAGCACCGGTACTCATCAGCCCATATTTTTCCAAAGAATTTCTGGTTTTTACATTTGCTTCTGAAAACACAATTGCTGGAGTTTTGTTACAAAAAGGAAAGCAAGGTACTGAATAGCCTATTTCTTTCTTTAGTAAAAAATTAGCAAATTCTGATCTAAAGTATAATATTCTAGAAAAACAGGCCTATGCTTTGGTGAAAGCTATTAAGGATTTCAGAATTTACATTCTGCATTCTCATATTGTTGCATTTGTTCCAAGTGTTGTGGTGAAAGACATTCTAACTCAGGCAGCTCCCGATGGTAAGAGGGGAAAATGGATTGAAAAAATGTTGGAATATGATATAGACATCAAACCAAAAAATTTGGTGAAGGGAAAAAGCTTGGCAAAGTTAATGACTCAATCAAACTTGGACTGTCTTGATATAAATCTGAATGCAGAAATATCATAAATTTCTGATGATGAGGAAGAATCAGTTCAAATTGATGAGAAATACATCATTTCAAAGTGGAATAAGGATGTGGTTTTTGTTCTACAACATAACAAAGCTCTCGCTGATCTAACAAAGTCCAAAGCAAGGTTTGTTAAGCTAAAATCTTTGAGATATTTTGTATATGACAGAAATCTGTTTTGGAAAGATACAGGAAGAATTTTACTGAATTTCTTACTTGAAGAAGAAGATGATAAATTCATTGAATAATTCCATAAAGGTGATTGCAGAGGACACCATTATCGGAAGGCTATAACAAATAAGATTCTAAGAGCAGGATATTTTTGGCTAACAATGTTTAAAGACATTTACAAAAAAATCATTGCATGTCATGAATGCGCAATTTTTGAAGGAAGAAGAAAGCTTGTACCTCTACCTTTGATTCCTATATATGTGGAAGCTCCTTTTCAACAGTGGGGGTTAAACTTTATTGGAGAGATACATCCATCATCATCAGGGTAGCATCACTGGATTCTCACAGCAACTGACTACTTCACCAAATGGATAGAGGCGATACCAACAAGGCAAGCTAATGACTCTGTAATTATTTCTTTTCTAGAGAATAATATATTGTCTAGATTTGGCTGTCCCATGAAGATTATAATAGATAATGCTCAAGAATTTAAGTCCAAGAAAATGATAAATTTCTGCCATCAATACCATATCACTCTTGGACACTCTACAACATACTATCCACAAGGGAATGGTCTTACTGAATCATCAAATAAGAGCATTGTAAGAATCATCAAAAAGGTATTGCAGGAGAACAAGAAAGCTTGGCACTTAAAGCTGAAGTACGCCTTATGGGCTGATAGGATTTGTACAAAGAGGTCAATTGGGACTTTTCCATATGAATTATTTTATGGTGCTGAAGCTTTTTTTCCATCATCACTAGGGGTACCAGTCATGAAGTTAATTCAAGGACTTGAAGAGGAACCAAATTCCATTCAGAGGAGGATCAACCAGCTGACAGCCTTGCAAGAAAAGAGAAATGAAGTCTATGACAACCATCAGCAAGTTCAGAACAGAATCAAGAACACATTTGATAAGAATATCAAAGAAGACAGTTTCCAGCTACAAGACAAAGTGCTGAAATGGGAGGCCAAGATTGAGGAAAAGGGCAAGCACGGTAAGTTTGAGAATTTATGGAAGGGTCCTTTTAAGATTGTTGGTTTTCATGGGAACAACACTTATATATTGTAGGAAATTGATGGAGGATCATATGTTGGAGGGCCTGTTAATGGCAGGTTCCTAAAGCATTATGCTTGCTGAAGTTTTATCAGTCACTCATGACATTGTACATATTCCATCTTTGTCAGTTTTATTGCTAATAATGACAAGCTGAAACAGAGATCTTAAGCCCGAGGTGAAGGCCCAAACAGTTTGAAGAAGATGCTTGTCAACACAAATTTCTGTTTTTATAAAAAATAGATAGCACTGGAGCTGTGGGTTCTTAGTGTACCAGATTATCCCAAGTGGAGCCAATGTTATCACTATAAAAAAAATTTCCAAACTTGGACAGTTTGCTTTGTTCCTAGTCATGGTTTTTAGATAGGTATTAAGTCATTTTAAGTTTTTAGGGGTTAAGTGATAGGATTAGAGTCTCATTTTCATTCACATAATAAATTCCAACAACCTTATTTCATACCTTGAGAGTCTCATACCATGTTTAGAGAGTCAAGTTTTTAACCATTTAAAAAAAAAATTGATTAAGGCACAAAACCACATTTTCGTAGCGTAGACAGTGTTAAAAACTGCTTTTGCTCTACGAAAACGCTGCTCTTTTTGTAGCGCAAAACCTTGAAATTACATTAGGCGCGCTACGAAATCGGGGATTCGTAGCAAGTCTTGTCAAAGTATCAAATCCATCAAATTCCATTAATCCTTCATGATTAGGTGTCAGCCATGAGTCTTTTCTCACACATGCAACCATTCATAGCCATCATGACATTCGTTAGAGGTCATTTATCTTAGTCATTTTCAAATTTGAAAAGGGTTGGTTTTTGGTTTTATTGTCTCATGCAAAAACACATGATGCATACCATTTTCTGAATGGTAAGCTCATGGTAAGAAGAAACCAAATCTTCTCTCATTCATCAAGTGAGGCTCATTATTACTTTCAAGCGAGGCAGTGTCCCTAATCAAGTGAGGCAATTTACTCTAAAATCAAGTGATCCTGTTGGTTACAGGTTTTCAAGAAGCACACTGGAATTTCAAGGAAAGGATGATAGAGGAAAGAAAGAACCACAGGTCAGGCCACTGTTTAAGGACGGAGCCTAAAAGTATAGAGGCTCTAACCAAGGACAAATTAGTTGAGGAAGCCTTCAAAAAGACAGGATGTTGGAAATTCTGTGAAGAATTGCAGGGAGGTCATAATCAAGTGACAAAAGAGTTTGCTCTTAATTTCACTGGTTCGAATACTAAAGTTGGAGTCTTAAATTTTCCAATTTCCCCTCAGATCATATCTTTAGTGACAAAGATTCCAAGGGGAGAAGAAAGATGGTTCAAATACTTCAGGTTTGAGATGAAACCTTGTAAAATATTTCTGAAGCCAGAGTTTGTAGAGATAGACTTAACTAAAGCAGTTCCAAGAAGTTACATCAAGAACACATATGCCAACCTTCTCTTCAACATTCAAAGGTATTTCACCTGTGAGGGAAGATACCATAAGGTGTATTCTTATCATTTCAAACTCTTGTTGCATTTTACTGGAATAATTTATTTGGATTTGCCTTTCTTCCTGTTTCGAAGTTTAGCTAAAATGGCAGATAAAGTGCAAATGAAGACTCAAGGATGTGAAACTTCACTTTTCCATCATGGTCTAGTTAAATTGATAGTTTTACATGAACTTCAGAGGATAAACAGATAATGGTCTACATTTTTGTTTTTGTGTGGATTTGGGGTGGAAACACAAGAAACAGGTGTGAGCCCTAAGACTAAAGAAAAATCATCATAAAAAACCAGTGACCCTGTAGAGACAAGATCAAAAATATTTGTCAAGTTGAAACCCGGAAAGCAAGTGAAAGAGCCAGAGATTAAAACTATTGGAAATACTAAGAGGGGGGTGAATCAGTATTTCTTTCAATTAGAACATTAGTTAATCTTCAATTATTATCAGTTTTTGTACAATGATAGCAGAAAACAAGAGGAACACAAATGCACACAATTTTTAAGGTGGAAACCCACTCCGGGACAAAAACCACCTAATGCTTTTCTAATAATTCTTTTCAACTCCATTTGAAAATAAAGCTCCAACTTCCTAGAATCTAGAAAAGCATTCTTCTCCAGCTCTTACTGGATGGATGCTCCAACGCCCGAGATTCTTCAGTAGTCACTGAACGGATTCCCCAACACCCAATGAGCTACAACTCACCCTAGCACCACCCTACCACCCTATAGAATAATAAAAGAAGAATGGACTCCCGTACCAGGGAAAATGGTCCACTTTACAATGATATAGAATGATGTAGAAGAAGAAGATATACTAGACCATAACCCTAACTTTGACACAACCACCTAATGATGATCCTAGACCTCCCAACACTGCCTCTTCAACCCTTGGCAGATAGACACTAGTACAATTTGTACAATAATGTATTTACAATGACTAAGTACAATGATTGTATGCAATGTTTCCCACTTGAAGACTTCATATGATGAACTTCTTGTTGTTGTTATGCACCTTGGTTTCTGCTCTTGTCATGCTACCCTCTGCTACACCTTGTTTTTCTTTTCTGCCGTAGAAATTCTGGTCCTTTGCAATCCTTGACAACACATGATCTAGCTTTTTCTTTCCTTATAGGAGCTCGATATTGAATCTGGTGTATCTCTGTTATTTCAGATCCTGAATATCTGATTTTCGGTCCTCTAGTAGTCCTCTAAGTCTTCTTTTCAATGCCATAGGTCTGACCCAATTTGGATTCTTCATGAGAGAGTTATACCCAATTTCTCACACTACCCTAATTATGGACTGTTTCAGCAGAGTGCACTTGTATGGCATGCCACGTGTCACTGTTTCTTTATTTGCCTCTAAAATTGATAGATAAAAAATAAAGAATGTGCACTATCTACCAATTTTTACAGAATTCCAATCCAATACTCATAGAGAGAGTTATGACAATTTTACCAAGGTCACTTCTTTGAGATGAATTTCAGGAGCCTGCAAAAACCCTTACTTCCACAGATCATATCTCCAAAAATATTCTGCAACTTGATCTCAAATTTTTACTGTAGCTTCCTCAGGATTTCGGCTTCACCTCATAAAACTTTCAGCTTCTGATCCTTCGTATAAAAAAAATTAGAGCGAAAATTCCAGGATGACCTGTTTCATATGGCCAAATCCCATGCATAAGGAAGAAATGAAGATCACAATTTATATGAATGCTTAAGTTGAGAGGGGCTTCAACAAGTGAGCGTGGGAGGGATCTTAGGAGCTTAAAAAATATTAATTATGACTTTTCAATGACCCATGCCCCAACCCCATGGGGTTTTAGCTGACTAACTGGGGGTACAAACTTCAAACATGAATATCTCTCAAACCGTGAAGAATTACATAGCGTGCCATATATCAACAGAAACATATTGACAAGTAGAATCCATCAAAAGCATTCTTGACCCAGAATATAGTAATTTGGTAAGTCAAAATTTCCATGCAATATTGGGGTAGCCCCTAGTCTTGCTTGGGTTGACATCGATAGCTCCATTGATCAACAATCTCCCCCTTTAGCATTGATGGCAACACAAGTACTCCCCCTACGATCATGACACCTCTTCCTACAACATTCTCTTCCCCTTTGACATAAATGGCAAAGGGTAACTCCCCCTGAAACACAACCATCCTACGGACCTATACACACTTCCACTCACCCTGAAACACAACCATCCTGTAGACCTGTAATGTACTTCCACTCCCCCTCTATATATTGAAAAATGAAAATCTAATGAGAACTTGGGAGAATCAAGCATGGAAAAAAGATATTCCAATGCTGGCGAATATTTAATATGTGATTCTTTTGGTGCTGCTTGGAATCTTGCTACTTGTCCAACTGCTTGCATAACATTTGGTCGGGAGGCTGTTACATATAGAAGACTACTAATCATAGATCTGTACAATCTTTGATCCACATCCTTAGATGAGTTGTCAATGCTCAATTTGCAACCAAGTAAAGACATCTCTAAATCACTTTGCACCTTTGTAGCAAAATTCTTACTTAGTCGATCATCATTGCTACCAATTATTGTATCCTCCTCTTTAGCTATTAGACATGCTTTAGTTGCTTCATCCAGAACATATATGTCATTTTGAGATTGACTTGCTGTAGCCAGAATTTCACCATACACGCCTTTCCTGATTTCACATTTCGTGGAGTTGAATAGTATTGTGTGTCCTTGATCACACTTTTGTCCAACACTGAGCAGATTGTGATTCATGGTTTTAACCAATAGAACATTTTTGGCTAGAACATATTTTCTTCCGAGAGTGACAGTACCTGATCCTATAACATTTGAAGATCCATCATTTTCAAAGGGCACGATTCCATCCTTATTCTCTTTCAGAGATACAAATTTATTTCTATCTCCAGTCATATGTGTTGAGCAACTGCTATCAACATAACACACATCTTTGTTCTTTTGAGCCTTGAGAGCGAGAGCACAATTATCATTCTTCTTCTTCTTCCATGTTCGTTCATTCAGTGGTTTTGAAGATTCTTTTGGAGGATTTTCAAGTCTGCAGTCTTTGGCTATGTGTCCAAAGTTTCGACATTCGTAACATTAAATATTATTTATTAAATGTTCAAATCTATTGATGTTTCATTGAGCCCTGGGAGGTTCATATTTGACAGATCTCTTGGAATTGTATTGGTTCCTAGGGTACGTGAAACATTCTACAGCTTTATGACCAAATTTTCCACATGAATAACGATAGCCATAAAAAATATGTTGGTACCTGGATGGAAATCTTCGTCGAGGAATTGTATTCCAAGGCTGTTCTTACGAATCTTGTCTAATGAATTCTACATGCATGTTAGATCTCATAGGTTCATTGTATTTTTTTTTGGAAGGTCCTACTTCTTCTTCTTTGTAACCAAGGCCAGTTATGTCGTTTTAATATTTTTGATTGTTTATGAGTTCTTCCAATGCCCTTGAGTTGTTGGCATAGTTTTGGACATTTTTCCCCTTCTTTACTTCCTTACGCAGCAAGACTACTTCGGCTTCTAATGCTTTCCTTTCTTGGTTGCTTTCTTCCAACTTCTTTTGAAGTGACTCTTCAATGCATTTGTGTTCTTCAACTTCAATTTTGAGACCTTGAACTTGTTCTTCAAGAGTTTTGGAAGGGATCTTCTCCGCCTTGAGATCTTTTATAAGCTTGATTTCTTCCTCATAAAATTTGTCTATGGTCCATCCTTCTTCTTCGTTGTTTGATACCTCTTGCTTATTGTGCTTGGGTTTATTGTGCTTGGCCATAAAGAATACTCTCTCATTGGCTTCTTCTTCACTATCATTGTCTTCGTCGGATGATGAGCTATCTTCTTTAGAGAGAAAGTTCCTTTTAGATCCTTTCTTGTTGAATTTCTTAAAGCCTTTCTTTCTTTTTGAGTTTCCATTACTTTTGTTTGGACATTTTGCTGCAAAATTCCCAACCTCATTACAGCTGAAACATATCAATGGAATTTTACCTTTGAATTGTCCCTTAACAATTTGTAGTTTTCTCGTGAAGTAAGCATATTCTTCATCTAAAAGACCTTCTTCATCATATCCCTTTTCTTCACACTTGCAGGTGCATGTCTTTTCAATTGAAGGTTGTTTATCCTTATTGGTTTTATTAAATGCAATGAATGCAGTTTCTAGATACGAAGTCCCTCTTCTTCATCAAGTCGCATTTCATATGCTATGAGAATTCCATGTAATTCCTCTGTCCTGTTTTTGTCTAGATTTGCACTATATTCTAAGACCGATACCTTTGGGTTGAATCTCCGTGGTAACATTATAATAATCTTTCGTATAATAGTCTTCTCGTCAACAGGCTCTCCCAATCCTTCCAAAGTGTTGTTTATTGCATCAACGTGTGGAAGTATGCAACAATGTTGTTGTCTTCTTTCATTCTGAGTTGCTCAAATTTTGCTATGTAGATTTGAAGCTTTGCTTCTTTGACATTTGAGTCACCTGCATATATATTCTCAAGCTTGTCCCATACATTTTGGCGGTTTTACAACCCAACACCTTATGATAAGCAATTTCAATAAGTCCACGATAATAAATTTCTTTGCTTTTGCATCATTTACCAAATTCTTCTTGCCTTGATTATGCGAGTTAGTGCAAATCCATTTTGAACAGTGTCCCATACTTCGTAACCTTGCACCAAGAGATAGACCTCCATTCTTCCTTTCCAAAGTGCATAATTATTTTCATTGAATATAGGTACACCATTCTTGGTATACTCCATGACCTCCTTCCAGCTATTAAACTGCTATTGAAGGAACCAAGCTCTGAAACCAATTTTTGGAAATACTGAGATGGGGGGTGAATCAATATTTCTTACAATTAGAGCATTAGTTAATATTAAATTATTATTAGTGTTTGTACAATGATAGCAGAAAACAAGAGGAACACAAATGCACACATTTTTTAAGGTGGAAACCCACTCCGGGAAAAAAACCACCTAATGCTTTTCTAATAATTCTTTAATATTCAACTCCAATTGAAAATAAAGCTCCAACTTCCTAGAATCTAGAAAAGAATTCTTCTCCAGCTCCCACTGGATGGATGCTCCAACGCCCGAGATTCTTCGGTAGTCAACTGAATGGATGCCCCAACACCCAATGAGCTACAACTCACCCTAGCACCACCCTACCACCTATAGAAGAATAAAAGAAGAATGGACTCCCGTACCAGGGAAAATTGTCCACTTTACAATGATATAGAATAATGTAGAAGAAGAATATATACTAGACCATAACCCCAACTTTGATACAACCACCTAATGATGATCCTAGACCTCCCAACACTGCATCTTCAACCCTTGGCAGATAGACACTAGTACAATTTTTACAATAATGTATTTACAATGACTTAGTACAATGATACCTTTACAATGATTGTATGCAGTGTTTCCCACTTGAAGACTTCATATGATGAAATTCTTGCTGCTATTATGCACCTTGGTTTCTGCTCTTGTCATGCTACCCTCTGCTGCATCTTGCTTTGCTTTGTTGCCATAGAAATTCTGGTCCTTTACAACCCTTGACAACACATGATCTAGCTTTTTCTTGCCTTCTAGGAGCTCGATATTGAATCTGGTGTATCTCTGTTATTTTAGATCCTCAATATCTGATTTTTGGTCCTGTATTAGTCCTCCGAGTCTTGTTTCCAATTCCATGGGTCTGAACCAATTTGGATTCTTCAAGAGAGATTTATACCCAATTTCTCACACTACCCTAATTATGGAATGTTTTAGCAGAGCGCACTTGTACGGCATGCCACGTGTCACTGTTTCTTCATTTGCCTCTAAAATTGATAGAGAAAAAACTAAAGACTGTGCACTATCTGCAAATTTTTATGGAATTCCAATCTGATACTCAGAGAGAGAATTATCACGATTTTACCAAGGTCACTTCTTTGAGATGAATTTCAGGAGCCTGCAAAAACCCTTACTTCCACAGATCATATATCCAAAAATATTGCGCAACTTGATCTGAAATTTTTACTACAGCTTCCTCATGATTTTGGATTCACCTCATAAAAATTTCAGCTTCTGAACCTTCGTAGAAAAAATGTTAGAGCAAAAATTCCATGATGACCTGTTTCAGATGGCCAAATCCCATGCATAAGGAGGAAATGAAGATCACAATTTATATGAATGCTTAAGTTGAGAGGGGCTTAACCAAGTGACGTGGGAGGTATCTTAGGAGCTTAAAAAATATTAATTATAAATTTTCAATGACCCATGCCCCAACCCCATGGGGTTTTAGCCCACTAACTGGGGGTACAAACTTCAAACATGAATATCTCTCAAACCGTGAAGAATTACATGGTGTGCCATATATCAACAGAAACATCTCAACAAGTAGAAACCATAAAAAGAATCATTGACCTAGAATGTATTAATTTGGTAGGTCAAAATTCCCATGCAATATTGGGTTAGCCCCTGGTGCTGCTTGGGTTGACATCGTTGACAACCGCTGATCAACAAAAACATCAATTATTATTCAAGAGACCCCTCAACCTACACAAAAGAGGACAACTGCATTTAAGGAAACAGTACAGGAACAGTCAACCAGCAAATCAGCCCAGAAAAGATTGACTAGAAGTAAAATAGAAAAGGAAAGGGGCAAACAGTGGTTTCAGAAGAAAGTCCAGGTTTAAAGGGTAATTTGAATGATATTTTACAGGCTATTGATATTGAAGAATCTCCTTTAGTTCAGGCAGACTTTATAAAATTGGATGAAGGGAAATCTAAGAAGATGAAACCTTCCAAAAAGCTGGATTTTGATGATGAAATTACAGAGTTTGTGTTCAAGCCTAGAAGGCCTTTAACTAGGCAATCAAAAAAGTTGTAAGAGCTGGATATGGAGTTAGATAAAGCAGGTGAAGTTTCTAATTTTTATGAAGAGCCCATAGAATTATCATCACAAATGCCTGAAGGTGAAAAAAACAGAGTTTTCAACACTCAAAGAGAAAAGAGCAGTTATGAAGAAATTAAAGAAAAGTTGAGACTAGCTAATCTTGAAATTGATAAGCTTAAGAAGAAAGCAAGAAGACATGTTGTTGAGAAGACAAACTTCAACAGAATAAGGGCTCTGTGGGAGGTTGAAAGAGTTTCAAAACCTGAAACAGTCAGCAGTGAAGCTCAGTACTTTACCTGGACTATCCCTGCAATCAAAGAGGCAAGATTTATGAGAATGATAAATGTTAAATTGAGGGCTACTAACAGGATATTGAAGAGGCAGATTGAAGATCTTGAAATTCAATTGACAAAGTCTGAAGGTCAGCTACAGTAGAGATAGAACAAGAGCAGTAAGTGACAAATCCTTAATACAGTCTTGTTTTTGGGAAAGACATCACTTTTTAAGGACATTTCAAAGTTGACTTATTTTTATTGTTAAGGTCTATAGACATCATGGAAATCATTAAAAGGTGCAACTATTCTTAAATTCTGAGAATTGTGAAAAAACTGTGTAAAAAAGACATACACAGCAGTTTCGTAGCGCGCTACGAAACTGCTGTAGGTGCATTTTTGAATATTTTTATAAGGTTTTTTAGAGGTAAAAACACTTGGTTTCCAAATTTTGTTGCTGCTAGTGGATGGAAAGTGCTCACAGATGAAATTTCAGGTGTCAAAGCAAAATAAATTGGATGGTTAAGAGATGTTTACAAAGATACAGATTCTGCGCTACAAAAACAGCTGTTATTTTCGTAGCGCAGCCATATCATCTCTCTTTATACTTTTTCAAAGGCTTAATTTTTGTATAGGTGGAAAGGCATGGTTCCATGGAAATGATAACAAATGTCACTTATCTCAAAAATTCAATATTTCCAGCAAAAGGGTTCGAATATCATCAATGAAGGTAAAAGCTAAATTACAGGAAACATGTTCCCTGTTTTGTAGGGCAGATAAGACATGAATCAACATGATTGCATAACAAGATTAGAGGCATCATCAAGGTCGAAGATATAGAGAAAAAACTGTCAGAGATATTATTTAAGTCTTATATAAGGTTTTTTTAGACATAATAAGGAGTTTTAATCCTATTTGTATTAGGACTTCTAAAAGAGATAGTTAACTGTCAGATGTAATTAAGAGTCTGTTTTAGGAGTAGATAGGTGTCAAACTTAGAAATTCGAATTCTCTTCAAGATGGATAAGGGAATTCAATATTGTAATGATGACTTTATAAGAGACATGAAGTCGAATTGCTAAAGGTTGGCGATTTTCATTAACAAGCAAACTATGTTATTATAGCAGACTGTGTGTTTTCATCTTAATACAGATATTGGTTTTACTACTCAGGATTCAGAAAGAGTTTTTGGTGTTTGGTATTCCTATGGCTTTCCTCATCTACCTATTTGCAGTGGTATGAACATGTGTTACTTATAATTCATTGGAAAATGCTCTAACTTCCTTCATATGTTTGTAAACTGTGTTTTATTCACTGTGTTACTGTTTTGCTGATACATCTAAAACTCTGAAATGCCCTGACTTCCATGTTAAACTAATTTTGATGTTTTTTTGAAACATACCTTGACTCCATAGCCCAATATATGTTTTTTGATCAATAATTCAACTAGTTATACACTTTTATTCAATTTATTCCTAGAGTTAGCCATCTAATCCTTAATTCAAAATCTTAAACCTATTGAGAGAGCCCTCTTCGGTTAAGGAGGATAAGCCTCAACTAAAAGTCTGGTTTGAAATAGTTACTCAGAGTCTACTTGATCAGCAGCCTATCAGGGTCATATTTTGTGATAACATGTGGTATGATGTTTATAATTGTTTTTCCTTCAGTTTCATATGTTAGAATGTGTTTTCTTCATGTTCATTACATCTTTGTTGTATGATCTCTTTCAAGTTGATAGGAAGAATACATGCTTTCTCATGCTCTGTTTAGGGAAAGTTATCGTAATTCGTCCATTTTACTCAGTTTAGGAAGAATACATCTCCCATGCTCTTCCTATCTCCTCATCAGTCTTAAAACCATCTCATCACAATAATCTTACAGTGTTAAGCCTTATGCCTACCTTTCCCTATTGAATCTCTGCAACCCTATCTCATTTTCCCTGACCTAGCTCCCTTGACCATACTTTCATCCAACAGCCCGACCAAAATCAATTATCAAAAACCTTGAACTCACACCTAGCCTAAAATCCTAATCCATTCAGCATCCTAGGCTGTGTTTTGTGGAGAGAGCCCTCTCTGACTTGGTAGGGCTAGCTATCAAGTTAAAAGGTTGGCCCGTGGTTACCTCTGTTGGGATTTCTTCCTCAGCCTTAGAAATCTATCACAGTGATAACACACTTCATCATAGAGATGATATGCTTTGGAGGCATCTATGTACCCCAAGAAGATACATATGGATCTCCTTGCACCGATTTTGTTTCTCTATTCCTTAGGTATCAAGGCATAACGGGTGGAACCAAAAAGCATGGGATGCCTCACCAAGGGAATGTAGCCATACCACATTTCATAGGGAGTCTTATTTTTTGTGGCATAAGATGGAAACCTATTATTTATATACAAAACACATTGAACTACATTAGCCCAAAACATCAGCTTAACATTCTTGAAAAATATCATTAGATGTATCATTTTAATATTGTCATGTTCATTATTTTAGCTACATTGTTCTGTTGGGGATTATAAGGCACATTTGTTTTATTTTTGATCGCATGTTGGCGAAGATGGTTTTCAAATTCATTAGAAGTATATTATTTTCCTTTATCAGTACAGATAGAGCCAATATTAAATTGTGTATCATTTTCAATCCATGCGTGAAAGTTCTTGAATGTTTCAAAGGCTTCATATTTTTTCTTCAATAAATAAACCCAACACATTCTAGTATAGTCATAAATAAATACAGTCATAGATTTATTACCATTTGTAGAAAGAAAAGGAATTGGGCCACATAAATCAAAATGAATGACTTCAAGCTTTCTATGTGCTTTGGAATGAGAATAATGAAATGATTATTTGTTGTGCTTTCCTAAGATACAAGCATCACATTGCTTAAGTTTCCTAGGAATTGTAGGGAAACTAGTAACACCATTTTTCTTCAACAAATGAAGGTTTTCATAGTTCAAATTCCCAAATATAGCATTCCATAAAAGACTTGATGGAAGTGTACCTTCATCATAGTGAGAATTGTAGGAAAAGTTATGTGAAAAAGAAAAGGTTCCTTGTAGCTTCAAAAGTATTTCTTCTTCTATCCCAGTCTTGACAAGTGAGTGATCTGATGCTTTTCTGACGTCAACCTTTCCATCAAATATGTGAATGGAGTGTCATTTATAGCAGATGTGGACCAAAGACAACAAGTTTATCCTCAACTCCAGGAGGTATAGAAAATCATGTAGAAGAAATTATAGAAGACGAGACAGTTTGAGCCTAATTGTGCCAAACCCTAATGGCTTGAGTTTTCGCTTGTATGCAAAGTAGATTCCTCCATCAACATTGTCAGTGAATTCTTCAAAGAAATATCTTCTCAAAGTCACATGGAAATTTTCTCCTGAATCAAGAAACCAAGCATCTTTCCATGAATTAAGTGACGCATTGAATAAGTATTCATTTACTCCAATGTTTCAATGTGCCACAACATAATGAATAGACTCAAGTGCTTTTCCTTTCCCTTTACGAGGTGTTTTACCTTTTTCTTCATTTATTTCATGCTCGATTCTATCCCAAGGAAGCTTACATGTAGAAGCATCATTTTCATTTATATTTCATCGTATACAATGAATATAATAATTTTTTCCTTGGAAATGTCTGCCCCCCTTGCCTCTAAAATTATTCCTTCCTCTTCCTCTAGAATAATCTTGTGCATGATTCTTCTCTTTTTCTGCAAGGCACACAACTTATTCAGAATACTGAGGAGTTTTCTTCCTCCCAAAAGCATTCTCTCTTTCAAAAAAATTCTTCTCAATGGAGTCAAAGAAAATATCCTTAAGTTTTCCACTTTCTTGTAATGACTTAAGATAATGTGAATAAGTGGGAAATAATTCCTTGAAAGAGGACGTGAAAGGAACACCTATTTCAACACCAATAGATTTTATGTCATGCACAATGGATCTTTTTTTTGATGTTAAGGAAAGAGGGTCATCATTTTTCAACTCAATATTGAATATGATCATCAATTGAACAATTTCAAGTTTAGAGTGTGAGTCATATAATTCATTCTACTTTTTTAAGTCTTCAAAGGCATTTGAAAATGGTGAAATATGATGATTCACCTCTTCATTTATTGAAAATGCAATCAAGGCATAGGCCTTGTTGTTCTTGTTTTCCCAAACGACAAGCTCCATGTTTGAAGTGGGATTTTTAGTTTCATTGTCTCCTTCTCCTTCACAAAATCCTTTCTGAAATTCATTAAAAATATGGGTGTGTTTTATCTTCCTGGACCACTCATTGTAGTTCAATTTTCCAGTAAGAACTACTCCCACTATGGAGATGAGTGAATGCATCATATAATTCTGAATTGCGTCTAGGAGTTACAAAAATATGAAATGACTCAAATACTAACTATAAACCTTGTAACTTATACCATTATACCTATGATACCATTTTATACCCTTAGATATGAAATTCACAAATTTCAACACAATTCAACACTTAATTGAACCAACACATGACATATACTATATCACCATAGTACATAGCATGTTGAATGTTGAAGCAATTCATAATATATATATATATATATATATATATATATATATATATATATATATATATATATATATATATATATATATATATATATATATTAACCAACTCACTAGAAAAATTCAATGCACAATGGGTTCACCATACATGATATTCCAAAACTATTTGACACACATATATGCACAATATTTAATTCATGAATGATATGATACTCAATCTTCAAAATATATCAGCACAACATTAAATTTACCAATACCAAATGAAACCCTTCAAAAATATTAACACAACATACTAGGAGTTATGCATGGAATTCAAGGATTCATTCCAATGCACTGCATTCAAAAACTCAAGATACATAGGTGCTTGACATGCACAGTGATTTTGGATATTCTTCAACACAGAAACACAATTCATGCTCCAGTATTCATTAGAACTCTTAACATTCACCATTCAACATTCAATCACAAAACTTAATATTCAACATGTTCCAACATTCAATACAATTCCCCTTTTATTTAGTACTCAACACAAATCAGTCACGATTCAACACACATAGTATAACCCAATGCATAGAGAATAAACTACGGAGCTCTGGATCGTACATAGTCAATGGTCAATCTACACATAACCACTATGATTCTTCATAACCAGCACGTGAACTCCAATAAAGATTCAACATTGCAAACTATTGTTTCAATGATTCCATCTTCATAACCAACGATAGGAAACATTCAAAACTCAATGAATAGGTAATTAATCTCTCCAAAAATATAATGCAAATAAAAATCAACACTTCAAGAGTAGATGCAGAGGGACACATAATTCAATGGAAAATTAACATACCAAGGAATATAGCAATGGATAGGAGTTTCAGGAGCAGAGAAAATAATTTTGGGAGTTGGATACGATACCATGTCGGGCCAGGAGAGTAACTACACGAATGAAATTGTGTTTTGCATTAAGAGATAACATGAATATATACAAGGAGAAGGATACTATTGAGATTCATCTCCCAATGTCTCTTCGTCTTCCAATTTCATTTATTTTTATATTTACAATATTTAGATATATTTTCCTAATCCAAAAGATTAGGTTTCAAAACCCATCTCCATAGTTTCACCTTTGAGGTTGGGTTTGGATACTCCTTAGCCTTAATCAAGCATTAAGGGTTTGGGTGTGTTATATAAAATCTAACAAAAGTGGTGCCCACTGGTTAAAATTGTGTAAAGATTGGTTGCACCTCTTGTCTACAACAAGACGGGATTGTATACATATCAAAAGGAGAGAAATTTTTGGGACAAAATATCTAGAAAGGAAGTTGAGTTACCAATGAACTTAAATTAAATTAAATTACCTTCCATGGAAGAAGATAATATATTTGATCCTTAGAAAATGAAATTAGTGAACATGTCACAGGATTAATATCCAAACCTTCTCAATAGAAATATCAAGCCCTATCAAAGTACATGAAAGGAGAAATAAGGGCTCAAAGAATCCTTATTGATTTAATCAAATATTCTCTCATCCCTTATGTAGAAAAGTTGAATACATCGAAAGAGATCTATGAAAAGCCAGTAGAATTATTCTTTGTAAGCATTGCATGAGAAATTATATTGTTGAGAACATAACTATACAAGATGAAGGTATCAAAGGAAGAAGGGGTAGACTCATACCTTCTGAGGGTATCTCAAATAAGAGATAAAATACAAGAGCTAGGATGTTGAAAATGCAACAAGATGATGGAGCTTAGTGAAATGAAGTCACCTTCACTCAGTGGGCCCGCGGGCTATTTTTGGCGCAAAGTCTATTTTTAGACTATGTTTATTTTTAGACATATGGATCATGGTCTATGAGTTGCAGGATGCTATTTATGGATGATTGGTCGAGTTGGTAACAATAGATGAACCTATATTTTTAGACATTGGGCGGTTTCTATTTTTAGACTGTTGGGCTAAAAATAGAACAGTCAAATATTATTAACCCTTAATAATATTTAGACTATAAACATTATCTTATCCTCTTGGAGCACTTCAATTTGATGCTTGGATGTGGCACATGCAGCTGACAGAAGGAAATACGCTTTTCCTAAGGGTTAGTTGAGCTATTGCATGGTTGACTTCAGTTAGGACTCAAGTGGCAGAGTTTGGTGGAGTTGATGAGACAGTTGGTGGAGTTGTGTTATGTTTAACTTAGTTGAACTAGTTGTATTTAGTCTAACTGAAAAATAAACTAGTGATGAGTGGTGTGAATTAATTATTAATTAATTCACTAATTATTAACTCATAAATCAACTAAAGAACGCATCAGTTAACTGCAATGCATGGACAGTTCAGTGGAGCCCAGTGTTAGAGGTGGGTGAAAGGGTGAGTCTACTATCAGTTGTGACTATTGGTTGTGCATGAGATTTGCACACACATTGATGGAGATTTCCAATGAGAATTGCGCAGTTGGAGCTAGTGGGATTCGAACTTGGATCTCATCATTACTCATCTTGGATTGCGCAGTAGAGGCAGGCAGACTTGTGGAGGAGATTTGAACCTGTGACTTGTTCACTTTCTATACTAGTTTGTGTGTAGCATGTGAGATAGTGCTGAGAGCTGTGAGAGCTTTGTACTATGTATTGCTACATTTTCTCTATCATTATAATATACAGATAGTTGGGGGTTTTCAGCTATTGCTTTCCCCATTACATATTGTGTTGATATGTGTGCTTGATTATTGTTTTATGTGCGCATGCGACTGTTTCTATTTCCGCATATTGATGATCAATTGTAGAAGAGGTTATGTATTATGCATGAAGCTTAAATAGTGTGTAATCAGGATAATCTCGGTGAATAATTTAGCAAATTATTCAAATTTCTACATGGTATCAGAGCAGAATTGATCATCGGATCTATTACAGTGATTACAATTATTTCGGTAGACAGAGTCTTTAACGGGCCAGGTAGCCTCTGGATCCATCCTTTCTTTGAAAGGTGATATATCCAGTAAATGCCCCTACAGTCGATCTCTGTGCTAGAAATAATTTGTTCTCACAGATCAGAAGCAGTTTAGTTTTGAGCTGGTGGAGTTCGAATTTGCAGCAAAATTTGGAATTCGAATTTGCAGTAGTTTTCTTGGTGCCGGAGTTGAAATGTCTTTCAACGGATTGCGACTGGAATATGCCCTTGAGGGCAGTTCGAATTATGTTGCATGGAAGGACAGAATGGAGGCGGTATTATATGATAACGGGCTGAAGGAGTTCATAGAAGCTGAGGTCCCAAAGCCTACTGATGCTGCTCAAGTTGAGGCTTGGCAAAAGAAGATGGAAAAATGTCGAAGGATTCTATTGGAGGGCGTGAGGGATCACATTGTATCCAGCATGCATGGAAAAGCTTCTCCATACTTGATGTGGAAAGCGTTGACAGATTTATTCCAAAGCAAGAGCGACCAGAGGAAGTTGGCACTCAAGGATAAACTCAGACACATAAAGATGGAGAAAGGCGACAGTATGCCGAAGTACCTCACGAAGTTCATCCAATGCAGGGATGAGCTGGGAAGTGTGGGGGTGACTGTCGATGATGAGGAATTAGTGAGCTTGGCTCTCCTTGGTCTTCCAAAGAGTTGGCATGCCTATCAGGATTTTGTCAATGGTCGGGAGAAATTGCGAGGATGGGAGCGACTTTGGTCGGATCTTGTGCAAGAGGAGATAAGGCAGAATACCAGAGACGGATCTTCATCAAAGGCATCTGATGAAGAAAATTGCGCTTTGGCTGCCAAAGCAAAGAAAGGGAAGAGCAAGAAAGCTTCTCATTCCGGTGCGAAAGGTAAGAAGCGGGGACATGTCCAAGGTGAAGTGCTTTCACTGTCACCAACACGGACATTACACCACTAATTGTCCACAGAAGAAGAAAAATAAGCAGGTTGTTGGATCTGCAGCTGGAGAGGCCTTAACCTCGCAGTTTGAGCTGGATTTTTCGCTGATCGCATGCTTGGTCTCAAGTGTGATGGGTTCAGTGTGGTTTCTTGACAGTGGTGCGTCTTTTCACATGACAGTAGATCGAGATTTGTTTACTAATCTGGATGAGAAAGATCTTGGAGTGCACATCGAGATGGGCGATGATGGTAGATACAGTGCGACCGGTATCGGTACCATTTCCTTTGAGAGGGAGTCTAGTAAACCCTTCGTATTGAAGGAAGTGATGCATGTTCCAAGATTGAAGAAGAATCTGATCTCTGTGGCGATGTTAGAAGACAAGGGGTATGATGTTGTCTTCAGCGAGGGAAAGGCTTTCCTGCGCAGTAAGACAACTGGAGAAACTCGGAAGATAGGGGTTCGAGTCAAGAACCTTTATCAGTTGCAAGTAGATGGCTGCGCAGAAATGGGATGCAAGGCGGAAGGAGTGGTGAGCCGGGATGATGGCGAGCTGTGGCACCGGAGATTGGGCCACCTTCACCATGGAGCTTTGAAGATACTGCCGCAGATTTCTACTGGGCTTCCTAAGGGCACTCTTGCACAGTCAGATCAGTGCAAAGGGTGTACCTTGGGAAAATTTGTGAAAGCCACCTTTCACGAGAAGGATAGTCATGCCACGACGATCCTTGAGAGAATTCACACAGACGTGTGTGGACCTTTCTCAGCAGCTTCGACAGCAAAGCACAGGTATTATGTGATATTTGTTGATGATTTTTCTTGTAAGTGATGGATCTTCTTCATGCAGAAGAAGAGCGAGACATACTCAAAGTTCTGTGAGTTCAAGGCACTGGTTGAGAAAGAATCGGGGAAGCAGGTGAAGGCTCTTAGGAGCGAAAATGGTGGTGAATTCATCTCTGGTGAGTTCAAGGACTTTTGCAGCGCAGAAGGAATTCAAAGAGAGCTCATAGCACCTCATAACCCACAACAGAATGGGGTTGCGGAGCGAAAGCACACAACGATCGTGGGTGCTACACGGGTGATGTTGCATGATCAGGGCCTTCCCATACAATTCTGGGCTGAGGCACATCTTGCCGGTATATGTCTGAGCAGATTTGTCCTCACAGAGTGTGTAGTACCTTGGGGCGTTTTACGGTAGGGCCTGATATTATTTCCCATTTGAGGGATTTTTGGTTCACCCGTCTGCCATGCATGTGAAGGATGCTAGAAAAGGGTTGGATCCGACCGCGAGGTTGGATGTTGTGGGGTACAGCATTACACCCCACAACTATCGTGTGTATTTTCCAGACAGTCGCAAGACTGTTGTGCAACGGGATATCAAATTTCAGGAGGAGAAAGCCATGAAGTGTTCACTTGAGAGGGAGCCACACTTGCATGCAGATGAGGAGCTATTAGTTCCTAAGGATGAGCTTCAGGATGTGGATCAGCCACATGAGGAAGTTCATGGAGTGGAAGAGACCACTCATGCAGCGCCAACCATCAGAGGGCGCAAGCGCACTACAGAAGCTGAGCGACTAGCTCAAGATGCGGAGAAGGTTGTAGGACCACCTACAGCACAGCACAGACAGAGACAGTCACCGGACAGGTACACTGGATACATGGCTCTTGTGAGCAAATGTGTCGTGACAGAGCCATCCTCTTTCGAGGAAGCTGTGGAGGACCTCGCATGGGTAGATGCCATGGTGGAAGAGTATGATTCTATTGTCAGAAACAATGCATGGGAGATTGTCCCGTGACCGGAAGGGAAATCAGTGGTGGGTTCGCGATGGATCTACAAAGTGAAGCAGGCGGCTGATGGGAGTGTGGAGAAGTACAAGGCAAGATTTGTTGCCCATGGCTTCTCACAGATCGAGGGGATCGATTATGAGGAGACCCCGCACTGCCGCAAGCGTACTCTTCCATACGGACGATCCTAGCTCTCTCAAATATTGATAGGTGGCACATCCATCGTATGGATGTGAAGATCGCGATGTGAAGATCGTGTTCCTCACCGTAGTCATTGAGGAGGAGGTGTACATAGAACAGCCCGAAGGTTTCGAGATCTTCAGCAGCGAGTCGCATGTGTGCAGGCTCAAGAGAGCACTGTATGGGTTGAAACAAGCACCTCGTGCTTGGTACACACGGATAGACAGTTATTTCACCAGACTTGGATTCTCCAAGAGTGAGGTGGATCCTAACTTGTACCAGATTTTGGTGGAGGGGAAGTTGCTAATCATTGTACTGTATGTAGATGATCTGATTTTGACGGGTGATGAGTTGTTGATACTTTCATGCAAGGAGGATCTTGCTAGAGAGTTTGAGATGAAGGACTTGGGCCTCCTTCATTATTTCCTGGGATTGGAAATTTGCGCGTTGATGGACTATTTTTTTCTCGTGGTAAGTATGCCCTAGAGATACCGGAGAAGTTCAAATATGCATGGCTGCAAGCTCGTTTATACTCCTCTTTCCGGGAGGTTGGAGGAAGGAGGATGCCATCAGCCGAGGTATTGGATGCCACCGAAGTATCGACGCTAGGTCGCTATGTATCCGGTCAATACACGACTTCGATATATGCTATGCCGTTAACCGCCTTTCGCAAGATATGGTTAAGCCTACCAAGCTCTTCCGGAAGCCGCGCAAGCACATGTATTGCGTTATCTTAGAGGCACATCTAGATATGGCTTGTGGTACAGATAGGAGGATGGGGTGAAGTTGTGTGGCTTCACCTGATGCGTACAAGGGTGGAGCCTAACCATTTAAAGAGCACATCTAGAGGGATTTTCAGTATCGGGTCGACAGCAGTTTCTTAGTACAGCAGGAAGTAGAGATCCATGGCACTCAGTTCAGCAGAGGCCGAGTATATGGCAACGAGTTTGGCTGCATGCGAGGCTATATGGATGAGGAAGATCTTGGTCGGGTTGTTTGGTTCACACTTGGAGCCTACTTTGATTTATTGTGATAACCAGAGTTGCATTAAACTCTCGGTTAATCCAGTATTTCAGGATAGATCCAAACACATCGACATCAGGTACCATCATATCAGAGATTGTGTGCAACGGAGAATCATGTTACTTTCATATGTTCCCACGGAGGATCAGGATGCTAACATCTTGACGAAGGCGCTCACCAGGAGCAAGTTCGAATTCCACAGAGGCAGGATAGGGGTTGCAGATAATCCATATCTTGTTGAGAGGGAGTGTTGAAAATGCAACAAGATGATGGAGCTTAGTGAAATGAAGTCGCTTTCACTAAGTGGGCCCGCAGGCTATTTTTGGCGCAAAGTCTATTTTTAGACTATGTCTATTTTTAGACATATGGATCATGGTCTATGAGTTGCAGGATGCTATTTATGGATGATTGGTCGATTTGGTAAAAATAGATGGACCTTTATTTTTAGACATTGGGCGGTTTCTATTTTTAGACTGCCGGGCTAAAAATAGAACAGTCAGATATTATTAACCCTTAATAATATTTAGACTATAAACATTATCTTATCCTCTTGGAGCACTTCAGTTTGATGCTTGGATGTGGCACATGCAGCTGATAGAAGGAAATACACTTTTCCTAAGGGTTAGTTGAGCTATTGCATGGTTGACTTCAGTTAGGACTCAAGTGGCAGAGTTTGGTGGAGTTGATGAGACAGTTGGTGGAGTTGTGTTCTGTTTAACTTAGTTGAACTAGTTGTATTTAGTATAACTGAAAAATACACTAGTGATGAGTGGTGTGAATTAATTATTAATTAATTCACCAATTATTAACTCATAAATCAACTAAAGAACACATCAGTTAACTGCAATGCATGGACAGTTCAGTGGAGACCAGTGTTAGAGGTGGGTGAAAGGGTGAGTGTGACTATCAGTTGTGACCATGATTGTGCATGAGATTTGCACACACCGTTATCACTCAGGTTTTCCTTGAAGTTGTGGAAAAGAAAAGTATACCCGAGGTAACCACAAACCAACCTTCAGATGCAGAATCTAGCCAATCTGCATCCAGAGAGGGCTCTCTCTTTATAATTTATCTTTGTTCTTAGAAAGTTTTAGGCTAGTTATAAGTCCAAGAGTTTTGATTTTGTTTGAATGGTGGAATCCACCAACTAAGGGCAAGGTTGAAGATTTTCAGTCCATTGGGCTATGGAGTCAAAGGATGGCTTTACTGGATTTCTATTCTACACACAAGATGGCTTTGCAAGGCAAGATAGCCAAACAGAGAACAATCCTTAAAATTTAAAGTGGATGGAATGGGTTTGAAGGGATGAAAGGCAGTTAAGAATCTTTCACCATGTTCAAAAGAAAGAAATGAAATGATTACAAATAAAGAGCAGTGAAGAATTATTTATTATAATAACCAAGAATGTTTAAATTAGCAAAGCAAGAGCATTTAAGAATTCATGCTTATAACCAATTTAGAGGAAAACATTAAGAATAATCACATCTGAAATCAGAGTAAAATTAAGTAAATTCTGATTTAATCCTTTATGTAAATTATTCAGAAATGGACACAATGATATTATAAACAGATATAAAACTTAAGACATAGGATAGAAAGACTTATTGAACTGCAGTCCGACACATGAATCCTGCAAAAAGTCCTGAGCTTCAAATTGTCATCCAGCAAGCCACAAATAAATTTCTCCAAAACACTTTTTATTCCAAAAACATCAATGTCACAGCGAAGTAGTAGAATCCACCCTCAACACTCTCTTTGAGGGTTTATTTATACAAAAAATGATTGAAAAAATCTCACACTAACCTAGCCAATAATCTAGGGTGACTAATGAGTAAGTTACAATTAAAAGGAGACAAATGGTCTCGAAAATAGGACAAAAAGTAATTGCTGGTGTGCGGTTTCCTCCTTTTGAGGATGTGCTGGAGGCAGGTGCTATAATAGGGCACGATGCTGTCCCTTTGAGTAATTTTTTAGCTTGCCTGATACTCTTCATTTCTACTGATACTCTTTCAACTTCCCAACTGATAATCTTTAACCTGTACTCATTTTTTATCCTTTACATGATAGCAAAAAAGATAAAATTCTCAACCTGAAGATAAATTTCATAGAATTTCCAATAAGTCATCCCACCATTGATCTTCTGCTATTATGGTTCTTTTAAGTTTTCTCAATGTTTCATCGGCCTCCGTGAGTTTGTAAAAAGTGGGCTGATTAGGGAACAAATACTTTATTTCATGTTCAAGATGAAATAAATTCTTCAACCTGTCATAGAGATTTCTCCCTGTTGGCAACGTTGCTTCTGGCAAACTGATAGAATGAGCAGTTGTATTATGAGCATGGATATCTATTTTCTTAACATAGGTTTCCAGGTCCATTATCTGGTCCTTTGAGAGCATAGGACTGGGTAACCCATTGTCCAATAAAACCTGAAATTTTCCTTTGAAAGCATTAATTTCTTCCAGAATATCTGAGCACTTCCTTTCCAAATTCTGCATAAAAGTTCTTTTGGTAAAAACTCTTTTTATCTCCAAAATAGTGCCGGTCCTGTCCTCAATTCCTAATACTGCAAGCTGTTGCTTAGTCTCGGTGTTTAAAAATTGTATAAGTTGATTGGCTTGCTCAGGTCTGCCCCTTAATTCATCTCTTGTTCTGTTTATTTCTTCCTGAGCTACTTTGATCAAGTCATTTTGTTCAAAAATTGCTTGAACAGAGGGCCAAATACTTTTTATTAACTCAATTATATTATCCCAAAGAATTTCATTTATTTCCCTCAAAGGCTTTTCTAATGAAAGATCTTTTTCTAAAGCCTTAACCAATCTTTCTAGCCTTTTAATTTCCCTGGTATTATCAGCAACAGTCTTTTTAGACGTATCATATTTCTGCTCCAAATTTTCTAGCTGCAATTTTGTGGTTTGAAGTTCTGTGACTCTGAGTTTTAAACTTTCCATTTGTTTTATCAATTCATTAGAACTTAAACCAGAAGTGTTTACCTGCGCTGGCTCTGTTTGTTGATCTGCTGTTGTAGTACCTGTAGTTATAGTAGCTTCTGTGATGGATGCCTGCATGATAGCTTCCTTTTCTTGTAAAGCTTGTTCCAATTCTTTCTCTGTTTCACTCAGTTGCTCAGTCATTTTCAAGAGCAACTCCATCACTTCTTCCTGTGAATTTTCCTTCAAGACCTCTTGAGTCTGGGGATGCCTTGAGGCTGGCAATTTCAGCTACTTTCTCAGTGCAGCAATATCGTCATCTTTCTTTTTAATTAGTGCTTCAATACTTTTGATATCTTTGGGGTTGTGACCCAAGCTGATGATTATGTCTTCCAGAGACTTTATTCTGTTATCTTTGGCCTGAGAAGAGGCCTTCTCAATTTGCAATTGGGTGTTTATGTTATTTAAAGAATCTTGCAGCTTTAGGGCTGCCATGGCCTTATCAGTAAGAGTGGAATACAACATTTCCCCAGTTTGTTTATGCAGCTCTATCTGGTCCAAAGGATGAATGTCTTTTGCCAGGACCTCAAAATTTGTTCTAATATAATCAGCTGCTGTCATGGGTTTGGGCACCTTGGATTTGAAATGGCTCATCACCATTTTGCCTTGTTGAATGTCAAATGCTGACATTAACCTTTCCTGATTATGTGGAGCCATTTTCAGATATTGATCATATACCTTCATTCTCAATGGATCATTCTTTGCCTTTATATTAATGAAAGTTCTTTTTATATCACTTGTATCTGTTTTTGGTGGCTTAAAAGAAGATACTTCAGTACTCAACTGCTTTTGCAAAGCTTTTCCTTGCTGATCTGTGTGTGTCATACTAACAGAACCAGTTCGTTGACTATCTTCTCTTTCATCATCGAACATCTCATCTATAATTTCCACTTCCGGGAGTGGATTGAGTTTCTGCTTTTTAGTTTGATGTAGTTCTGAGGATTCTTTGGGAGGAGTAGTATCTGGAACCTGCCTTTTCTTTCCTATTTCCATATTGGATGGAGTTTGTAATTCTGAAACTTCAGGATGATTTACCTGGGTGGGAGAAGCTTGTGATTGATCTGGTGCTCTGGAGGTTTGAGGTTTCTCTGCCATGATAAAAGTTTCAATGACCTGTATTTCAGGTTCCTTTCCTTTGCCTTTTGACTCTGCTACAATTGATGGACTGCCTTCCTGTAATCCCTGTTGTAGATTTCCTGCTGAAGAAGTGCCAATGTGAGGTACCTGCACTTGACCACAAGATTCTAGGTCATACTTCTTCTCAAGATCTTTCATAATTTTGTTCATTTTGTCTTCTTCACAATCTTCCTCAACTAGTGTTTCTTCCACCCACTCATCTTGATTAGCATATTGTTCTATTTCAGGCCTCCTGTTGTGAAAGTATGGGGATGATTTGTTCTTCATTCTTTTATCACAGATAAAACCAAATGGATCATAAGGAACCCAACGAAAAATTCTTTGGAACTTGCAATGGTTTTGTAGTATATCTTCTGCTTCTCGCTCAGCATCCCTAGAGTTGCATATGAAGGGACCTAATTGACTTTTAATCCTGAGTTGGGCTTTCTTTTTTACACTACAAAAATGAATCATATCAGAATTATTCATTTGCCTGAAATATTCCAAGGCAAAAAGTCTCATAGGTACATATTTTGGCAACTTAAATGGATGCAATTCACATCCATATATTCTGATGACTGAATGGTTTTGATATAAATACCAGTCTCCAACTTTATATGTCCTTGAAAGCTGCAAAGTCTTCTTGATTTCATTACTGAGCCTTGGAGGAGGAATTCCTGTCAACAAAATAGTTGCAGGATATACAAAAAGATCGATGAACTCAGCATAGGAATAGGGAGACTCATAGGAAGAGTGATTTATGGCGGACCAAAATATAACTGATCTAGGGTTTCCCTTGGCATCAAGCTTTTTAACAGGGAAAGGGAACTTCTCTGATTGATAATAGATGATGAGATGATAAATTACTGAGGAATATTTAAACACTTTCTCATTATCTAGCCTCATGAACTGGTCGTGGATTTTATTGGCTATGAAAGAGGCAAAGTCATATTTTACTGCAGGAGGTTGCCCAAGAGTAAAGATAGACAGCAAAACCAGGGTTATTTCATCAACATATTCACTTGTATTGAAACCCAAGACAAAAGATATCATATTTAGGATGAGCCTTCCTAACTTAGTGAAATAAGAAAAACCATAGGGAGGAGGGCCCCTAGGTTGATGTTCAGGCAACATAAAATTCTGGTAAATGCACTTCAATTTTTCTGGGGACAATTGATTAGACTTTTCAATCAGTTCTTCCATAGACAAAGGTGTTAGCTCTTGATCAGGTTCAAAATGTAGCATTGCATTGATAGCTTGGGGAGTAATGGGGAAAAAAATACTCTGGTCAGGGGACATTACTTCTCTTTGAGTTGGATCATAGTTAGAATGGAAGTAGTGGATAATTTCTGGGAAAATAAGGACTGAGGGGATGAGATATCTCGGGAAATTGGATTCCCAAAACCCAATGACATCCAATCCCTTCAAATAATCGTCTCTGCAGCGACAATAACTTTGAAGGGGGCTTTCATCAAACACTAAGTCTTTAATTTGGAAGTCTTTATCCACTAAGGGAAAATATTCTAACTCTCTGTGGGGGGCATTCAATGGGGCTACATTCAGGGCTGCCGGAGCTTCCATTTTGGTTCTTGTGTATTCAAAATGGAAGTTTCTAGGTTTTCTTCACAGACAAGGCGTGATTTCAGTTTTAATGAGGGAAATTGGCACAGTTGCAGGTTTGGGGGAACAATTCACAGTTTTAAAACTCAGGGAATGATCTTAGCGATAAGATTTTAACACTGATCCAGTGGAAAAACAAGGAACACAGAGTTTCTTTTAAAGTTCGGAGCGCAATAGAATAAATACCTGTTTTCGGAGGCAAACTGGGTTTTAACAGGTATCAAGTGGTGGCAAGAAGATGCTTGAACACTGGACCGGCGGAATTCTCGAACGAAATTGGATAGAACAGTAATTTTCAGTGAAATTTTGAATTTCGCAATGGAAGGCGCAGTCGCTTTCAGCAATGAAAATGACAGAAAAAACATGAAATTTGTTTTATTTACAAAGTCAAAAAGGGATTTTTATTTTATCGAGGAATGACATCATCGAGGTACTGGATGACATGTGGCAGGGGTCGGGCGGTAAGCGGTAATTTCCGCACCGCTTATGGGCAATGGCGGTTTTAAACGCGAGGGCAGTGATTCCATTGGGCGAGTGACACATGGTCGCAGTACTATTCCAAAACCACCGTGCCCCCGCGCGTTAACCTTCGACTGAGAGATGGCTAGCAGAATCGTTGTGGAGAGTTGATCTGCAGGTGGATGATTCAACGGCTGACAAGACGGGAAGGTGACGGGGAAGTTAACATGCGGGCCCGATGTAATTAGTGTTTAACTAATCATCCCGGGGGTGTTTTGATAGGCGGAAAAGGTGGTTATTAATTAATCCTGGCGATTTAATTAATCCCACCGTTTAATCGTGGTTGCGGCGGGATTTCCAAAGTTTAGTTTTAATTAAACTTTGGTTTATTTTTGTTTTTGTTTTAAACATACGAATTATATGTTTAATGTTTTTTTTTTTTTTTTTTAATTATATGATAATGAAATTAAATCAATTCAATTACCATAAGGGGCGGGACTATTATATAATGATATATTTTAACCAAAGGGCACATAATGTGGGTTTTAAATGAATAATTGGGAAATAAATACTTTGGTTAAACTTTTTATAATAAGATGGGTTTTGGATATTTATGTAAAATAAGTTATATATATAGGATAAGGTATTTTCACTAAGGAGTTAATAATTCGAGTTAAACATTAATATGACAAAGGGACAAGGGAACTCAAAATACTTTGCACATCTAAGAAAGTGAATATTTCTGAAGTAAATTACAATATCTCAACTTCAACACTTAAACTTAGAATAGTAAGTTATTTTGAGGGATTATTATGGAATTTTGCATGATTTTCCTAAGTAAAATGGGATTTTACTTAGGAAAAGGTTAAAAGTGAATGATTATAATGACAAATAATCTTAAGTACTTAGGTCTTTTTGATCATTAGGCCGAGGGTCCGGTCCCTCCAGAAGTCAAGGAAATGCCTTGAGCCCCTCTAATCTTCAAATACCTTAGCACTTTGGGGAAATTAGTAAAACTTTTTTGGGGAAAAAGTGATGTGGGAAGTTAATGATTTTGACTTTGCTTTCTTTGAATTTTCCAGTGCATTTCTTGCTTCAGTACTTGTGATGAAGGTAAAAGATCAAACATATTTAGCACCATCATTCATCATATAAAACTTTGCAACACCATCTACCTACCCTATCTACTTGACACTACCATTTTCTTTTCTTTATTAGGGTGCATTTGGACTTGCAAACCCTTATCAACCTTTTTCTTTTTACATGGCCAATCTATCTAATTCTACCCTTATTACATCCAAGGGCTCAGATTAAACTGTTGAGCACCTTTTATTAACTCTACCTATCTACTTATCTGCCAAGATTAAACTGTTTGGTCAGATATTTATTCTCTATTCTACAACATGAAATTGAAACATGAATGAGTCAAGTTTAAACAGTTTGACTCTTCACCAATTGTGGCAAAAGTTTGACAAGCTGCACACAATTATTTATTTACAAAAATGAAATAGTAGTGGCATTTGGATTTTCACACTTTCCTTGGTCTATTTTTGTTTGGGGTTCATTTCTTTCACTTTTTTGACCACTTTATTTTTTCTTACCCTTTGATTTTTCTTTTAGGGTATACCCTCTTTACATTTTTTAAATTTTTTGATTTTTTGGTTTTTCAAGAATATGGAACACCTTTGCGCAAGAAAAAGGTTTGAACATATTCCATAGTTCAATCAAGACAATCATGAAAAATGACACCTATTGGTATAGGAGTCTAACACACACATTGATGGAGATTTCCAATGAGAATTGCGCAGTTGGAGCTAGTGGGATTCAAACTTGGATCTCATCATTACTCATCTTGGATTGCGCAGTAGAGGTAGGCAGACTTGTGGAGGAGATTTGAAGCTGTGACTTGTTCACTTTCTATACTAGTTTGTGTGTAGCATGTGAGATAGTGCTGAGAGTTGTGAGAGCTTTGTACTATGTATTGTTACATGTTCTCTATCATTATAATATACAGATAGCTGGGGGTTTTCAGCTATTTCTTTCCCCATTACATACTGTGTTGATATGTGTGCTTGATTATTGTTTTATGTGCACATGTGACTGTTTCTATTTCCGCATATTGATGATCAATTGTAGAAGAGGTTATGTATTATGCATGAAGCTTAAATAGTGTGTAATCAGGATAATCTCGGTGAATAATTCAGCAAATTATTCAAATTTCTACATAAGAGACTGTAATGTCTGATTGAGAGATGACCACCATTGGGCTCAATGAACTACCTGATGAATGGGGAAAATTCGTGTCAAGTATTTATGGAAAGAAGGAAAATATCCCATTAAATGATCTATGTTAATTATGCAAAATTGAATAAACTAGATTAAAGGAAAAGAAAGATGTTGGATCAAGTGAAAAACTCAAGAATTTGTAGTTATAGCAAGGAATAAAGGAAAATCTTGGAAAAGGTTTCAAAAGAAAATTGACATGCCTAAGATTCAATGTTATGAATGTAATGAATATGGTAATTTCAAAAGGAATTGTCCTAAACTCAAGAAGGACAACAAGAAGATAAAGGAAATAAATGAAGCCCATGTCACTGACGAAGTATAAGAACTTGAAAAGAAGAAGTCAAAGAAGGAAGAAGTTTTGGCAATAAAATTTGAATTCAGTTTGACCCAACATTCGACTAAGGGTGCCAACAAAGAGCCCACGTAGTCTAGCAATTCGTCAACATTTTGACTCCTCCGAAATCGAAGGGGAGTCTCACCTGAGGTGAGCCAAACCATAAATTTTTATAGGTAGTTAGATATGAACACTCATGAGTTGCGCAACCATTAAAATTCCCATTATAAAGTAACAAACTTAGAACAATTATTCAAGGATTATATGCATTCATAAAGTTTTAAAGCGGTTCACACATTCTCATATTCTGTCAGAATTCCCATTTTATATTACCGATCAAAATGAGTCTGTTACATCCAACATGATAACATGGACCGTAACATTAACAGACTTGTGCGTGACCTCATAAACATACCAACATGATCACAATTTGCATGCAGTTCAGAAAATATAGACTCGAAATATTACATCAACAACCACAACATTTCCAAGAGCTCCTGAAGACTTCAGCTAAGAACAACAACCATGAACTCACAGTCACCTTTTTATTTTATCCTTGTGCTCACTTGATCCGATACCGCGCTCGCTTGATCCTAGTTTTAAATCCCTCAAGTCAATGCCTTTTTTATTCCATGCCAATATCAAATTTGATTCCTTATTTCTTAGCACACTCTCTTGTTCTCTGTTGTGCGAGTTCCAAAATGAAACTGTTGTCATTTGCAATTTTCCAGCGCTTTGATTCTGGAAACTTCAACCAAAACATCCTTCGCGGCCATTTTTCTTTCCAAAAATGAAGGACCTAACATGCCCCGACGACATCCTATTGACTCGCCTCGAGTCAATGTGTTGTTGTTGGTTCTGAATATGTCGTGGGGTGACTTCCACTTGCTTCAATTGCATTTCCTTCAAATGAAGGACCAAACTCTGGAATAGTCTTTAGAGTAGAGTCCTTAAAGTTGGAAAATACAAACATAGATAAAGTCCAGAAATCTAACAAGGATGAGACCTTGACTAAAAATTATGTTAGAGTTTGTTCGGTAGGATCACTTGGCTGAGCGTCAACAATCTCCTAGATTTGCTGATCTGCAATAGTGGACAAGGTACTCAAAGTCATGAAGTTCTTCTGAGCCTTTTACCGAAGGTCGCAAAGAACTCGTTTGGTATTCTAAGTAGCGTCTTCTAACTGAGTAACTTCTTCTTCCAGTACGTCTACCTAACTCTAATATTTGTTTCTTAACATCCAGATCAGATGTAACCATGGTCTACTCGTAAATATTTTGGGAATTTTTGTGCAAATAATCGACTGTGGAATTTTTATTTGTCGCCACTTGATTGGCATCAGAAATTCAACAAAACACCTACTAAGGTTCTTTCATGATCTGTGGCAAAGTAGCATGGAGAGAAAAATCATTATGTAACTACTCCTGAATATGAGATCTGTAGATGGCAGATGGGTCTATTGTGGACTGGTGCAGAGTTTGAATAGTACACTGAAGCTATGTGGTCTTGGAGATTAATTGCTGACAGGTTGCTTCAATGGAACTACAATATTCGACAAGGGAGAAGGCAATAATATCTTCAGGCTCCTTGATAGCATAGGGGAAACATTAGGACACAATGTCTGCAGTTGAGTATGGACCTCACTAATATTTTTCTCCAATCCTTTCTTCTTGATGTGTAGTTGAGCTTGGATGGCGACTGCAGTATGCAATTGATGTTGTTGCTCTTCATAAGCAACCTAAAGGTCACTGCATTTATTATCGGTATGGACTAAACGATGATCCAATTGTGACACAGGGGCATGGATAAATCGAATTAGCTGGGCGGGAAACCAATTACAAATACTTTCAGTTGAAATAGCATCAACTGGGGGAATATGCAATTGCAATGGTTGCCCACTAGCAACTGACCTCTCGAACTGTTTTGACGGAGAGGGTTGATGCTGATTTGCAACTCTTTGGTTATGAATAATCTAATGGATAAAAAGGCTAGGATGAAACTGATGAAGTCGTGCTACTGTGTAGCAAGGGAAATAATTTAACGACATTGGTCGGGGTCTTTCATTAAATCAACAACCTGCTTGGCGGAGATAGGCGAGGGGATAGGGGATGGCAGTTGTGAAACAATTGGAATGATAGATGGACTGGTAGATGGTGGAGAAACAACATTAGTGGCCATAGGAACAGACTGCGTGACTGTAGAGTCAACTTTCATTTCTTCAGGATCTTGAGGGGAAAAAGGTGAGTTCCGATGGTCAAATATAATAGCGGTGGATGAGCAAGGTGCACCGTCAGACGCTGCACGTGGAGATGGGGGTGTTTCTTCATGAACGAGGACAACAATATCAACACTTAGGATGTCAGTATCGAGATCAATAAATTTTGAAGATACTGGGGTATGATGAGTCTGGTGGGGTGAAGAAGGGCTACAACTTGTAACATGCAGACTTATGGAAGCAATAACAGGAGATGCGGTAGATAAGGGGGTAGGGTGGTGTACCTGGAGGGTTTTTTGAACATACCAGCCAATGTCAGACTAGGTGGCACGGGCATAAATTATAAATTCCTTGGCTTTCTTCAATAGGGGTTGGAGCTCCTCCGGAACACCTTCAGAGTGCTTGCAAGAAGTAGATGGACCTTCCTCGACCGACTTCATGCAATCAAAATCATAATATAATTTCCCTTCTTACTGCCATGCGACAACTCCAATCCATGAATTAACTTTTGAATGAAAATTATGCTCACTAATATAATATGGTAACGGGTGCATGGAGAAAGTAGTGTTAGGGGTATGCATCAGCCGAATGTAGCAATGCTCATGAGTAATATCGAACCAAAATAAAGGAGAATATCTATGTAGAATAAGAAGTGGCGCCCTAGAAACAACATGCATCATCATAACCATTTTAGCATACCATTTCCCGAAAGCTAGGTCTTTGAATTCTTTGTTCACAATGTCCTCTCTGATGCACCAAGGAGCATACATGAAGGCGAGTGGTTCATCCTGTATAATGTGAGCAAGGTCACGGCCCTCTAAATGGCACCACATCGACATAGACAGAGGGATAAGAAATTAAGCATAGACAAATTGAATCGAGTGGTTGTAGACATTGTTGGAAGCTTCCAACAATTCATTGAGGAGGTAGCTAGACCAATTGAGGGATTCGTGGTGAATACAGGCCTCAACGACATAGATAGCATCAAAAGTATACTCTCCCTGAGTATAATGGTGCATAAGCTTTATTGAAATGAGAGTAGAAGAAACATGAATTTAAATATCATTAATCAAACCCAAAAGGACTCTTTTTCCCTTTTTAGTGGTGTCATACTTCTTATACAAATTGTTCTCATTAGTTTTCTTCGCCCGCTTGCCAACTATCTGAAAGTCTGACTTAACAACGACACCATATGAGATTAGTCTTATTATCTTGTGAATTTCAATAGAGTGGAGGGGTATTCTTGGTCCAAAGAGAGAGAACCCCCATGGAGCTGACTGTTGAAGTGGGGTCCCTTAGGACAACATTTTGGTGAAAATAATAGTATTTTTGTAGTTTTGAGTTGTGCGCGCTAATAAATGCACAGGTTAAGGGGCTTTGGGGTGGGTAAAATCCCCTTCATGAGTTGTAATGGGTTAAAGGGTAAAAATAGGGGTCGCAAACCATATTTTGTGGACCTTAAGATGAACACAAGCTAAGATATATATAGGAGTCTATATCGAACCGAAGAAGATAGTATTTGAGGAAGTTTTGATGCAAGTTGGTGAATGAAATATCTCTGAGTTAAGTCTGTGGTTTATGTCTGGGTATCGAAGGCTCCTATTGGGTGTGTGCGCGGAGACCTTACTCCTTCTATGTGTGGACCCCACTAGCTGTGTGCATGGGTGAATCTGAAGAAGTGTAAAGGGTTTTGCGACTGTTGATGAATAAATAAGTATTTGTGATAATTCTGAGTACTAAATGCATCTAGGATATATTTATGTGATTTGTTTACTTACAATTTATGTTATCTGTGATTGGATCGCTTGTGTACCTGTGTCTTTTCTTAATATGAATATGAATGCATAGATCTATTATTGTATGACCTTAATGTCACCTTACTAAGATTGTTGAAGAGATTGCGAAGCCTTTATCTGTGCACGTGCAGGCTAGCTTGCGTAAATTGACCTATATTCGCCTTATTAAGGATTTTGTTTAGGGTTTCTAGTGTGAGGCACAGTCCACTATTATTATAGATCTGAATACACCCACATTATTTAATTCTTTCTTAGGGTGTGGAAACTTGGTTCCAACACCCCCACATACTGCTTCGGGTGAGACTTTGACCTGCGCAAGTAGGTCACTGCCAAAAGGGCCAGTAGTAAGAAGGTTTTGTTGGTTAAGCTTAACTCCAAACCTGGGTCAAGACCCTTCAAGCCAACAAATGGTTCCATTTCTAGTACCGGGATCATTTTGAGAGAGATTGGGTGATGTGGCGACCATCAAATCCTGAATTAGAAGACTGGCGCGCGCTACATCATCACTGCCACATATTATGTAACCAGATGGCCTGAAGCTAAGCCAGTTAAGTATTGTACCACGGATACTGCTGCACATTTAATTTTTGAAAATATCTTCACAAGATTTGGGTGCCCAAATATATTGATGAGTGATAGGGGTACGCACTTTGTTAATGAAACTATTGAAGCTCTGATAGAGGAATTTCAGATCCATCACTAGAAAAGTACTCCTTATCACCCTCATGAAAATGGTATAGTAGAAGCTTTAAGAAAATCTTGGAGAGTGCTCACAAATATCTATAATTAAAATCAGAATGATTAGGACGTATGCATCCCTTCTTTGTTATGGACTTATAGGACCACATGCAATAAATTGACTGGGAAAACAACTTTCAAGATAGTTTATGGGCAAGAAGCAATCATGCCAATAGAATATATTGTCCCAAGCTTGCTCTTCATAGCTTTCACTAATATTGTTGAGCCAGACATCATGGAGGAACATTTAGCATAATTGGTTTCCTTGGAAGAGGATCGGTTTGTTGCTAACTTCCATCAGTAAGTGCAGAAGGTGCACGAAAAGGCCTGGCACAATAGACACATTCAACATAAGGCATTCAAAGAAGGATATTTGGTCTTGTTGTATGACAATAATTTTGTGTGCCACCTAGGAAATTTCAGGAAGCATTGGCTTGGGCCATACATTGTGAAAGAGATTACTAATGGAGGTGCGGTGCACTTGGCCACGTTGCGCAGCAAGAGTCTTCCCGGGTACATCAACGGAAGCCGACTGAACCCGTATAGGGATAATCCTATGCCTACAAAATGGCTATATGGCCGGAGAATGGTAATCCAGTTGTCTGCGTCCTACGCAAGGGGCCTACGGAGACAGGTGCAACAGGAGCGCAGGGGTAGTGCGCGGCAGGAGAAACTATCCATTGGAATAGTAAATCTAGGTGAAAAAGCGATTTTACTATTGAATAGAGCAGGTTTTATGCATTTAATGAGGATATCTTATGGAATTTTTTACCGTTTTTACGGAGATAAGGTGAAATTAATGAATTTCAAACCATTTTTACCTTAGATCGACTATAAAAGGAAGGGTGCGGGTCACATTTGGTTCCTTCGCTGTCTAAGTATATTACGCCTTGAGCTTATCTATGAATTGCGCCGTGAATTTGTCTCTGAGAAATGTATGTCTGGCCGTGAGACCCTCGCATATGACGTAAGTAACCCAGAGTTAATTTTCAAACTGAGGATGACGACCACGAACCCTGAGAGCTCGCCCTCTGAAGAGCACTATATGCCGCTCACAGCATCTACGGAGCCTGGATCCGATGATTTTCATGAAGTAATCCCTGAAGTACAGGAAGTAGTGTCGACACTTACCAAAGAAAAGGGCAAGGGGGCCAAGGGCTCAACCTCAAAGCCGCAGACGTCCCCTAGAAATGTAACATCCCTGTGCCAAGAAAATAAGGACAGGTCTCCTATGGTTGACCCAACCAAGAGACCCATGAGCGCCACTGAGGAGGTCATGCTCGTCGATCCAATTTCATGGAGGCAAAGGTATCTCAGACCGTGCAGACCCTCTATGCGGATCCGGAAGGATGTCAACATGACGCACGACTATCTGCAGATGCCACTAATCCCGTAGTCCATCCCTTTTGAAGGGGACATGTTTGGAAATATCCCCCTCGTCAAGTTTGAGGATTATGACTTGGAAAACAAGGAAACGTTCCCTAACCTCACTCCTGAGTTTTACCTGGAGCGGGTATTGTATGATGTTTTCATGAAGGTATAACTAATGCCATGGACACGAGGGCTTAGCAACGTTGGGATTCTCAATTTTCTGAGGATCTCTCACTTCGGGAGGTACCCCATTATGAATGTCTGCGTGCGCCAACTGCTGGCACTGGTGCGTGATTGGTGCCTGTGGATCCAGAACATAATTCCTATTGATGCCGCGTTGATCCATTAGATCACCGATCTGCCCAAGAAGGGGCCCCATCCTATGGCTTAGTATGGAAAGGATCAAGAGAAGAAGATAGCTTCCAATGTCAAAAGGGATTACAATGTAGGGCAAGAATCCTAAGGGTTCTTGGTGCAGCATGTAATATCCCGAAAGGGAGAATGCAGTAATACTAAAACACAATAGATGAAATTGCAGCAAAGTAAACAAGTGATCTAAATACACTATAAAATAGAAAAAATAGCTAAGCCTTTTTATTAACAAGGAGGTGGGTAAACTAGTACAACAGTGCTTAAAATATGAGACACTCAAGCTAAGGAGGAAGGCTAGAATGACCCTGAAGTCCTCCCACAAGAGGGACTGAGTAACTGCTGGACTACTCGAGGAAATACTGCGATGTCCCTGCTGCAAATGTCGAGGCATCAACTACTGGAAAATATGGAAATTTAGATACAGCAGTTCTGGAGCTCAGATAATGTTGAAAATTGAGATCTGGGCTCTATGATGGATACCCAAGATCAGCCAGAAAGGATTTTCCAGATCTATCAATCTAAGAAAATCACCCTCCTAGGGCTTCACTATACAACTGTTGGATATGCATATCTGCTGCATAATCTGATCAAATATGTCTGCAATAGGATGGACAATCAGATCTATGCAAGAAGGGTTGTTCCCTTCACTAGATCCTCGAGCTAGAAGCTCAAGATCTAGCTCCTCCAACCTTCTCCATTGAATGCAGTTGCTACTACAAAATTGCTGAAAAAAAACTGCACTGTCAAGGAGGGAGGCTCCCTAGCCTACTGCTAAATATTGAAAATAATCTCAACAATGGTGGAAACAGTGAATGAAAAGTGAGGATATGGTCCCTCATAGGATTTCCAGCTGAAAATGTTGAAAACTTCCTTCCTCCAATGGATCTATAGGACTAAACTACGCAATACTTGAAGGGATTGTTGTTGCATGGAGGTAAAATCTGATGGCCTGAATGTCGAATATGAATCTGTTTCTCCTGGATGGCTGAACATTAAGCACAAGGTGAAAGGATGAATCCTCCACTGGTTTCCTTGCTGAAATGCTAGAAACAACCACCACCTCTCAAACCCTTGAGCAGGAATTGCGTTATTCCTATGCTGGAAGTGAATATGAGTGTGGCTAAATATAGAACCAATTTCTGATGATGAATAAATCTCAATAGAAACCTTCCCAGAGTAGGCACTTGAAGTCCCCCATGGGTAAGGATGGTATTTCTGCTCGGAAAAACCTGTGTGCTAAACAAAACTGCAGACTTAGCTAAACAACATAAGCGTGCATAGAAATTTCAGATGAAAATCTAGATCTAAATAGATCAAATAATAATAATACAAATCCTACCTTCTATTGTGCCTTCATCTTCCTTATATTTATTATGAGCCTTCCATAGCCCTAGCCCACCTCATAACTACGCTATACATGTGGCCACTAGCCTCTATGAAGACTGCGATGTCTCTCCATGATCTCCATCATGTCTACATTTAATTCCCACTCTCTCCATCATGTGTGCATTATATGCACCACTTCCTCCACTATCTCATCATAAGTGCTTTATGATCTTACTTTGAATGCACCATGATCTTAGTTGACTTCCTCCAAGATCCTCGTGATTTTGCATTAAAGATCCATGATCTCCACTCTTCCTTCATTTAAGAAGCTGCTCCACTACTCCATAATGTAGATCTAACTCTAAAATATCCACATTCACACATCAAAAGTATATTTTATTCATCTATGGGGTTTACGGGTCCCTCCACCCTCTTATTTACTTAATTAATTATGAAAATTAAGAACTCTAATATTCCAATTAACTTATGGAAAATTGGGAATATTACAGTCCTCCCCGCCAAGATGTTTCTTGTCCTCAAGCAACTGAAAAATTGGATGCTACAGCAAACATCCTCCCTCCAAATGACATCATCATATGGAATTCCTTCTCATCTGTCACAATGTGGAATGCATGTCCAACTCCAAAGATACCTCTCTAGAATGTCTAGAATGGCCTCTAACTGAAAAGTTAGATACCCATCATCATCAATGAATCTCCAAGTGGAAATATATGGTGTCCAAATAACTCCTCTATACATGAGATACATGAAATGAAGTGGTTCCTTCCAAAAGTGTAAAGTCCCATCTCAAGAACTATCTCTCCAACCCATGATACATAGAGTAGATTGCATCTATAAATGCTCTCATCATTAGCCCTGTTGGCCATGTAGGATCCAAACATAACATCAACATAGTGAAAAACAAGAAGTAGAGACATATGGATAAACATGAACAATGTCAAACCATATTCTCCCAATAGAAACCACCGCAGCAAAGCCTTCTGTTGCCATGATAGATCATCATGAAAACAAATAAGAGAGTCATACTCTCTCAATAGAAGCCACTGTAGCAATGATTCTTGCTGCCATGCCAAATCAGCATCAATATAAATGTGAGTGCCATACTTTCTCAAAATAAGCCACCCTAGCAATGCTTCTTGCTACCACACCACCTCATCATTGTACCAAATGTAGTGGCCATATTCTCTCAAGAGAAGCCACCGCAACAATGCCTCTTGCTGCCCCATCACATCATCATTATAACAAGTACAATGACCATAATCCCCCAACATAAGCCAATGCAATGAGGCCTCCTATTACCATCCTCCATCAATTTCATGCAATGTATAGGGATAAATCAACCCATACTCTCCCAAGAGTAACCAAAGAAACAAGGATTCTTGCTGCCACCATACATCCTCATGATGCAAGTCATGGAGCAACAACATACTAATGGACATGTGGAATGTCTCATCAGAACAATACAAACTAGATCCCTTCGTTCACACCATGTGAGAGTTATGATTTTTCCAAAACCCAATTACATACATGAACATGAGATATATCCCAAACGGAAATACATGTAAAGACATGAGACATATCCCAAACAAAAGCAAATATATGTACATAAGATACATCATGAGGTGTCCAAAATCTCTCATCAATAACCAATGCAACCATGCCTACTGTTGTTGCATGTCATCAATGATATATATGGCATGGATCCTGGAAATGTGAGATGTTGGGTAGTATCCATACTCACCCAAAAGTAACTAGCGCAACCTTGCTTCTTGCTACCTGGTATCATAGATCTTCCAGATGGTAGGTAGCCTCCTGCTCCTCATCCATATCCATTCATCCCAATGTGGATGATGAATCATGCCAAGCTCAATCTTGGTATCCTCCCATTGTAGAATACCAAAATCCTCCAACTGAATAGATTTTCACTCCATGAGATTTTGAATTGAACCTCCATTAAGGTCTCTCCATGAGATCCTCTCATCATTGGCCCATTGCAACCTATAAGGCTCCATACATGCTACAGGTAGAATCTCCTCTTTGAGCTGTGATGAGCTCATTAAGAAAAATTCATCTTGATAATGGGGAATGCTCTCCATCATAAGATGTATGCCATCTATCATATGTCCCTCCAGTGCTTCATGAGCGAAGCTACCTTCAGAATTCTCCAAGAATAATGGGACCCTCTCATCATCAATGCTGCTAAGTGACAGCGCTATAGATCTACATGGTGATACATGTGTTAGCTCATGGCCACATACAATGCTAAACTCAAAGTTTGGCACTGTACTGAATAGAATTGTGCTCCTCCCATCTTTTGCAACTCCACACTTCAACACAAAGTGATGGGTGTAGCTCAACCATGAAAAATTGGGATAGAAATACATCTTCTCCTTGATCAAGTCAAGGGTCCTCTGTGCAGTGACAATTTGTTGCTCCAAATCAGCAAGCATCTCTAATCCTTGGTTATGCATTTTCCATGATGGAATGGTTTCACAAATCTCAATATGAGATACTAAAATAATATCAGATGAAAGTATATGAAAACCTTGGATAAGTTGAATCTCGGGAACTTCTTGCACATCTACAAGAGTTCCTCCAACCGGTGCAATGGTCTCTCCAACTACTGGTACTGATGATGGTTGCTCTTCTATTGTGCCAACACTGGTATTTGCCTCCTCCTAATGAATCTCATGAATCATGCATGGGGCTACAAATGTCAAGAGCTTATGACCATCTTGCAAAGATGCAAGTGATCCTCCTCCTGATGTAAGTACATTTGCAGCTGGTGGTGGTGGTAGAGGCTCCTCCTCCTGAGTGATAATGAGGACATATTCCTTGGGCTCTTCATGCACTATCTACTCAATGATGGGAGATGTATCTATGTGAGATGTCTCTAGTTTCCTTCTACCATACTTCTTCTTCAGTCTTTAAATGAAATATGCATAAGCAAACACTTTCATATGTGACAAATGATCGAACCACCAATCTCTTGCTTCACCTTCTAGGTGCAGTGCTGCAATATCCACAACCTCTCTTTCTGCTACGGGATATAGATGAAAGAATGTGGCTAACTCTTCCCTCCAAGCCCTCAATGTGCTTGTGGGAGATCCATCGAATGTAGGTAAGAAGAATCCATTCTTTTTTCTTCTATTGTTGCTGCGGGATCTCCTTTCCTCTTTGAGTTGAAAAAACTGTTGGAGAGATAGATTCTCATTCAGTGCTCTAGGCTATGCTTTGTACTCAGACAGTTATTAACATAGGGTCTCATACCCTCACACCATTCCCTTTCCTTCTCAAAGGAAGTGGATCTAGTAGAATGATGTGAAGCTCTTTGCTTATCTGATTTCTTCTTCTGTTGATAGGAAGTGCTTGGACCTTCCTCTTATTGAAATCTTCTTGGAAACTCCTTTTTCCTTTCTCTCTTCATGTGATTGACCTTCTTGGAGAGATCTTGCATGGATCTAAAGAGAAAAGTGGCAAAACTATAATCCTCCTTCATGATAGATCTATACTATTTGTTTCTTCTTTGATGTTAAAGATGAAGTGCCCATAAGATGAGTAAAAGATCATGCTCTGCTACCACTGTAATATCCCGAAAGGGAGAATGCAGTAATACTAAAACATAATAGATGAAACTGCAGCAAAGTAAACAAGTGATCTAAATACACCATAAAATAGAAAGAATAGTTGAGCCTTTTTATTTTTCAAGATGCTTTCCGGATTATCCACAGTATTGAGGAACATGTGTCGATGTTTCGAACCCCAACTGGGATCCATCATCAGGGCAATTTAGAATGAAGAATTTTGAGAAGGGTATATAGACCATAAATAGTGATCAATTTCTTGAAAAGGTAGCCGACCAGGAATTTGTATTTTGTACTTTTTGTATTTTAATAATTTAATAAATTTTATTATTAATTTTAAATCTATGCAAGAAGGGTTGATCCCTTCACTAGATCCTCAAGCTAGAAGCTCAAGATCTAGCTCCTCCAACCTTCTCCACTGAATGCAGTTGCTGTTATACAACTGCTGAAAAAAACTGCGATGTCAAGGAGGGAGGTGTAGAAATTTGAATAACTGATATGTTATCCACCGAGATTCTTCTGATCACACACTATTTTATCTTCATGCACAATACAGAATCTCTTCTACCATTGATCATCACATGTGGAAATAAAATCAATTGCATGCACACATTAAAGCCATAAAAATTCACACATATGAACACAGTATGTAATGGGAAAGCTTAAAGCTCAAAACCCCCAACTATCTGTATATTATATATGTCATAGAGATCATGTAACAATCATCATACAAAGCTCCTCACAAGCTCTTAGTATAATCTCCACTTGCTACACACTAGTCAAGCTAGATCTAGCAAAACACATGCTCCAATCTCTGCCACTTGATAGCCTGCCTCTACTGCGCAATACCTACTGAAAAATGCCTCTTGATGAGAATTGAATTACACCAGCCTTGCTCACGCAGTATTTATAGGCATCTCTACTAAGTGTTGGATGCAAACCATGCATCACTTATAGTCACAACCGATAGTCACACTTGCCCTTTCACCTATCTTTGCACTGGTCTCCACTGAAACTGTCCATGCACTAAAGTTAACTGATGTATTCTTTAGTTGATTAATGAGTTTATAATTAGTGAATTAATTAATAATTAATTCACACCACTCACACTAGTGTATCAATCAGTTAGACTAGATACAACTAGCTCAACTATGTTTAGATTAGTTAAACTGAACACAACTCCACTAACTTCCTCAATCAACTCCACCAAACTCTCTCACATGAGTTCTAACCGAAGTCTTCATGCAATAGCTCCACTTAACCCTCAGGAATAGCGTAATTCCTTCTGTCAGCTCCTGTGCCACATCTGTGCACTTAACTGAAGTGCTCCAAGAGAATAAGATAATGTTCATAGTCCAAATATTATTAAGAGCTAATAATATTCGACATATCTATTTTTAGACTGGCAATCTAAAAATAGATTCTGCCCAATATGTCTAAAAATAGAAGTCCATCTATTTTTCCAACTTGACCAACCATCCACAAATAGCATCCTGCAACTCATATAATATGATCGACATGTCTAAAAATAGATTGTGCGCCAAAAATCACCTTTGTGGCCCCCACCTAGTTTTGGTGATCACTTTCCAACTAGGATCAGGAATGATGTTTCAGGATGCCTCCTTCACTGTTTCTTGTTGCAATCTTCAACACTCCCTCTCAACAAGAAAGGAGTGTATTTGCATGCGACATGCAACTCCATGCATTCGCCCTGCAACCTTCACAAGCGCCATGCAACTCCATGCATCTGCTCTGCAACTCCTCTGAAACTGAATAGGCTCCAAACAAATCAATCAATCCGATGCATCTATCATCAAAGTCTTCGACTTCTGCTGGTACCAACTACACATGTCATCAGGAGCCACTGCACTGTTGAACTCTTGCACCCATGCACTCTTGCACTTGCTGTCAACTCTGATCCGCGCTCCAGTATCCGACACTGTCACTTTGATCTGCCTGCATCAATCCAACTGATCATGCTACTACTGCACTGTGGGAACCTTGTAGCCAGGTTCAATTCATGAGATCCACACCATCTCAATGAATCATGCCCAAAAATCTCCTCTTGGGATTACTCATGCATGTCGCCCCACCTCTCACCTGGTGGTATAGCTGCATGCACTCCCTCTGCCCATCTGGCACGAAATTTATTTCCATGAGTGGTTTCTTCCACTCCATGATCCTCATCTTGTGGCTGCTCCACATCCCGAGGTTCACTCTCACCTGCATGCAAAACTTTCTCCCTCTCAAGCTTCAATTGCATGTCTTTCTTGCACTTCCCAACAGTAGGAAGCTCTGTAGACATCCCATCTACTTCAAGTCTGTAAAGATTCTTTGCTCGAATCCCAACCTTCTTGACTTGTCCTTCCTCATCCATACTAACTCCTACACTTTGAAGCTCATCCCTGCAGTGTACAAACTTTGTCAAGTATACCAGAATAGTGTCATTCTTCTCCATTTTTATTTTCCTGAGTTTATCCTAAAACTCAACTACTTCAATGCTTTGCAATTGCTCCAATGATCAATATCGCTCTGATACCATGTAGAAATTTGAATAACTGATATGTTATCCACCGAGATTCTCCTGATCACACACTATTTTATCTTCATGCACAATACAAAATCTCTTCTACCATTGATCATCACATGCGGAAATAAAATCAATTGCATGCACACATTAAAACCATAAAAATTCACACATATGAACACAGTATGTAATGGGAAAGCTTAAAGCTGAAAACCCCCAACTATCTGTATATTATATGTCATAGAGATCATGTAAAAATCAGTATACAAAGCTCCGCACAAGCTCTCAGTATAATCTCCACTTGCTACACACTAATCAGGCCCGATCTTGCAAATCCCATGCACCGATCTTTGCCAACCTTTAGCCTGCCTCTACTGCGCAATCCCTGCTGAAGAATGCCTCTTGATGAGAATTGAATTACCCCAGCCTTTCTCATGTAGTATTTATAGGCATCTCTACTAAGTGTTGGATGTAAATCATGCATCACTTATAGTCACAACTGATAGTCACACTTGCCCTTTCACCTATCTTTGCACTAGTCTCCACTGAAACTGTCCATGCACTGAAGTTAACTGATGTATTCTTTAGTTGATTAATGAGTTTATAATTAGTGAATTAATTAGTAATTAATTCACACCACTCTCACTAATTGTATCAATCAGTTAAACTAGATACAAATAGCTCAACTATGTTTAGATTAGTTAAACTGAACACAACTCCATTAACTTCCTCAATCAACTCCACCAAACTCTCTCACATGAGTTCTAACTGAAGTATCCATGAAATAGCTCCACTTAACCCTTAGGAATAGCGTAATTCATTTTGTCAGCTCCTGTGCCACATTTGTGCACTTAACTGAAGTGAACCAAGAGAATAAGATAATTTTCATAGTCCAAATATTATTAAGAGCTAATAATATTCGACATATCTATTTTTAGACTGGCAATCTAAAAATAGGTTCCGCCCAATATGTCTAAAAATAGAAATACATCTATTTTTCCAACTTGACCAACCATCCACAAATAGCATCCTGCAACTCATAGAATATGATCGACATGTCTAAAAATAGACATAGTCTAAAAATAGACTTTGCGACAAAAATCACCTGTGTGGCCCCCACCTAGTTTAGGTGATCACTTTCCAACTAGGATCAGGAATGATGTTTCAGGATGCCTCCTTCACTGTTTCTTGTTGCAATCTTCAACAGGAGGCTCTCTAGCCTGCTGCTAAATATTGAAAATAAACTCAACAATGGTGGAAAAAGTGAATGAAAAGTGAGGAGATGTTCCCTCACAGGATTTCCAACTAAAATGCAGAAAACGTCCTTCCTCCAATGGATCTACAGAACTGGACTACGCAATCCTTGAAGGGACTGTTGTTGCATGGAGGTAAAATCCGATGGCCTGAATTCCGAATATGGATTTGCTACTCCTGCAAGGCTGAAAATGAAGCATAAGGTGAAAGGATGAACCTTGCACCGGTTTCCTAGCTAAAATGCTAGAAATAACCACCACCTCTCAAATCCTTGAGCAGGAATTGTGTTATTCTTGTAGCTAGAAGTGCATACGAGTGTGGCTAAATATGGAACCAATGCCTGATGATGAATAAATCTCAATAGAAACCTTCCCATAGTAGGCACTCAAAGTCCCCTGTGGGTAAGGGTGGGATTTCCACTCAGAAACACCCATGTGCTAAACAACACTGCAAGCTTAGCTAAACAACATAAGTGTGCATAGAAATGTCACGTGAAAAATCTAGATCTAAACACATCAAATAATAATAATACAAATCCTTCCTTCTATTGTGCCTTCATCTTCCTTATATATATTATGAGTCTTCCATAACCCTAGCCCACCTCATAACTGCATTTTACATGTGGCCCTAGCCTCCATGAAGATTGCGTTGTCTCTCCATGATCTCCATCATGTCTGTGCATTCCCACTCTCTCCATCATGTGTGCATTAGATGCACCACTTCCTCCACTATCTCATAATAAGTGCTTTATGATCTTACTTTGAATGCACCATGATCTTAGTTGACCTCCTCCAAGATCCTCATGATTTTGCATTAAAGATCCATGATCTCCACTCTTCCTTCATTTAAGAAGCTACTCCACTACTCCATAATGTAGATCTAACTCTAAAATATCCACATTCACACATCAAAAGTCCCTCCATTCTTATTCATCTATGGGGTTTATGGGTCCCTCCACCCTCTTATTTAATTAATTAATTATGAAAATTAAAAACACTAATATTCCAATTAACTTATGGAAAATTGGGAATATTACAGAGCCTGAAGACCCTAGTCTAAGGATGCAAGATTATGCGCAAGTGTCGCCCCAAGGAAATCTCTGCGCATGTCATCGTGCTCGCAGGACAGTGTGAGAAAGGGGTGAGCTACAACTGGTCCCACTACCTATGCCAAAAGTTTCTGGAGAATGTGCGCGAGGTGCAGGAGGAAGGGAAGAAGTTTTTCTACTCATGGTTACTCCTCTTAATTGCTTTGGTGGCGTGGGAGACACGAGAGGGTGCATTTCTCCTTGAGGTGGAACCAGGTGTATGCGAAGGGGCGTGCTACCCCAATCTATGGGATTCACCAAACCAGGAGCGAGTCAAAGAAAATAAAATCTACTGGGATTTTTTTGAGCGCATGTTGGGAGCTGCTATACACTCGAAGCCTCGGTTGTCCCCAACAACATACGAGAAGTACAAGGTCATTTCCACCTTCCAGGGGACAATGCACCATGTGAAGATCCATGCACATAAGGAAGTGGTCTGGTATAACTTGCCTTTTATGGTGACAGAGGCTTAAATCGATCAACTCATTGCAACTTAGCTAGAGGCATGGAAGGTTGGGCTCGGTTCCACCCAACCCATCATAGCCTCAACGTCTGGCAGGGAAACAACAATTGCTAGAAAGGAAAAGGACACCTAGAAGTGCATCGAAAAAGATGCAAATAAGGATTCAGAAAAGGACAGGGAGAAATAAATAGACAAGGAAGTAGAAAAAGTAGGCGAAGCTGAGGTAGATATCGGAGGAATGGATGGCCTAGATGGCACTGGAGCTGAGTCTCCTATAGGTACTAAGCGCAGTGCCGAGACCCCTAAGGGTGCGCACAAGAAGTGGAAGGGCTCGAAGGCCGGAGGCACTGAGAATGTCACCTTGACGAAGGAGGACATTGACAAGATTCGAGATTTGATTTCATATACATTCGAAGATAGGTGGACTGCACTGGAAGATCAATACAAGGTTGCAGTTGAATCATTGCAGACTTGGTTACAGGTGCTACAGCTGAAGATAGATAATAATCAAGCTAGCGTGAATCAAGTGAGGCTGATTCAAGCGAGCGTGAGCACGAGTATGGTAATCAACATGACAGATAGCAGGACATGCCCCTTCCTGGGAGAAGAAGTCACAATCTAACAACCTGGATCGTGCGCGCAGGTGAAAACTTGTCGCAAAGAAGGAATTGACTTGTCAATGCTACCCAGAAGTAAGCTACATGCAATTCAAACAATTACTATAGATGATTTGCAGTACAGGGATGCGCATGCACCAGAAACTGAGTGAAGCTGAATAGAAGATCACAACAAAAATAGAAGAGTCTCTCCAAGCTCAGAAAATGCAACAGCCAACAGTTGCACAACGAGCATAATTGGAAACTTTCATCAATAGACTTTGTAGTGACCTACCAGAGGTTACCATTCCTGCTTCAGTCGGACTACAAGCCAAATTTGAAAGCATCATAGCAGCGTTAAAGGCCTCCAAATCAGAAGTGCAAGCAGTTAAGGCATATTTTGAGCAAAAGATTACGGAGTTTCAAGCCAAGCTGCAACCAGAAACTCCGCCAGAAGTACGAGCGTAGCGAGCTACCCTTGTCAAATAAGCCTTAGTAGCTATTACAGAAACCGTTGATAAGGAACCAAGCTACTGGAAGCAACTATGGGCCTGTGGACATCCGTGCAGATGGATCCCCTTGTCAGAAATATTTCACAGGAACTGCGTGCCAAGGAGCAGGCATTTGATGACCTTTAGGAGGCACTACCCGCATTTTTACCTACTCAACACATGACCTAGTTGCAGACAAGTCAGATATTGTGTGATGAATTTAAGACCTGCGAAGGAAGAAGCACATCGTGACAGAACATATAAATCCATGGGTCGACAAAGAGATGAAGTTGTCACAAGATCTGGACGTTGCAATAAAGAACCTGAACCAGACATATCAGAGTATCAGTCTCGTAGCAGAGGGGGTCACCTCTCAGAATTTTGTGGATACAACACAGAGCGCAGTCGATCAAAGTACGGGCATCCTTACGCCCTTCATTGCTGACATCGAAGACTTGAAGGCAAAGATGAAGACCCCAATTCTTTGTGACTCAGGACAAGTCACAAGATTGTGTTGGGGGCCTACTGGATCAGGGTCCCTTAGGACCGCATTTTGGTGAAAATAATAGTATTTTTGTATTTTTGAGTCGTGCACTCTAAGGAATGCACAATTCAAGGGGCTTTGTGGCAGGTCAAAGCACATTCATGAGTTTTAATGGGCTAAAGGGTAAAAATAAGGGTCACAAACCACATTTTGTGGACCTTAGGATGAGCGCAGGGTAAGATATAAATAAGAGTCTAGATCGAGTCAAAGAAGATAGTTTTTGAGGAATTTTTTGTTGAAGTTTGCAACAAGAAACAGTGAAGGAGGCATCCTGAAACATCATCCTTGATCCTAGTTGGAAAATAATCACCTAAACTAGGTGGGGCCCACACAGGCTATTTTTAGGTGTATGTCTATTTTTAGACATGGTGAGCATATTCTATAAGTTGCGAGATGCTATTTGTAGATGGTTGGTCAAAAGTGAAATAGATGAAATTCTATTTTTAGAATATGGGGCGAAGTCTATTTATAGATCGCTGATCTAAAAATAGATGCATGTCGATTATTATTAGCTCTTAATAATAATCAGACACTAAACAACAACTTATTCTCTTGGAGCACTTCAAAGCCCGCGCGTATGTAAGTAATATCACCCCATTGCATGATTAGCGTGTCGACCAAGTGGTCACCGGAGCTAATTCATGGAGGACTCAGTTAGAACTCAAGTGGCAAAGTTATGACACAGTTGGAAGAAGTAGTTATGGATTTGTATTCAGTTTAACTCAGTTAGACTCAGTTGAGCTAGTTGTATCTAGTCTAACTGAATGATACACTAGTGAGAGTGGAGTGACTTAATTAGTTAATTAATTCACAAATAATAACTCATTAATCAACTGAACAATACATCAGTTAACTACAATGCATGGAAGTTTCAGTCGAGACCAGTGGAGAGATAGGTGAAAGGGCAAGATAGACTATCTGTTTGTGACTATAGTGATGCATTGATTGCATCCAACACACAGTGGAGATTCCAATGAGGATTGCGCAATCAATCCAAGAGTAGTTCGAATTCATTCAGAGCTATTCTTCAGCAGAGATTGCGCAGTGGAAGCAGGCTAGCAGGTGGCAAAGATCGGTACATGGATTTGCAAGATTAGGCCTGTATAGTGTATGACGATTGTACTATACTGAGAGCTTGTGATAAGCTTTGTATTTTTGTATGATATTTTCATATGATCTCCATGTTACATAATATATAGTTGTGGTTTTCAACTTCAGGCTTTCCCGGTTAAAAACTATGTTATGTGCGATTGATTATTTTTGTTTATGCTTCACATGTGTGTGCAATTATTTTTTCCGCAAAAGATTAACAATTGGAATAAATTCAGTATCTTGCATAAAGTTAAATAGTGTGAGATCAGGTGGATCTTGGACATATGCATGCTTAGTGCATATAATTTCTACATGGTATTAGAGCATTGTTGATTGAAGATTGCAATTGTGAAGTGAGTTTGTGCTGGTGGACAATTCGAATTTGCTGCAGGAGTTTCTTGGTGCGACAGTTGAGTATACATTGAAATGTCTTTCAATGGGTTGCAGTTAGAGTATGCACTCAAGGGAAACTCTAACTACATAGCCTAGAAGGATAGGATCGAGGCGGTGCTTGAAGATAATGGCTTGAAGGAATTCATCGAGAGAGATGTTCCTAAGCCCACTTTGGCGGATGCTGCAGTACTTGACGCATGGCAAAAGAAAGTAGCAAGGGCGAGGAGGATTCTGTTGGAAGGTGTGAGAGACCATATTGTCTCAAGCCTTCATGGGAAATCCACTCCATATGCTATGTGGAAGGCTTTGACAGATTTGTTTCAAAGCAGAAGTGACCAGAGGAAGTTGGCGCTTAAAGACAAGCTTAGAAAAATAAAAATGGAGAAGAATCTTTATATATTTGATGTAGATGGGATTTCTACGGAGCTTCCTACTGTTGGGAAGTGCAAGAAATACATGCAATTTAATCTTGAGAGGGAGCAGGATTTGAATGCAGGTAAGAGTGAACCTCGGGATGTGGAGCAGCCACAAGATGAGGATCATGGAGTGGGAACAACCACTCATGTAGAGAAATTTTGTGTCAGATGGGCAGAGGGAGTGCATGCAGCTATACCACCATGTGAGAGGTGGGGCGACATGCATGAGTAATCCCAAGAGGATATTTTTGGGCAGGATTCATTGAGATGGTGTGGATCTCATGAATTGAACTTGGCTACGAGGAGCCCACAGAGCAGCAGTAGCATGATCAGTTGGATTGATGCAGGCAGATCAAAGTGACAGTGTCAGATACTGGAGCGCAGTTCAGAGTTGACAGCAAGTGCAGAGTGCATGGGTGCAGAGTTTAACAATGCAGTGGTTCCTGAAGACATGTGCAGTTGGTACCAATAGAATTCGAAGACTTTGATGATAGATGCATTATACTAATTCAGTTTTTTGGAGGCTATTCAATTTCAGAAGTGTTGCAGCAAGAGTTGTAGAGCGGATGCATGGAGTTGCAGGGCGCTTGCAAAGGTTGCAGGACAAATGCATGGAGTTGCATGTCACATGCAAAGATATTCCTTTCTTGTTGAGAGGGAGTGTTGAAGTTTGCAACAAGAAACAGTGAAGGAGGCAACCTGAAACATCATCCTTGATCCTAGTTGGAAAATAATCACCTAAACTAGGTGGGGCCCTTACAGGCTATTTTTAGGTGTATGTCTATTTTTAGACATGGTGAGCATATTCTATATGTAGCAGGATGCTATTTGTAGATGGTTGGTCAAATGTGAAAAATAGATGAAATTCCGTTTTTATAATATTGGGTGAAGTCTATTTATATAGCGCTGATCTAAAAATAGATGCATGTCGATTATTATTAGCTCTTAATAATAATCAGACTCTAAACAACAACTTATTCTCTTGGAGCACTTCAGTTCAGTGCACAGATGTGGCACATCAGCTGACAGATGAAATTACGCAATTCCTAAGAGTTTACTAGAGCTAATGCATGGAGGACTCAATTAGAACTCAAGTGGCAGAGTTATGACACAGTTGGAAGAAGTAGTTATGGAGTTGTATTCAATTTAACTCAGTTAAACTCAGTTGATCTAGTTGTATCTAGTCTAACTGAATGATACACTAGTGAGAGTGGAGTGAATTAATTCACAAATAATAACTCATTAATCAACTGAACAACACATCAGTTAACTACAGTGCATGGCAGTTTCAATGGAGACCAGTGGAGAGATAGGTGAAAGGGAAAGATAGACTATCTATTGTGACTATAGTGATGCATTGATTGCATCCAACACACAGTGGAGATGCCAATGAGGATTGTGCAGCCAATCCAAGATTAATTCGAATTCATTCAGAGCTATTCTTCAGCAGAGATTGCGCAGTGGAGGCAAGCTAGCAGGTGGCAAAGATCGGTGCATGGATTTGCAAGATTATGCCTATATAGAATATAGTAAGTGAAGATTGTACAAATTGTAATTGCATCGAGAGCTCATGATAAGATTTGTATACTTATATGAGATTTTCACATCTCCGTGTTACATAATATAGAAGGGTTTTCAACTTCGAAGCTTCATTAAAAACCGTGAATTTATATGCGATTAATTGGTTTTTGTCTTGTTTATGCTTCACATGTGTGTGCAATTAATTTTTCCGCAAAAGATTAACAAGTGGAATAGATTCAGTATCTTGCATAAATTTAAATAGTGTGAGATCAGGTGGATCTTGGACATATGCATGCTTAGTGCATATAATTTCTACATTTTTTATGCAAGTTGATGAATGATATATCTCTGAGTTAAGTCTGTGGTTTCTGTCTGGGTATAGAAGACTCTTGCTGGCTATGTATGCAGAGACCTTATTCCGGTTGTGTGCAGACCCCACTAGCTGTGTGTGCGGGTGAATCTGAAGAAGTGTAAAGGGTTTTGCGACTGTTGATGAATAAAGAAGTGTTTGTGATAATTTTGAGTACTAAATGAATCTGGGATATATTTATGTGATTTGTTTACTTACGCTTTATGTTATCTGTGATTAGATCGGTTGCATACCTATGTATTTTCTTAATATGAATGTGAATGCATAGATCTATTACTATAAGATCTTAACGTCACCTTACTAAGACTGTTGAAGATATTGTGAAGCCTTTATCTGTGCGTGCGTGGGATAGCCTGCGTAAATTGACTTAGATCCACCTGATTAGGGTTTCTGGTGTGAGGCACAGTCTGCTAGTATTATAGATCTGAAGACACCCACATCATTTAATTCTCTCTTAGGGTGTGGAAACCTGGTTCCAGTACCCCCCCCATACTGCTTCGAGTGAGACTTTGACCTGCACAAGTAGTTCATTTCCGAAAGGGCCAATAGTAAGAGGTTTTTGTTGATTAAGCTTAACTTTGAACCTGGTTCAGGATCCTTCAAGCTAACACCGACTAACCAGAAATTTTGTGCAACGAAGAATTTCATTGGTGGTCCTGAACACAGGAAAATCCCACGGAATAAGAAAGGGTAGATTGTTTTATCAAACAAAATGTAGAGAAAATTTTCAAATAGGAACGAGCATTGGGACAAGTGTTTGGCTCCATGAATACATCTATGTGAAGTGCAGGGAAAAAAACATGGTCAGACAAATCGCTATAAGCCAGCAAGGTTTTATCATACTTACCCAACAAATCATCCTAGCAATGAATTCAAGAATCAATGGGATACATAGTGACAATAGGTTTAGATGAACGAACCATGGTGGACAAATGACAGGTATACACAAAGCGAATGGGAGGACAGGAAGATCAGGACGAAGCAGAGGCAGGTAATCGGCGAGCCAGACTGAAAAATGTGAATGCACAAGGAACAGAAGAGAAGAATGAGGAGACTTGGGCGAGAAAGTATAGAATGATGAAGGGGATTTATCTGTTAAGTGCGGGAACTACATTCTAACATTAAAATTAATGAAAAGTGATCCTGACATGTACCGATGATAAGGTGCGTAAATAAAAAATATAACGGTAGAATAAAATCTTCTCTGGACTTTAAATATGGACAGAGTAACTAAATTTTCCATGATTGGGAAAACTGACAGACCGGATAGATAATGATGACTCTGACATGAAATAATACGATAAAATCTCCCCGACCACAATGGGTTGCGATGGATCGCAACAAAAATGAAAGGACAATGCGGAAAACTCAAAGACTACAACAATGTAAATAAACCGTGGACACCTATTGACGCGACTAACCTAACTACTACTAATTTCTCTCCCTTCTGAGAGAGATAAACTCAGTCAATAGTAGAATAAGAAAAATAGGGCTTCAGGCAAGCACCATTCACCCATCCAGAAAAAAGAGTACCATCAAGTTGAGCAAGCTGAACATCTTCAGAATATTTAATATCTGCAACATAGAAAGGACCAAGCCAATGCATTTTTAGCTTACCAAGGTGCTTTTAGTACTTTTTATCGTAAAGTAGTACTTAGTCTCCAACTGAAAATGAATTCTTCCTGATGTGTCGATCGTGTCAGGCCTTCTTTCGCCCCTTTTCAACTATTTGATGAAAATATTCAAGAAACAAAGACTCCTCCAGTTGTAGTAGCTCATCAACTCTTTCTGGAATGGATTTACCCTCGATCATCTGAGTGGCATGTGCAATGAAAATATTTGGGAAAATAAACTCTGCAGGAAAATCAACCTCCTTTCCATATACCAACTCAAACAAGGTATACATATTTAATCGTTTTAAAATTGTTCGGTAAGCCCACAAAGTAGCAGGAACACGTTCATCCGATTCATCTCTATTTGCAATGAAAATATTCGTAATCCCTCATTCCAAAATTTTGTTAAACGCCTTGATATTCCCATTAGCTTGCACATGGTGAGGAGTAATATTATTATGCTCGATCATAAAATTTTGTAACAACACCTAGATTGTTTCATTAATAAAGTGAGAAACCTGATCACTTATCAGACTGTGAGGACAACTGAACCTGGTAATCATATGCTCAAAAATCAATCTAGCGGCTGTGTCCACAATGAAATCCTTAACTATAAGCGCTTTTTCCCAACGAGTAATATATTTTATGGCAGTGAATATATAGAGGGCATGTGAGTGGAGAGTCGGTGGACTGATGGGACCTATAAAGTCGACAACCCATTTTTCAAATGCAGCAAGTGCGCGTACCAGATGGAGAGGGATCTCATCCCTCTGCTAGGGTCGACCAACCTATTGGAAAAAATCACAAGCATTTGCATAAGCCTTATTGTCTTTAAAAAGAGTTGGCCACCATAAGAAAACCTCTAAGACCTTCCTAGCAGTAGATTTACCTCCAGCATGCCCTCCTGTGACTCCAGCATGGCACTTCCATAGCATGGCTTCACGCTCATGATCAAGGATACATCGCCACAACACTTGACCGAGGCCCATATTTTATAATTTTTATGCAATCAATTGATATTAATCTGCGCGAAAAATGAGATCCTTCCTCTGCGTTGTAGTATAATTAGACAGGCACTGTCATGTTTCGATAAAGGAAAAAAATTCCTCTAAGAATTTTGGGATCTTCAATATGGAACAAGTGGGAATCAGTTAATGCATAATCAATAAATCATCCTGACTCTCCTGATTCCAACCTGGATAGGTGGCCATGCCCAATATTCAACCTCCCTATCTTAACAATGACTTCAAAAGTAAATTCTTGAAATAGTAGCAACCAACGACAAATACTTCCCTCCAACACTGGTTTGTTGACTAAATATTTTAATGTTGAATTATCATTGAAAAAATTAAATGGTCAATGAACAAATAGTGTTTAAACTTATGGAGAGAATAAACCATCGCTAAAGCTTCCCGCTCCGTGGCAGTATAGTTCTTTTCTGCATTAGAAAATTTTGTTCTTGCAAAATAGATGGGGTGATCCAAGTTACTCTCTCCCGGTTGTGTCAATATAGCACCCAAGGAAAACCCTAATGCATCCACATGAACATGGAACTGCTTTTTCCAATCAGGGTAGACTAATATTGGCGTGCTTGTAAGATTTTTCTTTCAAAGTATCGAATGCAACATTACATTCATCAGACCACACAAACCGTTTATATTTCTTGAGAAGCTTCTTCAGCGGGGTCGTAATAGAAGCATAATTGTGAATGAATCTATGATAATAAACTATATGGGCCAATGCAGAACACAATTTTCAAATAGAGGTGGGAGGTGGCATATTCAGAATTACCGCAACCTTAGATGGATCTACACAGACTCCCTCCTTACAAACAATATATCCCAATAAATTTCCAAACGACACAACGAAAATTCATTTCTTTAGATTCAATGATATCTGAAGTTGCTGACATCATTCAAACATAACCCTCAAAAAGATAGGGTGATTCTTAAGCAGGATATAAACAGTCCAGTCATCCATATAGACTTCTAAAAACTTGTGGATGTACTTGCGGAAAACAACAATACCAATACGAGAGAAAACAACTGGAGAATTCTTTAAACCAAAGGGCATCACATTATATGCATATGACCCCCACTCCATAGTGAATGTGGTATTTTTCTTATCTTCTTCTGCAATGTGTACTTGATGGTAGCTTGAAAATCCATTTGTAAAGGAATATGCCTGATTGCCTCCAAAATTGTCTAGAACTTCATCAATGAAGGGGTTTGGGAATAGATCAAGCACACGTGCATTATCAAGACTACGATAATCAACAAAAACCTGGTAGTCATCTAAATCCTTCTTGTCTTGAATGACGATAGGGACGAGGGTTCAATCTGTAAGGCCGGTGCTTCACAAGCTTCACATATAATTTTAATGTGTTTTTCATTTCTCCCATATCGCCTTTAATTCCTTTTATCTCTAATACAAAACAAGGAAACAAATCTTCATATTCTTTGCGCAAGTCGAAAATTTCCCGCGTGGTCTGATCATCCCAATAATCCCCAATAGAGGCAAGATTTGGTTTCTCCTAAGTCCCAATATTCGTCTTCTTGACTTTGATAAGCTTCAGATGTGGAGCATCACAAATATGATCTTCTTTAATTTTTCATTCTCCTTCTGATTCCTTGAAAGAAAGGTGCCTTAACTCCTCCAAATCATCATTTGGATCCTTGTTAACCTTGTTGCAGACAATGACTTCATGAAACCCTAAATCATATTGGTGTGAAAAGCCTGCATATATACTACACTCTGCCATAACATCATCTCCCAGAAACAAGACTCTTCTAATAGCTTTAAGAACCTGTGTCATCTTCTCATCAGCATCTGAAAAAGAAAAATCTTTGCAAAATTGAGATGTTAGCACGTTCCAATTTGTAGATTTGTGCTTTAGCTCCCCCTGCAAGTACCAAGCTTGTGGAATACTTCCCACATAAATAATTAAAAAATGCGGCCACATTGTGACCGCCACACTTACAGATTTCCATACAGAAGAGTAATGGGCCACATGGTCTTGCAGAGATGTATGACCAATATAACTAGGAATATTACTTGAGAGCTCGACCGGTGGAGAAAACTGGTGTAAAAAAGCAGATATAACAGAATTCCACTCATGCAATTGATCACAATGTGCTTCCCACCATCGTGGTGGCATGGCTTTTAGAGGAAAACTAATTACAAGGAATTTTTGAGGTTCTTCTATACAAGAATCAATTTCTTTAACAAAATCAACAATATAATTCATTCCATTAAAATAGGATACTTGTGTACCTCGGTACCAATCCATCTAACACATCGAATAGAAGCACAATGGAGAGAATTTAGTTCATCAACACGTTGTTTCCATTCCTCCATTATAGCTTTAGAATCAAATTTTGTGTTTTGGATAATCCTCCAGCTAATCGAGCCAACTGCGATTGGGTTGATATAATCGTCTCTCTTTCTAACAGTCAATTGATACAACTGATCCACCAAATGAGGTGACTCAACATCGTCTACAGGTTCAGTGAATCGTGGGCCTTGATACAGATCAAGAGGACGTATAACGTGCATCCCTTCCGCCTAAAAATTCATAATATCCTGCTTAAGGTTGATTACTACATAGTTCTAAAAATCCCAATAAAGCCGGGTATGGATATTTTTCCCCCATGATATCAATAACTTCAAAATCGACGTAGATATTAACTCCTACTATATCAACATCCACATCTTCCAACCTGCCAACTAGAAGAATAAGTATTGGTTTTCCATCTTCAACTGAATGAAAGAGTAGGAAGAATATTAACATCCGATCCCAAATCCAACATAGATTCTTTAATCTGGAACCCTACAATTTGAGCATCCACTCGAAACTTCCTTCCAGCCCTCTTCTTATTCTTCTTCACCATTCTAGAATGCCTCTCAGTTAGGTTTGTAGATATTGGTTCTCCGCAACTTATGATCTGAATAAGGTATGTTAGTTATGTTGTGTTAATTCCTCTTTCAGATTTTTAAACCAATTGCTTAATGGTTCAAGTTCTCTTGCAAGTTATTGAGTCTCATGAGTGTTTTTCATGTTAATTTTATGTATAATTTAACATAAAATAAAGACTGAACAACAAAAAACAAATGTACAGTACATCACCATACAATACATCAACACAGGTATTTGATGAAGGAGTTCACCCCTCCTGGGCTACATCTACTTGGTCCATCTTCCATGGCTTGAGCCTCTATATTATGCTCAAATTTGAAAAATTATGTGTTTACAATGCTTTTCTACTCTTGAAACCTGCACCCATGAGTTCATAATGCCCGAAAATGGTCATTTATCATCTTTCTACTCTTGATTTGGTCAAAAAATCCAAAATTTATGACCTTTTCCAATTTTTCCACAATTTCTGGCCTAAATTTAGCTAACTCGAGATAAATTCGGTTAGCGGGCGCTAAAACTGGAAGTTTTACCGGAAATGTCAGAGTGCCAAACTAATATGGATTAGTTTAATTATATACATTTAGCACTAATTAAGCACGATTATATGTTAAACTCGTGTTTAGTGGTTAATCGATATTAGCGCAAATTAAATGAGAATTAATGTAATTAACCCCATATTAGTGTGTTAACTTTGTGCTTAAGGTTTACGCTCTGCTGGTGGTTTTGAGCTGTGGTCATATACGTTGGGGGCTTCCCCCTTCTCCCCTCGAAGGCATAGTAACTAAACTTGAAATACAAGCGGAAAGCTTATATGGTAAGGAGCATGCAATAGAGGAGTTGGTTAAGTGTTTGGCTTTAGCGTGGGAGGTCGCGGGGTCGAACCCCAGCACCTCCATCCGATCTTCAACCAAAACATTTTACACCACTGTGGGGGGGGGGGGCACATGGCAGCCCCAGGATGAGCCACGTGTCCTCTCCCTAATGGCCCACACTTCAACCAGTAATAACTTTCCAAATGACCCATAATTCGAACCAATAAACAATTTCCACTTGCCACTCTCTCATTAGCCAGAGGAGATTGACCAAAATTTGACCCTACCCAGTCAGCATGCCATGTCAGCAGTACAGACTACTGACTGAGCTCCCTGTCATCATTTTTTTTTTCATGTTTAGAAAAGTGAATAGAGCTCATTTCTGGGAGCATACGAAGTCCATTTCACATGAAACGAGTTGTGTTGGTTTCAGGATGACGAACACTAGGCGGTCATTTAGGTTTCATGACATTATGAGAACTTTTATTTTTGAGCTTAATTTTGAGCACCTGATCATTCCTCCCCACTAGAAGCATTTTGGACCCCAAAATATATTTCATTACTGATCATGTGGATGAGGGTACAGTTCCCTCACCCTTCCAATCTCAATCCACTAGAATTTTCCTAATTTCAACAATTTGAGATTTTCATAAAAACTAATATTTTTACTTGATTCAGGAGACCCTATCTTGTTGTTCTAGACATTGTCATGTTGAAATTTACTATAATTTTCAAAACAAAAAATTTTCCTTGAATAAAAAAACATGTTCCCTCATAGGTCATCAATCAAAGGAAACTTGAAAACTGTCTCACCTCGAACACTGTCGACATGGCGATTTTTAGCTTGTCTTGCCTTGTACTTGCGTCGACTTTTGGCCAACTGTTTTCACCATTTCCATGTACCATTTTGAAACCAGAAACAAGTACTTTTGGAACCCGATCCTTCTTTGTCAAATTATTTTTGCGCTTTCTCTTTGACCTTTGCACTCTCTTGCATCGACATCTTGTTTCCATCACTGTTCAACACTGATGTGAACTACTGCAAATATTTCACATCTTGTTTACCTCTTTTCAAAGGCAGCATGTTAGAGCCCTGAAACATATTATTACAAACATTAGCAACTTCAATGAAATCATCTTTTCATTTGATACATCTTTTTGAAATATCTCATTCAAAAAATCACTATGCTTGAACATTAACAAAGCCAAATTTTGACTTGCATTCACTATTGTCTTCATTTCTCCCACATGTATAAGAGACAAACTCCTCTTATTCTTATGTGCTCTAACTATGTACTCAATTCCATCCTTGAACAATTGGTACTTATTCTCATGGAAATGAAATATTTCTTTCCTGTCATAGAGATAAGGACTTCCCAAAATAAATACCTCAAATCTCAAGCATAACTACATCAAGTTCAACTTCGTCAAGAAAGTTTGAATTGATTGAAAACCTTAGGATGCACTTCCTTGTTACATGCAAGTTTGCATTCTTTAATATCCAGCCTAAATGATAAGGTCTTGGATGTGTCACAATTTCTAGATTTAACCTCTTAACTAAGTCTTCAGAAATCAAATTGGCTTGAGAACCACTATCAAATAGTGTGTCTATTTTGGTATGTTTTGAAACAACTCTAATATGAAAGAGTTAAATTCTTGTATCTTCATATTGAGTTACATTAGAATAAATTGAAGAAATAGTGCTTGCTATGTTCTTAACTTTCAAACCCATTTTTTTAATCTTGGTTTCATCTCCTGAATCTAAACCTAAGTCATGTTCAATGATTGCAATTGTTTTCTCCTTCTCTTTGGTATTAAGTTTGTTTGGCTTCAACTCTGGATAGATTTTCCAACAATGGTCTTCATCATCACCATTTTTAGAACAATATTTACATGTGAGTTTCTCTTTCTTTATTTTTAAATAGCCATTTTTCTTTCCTCTTCCATTAAACTTACCCTTTCCTTTACCTTCATACTCAAGGAAACTATCACTTTTCTCATCTGCGCTATGTTTCCCTCTTGCTTCTAGATGTGTGGCTTGACCACAAACCTCATCTAAGTTTGTGGGATTGAAAACGAGAACAATATGTCCAAGATAGTTGTTTAAACCCCCAATATACTTTAACAAAGTTTCTTGAGAAGATAAATTGACACCCAAAATAAGAGCTCTTCTCCTAAATTCATGAGTGTAATCTTGCACACTTTAACCCTTTAGTTGTCTAAAATTCTGCCAGTCCATAATGGCTTTTTGGCATGTAAGCTAGAGGGTAAAATTTCCTTTTAATGGCAGGAATAAAATTAGACCAAGACATTGAGATATTACCGTGTTTTTTAATATCATCTTGTGTCGTTTCTTCCCACCATACAAGTGTTGCACCCTCCATTCTTAAGGAAGCCAATTGAATATTTATGTCATCCTCTTGAAGGTTCTAAATTCTACAATAAACCTTCAATTGAGGAATCCAATTATCCAGCTTCTCTGCATTCACTTCGCCATTATACATCAGTAGCTCAAATTTAACATCAATTTTAAGTAAGGGTGATTTAGTAGCTCCTTTTGAAGTATGTGTATCAACTGATTGAAAAGTTGTGGTAGTAGAAGATGATGAAGAGGAAGGTGTAGATGGTGGGGAGGATGATGGTGGAGTGGATGGTGGTTTCCTACCATCTCCATGGCCTCCTCCTCCTAAATAAATCTCTCCTCTTGGATGCCTAGAACTTTCTCCTTGCATCCTTAAATTCCTCTCCTCATAGAGGACCTTAACCATCTCAGTCATATAAAAAATTTCCTTTTTTAATTCTCTCTCATCTTTAGTCATGGTAGGTTCTCCTTCATGAGACATACTCACTGAAGACTCAACTTCAACTTGAGGATGTGCTGGTGCTGATGACTTTGGAAACCTTGCCATTCTTCCTCTTGACCCAACTGCAAGGCCTTCAACCAGCTTCCCTTCTCCTCTTTTGAGTTTTAACTTTGAAGCATGACACAAACTTGCAAACAATTAGATCCCTTCTTACACAACAAAACATAACCATAAAGAAATCTGAATAAGGTATGTTAGTTATGTTGTGCTAATTCCTCTTTTAGATTTTTAAACCAAGTGCTTAAGCATTCAAGTTCTCTTGCAAGTTATTGAGTCTCATGAGTGCTTTTCATGTTAATTTTATGAACAATTTGACATAATAGAAAGACTGAACAACAACAAATTAAATTACAGTACATCACCATACAACAAATCAACATAGGTATTTGATGAAGAATTTCACCCCTCCTAGGCTAGATCCCCTTGCTCCAGCTTCCATGGCTTGGGCCTCTATATTATGCTCAATTTTGAAAAATGATGTGTTTACAATTCTTTTCTTCTCTTGAAACCTGCACCCATGAGTTCATAATGGCCAAAAATGGTCATCTAGCCTCTTTATGCTCTTGATTTGGTCAAAAACTCCAAATGTTATGACCTTTTCCAGTTTTTCCACAATTTCTGGCCTAAATTTAGCTAACTGGAGCTAAATTCGGTTAGTTGGAGCTAAAACTGGAAGTTTCACCGATTTTGGAGAACCACCAAACTAATTTGGAATAGTTTAATTAAATACAGTTAGCGCTAATTAAGCGAGTTTAGCTGTTAAACTTACACTTAGTGGTTAATCAGGATTAGCGCAAATTAAATGAGGATTAATGTAATTAACCCCAGATTAGCGTGTTAACTCTGTGCTTAATTTTTAGGCTCCGCCGGTGGTTATGAGTTGTGGTCATATGCGTTGGTTGGCCCCCATCTCGCCCCAATGACATAGTAATTAAACTTGAAATATAAGCGGAAAGCTTATATGGTAAGAAACATGTGGTAAAGTAGTTGGTTAAGTGTTTGGCTTTGGTGTGGGAGGTCACGGGGTCGAACGCCGATGCCTCCATCCGGTCTTCAACCAAAAAAATTTACACCAGTGTAGGGGGCGCATGTGGCGGCCCCAGGCTGAGCCATGTTTCTTCTCCCCATTGGCCCACACTTCAACTAGTAATAACTTTCACCCATAATTTGAACCAATAAACAACCGCCACTTGGAAGTCTCTCATTAGCCGGAGGATATTGACCAAAATTTGACCTTGCCCAATTAGCATGCCACATCAGCAGTACGAACTGCTAATTGGGCTCCCTATCATCATTTTTTTGCATGTTTAACAAAGCGAACAAAACTCATTTTTGGGAGCATACAGAGTCCATTTCGTGCAAAACGAGTTGCGTTGGATTCAAAACAATGAGCACTATGCGGTCGTTTAGGTTTCGAGAAATTCTAAGAATTTTTATTTTTGAGCTTAATTCCAAGCACCTCATCAACTTACTAGTGATTTGTTCATCATCCATGATCTATAAAAACAACCTGAACCACTCCATTATAGGTTGAGGGGGCTCTGTACAAAAATTTCCTTGAAACCTCCTTGTATTCTCCTACACCTCACTGCGAGGTCCTTGAGATGACATTATCTGGCATAAGAGTTCAGTTCCATCCTTGTAATACTGTTGCCAATTGGGTTCGTACGATCTTCTTGGAGAGGCATGATTTATAACAACTAGTTGCTCAGTGATTCCACCATTAACTCCCATCCTTTCCCCCCATCTTGTAACAATGTTGATATTGGATTGTATTGAAGAATCAGGGTCTCTAAGTTCCACACAAATCAAATTGGCTCGCTTGGCACAATTTCGCTCCTCCCATTGGACAATGAGCTCAGGACAATCCTCATTTTCATGTGTATTTACATGGAAATATAAACACCAAGGTCGTCCTGGATGAGGACATTCTCTCGCAACATGACCCTCTTGATCACAGTTATAGCATCTGATTGGACCTCTTCCCCTTGTCCTTCCACCCCTTGGAGCCCCGCCTCCTCGACCTAGAGGAGTTTCATTTACCTGAAAAGCAGTCTGATCCAATTGATCTGCTAGTGTGTCCATGTATCAGTATTGATCCATATGGTGATTTGGGTATCCAAAAAATTCACAAAACAAGTTATTCGGAAAATTTGAATACTTTTATAAAATAGGACATGACTGATGTTGGTGCCCAAAGTTGCGGCATATTTCACAGTAATCTGTTGCATTCATACCTGGTGGACTAGGGAACGACTGGAACTAAGTATGAACTTGATAAGGTAAGGGATAATATACCTGCACAAATCCTATAGGTGGTTTTGTTGGAGGACCCATGGGTGTACTGCATGCTCCTGGGCCTCGCAATCACGGGCATTCTGTGACATGGTGTCCTTAGACATGACAATGGGTACATAATACCTAGGGTCTTGCCAGTCGAAATGGTGATAAATCCTTCAATCTTTCAGCTAAAGTAGAAATTTGAGTTTGGAGCCCCATAATGGTAGGATCTGACGATGACCCCCCTGATCTATACTCCTATGGGTATCCCACCATAGCTTCGATTTGCATAGCCTACTCCAAAGCATCTTGAATCATACTAATCTTCTATTGCGAAAGAAAAATCCTGGTCATGGGTAGAAAAGCTTTGATAAAAAAAGTCCCTTTGATGATGAGGATCAATAGAATATGATAATTTTCTCATGGCATCCTTGAATATTTACATAGAATTCCAGGCTGCTTTCCCCTCCCTTTGGTGGATGTCCATTAATTCTGCTAATCCTTGTTGATTCGACTTTGGAAATTTAAACTCTTGAATAAATTTCGTTTTCACCAAATCCATATCAGGGTTCAGATTGGAATCCATCCATTTATAAACCATCTCAATTCCCTATCCCTTAGTGTGGTCTGAAAATCAATGAGTTTGTTAGCATTAAGCGTCTAACGGTCTCACCAAAAAACCTCACACAAGTACCATTGTTGCTCAACATCTTCACCCCACCTGCCTGCAAACTCAGGGTACCTTATAAGGGATCCAACTGTAACTCTAGCCATGGTCGAATGTGGTGTGGAAATAGGTAAAAATCCTCTTGAACCAGGTTGCAATAAACTAACTGAAATAGGCTGACTAACACTACTAGAACTACTTGCACCTTGAAGTAATGACTGAACCTTCAGAAATTTTCGTACCTTTGAAAAGAGAAATTTTGGGCATTGATAGAGTACCAGGGGAATGTTAGAGGGAGGAGGAGTAGGTATGTTGCCATGTTGTGGGGTGTTATTTCTAGCATTGAATCACCTTCAAAGAAAAGTTGCCTCATCACGGAATGCAAATCATCTTTCTGTTAGACTCCTATACCAATAGGTGTCATTTTTCATGATTGTCTTGATTGAACTATGGAATATGTTCAAACCTTTTTCTTGGACAAAGGTGTTCCATATTCTTGAAAAACCAAAAAATCAAAAAATTTTAAAAATGTAAAGAGGGTATACCCTAAAAGAAAAATCAAAGGGTAAAAATAATAAAAATGGCCAAAAAGTAAAAGAAATGAACCCCATCAAAAAACAAAGGCCAAGGAAAGTGTGCAAGTCTAAATGCCACTACTTTTTACTCTGATGTAATAAACAAATTGTGTGCAGCTTGTCAAACTTTTGCCACAATTTATGAAGAGTCAAACTATTTAAACTTGACTCATTCATTTTCAATTTTATGTTGTAGAATAGAGAATAAGTATCTGACCAAACAGTTTAATCTTGGCAGATAAGTAGATAGGTAGAGTTAATAAAAGGTGCTCAATAGTTTGATCTGAGCCCTTGGATGTAATAAAGGTAGAAATAGATAGATTTATCATGTAAAAAGAAAAGGTTTAAAAGGGTTTGCAAGTCTAAATGCACCCTAATAAAGAAGAGAAAATGGTAGTAGTAGATAGGGTAGGTAGATGGTGTTACAAAGTTTTATCTGATGAATGATGCTGCTACATGTTTTTGATCCTTTACTTTCATCACAAATACTGAAGCAGGAAATACACTGGAAAATCACAGCAAGAAAAGTCAAAATCATTAACTTCCCTCATCACTTTCCCCTTAAAAGTTTTACTAATTTCCCCCAAAGTACTAAGGTATTTGGAGATCAAAGGGGCTCAAGGCATTTCCTTGACTTTTGGAGGGACCGGACCCTCGGCCTAATGATCAAAAATACCTAAGTACTAGAGATCATTTGTCATTATAATCATTCACCTTTAACCTTTTCCTAAATAAAATCCCATTTTACTTAGGAAAATCATGCAAAATTCCATAAAATCCCTCAAAATAACTTACTATTCTAAGTTTAAGTGTTGAAGATGATATATTGTTATTTACTTCACAAATTGTCACTTTCTTAGATGTGCAAAGTATTTTGAGTTCCCTTGTCCCTTTTTCATATTAATGTTTAACTCTATTTACTAAATCCCTAGTGAAAATGCCTTATCCTAAGTATATAATTCCTTTTAAATTAATATCCCAAAAACCCCTCTAATATGTTTTAACCAAAGTATTTACTTCCCAAATATTCATTAAAAACCCACTTCATACGCCCTTTGGTTAAATATATCTTTATATTATAGTCCCGCCCCTTATGGTAGTTAAATAATGTTTATTTATTACCATATAATAATAAATATTAAAACAACGTTTAAACATATAATCCTGTATGTTTAACACAAAAAGGATCAAACCCGAAGTTTTGCTTTTTAAACTAAACTTTGGAAAAATCCCATGCCAACATGGCTCATCCACCTGGCATCCCACCCGACACTTTAACTTTAATACCCGCGCCCAACAAAACCCCGCCACGACTCCTTTCTCCATCATAATTACGGGATTAATTAGTTATCAGAACTAATTAATAACTTTCCCTCCACCAATCAACTCCCGCCCGGGGTGATTAGTTAACAATAAATATATTGGGCCCACACCATTTAACTTCCCGCGATCTCCCTGTCATTGCAACCGTCTGATCGCTCCTCCAAAGATCAACGATCCTCGGCGATTCCGCTACCCATCCTTTGTCAGAACTTTAACGCGCGGGGGATTGATGGTATTTGACTAGTCACCCATCCACGTGTCGATACTTTAATGGAATCGCTGCCCGCTCATCTAATACCACCTTTGTCCATAAGCGGTGCGGGGACTAACCGCTTACCGCCCGGCCCCCCTGCCCCACGTCAGCCCGTACTAAAGTGACGTCACTCCTCGAAAAACTAAAACCCCTCTTTTGACTTTGGAAATAAAACAAAATTTCGTGTTTTTATGTCATTTTCACCATTTGAACGCGACTGTGCTTTCGGCTACGAATTTCAAATTTCCACTGAAATCCACTGTTCTATTCAATTTCGCTCCAGAATTCCGCCAGACCTGTGTTCAAGCATCCTCCTGCTACTGCCTGATACCTGTTAAAAGACAGCTTTCCTCTAAGAACAGGTATTTATTCTATAGCGCTTCGAACTTCAAAAGAAAGTCTGTTTTCCTTGTTTTCCACTGAATTAGTGATTAAAACTTATCACTGAGATCATCCCCTGAGGTTTTAAAACTGTGAATTGTTCCCCTGAAACTGCATTTGTGTTAATTTCCTTCATTTAAATTGAAATTGCACCCAGCCTGTGAAGAAAACCCAGATACATCCATTTTGAATCCACAAGAACCAAAATGGAAGCCCCGGCAGCCTTGAATGATGCTCCATTTTGAACCTGGTAAAAACCTCACTCCCTTGTCCATTAGGGAATTGCTTGAAAAATCTACTTAGTTGTCCCCTGAAGAGGTGACCAGAAGATCACATCCTTGGATAAACAGTCTTAATACTAGTCATAAGACTTGTTTACTCCAATATTGTTATCAAATCTATTCAAACAGAGGTTAGAAAGCATAACAGCTAAAGAGTATCAGTGGTTAAAGTGTATCAGGTAAAAGTCAGGGTGAAAGTTAAAATGAAGTTACAGAGCAATCAAAGGTAAATAGTAAAAGTAAATACAGAAGGCAGTAAAATGGTAAAAAGAGATGAGAATACTTTCACCAATAGTGATTTTTGTCTAAAGTGAAAGTAAAACAGTCAAAAGAGCAAGAAAGTAAAAAGATGAAAAAACATAACAAAAAGGAACATTTTTGCAGAAATTGCATATTTTAGTCATATTTTTTCAGAAACTATTGTGATAAATCAAAGATTAATTTTAAAAAACTGGAGGAGGTTTATGTTCTTAAGAGGACCATCTACAAAAACCTCTCTCACTTTTCTAATAGCCATTATGGTTTTGAAAATATTAAACAATGTTTGAAAGCACTTTTTGCAGAAAATTCCAGTTTAAGTCATCATTTTTCAGAGAAGATTATGGCCAATAAAAAAATACTTCATACAAAACTGAAGGAGGTTTTTGTTCCTAAGAGACCCATCTACAGAAACCTATCTCAGTTTTTTCACAGTGGTTTTATAATGAGAGATACATGTGCATCTTTACAGGCCATTTTTCAGACTCTGTAAAACTCTGTTTTACACATATTTTTTACAGAGACTATTATGCATAGCTGGAGAAGAATTTTGGAAAACTGAAAGAGGTTTATCTCACCAACATATTTATCTACAATAACCTCTTTCACTTTTGACATATCTATTACGGATTGATAAATACAAAGATATCATTGGACCCCAAGTTTGCAGAATTGTTGGAGCAGATTGCACAAAGAAAGGAAGCAGTTAGTGACTTGGATGCCTCATCATCAACTAAGAGTTGGATCAAATTAGAATTATCCTCTTTGTCATCACCTATCCATACAAAATAGTGCCAAATAGATGCATTAGTTTGAGTGTCCTTTAATTAAGTTCTATTTATGTAAATAGTTGGAGAGATTTGTGAACCAATTTTGATATTTGTTTCAAGATATTTTAGTTTAGAATTTGTATAAATACTCCACTCTTTGAAGCATTTGGGGGTGGATTCTATTACTTTGTTGTAACATTGAGATTTTCGGAATAAAAGCATTTTGGAGAAGTTTATTCGTGGCTTACTGGATGACGATTTGAAGCTTCAGGACTTTTTGCAGGATTCATGTGTTGGACGGCAGTTCAATAAGTCTTTCTACTCTTTGTCTTAAATTTTATATCAGTTTATAATATCATTATGTCCATTTCTGAATAATTTACATAAAGTATTGAATCAGAATTTACTTAATTGTACTCTGATTTCAGATGTGATTGTTCTTAATGTTTTCCTCTAAATTAGTTATAAGCATGAATTCTTAAATGCTCTTGCTTTGCTAATTTAAACATTGTTGATTACTATAATAAAGAATCCTTCATTGCTCTTTGTTTGTAGTCATTTCACTTCTTTCTTCTGAACATGGTGAAAGATTCTTAGTTGCCTTTCATCCCTTCAGGATCATCCCATCCACTTTAAATTTTAAGGATTTTTCTCTGTCTAGCTATCTTGCCCTGTAATACCATCTTGTGTTTAGAATAGAAATCCAGTAAAGCCATCCTTTGACTCCATAGCCCAATGGACTGAAAGCTCTCAACCTTGCCCTTAGTTTTTGGATTCCACCATTTTCCCAAAACAAAATCTTGAATCTATAACTAGCCTAAAACTTTCCAAGAACAAAGATAAATCATAAAGAGAGAGCCCTCTCTGGATGCAGATTGGCTAGATTCTGCATCTAAAAGGTTGGTTTGTGGTTACCTCGGGTATACTTTCCTCTTACACAACTTCTAGGAAAACCTGAGTGATAACACTTTCAATGGCGTATATTCATATTCTCTTTTAACTACTCAACTATCTATCTCAAGCATCCAAAATCATTCTTTTGCTTCATGCATCATATTAACCATTTTCAAACCCTTCGTCTCAGTTCCGCTTTGAATTTCACTAGAACTCCCTATTGTACCCGGGAAATAACTTCCTCTTTCACCTCCTCTTCGAAACTCTGGGGTCTCCATTCCCTGCGTCTTCTCTGCTGAACTCCTGACAACATCGCCTATGTGTTTTAAGTCTCTTCTTCTTGCCCTAAGTTCCTGCAAGTTCTTCTCACACCACTCTTTAACTATCTTTGCTCTCTGCAACGCTCGGAAATATCTTGCTTCCGCAACTCTTCTTGATTCATTATGAGGTTTCATTCATCCTCCTGCATCAATGCATCATTCCTCCCTGCCTAGTCCATTCCCTCGGCACAAGTGATGTAAGCTACCATTTGATTTGGTTGAAAATCCAACAAGTGGTCTTCTACTAGAAGTACCTTAATACAAAGCGAGATTTCCTTCAATAGTCGTCCTCTCATGCCAAATTTAAATACCACTTCTACACGTGAAAAAAAATGGTGCTTTTGATCTGCAAATTTGATTAAATGTAAGCTTTAAGAGTCACCTTAACCCAGAAAAAAATGACTCTTGTCAGCTCTGTATCTAACCGATGAAGATCAGCTAGATCTGTAGTAGTCCAATTATTCTGCAACCTCGCCAACTGTGAACCTGCTGTATGACTGAATCGAGTAAGCCAATTCTCTAGATTGTCGGGAAGCTCACACCAAAATATCTCATACTTGCCACAAGCGGGTTCCACATATAGTATTTATTCGTTGACTTATTCTAAATTATTTTCCTTGAGTTATGCTTGTTGTAAGATGAAGAGATCTACCTCATTATGCCACCAATTTTGTATATTGCGACAGTTATACTATGACCGCATGATATAAAACCCACAGTGGTAAAACATGAGGTCCCAACTGTAACGAAACCATTTTTTGGAAAGAAAATTTTAATTCATTTTGACCCAAGGTTTGACCGAGGGCACCAACAAAGAGCCAACGTAGTCTAGCAATTCGCCGAAATTTTCACTCCTCTGAAATCGAAGAAGAGTCTCACCTGCGGCGAGGCAGAACCATAAATGATTACAGGAATTTTATATAAGCACACTCATGAGTTGAACAACCATTAACATTCTCATTCTCAAGTAATAAACTTAGAACAATTATTCATGGATTAGATGCATTCATAAAGTTTTAAATGGGTGCACACATTCTTAGATTACTGCCAGAATTTCCATTTTATATTACTGATCAAAATGAGTCTATAACATCCAACATGATAACATGGTTTTCAACATTCAAAGACTTATGCACGGGCTCAGAAACATAGTAACATGATTGTAATTTGCATGCATTTCAGAAAATAAAGACTCGGAATATTACATCAACAACTACAACATTTCCAAAAGCTCTTTAAGACTTCAACTACGAACAACAACCACAAAATCATTGTCTCCTTTTTATTTTATCCTTGTGCTCACTTGATCCGATACCACGCTCACTTGATCCTGGTTTTCAATCCCTCGGGTCAATACCTTGGTTCTTCCCTGATGGTATCAAACTCGATTCATAATTTCTCAACACACTCCCTTGTTTTTCATTGCGTGAGTTCCAAAATGCAACTATTGCCATTTTGACTTTTCCAACCCTCTGATTCTGGTAGCTTCAACCAAAACATCCTTCATGACCAGTTTTATTTCCAAAACTGAAGGACCCAATAAGAAGTGATATAGATCCACTATTAGAAGGTCTCTCACACACTTGACCTATTTTAAAAGTGCATAAGAAGTTAGAAAGTAAAAGTAGGAAGCATCACAGTCATGATAAGATGAATTATAGCAGTAATTGAGATGACACCATCAAATGGGCTTGAAAAGATAATTGAAATAGAAGTATATATGGTTGAAGAAGTCATAGTACATGATAGAATGGAAGTAGCTCATGGCATCTTCATTGGAAGCATAGAAGGAAAGCCAAAGTAAGCAATTTATATGGTTGGAGAAAGTCATCTAGAAAAACAAGAAGATAAAATTTTGTCTCATTGCATCATCATTAGAAAGAAGCATTTGCGGAATGAGGATCATAAAAATACTCCATTGGAATATTATTAAGAGATTCACCTCTACTTGGAAGAAGCAAGTGTCTCACGGATAGTCTACATTCCACCTTGTGTGGGATACAAAATTTAGAAGAATGATGGTATGATGAAAAATTTGTGCAGCATGTCAAGTTGGTTGAAATATTTTCATCTTCAAGAAAGGAAAAGAAGCTGCTAGAAGGAAGTCTAGATGACCAAAAGAAGGAAGAGGTATGTATATATTTGATAGATAAAGTCATGTACCATATAGTTACAAATAGAATGGTTGAATGGTCTATCTCATGAGAATGATTGAATAAGAAGGGACTCTTACTTATGAATGATACATGAAGGTATGAATACAATGTACCTTGAACTCTTCTACATATTGACAAGATGAAATCAAGATAACATGACCTCATGAAGAATATGAGGTGGTTGGAAACTAGGGTTCCTATAATGAAGGAACCATGTATAGAAGATCCTGACGAGGCCATATGCGAATAAAGTGAAAGAAGAATTCATGAAAGATGTATATATAGTCACATAAGATAATATACGTGATCAACATCTAATAACAATAAAGATTAGCTATGTCATATCCATGGAGAAGGTATGAAGACTCTGGTATGTATGCTGGAAAAGGAGAACCCTGGTAATGTATGCCTTGGAGATGGATTCATATGATATGAAAAAATATGTTGATGTTGCAAGAAGTTGATGTCATGATGAAAGGCCATCATAAAGAGGTAACTTTGATTTAATGTTCATTTTTATTTTTGAGAAATCTTCTGGTTGGGTTGAAACAGGGCTACCAAAAGAGGGTTGGAGAAGTCACCTACAACTAGTACTCATGAGATTGGATGGAAGATCCCGAAAGAAGCATGACTTGAAAGAGGTAGTTGTATGAAGGATAGCCAAATTATGACAAGAAAGTCACTTTTCAATTAAGAAAATGATGACATGACTATTAGTTCAACTCTATGTTTCGTTGAAGGGAAGTGATGGAGAAGATGGTTGATGCCTTATGAAGAAGTTCTAGAAGAAGAAGGCTCCATGATGAAGAAGTTGAAGTTCATGACATGATATCTAAAGGAGGAGCCCTACAAGTAGTTGATAGTACCATGATCTCCACCAAAGAGCAGATAGTTGTTGTTGGTAACAAGTCCCTAGGTAAGAGGGAGCTTCGGTATATTCCTTTTATAGGAATGAGTAGATCCTCCCTAGTTGAGAGGGAGACATAGACACATCATTCTTGTCTTCATGCTATGAAGAAAGAATGAAGGATTGGGTAAGCATCCGAATTACGATATTGTTTGAGGATGAGGTAAGGCATCCAATAGGTAAGAGTAGTTGAAGAGGAAATTCCATGAGGATGTGTAAATCTAAGATGTGAATGGTCCTAGAAGTACATGTTGAGAAATATAGGGGCAACTAGATTAAGTGATTTCTCTTTATTTGATAATTTATTGTGATGTATTTTTACTTAAATTGATTAGCTTCTTCTTTCACTTAATTATTTTTAAGTTCTTATCATCAAATAACTACCAAACTATGAAGATAAAGTAGATAAGAGGACATAAAATGTAGGCTACAAGTTAGGGCCAAAACCTCTCCTCTTGAGAGGAAAACCCACAAGAATTCTTCTCTTCTTATAGAACTTCAAATGATGAATTCCAAGACCTAAGACCCTTGTCCAAGACCCCTCCAAGACCAAGTCAAAATTCTTCTTCCTTTTCCATCTACTTTGACCCAACAACTTCCAACAATTTAGACCCAACAACTTCTAGCAACTTTGACCTTCTGTTGTTGGCCAACAATCCCCCCACCCCCATATACTTTTTCCAACAAATAATGGGGACCCTGTTGGGGCCCTTGTTTTTGTTTAGTTTTTGAAATCTTGGCTAAGACATTTTGAATTTTGACCTTTTTTGAGTTGCGGCATGAATACACATGGCAACCGCGACCGCGCCGCAACTACCAGGAGTCGCGGAGCTATCAAGGTGGCGCAGAAGCATGCGATAGCTGGAGATAGAACAGGGACAAGTACAGATGAAGGAAACACACAGCAGAAGACAGAAAGTGGAACACGCAGATAACAGGAGAGAAGCCGGGAGAAGCTAAAGTAAAGACACAGAGGAACTGATAGTCGCGAGAGCGCGTGAATAAATAACAGTCACCCGGCTGAAAAGAAAAAGATGCTGAAGAGGTTGAGAGGCTCGTGACAGAGGAAGACGCACAGAGCGACTGCAGGAGAATCATGCATGACCTTCCTATGGTTCTTCTTCTTCTCTATTCTACCTTTCTGTTCCGAAGACCATCTGTACCAGAGTTGTAAGCTATCATTGAGAATTCCATGTAATCATGTGTTTGGCTAGGAGATTAATACAATGGAAGGTTGTTGTCTCAATAAGATGTTTATGTGTCTGTAATGTGTTTATGCTGGTTTAAAATTTTATTTGCGAATGTCTGAATGCTTATTAAGTGATCTTGCGTATATAAATCTGCATATGTAATCGATGCACTACCTTTCATGAGTTGTGAATGTGTTCCTTGCCATTGATCTCATCCCCTTCTGCATGTGGTTGCGGCACGCTTCGGGTGAGACGCACTGCTCTCCAGAGCAGGGTGAAAATGCCGGCGTGTTCCTAGACTACATCGGACCCCTTTGTTGGCCACAACTCTTGAACCTGGGTCTTGTCCACGAGGCCTGACTTCTCGCCAACAAATGGTTCCGTTGCCGGGACCTGCATGTTCTGAGGGGACCTAGATCATGGTATCGAGGATTTTTGAAGGAGAGATACGGCGATGGTGGGATGATCATCTTGACCAGTTCATTGCTCAGCAAGCAGAGCTGACCAAGAAAAAGGAGGCGGCGATCAAGGAGTTTGTTCTTTTCTCTGACTCAGCCAGTGATACGTACGAAATTTTCTGGGGAAGGTTCCCTACGGACCTTTACAATTGGTTGCGGAGGTTGCGAACGACGGTGCCCCAAGAAGGCTTGTGGAATATAAACCGCAGGTGGGCGCACGTAGATCTGGTGGCACTGCATCGGGTAGACATTGAACTAACCCGCGCAGTGAATTTCTAGGTAAGGACCGCGTTGGAAGGATACACTATGGAGTTTGTTGCTGAGTGCTATCAATCCTTCTCGAAAGCCGAGGTTGTTTTCCACTCAGGGCTAAGAGGGAAGATGTTGAAAGAGATTCCGTTGTAGGTCAAGGCTCTGATGGTGGATGAAGGGTTGATTGAATTCCACAAAACGAGTATGGAAGCGTAAACCTCCCGTGCTGGGGGAAGGGTTGAGGGGACCGATGCTGTGTAGAATGTGAAAGTGGGGGTGGGGAATGGATGTTGAGGCCGCATGCAAGTTGCGGTAGCGACGTGCACATCGGCGGGCACAGATCGTCGATAGGTGGCGAAGAAGGGTAATGAGAGATTTGAAGAGAAGAGAGATCGAGAGGAAAAATCAGAAGGAGGCGCCTCAGAGGACGGGAGTTATGGGTTTGGATACCCGGAAAGAAGACGGGACAGCAGTGGAAGTGCAGTGGGTGCATGGGAGCCCAGCGACGCGAGGAAGAGAGATCGTGACTAGCGAAGATAACGGAAAGATGCAGCCCGAAGAAAGTTCCGATGATGAATGGCACGGCGTGATGCAGCGGATGTTTCAAGATCAGACGACACCCACCCCTCCAGGCAGCCCTACTTCTCACCTTCTGCATGGCCAGGATCCCGACCTTCCCCTGGTACTATATCAACCTTTAAGTAATATTTTTATTCAGTTACAAGAATTGAGTCGGTCATACAATAGTTCATCAGTGTCAGTAACGTCTGGTAACAGCAGTGTTACTAGTAGTGGTATTTTTCCTAGTGGGACCGTTATGCAACCAGGACCTAGAGGATTTATCCTGGTTAATTCTCCGCAAGCACACATGGCTGGATCTTTCACCCGGTATCCAGAGTTCTCTGGCCGGGGAAATGATGATGTAGAGCAACACTGGTACCTGTGCGAAGCCATCTGGAGGGCTCGCCAGACGCCAGATGCAGGGAAGTTAATAGAATTCCAAACCACGCTCAGAGAGAGGGCTCTGCGATGGTTTATTAAGTGGTCCGAGGCTCATCCTAACCCAGTAATTGCGGATGTGAAGCCGGATTTTGTCCGCGAATTCAAGCTTCCCCAGACGGACCAGCAGGGCCTGTCAGAGCTGTGGGAAATTAAGCAGAAGGAAGGTGAGACCGCATGGGAGTTGATGCGGCGATTCAAGGACACAATCGGGAAACTCAGCTACCCGATCGATCCAAACCACCAGAGGTATTGGTTCATCAAGGCTCTGCTTCCCTTGACACGAACCCCTCTCACTCAGCAAAAGATTGATAATCTGCAGGACGCTTTGGAGCAGGCCATGAAGATTGAAGCCATGGCGGGCTACCCCTAGGAATATCGGGGGGGGCCGGCCCCGCAAGATCCTTCTTTGATAGGGTTGCAACACCAGATTTCCAGCTTGACTGAAAAGCTCAAGGAACTTCAGCCAGTGAGACCAGCGCCACCGAATGTTTGGTGTACTCATTGCCTGGTCGAGGGCCACGTCGCAACCGAGTGTCCTCGGTTGCGCGGCGCAGGGGCAGGACCCTCGGTCGCAACTATTCAAGGGGGTCCACCGCCTGGTGGCGGCGCGGCAATAAACCCGCAGGGAGTATACCAGCCGCAACAGACTTACACGGGGTTCCCCCCCCAACCGGGTTCCTCCACCACAGAGTATTGCGAGATTTGACGGACGTTGGGGCATCCTCCTCGGATGTGCCCGATATTGCAGAAGTACTCCACGGTCCCGAATAATGTGTACTACGAATTTTTCGTTTCCACGACTCACAACACTGAGCAGTGCAGGGCGCTCGACGCACTTGCAGATCGATTGGATCGTCCCTCCTACAGGGTGAACGAGGCTCCAAGGGGAAGAGGCGGCGGCATGCGGGGAGGCCGAACAGGCGGACGCAGTCCGGTAAAATGTTACAACTGTGACCAGGAGGGTCACGTGGCTCGAGAATGTCCCCTTCCACGACGACCTTGGTGTTCTCAGTGCCGGGTAAACGCCCACGCTACAGAGGACTGTCCGGAGCTCATCAAGAAGTGGGAAGAACGGGCGAGGCAGAGGGGAGAAAATCTGATAAACTCAGAGCCGCGAGGGACCGCAACCCTAGACTTGCAGAACGTTGTGATCGTGACGAGGGGCGGAAAGAAGACTGGAAAGGATACCCACGGGAAGGAGCCAGCGCGGGTGGTTAGGCCGGCATCCCCGAAGAAGTTGATCAGGCCCGAAGTCCAGAAGAAGTATTTCCAGGAGGCAGTCGAGGCATTCGCCCAGTTGCGGAACGAGGGAGGTTTGGAGGAGCCCATGCTGCCGGAATCTGGTGCGCAAAACGTCGCAGGTACTGTGGTCGAGGATTGGCTCCGGCTATTCCTCAGGATTGTTGACAACGCTGCGCAGCAGCAGCAGCTCAAGCATGCTTTGGAAGGAGCACTACAGGGGCACATAGAACTTAGAGACTCGGCAAACGCTGCCCCTCAATACGTGCAGTGCGTCAAACGGAACAAGCAACGAACAGGCAAGGAATTCCGGCTTAACACGCAGGTCGCGAGATTCCAAATCAGCGACACCATGTTGGACTTGGGATCCGACGTCAACATTCTACCACGGAAGACATGGGAGGCTCTTGGAAGGCCACGGCTAGCCTACTCACCTATCCAACTCAGGATGGCGAACCAGTATTGCATTTTTCCAATCGGCTGGCTCGAGGGTGTCGAGGTCGACGTTGCGGGGGTGAAGACATACACCGATTTTAAGGTTATTGATATCATGGGCGACAAGGATCCCTATCCCGCCTTACTCGGCATTGATTGGTCTTTTGAGAATTACGCCATCATCGACCTTAAAAACGAGCTAATGATCTTTGAGGATGGGGAGGTACGAGTCACCCAGCCCCTCGACCCATATCAGGGCCCGCGATATACGGAAACGGTGGACAATCAGGAGGATGCTCAGATGATGGACCACCTTTATCAGATGACCGCAGGGAAGCGAGACGACTATATTAACCTGACCGCGACTGGCTCTATCAGTTGGCGGAGTGTGCAGAGCTCGAAGCTCGGATCCAAACTCGCTTGGGAAGACTGGCAGCAAGGGGGGTATGAGACCACCATGCGGAGATGTGCTTCCATTGCCCAAGTCCGATGGGTAGGGACTGAGATCCGCGGATATCCCACCTTGTCAAACATGCAAGCAGTCAATACTTTTATTACCAAGGTGGAAGACCGGGTCCCAGCTGAAAGCCGGATGCCTCTTTTGGATGTGGCCTTGCAGTCCACGTTGGCCCGATGGTGGAAAAATCACCGCAACACTCTGTTGCGATGGGAGTGCGTGGCGGATGCTCTGCGGGCACGCTTTAAAGAGGACGAAAGACCTTGCAGTACGCTTAAGTATCATGGAACCTCCGACCCGCGACTCCATTTGCAGACCTGCGAGGAATAGTGGCGTAGCTCCCGGTACCCTGAGGAGCTATGGGTCCACCGGTTTGTCCACTCCCTGGGTACAGTTCCCCAGGCCTGGTACCTGGAGGAAGAGCGGAAACGGGGAACCCGCTCTTGGGAGGCAGTTGCGGACAAGTTCGTTCGGTGCTTCTCGTTCGAAGGGGAGATGGTGCAGGAGTCTCAGGCCCTACAGGCAATCAAGGAGGTCTTGTTTTTCCGCCATCCCGAGCCTGACAGGGGCCCGGTGGTGTCACGACCTGAGGTCAGGCACGAGTTGGTTTGCCACCGGATTGACGGCGATCTGGATGACGATAGTCTGGAGGACCTCAGGCATATTTATTTTGACGAAAAGGAAGGCGAGCGGAGCATCAGTGAAGAGCCGACGACTGAAGGAGTCCATTTACAGCCACTAAAGACAAAGAAGCTGAACATTGGAACGGACGAGAAACCCAAGCTCGCAACGGTGGGAGACTACTGGGACGAGGAAACGACAAAAGAAATTTTCAGCCTCCTTCGGGAATACGAAGACTTATTCCCGTCCTCAGTTGCGAACCTGAAGGGGATCAAGGGGGACCTGGGCGAAATGCGCATCGCGTTGAAACCGGGGGCCAGGCCGGTGAAGCACCGACCCTACTAGTTGAACCCACGTATCAAAGAGAAGGTCAAGATGGAGATCGACAAGATGCTGGTTGCAGGTCTTATCTTCCCAGTAGAAGAAGCAGAATGGGTGAGTCCCATTGTCATCCAGAATAAGAAGGACAAAGCAGAGATCCGTGTCTGTGTAGACTACCGGAGCCTGAACAATGCCTGCATCCACGATCCGTTTCCCACTCCTTTCAGCGATGAAGTTCTAGACCATGTCGCGAGAAACGAAGCTTATTCCTTCACTGATGGGTTTTCGAGTTATCATCAGGTGCGCATCGCGGAGGAAGACAAGGCAAAGACGACATTCACCACTGAGTGGGGATCATTCGCATACCACGTTATGCCGTTTGGTCTGAAGAACGCACCGGCTGTGTTTTCCCGGATTGTCATTGCTGCTTTCCAGGAGTACATTCACAAGTTCCTGGAGGTCTACATGGATGACTGGACCGTCTACAGCCTATTGAAGAAACACGCCACCCTTTTGCGTATTATGTTTGACCGGTGTCGTCAGCTGCATGTTTCCTTGAACTTGAAGAAATGGATTGCGCTCCATTCAAGACACTCTGGCCCAATGCAGTGGTGTGCGTGGGTCTGCGTTGATCCCGCTAAGGTCGCCACATCGTCTGCTGGAGGTTCTGAGACTGCGTGGGCTTTCAGTCAAGTGTGGCACCGCTCAGCACACAAGATAACTCATCCCAGGAATTCGCAACTATGCAATACACACCCTTTGAGAAACCGCGAAGTCGATGTTCAAGGACTCGCTGAGTGTGATGTACTTGACACAGCAAGGAGAAGAAGGACGGTGGCCCATATACTTCCAGCATCCCGACTGGGATAAGCAGTTCCATGTGCATATTGATGCGTCCGGTATTGCACTTGGGGTTGTCTTGGCGCAACCCGGGGAGACGACAGTTGACCACCCCGTATACTTCGCCAGCCGCCGGTTATCGAATGCTGAGAAGAATTACACCACGACCGAGCGGGAGGCGTTGGCGATGGTGTACTCCCTCCAGAAGTTCCGCCACTATCTTGGGCTTAAATCATATCTGCACACATTCCCGCATTGAAGATCCAGAGAAGAGTCGTGTTGGAAGGACGATCTGTCAAGGCCTGCCTGGTAGAATTCCTACGTTTGAGGTGATTGTCAAGCTCCAGGTTGGAATGCTCATTCCATCATTTATCCAGGTTGGAGACGGGAGAGAATGAAGGCTCGTTGGACGATCAGCTGCCGGATGCCGACCTCTTCCGAGTAGAAGCAATACCAGATTACCTGGCTGACATTGCCACTTATCTGACCACGGGACAATTCCCTCAGGATTACACCCCGCTCCAGAAACGCCACCTGGTTGTCTGAGCGGCTGACTACCAATTGATCGCGGGGCAGCTATACAAACTAGGCCTTGATGAGGTGTTGCGCAGATGCGTTCTTGATCATGAACGGGAAGCGGTGATGTGGGAATGTCACAGTGGTGTTGCGGGAGGGCATGTGGGTGCGAAACCCACTACAAGGAAGGTACTCCAAGCTGGCCTGTGGTGGCCGACGGTACATGCTGACTGTAAGGCCTATGTGAAGCGCTGCGATGTTTGCCAGCGAACGGGACGGCCTTCGCACCGGGACGAGCTTCCGCTACACCCAGTGCATGTGTTGCGGCCGTTCGAAAAGTGGGCTGTGGATTTCGTAGGTCCCATCGCCTCGGTCGCTAAACACTCCAAGGCCCGGTACATCATTACCGCCACGGATTACCTCACCCGGTGGGCTGAGGCAACAGCGGTACGTGACTGCTCGGCAGAGACCGCTGCCCGGTTCATTTTTGAACACATCATCAGCCGGTTTGGCTGCCCACGGAGCTTGACCAGCGATCAGGGTACACATTTCATTAATGCCACGGTCAAATCACTATTGGACACATTTATGATTCAGCATCATAAAAGCAGCCCATACCACCCACAGGCCAATGGTACTATGGAAGCATTCAACAAGATTCTTGAGAAAGGCTTGACTAAAATTTGCAATGCTCAGCGCGATGATTGGGACGAGTGTCTCCCAGCGGCATTGTGGGCCTACCGGACCACGGTGAAACGTTTGACCAACCAGACACCATTTCAGTTGGTGTATGGCCGGGAAGCTGTGATTCTCGCCGAGTTCACTGTACCCAGTCTTTTGATCGCAACGTCTCTTCAGTTCTCAGAAGAGGAGTCACTGCAGGAACGCCTCCAGGAGCTACAGGAGCTGGATGAGGCCCGATTCCTGGCGGAATTCCACCAGAAGGTTCAGAAGGCCAGGCAAAAAGCGTGGCATGACCGCCACATCAAAACCAAAGCCTTCCAAGTTGGCGACAAAGTTCTCTTATATGATAGCCGGTTCCAGAAGTTTCTAGGCAAGCTCCAGATGCACTGGTTGGGACCCTACTTTGTTATCGAGATCCGCGACTCAGGAGCCGTTTGGTTGGCACAGTTGGACGGTACAGTTCTCCCTGGGTGGGTGAATGGCGCACGCCTGAAACCCTATCAGGAGTAGGTACCTTTCACTTCTCATCAATAACTCTCGCAACCGAGAGAACCCGTAGAGTAGCTTAGTCGAATAACTCTCCCGCAACCGGGATGAGCATAGGGAGTCTTTTCCGTTCATAGGTAATCTGTCAAATAACCGGTCAGTTGCGGGTACATCACTGCAACCGACTGTGGTCGGAGCGGACCAGTCTAGCGTGTCACGGCGCCAGTCCAGCGTGTCGTCCTTGTAGGATCCATCCCCGTGCCAGTGTCAGTCCAGGTCATTTTCGTCAGTCTTTTTGTCAGTCCGTAGGATCGCTCAGATTTGCATCATAAATTACCATAAGTAGACTGTAATCGTACCATAATCATTTGCCATCACCCGCAGTTCCCTCAGCCGTCGTGTCCGCCCATCTCCCCATGACGCCGTCAGCAACTGTCAGATTACACACAGGCATGCGATTGATCGCACGATTATCACAGGCAAGAAGGGTAGCAAGAATTAATTTTCGTTATGGAGTCTCATCAACTCCGCTCGTGCCAGGGAATGCCATAACTTGCATGGAGACCAATCGCTCGAGAATGACGGAACAGTTCAATTTGGCAAGTGCAGCGACTCCAGAGCAGTTGAAGCCTCAAAGCACACCGCACCCAGAAGGAAGCTCCCACAGATTTCTCCAGGTCTACCAGCGCCGAGCCAAGATGCCGAGGGCTCTCGTATCTGTTCCTGAACCAGTGCTGGACAACCGAATCCATCGAACAGAGTCGCTGGTTGGCAAGTATGACAGTGCAGCGATGATGGATGCCAACCTGTCCGACCCAGCTGAATTCCCCCACCTCCATTGGCAGACCTACATGGAGCACCACTACACGCCAGGCAGTAGCTCCAACAGCCGAATGCGACAAGAATACAGGGGCCTCCAGCAGTCGTCCTTGATGAATTTAAGGACTCTTCCTGTTTTTGGAACTACAGGACCGGCCCTGCAATGCACCCGGTTCCTCCTCAGTCGAATACAGAACGGGTCCCTGTGGCTCAATGAGGAAATCCCAATTCATACCGAAGAAATTCATCGGCTTACAAGACTGTCTCAAAATGGCGCAGATGTCTCCGCTGCCAGCCAGACATCCTCCAAGCGCGCCCGAAAGTCGGGTGACACAGACCTGTACACCAAGTATGGCACCCGCCGGGGGGGCAAAGGTGCCAAAATTGATTTGATTAATAAGCCAGAAATTCGGTTCGCTTGCTACCTCATTGCTAGCAAGACGATGCAGCACTATACTAAGGGAGAGTGCACCTTGGATACAATCTCCATTACTGAGCACTGTATCCAGGGCGTCAGGCTGAATTGGTGTTCTTTCCTGCTAAAAGAATTCTTCGCGGCTTGCGAAGAGAACTATAAACGCACCACCAGTTTCATTTACGGTTATTTGATTGTCGCTTTCGCCATGTGGAAATGGCACCTTCCTCCTGTCCGGGTGCCCGCAGAGACTACCGCGAGCCAGCCTCTCGCGATGAAGTACACCCCGTGGTAGGTGTCCTCGGACCCCAGCACCAAACAGGTGAACGCGGAAGCGTTTCGGGCGTGGTACGGGTTGATGAGAGATGTGGTGGCTAACCAGCAACGGGTGCCCAGGCACCTGTTGGATGAGTATAGTGAGCAGGTATGGTTCGGGGTAAGCCATAGGCACACTTACCTCCGCCCAACTTGCGTGCCGGAAGCCACCTTCCACATAGCGCCCCTCAGATTCCAGTTGTTCCACATAGCGCCCCTCAGATTCCAGTTGAATGATGATACCTTTCACCGCGAGGTCTCTGCATGGCCGGGGGTCACCAAGCACATCCGCGATGGGATCCCCCGATATAACTTTGAGCGGATGATGCCAGTGCAGCGGCCTGCCGCGACAGGCGCAGCGGGGTCCTCACAGGTCGCGGCGGGACCTTCTCCGGATGCAGCCGGGCCCGCACAGGAACTGCCCGAATCACTAGTCCCCATCGTACAACACTTCAATGCCCAGGTACGAAGTCTTAACGTGGTAACCCAAGTTGTTTCAAGTGGTGCCCCTTTGTTTCCCTCATTTTCTGAATTCTAGATCGGTCGGTCTCTTGCTCCCTCCCATACCGCCCCTCTCACTTCTCCCATCCCCACCAGCTTATTCACCTCTACCACCCCTATCATCACCCCGATGGGCGAAACGGGCCCAGAACCTGATCCATCAGACCCCCCTCCATCCAAGAGGGCCCGCATTGCTGTCACAGATCCAGTGGTGGATCTTACTGATGATGATCCACCATCCACTCCACTCATAGGGACGTTGATTCCGGAGGAACCCCTGATCGATCCGTCAGAGTTCCTCAACATTCGTCTTCCCCATACCTCTTTCACCCCGTCCACCGCTCCCTCCACCGGCCGTCCACCTGCCACCTCCTCCAATCCATCCAACTCATCGGCCACTGTATCAGAGCCTCTCATCCGGGAACTTTTCGGTGGAGACCACGGGGTGGAAGTCACCTCCAGTACTGAAGCCGTAGTACCGCCGGTTGACCCCGTGGCCACACCTCAGGATCCTGTCCCCACTATATCTACCCGGCAGGCAAATGTTGGCGCTGATCCGGCGGACCCTCCCCCAGACCAGACCATTCAGCAAGACCGGCCGGAGTCCGATATGGCCACCTCCATGCAGCAACAGACACCGGTCCATCCTCCTGAGACCTCAAACCGATCAGTGGCCAGTGGCCACCCTTCGCAGGAACGGATGCCGGAGTAGGGTGCTCCCAGCACGACCAATGCAGAACCATGGGGTACAGGGCAGCTGTACCTCCTCATTCAGCGGGCGGCCCTAAGGGCCGAACAGATTCATTCAGAGCTGCAGCAGCGGTGTACCGAGCAGCACCAACAGATCACAGCGCTTACTGAACAGCGCGATCAGCTGAACAGGGAGAAGACCTACCTACAGGAGCAGGTCACCATTGCTGCTCAAGCGTTCTCCGACTTATGGCCCGCTGCACAGGCTCATTCCGCCCCACTTCCTGCCAATATAGCGGAGGAAAGTGTAGCAGCCCAGGCTCACCACCTTCGGACTGCTTTCACTGATCTATGCAGGGAGAATCAGGAACTCCAAGCGGCGTTAGCCGCACGGCCTACCCTTTCCGATCCACAGATTGTCTACTCAGAACAGGTGGCTGCCAAGCAGACTCAGGCAGCTTGTATGCAGGCAACTCTTCACTCCGCCGCGGGACAGGCTTACGCCCTCCTGCGAAGTCTGCAGGAGTGCTCACTCGCTCTCACTGTCAAAACGCAGCCTATCTCTGCCCAGCTGCAACAAATTTCCCGTGAAATTCAGGAGACCACAGACCCAGCACGGTTAGATCAGCTCTATGCCCAGGCAGACGAGCTTGAAATTCAAATGCAACAGACTGAGGCCGACTCGGCAGCGGCCAAACAGGTCATTCGGGAAATTCGTCCGCCCATTCGAGCCAGTGCCGAATCCATACAACAGCTGGATGCCAAGGCCGAGACCCAACTTGCTGCGATGTTCGGGGTTGTCCCGAAGACTATAGAGGAGGCTGCCGCCACCAAGATCTCTGAAGAAGCAGACTTGCTCATGCAGGAATGGCAGCAAGCGGTGGCGGACTTCACCGGGCTTAAAGATACAGCGCTCCGCAGGGTCCCGGAGTTGGGGCCCTTGTTTGAACAACCGCACGACGGAGCATAGCAGGAAAGGGCGCGAGACGAAGGCATAGCAGAACAGGGCACGGGAGCCAGCGGGGCAATGGAAGTGGAGACTGTTATTTGTGATTGACTTGGGACGAGTCAAGGAATTGTGGTCGGGGCCTGTTGGGGCCCTTGTTTTTGTTTAGTTTTTGAAATCTTGGCTAAGACATTTTGAATTTTGACCTTTTTTGAGTTGCGGCATGAATACACATGGCAACCGCGACCGCGCCGCAACTACTAGGAGTCGCGGAGCTATCAAGGTGGCGCGGAAGCATGCGATAGCTGGAGATAGAACAGGGACAAGTACAGATGAAGGAAACACACAACAGAAGACAGAAAGTGGAACACGCAGATAACAGGAGAGAAGTCGGGAGAAGCTGAAGTAAAGACACAGAGGAACTGATAGTCGCGAGAGCGGGTGAATAAATAACAGTCACCCGGCTGAAAAGAAAAAGATGCTGAAGAGGTTGAGAAGCTCATGACAGAGGAAGACGCACAGAGCGACTGCAGGAGAATCATGCATGACCTTCCTATGGTTCTTCTTCTTCTCTATTCTACCTTTCTGTTCCGAAAACCATCTGTACCAGAGTTGTAAGCTATCATTGAGAATGCCATGTAATCATGTGTTTGGCCAGGAGATTAATACAATGGAAGGTTGTTGTCTCAATAAGATGTTTATGTGTCTGTAATGTGTTTATGCTGGTTTAAAATTTTATTTGCGAATGTCTGAATGCTTATTAAGTGATCTTGCGTATATAACTCTGCATATGTAATCGATGCACTGCCTTTCATGAGTTGCGAATGTGTTCCTTGCCATTGATCTCATCCCCTTCTGCATGTGGTTGCGGCACGCCTCGGGTGAGACGCACTGCTCTCTGGAGCAGGGTGAAAATGCCGGCGTGTTCCTAGACTACATCGGACCCCTTTGTTGGCCACAACTCTTGAACCTGGGTCTTGTCCGCGAGGCCTGACTTCTCGCCAACAGACCCTTCATTTTAATCTCTGAAAAACTCCCTTCTTTATTGGCAATTTGTGTGGTCTTTATTGCTTGCCTTATGGGTTTTCAATTATGTTGGCTCTTACCATATTTTTGCACACCCTTCATTTTGCTCATTATGATCAATACATCTAGATTGATGACATCATATTTCTATCTTTCACATTGATGGAAACACGCCCTTGATACCCATTAGAAGATGATATGTCAACTAAGTCATGTTTCTACCCTTGATACCCCAAAGTTCTTTTCTTTCTACAACCATCCCAACTTAAACTTCTGTTAAATTCAATTCAGAGGTATTTGTAGTCAGCAACTTCTTCAAAAGTATTGTCTTCAAAGTAGAACTTATGCTAATTATGCTTTCTTTTATTAGAGAAATCTACTACTTTCATTTTGTTAATATTAACTTGCACAAAATCTGCACTCAAACCATAGAACTCCATTCCAACAAAACATGACAATATGCTTCCACATAAAATTTGTGCCTAATCCTATCCGAAGAACAGTCATCCTGAATGGCATTTTATTGTAATTTTCAAAGTGACAACATTGAAATCGATGGCAAAACTTTTATCAATAAATTGATTCCAGGAGATCTCTTGGGGACCGAAGGGAAGCCGAAAGGAAAGGAAGAAACGCTTCACAAATTTAATATGTCACCCAATGCAACAAATGCGGAATTTCATTGTTATGCCATATTCCCCATAGATATAGAATAATGCCCAAAATTGCTGGTGAATTGCTGATGTATATTATGTATCGGTATATATGTCAAATAAGTTCCAAATTGTTAACCATATGGTAATGTTCTTTCAAATTACATCACTTTTCATGATTCTCACTTCCCATTCTATGCCAATTAAAACCTTCAAAGCAGAACCAATGTGCAGGAGTTACATAAAAAACTGGAGCAGCTTGTCAAAAAACATGTTCAGCATTTTGTATTCAAAAAGTCTATCATCAAGAAGAAAAACAAAAGTAGAGACAGAGTGTGAAGTAATTTGTGTACCCCAAGATCAAAATATGGCAGAAATCTATACCCAGAAAAAAAAAAAATCAGTGAAAGGGACAATGCAACTAGCCGAGACCCCTCCAGCTTAGTGCATCTCTCCATAAACATTCAGCCTTTATTTGGAAAAACTATCTGTTTCCCAATTCTTTTCACGATAAATATGATGGAAAATGATCTGGTTGAAGGTGCTTAATAGCTCATAAATTCTATCCATCCATTAAGACAATAGTGGCGGAGAGAATGCAATGTTATGTTTCATGTGATCATTATCTTTTAGTCACCAAATACGATCAGGGTATCAATATATAATTGTTTCTCAAACCACAACAACATTTACAAAGTCAGCGGTTCCACTTGTTAGTGCCTTATCTCCCATTCCAATGAATTTGCAGTGGCCAAACACCACACTCACAATATATCCAAACAATGAATTCTCTTTCTCGAGTTGTTTTATGACAACTTTTTGTCAGAATCTGATAAAAAAAAATTCAAAAATCAAATAGTTGGTGTTTGAATGGTTTTTGACACCCAAAATCCTAAAGTTTGACAAGCATAATTCAAATTTTCAAAAATTTATGCCGAGATTATTTTATGAATTTACCATCAGTTTTTCCTTATATAACTGTTTGCTGGAGAAGATCCCACAGATTAAGGCTAATACTAAATGAAGAAAAAAAAATTCAAGAAAGAATTGGTTCTGGAAATCAGAGAAAACGAATTAAAAAAAAATCGAGGTTAAAGAGATTCGAGAGGGGCGATCCACCAGAGGGGACGCTATCGTAATCCTCACAGGAGATTTCGAATCCATAGATGGGGAGATGACTGCAATGTGGAAGGACCGAGAAGGCACTTTTGTTTTTGTGGGTTCCCCTTTTGTAGTTTTCCTAGTTTGAGGAAAGGAGGTTTCTTTCTGTAATGACATAATAAATCTGGGCAAATTTATGTATTGAGATTGTTGCATAGTTAATAATATTAATGATTGATTTGACGCTATCGTTTATTGCTCATTTGCAATTTTATTGCTAAGCACTTGTTTTGTTTTCAAGGAATTCGTAAGCGGAAATTTGTGTTTAATAATTTTTCTTTCAAATTTTATACTTTCATAAGTTTGATAGTGAATTTCCTAGCACTAAATATAAACCAGAGTATGTTCATTTGCAATTATTGCTAAGCACTTGTTTTATTTTCAGGAAATTTGTAAGTGGAAATTTGTGTTTAATAATTTTTCTTTCAAATTTTATACTTTCATAAGTTTGATAGTGAATTTCCTAGCCCTAAATATAACCAGAGTATTTTTTAGGTTGAAAAAAAAGAAGTTCAAGAGTGACCTCATTATAACAGCGGGGACTGTGACCATGAAAAAGGCTCCTTCTGTAGTGAGATTGATTATACGAACAAATGCTGGAACCAAAATCTGTAGTTGCCCTGGGAGCATGTACTATCACATAGAAATGTTTGGTACAGATTCTTATAGTACCGTTCACGAAGTAGATAAGTTAATTCTTGTGGATGTCTATTCGCCAGATCGCCCAACTGAACCAGAGGTAACTTCGTGAAAGAAAAATTAGTTCGATGGATATATGAGGCCCGAACTCCAACAAGGAAAGAAGAAAATATTTCCCTATAAATCATGGGGATCATCATATTGGATCCAGTATTCATACTAGAAACTATGATCAAAAGTTATTACATCAATCTTCTGAACCTCAATTCGAATCTACTTTCGAGATACCTTTGCAACATTTGGATCTACTTCAACTCTGGAATTATAGATCTATCGTTGGGATAATATATCTCATTTTAATTCAGATGGAATAGGATGAATAGATTCCGACTAGTATCGGAGCCGAATTCTTAGTCCCACCGTCAAATCTTGTCCTCTGAGTGCTCGATCCTACTTTTTTATATGTACAGAGTATCGGGATTCAATTGGAACGGACAGGGAGGGACAATATGAGCAAAGAAGAGGGGGGAAGTTCGAGAGTGAATTTGTGCAGTCTTTTATTCCAGAATTTGTATTTATTGCAGTTCTGTACTTAGGTACAAAATTCTGTCCATTTTCAGCTATTTCATATATGAATCGAACTCGCACATTAAACATGGATTCGATGATAATGGAGGAAATGAACTAATTATTTCTTCCTTTCACAATTTATTAATCTCTTAGCTTATAATTTTCTGCCTACATTTAATTTCCACATTACACACTACCAACGAGGACTATTCCTGGGTTGTGAGATTATTGAGAGTTTTTGGAACTTTCTTAGAGTGATTAATGAGAACTATTTCCTTTAGTCAAGTATGTTTCAAACCTCCCTTTTCATTCTCTATAATTCCATTTTTCCGCTTGATCTTAAATTTTTATTAGCATCATTAAAAGTAAAGTCAAAACAAATTGTAAGTTTTTTTATAAATAATGTTCAATATTTTTCACTTTTGTAATTATTTTATAATTATAGAATTAAATTTGATCTTTAATTTAGAATTAGAAATAACAATTTTTTGTTATATAGATTGACATTTGTGAATAACCTTTAGGTCAATTTAATTTTTTTGTTTTCTAGATTGACATTTGTGAATAACATTAGTCTAATTTAATAATGTATTAATAGGTAATAGTATATGATGAAATCATATATTAAAATAAAAATTAAATTAATTTTTAGACTTTTTACATTAACATTGTAATAATTATAGTTTATTAACATCATCGGATTAATATATTAGTATTAAATAATATAATGTAGCATAGAAATATATTTACATTAGATTATTCAAAATAGTAATAATATAGAGTTAATTATTTAATTAAATTTAATATTAACTCTAAGTTAAACAAATATATGCTAAGTCTTTATAAGATATATTTAATAAATTTAATTTAGATAATATAATCAAATAACAATAGTATTGTAATATATTGATATTTTATGATTGTAATATATTTATTATAAACTTTCGTGTAGTATATGTAGTAATATTATTTTAGATTAATATAGGATAGTATTAATATAACATCATTTAGCACAGTTTGTATAAACCTAGCATGTGAAATTTATATGGATTTAGATTAATAACTAATATAAATTAGGTATTTGGATTACATTAACATATATTTAATATACTTTTATTTTAGGATTAACAACTCGTATCAACTTAACATAGTACATAGAGATGACATTAACATTACTTTAATATATTGGGGTTAGGTTTGAATAATTATTAGCTTAAATTAGGATAATATTTATGTTAACCCTAGATGTGGTTTAGCTACGTCGTTAAAACAGCTTAAGGGCATTCTCTTGCCTGATCATCAAGAAGAATTGATTCGATGTCCCTGCCTATTGGTAACTAAAGACACATCTTAAACCGATAACAATAGGGAAACGGTAACTGGACCTAGTTTAAGCAGTTGGAACCATCATTCCAAATGGAAAAGGAGTTGATCTAAAGTTTGGAGTGGGTGGTCTCCCTTATAATGTTGAGGCAGAGAATTTCGAGCCTTCAACACCTTCCCCAACAGTTTCTTCTGCAACTTTGACTTCATAGCAGTTTCTTATGCAACTTTGACCTTCCCATTAGTTTCTTCTGCAACTTCGACTTCGTAGAAGTTTCTTCTGCAAGTTTGAATTTGTTGTAGTAAATTTACGCTAATATTCACACATGTGAAAAGAAAGTAGAGAATAAACCCAAAACTTTGTCCTTCTTCCTTTTATCGTTCTTCGCTTTCCTTTCTTCTGCATCTTCTTTGCTTGAATGATAAGGAATGAGTGAGTGTCCATAGGAGGTCAAGTTCTCTCCTATATATAGGCTTCATAATAGCTTGAAGTATTGTCCATGAGGTTGACTTGATCCTTCTTGTAGGTTGACCTGTTTGACAAGGTCTTGGAGGGTATTTATGACACTTTTGACTATACAAAATTTTATTTACAAGATACAACATTCTGAAAGGGGTCTTACATGTATGACAATGACTCTTTTAACTTCATAATTCTATGACAAACCTAGAAGCACTCAATGGGTGCTTGACCTATAAAGAAATTTATCTTGAACATGAAACGCATGCCTCAAGAATGACAATAATAAATTTTTTTTTCTCTTTAATATAAAATACATAAAATCATGATTTTAATAGACATTATGAGGGTTGAACCTAGTTACATATTTCAACACTCCCTCTTAACTAGCCAGGTTTTCATAATCCATACATGGTACTTGGACATTCTCATACTGAAGAATTATCATAAGAAGAGTCAGATTGGTAAGCCATATCATAAGCTATCATATCAGTTTATATTAGTGCATATCATCATATCAACCAACATTGTCACATATCAATCCCTTGATTAACAACTCTATCTCTCCATAAGATCATAGCACAATGTTGACGAGACAATGACTAGTAGTCACCTTTCATCATTATCTCTTAAGGAACATACCCTATCCGAATGTTCATAAGGTATGTCCTTTTAGGACCATTCCTATCTTGGAATAACACGTCCTCAAGGAATTTGATCTTCAATTACTCTTACCTATTGGATTCCCTACCACATCCTCAAAGAGTATTGGATCAAATTTGGATGCTTACCCAATCCTCCATTCTTTCTTCATAACATGAAGATAATAAGTATGTGTCTATATCTCTCTCATGGCCTTCACTGAGACTTATGATTGTTAATCCTGGTCTAGTGCATGACACATGAAGTAGAGAGCCATATATGTCACTCCCCCTTAATTAGGGAGGATCTAATCATTCCTATAAAAGGAATATACCCAAGCTCCCTCTTATCAAGGGACTTTCCCAAGCTCCCTCTTAAGTAAGGTCTTGTTTCCAATCATCAACCATCTACTTTTTGGTGGAGATCATGGTACTATCAGCTACTTGTATGGCTCCTTTTTCTACACCATGTCATGAACTTCATTTTCTTTATTATGGATCATTATTCATCATTACTTTTTTGTAGGGCTTCAACCATCACTTTCCTTCGACGAACCATAGGGTTGAACCAATAGTCATGACATCCTTCTCTTCATCGAAAAGTGATCTTCTAGTCCACATATGAATTTCCTTCATATAGCTACCTATGCTTCTTTCAAGATTTTCCATCCAATCTCATGAGTACTAGTTGTAGGTGACATATACAACTCCCTTTCGGTAGCCCTCTTTCAACCCAACCATATGTTGTTTAAAAATAAAAATGAACATGAAATCAAAGTTACCTTTTTATGAAGGCCTTTTGTCATGACATCAACTTCTTGCAACATCAACATCCTGCACATGTATGAACCCATATCCAAGCCATTTCTTACCAAGATTATTCTTTTTCAGTATACATATCACGGTGTCCACATCTTCTTCTTCTTCCATGGATATGTCATAGCTAATTCTTCTAATTATCAGATTTTGATCACTTATATTATCTTACATGACTATAGTTGCATCTTTCACGAACTCTTCTTCCTTTATTCACATATTGCTTCCCAAGAACTTCTATACATTAGGGGAATTTCGAAGTCTAAAATGGGCCTCCTAAGAAAAATGTACAACCAAAATAAACTTTATAAGAACAAATAGGATTCAATATAATGATGTCAACCATGGACGATGATTCACCATTTTTGGAGTAAAAAGGTAAAATGATTAAGAAATAATAAAATAATAAAACTACTTTTTCAACTCGTATTTGCAACTTATCTCCCTAAGGTTTTACTCAAATTTCAAGCGGGAGTACTCGTTGGATGTAAAATTTAATTCCTTATACAAGGAGTATCCATGTTGCATACTTTTGATGGACCCTACTACACAAAAAATGAGAAATACATGAAAAAACGTGATTGCACATGTTTCTAGAATCTTCCCCAAACCGTATAGTTGCATTCAAGCTATGAAAGTTGTGTTAATGTAAGGGAGAGATGGGTGGCACCGATTAATGATTGACTGATTCAATTGATTTATAACATATTCACTTATTCAATTGTGATTTATAACATCTTTGTGGTGGGATGTTCCAACTGAACCATATGCCCATAAAGGCGGTCCAACTTATCCATTATATCCATCATTTTACCCTTCTCACGTAACATTCATACCTGCATATCTCGTTCCCCTCATTCACAATATCACACCCCATTAGGTAGGAGCCTGACATCATAATAGAGAGAGGTGTTCCACGGAACGAACGATTCACTACCCACCTAAGCCACCTACCTGGGAAAGGCACTCACTTTGGAAGGAAGGCCCATTCCTCTATCTCCATCTCCTTTATGTTAAATCTGCATTATCTCACATTATCACATTATAAAATGAACCACACTCGCATTCTCCAATCCCCCTGCCATTCAGTTCATATTTAGCTCGCCTGGTCCAACCCAGGAAGAAAGCCCAGTACGCATCCCCATCTGCACCATCCCACATCGGCAAAGAAGGGCGCACCAACATTTATTGATGAGATTTAGATGGATAACACAGTTTGAGTTGGGTCAGGACAACAGACGAATGAGGTTGTATCACCACCCGTCAAGACGAAGGAGAAGGAGAGCCATGATACAATGGTCCCACAATAAACAGGTCGATAAGGCTTGTTCCATAAGCAATGTTCCGGAAGGCAGGGTCAATCAACGAAGGGAAATGATCATACAATGAGGATCCTACAACGAGGTTCATACAAGCAAGGATCATTTTTAAGGTTGGGTCAGCTAGCAAGGTGAGAGATTGATTGTGACACGATCAATAGGTGCAACATTACCAAGTCCGACACGGCTGGTTCCATATGTGACCTTCCATTCATAGAGGTTGTGTAGAGTAGTAGTCGTAGAGCCCTGGCTGGAAAGTAGGGCGGATAGCTTACCCAGATAACCGTTTTCCCCCCATGTTGAGTTGAAGGAAGGAACAATACCATTAGTGAGTCAATTCCAGGATGCCATGGAGCATGAAATCGTGGATCAGGATGTCATTGAACATGAGCACTTATTTGTGGATTGAACATGAGAACGTGAGAAGTATGTGGATGAATAAACACATCTAGCATGAGTCCTTGGATGGGAATTACGCTGGGATTACACATTCAACATTAGGCCATCGGCATAAGGGTACACTTCCATAGGTCGTTGGCATATGGATTAGTCACCTGCCTGGTCCATTAGTTCGTAAGATATGGATTCACTTCTAGCATTAGGCTGTGGGATAGGGGATTAGTAGTAACATAATCCATTAGTTATCAGAAATTGTTCACCTTTATGCCTTTAGATTGTGGGGATATGAATCAGTAATTTGACCCTTGCCTCCTTATTAGTGATTAATCCTACCGCATGCATGATCTCTTTCCACCTACTGATATATTCTCAATACCTACTCGACCTTGTGACCTCACGAACCATCCCACCTGACCTGAACAGATACACAGATATCCTGAGATACTTACCCTCATCCTTCACCTATGCCTTATTCCCTAGGCCATATACCCTCTGCCCTCTACCCTATTCCCTTGATATGAGATCCTTAACCTCCATTAACCTCCATCCTTAACCTCCATCCCTTCATCCTCTGCCCTTGATCCCTCCATCCTTAACCTCCATCCCTACCCTCTATCTCTACTCGATATTATCTAACAATCTATATCTCTCTCTATCTCTACTTGATACTCTCTACTTGAATAACACACTAAGAACCAACACTTCCCTTGCCTTGCCATCGAACCAACAACACAAACAAGTTTTCAGATCTATATTCAACTTCTGGGAATTTTGTTTCTTCTCCATTTGATTATTTTTGGGGGTTTTATTAATATTAACTTACTTTAGGTCTACTATTAGTAATTATGTGAAATCTATTCTAGGGGTTGAGTCCTTTACTATATTGATTTTCAATATATATATATATATATAAGGGTAAGTTTTTAGTATTTTTGATAAGGTTTAGGGGTAGTGGTAGGAGTGATAGTTAGAGGGAGTAGTAGGAGTGTGACTCAGTGTGTTTTACTCAGTTTTAGTAGTAGTGAAAGTGCTAGGGACAGTATGGGTGTGGGGGGAATGCATTAAAGGTAAGGGTAAGGTTGACCAGTTCCCCCGAACCTCTAAAATTCTAGTGCAGTAGCTACTAAGCTAAGCATTCATAAAGTTTTTTATATAAGCTAACATGTCTAGTTCTTGCAGGTGGGTGGGTTAAGCAATGGATGGTTGTTTTATTTCTTTAGAATGTATTTTTATATGTGTTGTGAATAACAACTTATGTTAACCTTCTCCATGTGAATTATTTATGTTTGTTATGATGTGAACGACTTCTATGTGTTGACAATGGCATGTGAGTTTCCCCCATGCTCACAACAGACAACGAGAGAAGAAATGGCCCTCCACCTAACAGATCGAAGAGAAGGACCTATTCAATCATAATTTCCCATTAAATAACACACCATATCTAATAAAAAAGGAAAACATAAAATTTTCTTATGTATACGGAACACTGTTTCCCACCTCAAATGGAAGGAATAATCACGAAGCACAATATATATGAGGATCCACAATTTGATATATCATACGACATTCATAGCCAACCACTAGTCATAGTAAGTGTCATTGCCAGAAGGTATATCCATAGGATCAGTGCTAGTGATTCAGCCAATAGTTGATCATCACCAGTTAGAGCTAGGAGGTCATTGACAACCGGTCAGTGCCAGAAGGTCAGCTGATAAGAAATCATCACTAGTGGGGTCATTGCCAACTCTCATTTCCAGAAGGTCAGCTGATAGTGGATCACAGCCAGCCGGGTCATTCCAATTGATCATTGTCAGGAGGGAGATTAGTCGATATTCGATTAGAGACAGGAGGTAAGAGCCAGTGGTCGACGATAGACAACGAGTGGTCAACGAGATCCAGGTGTTGATACACTATATGCTTAGCTTTATTTCTACTTGAATTGATCTCACATCCCATTGAGAGCTAATCTATTATCCCCATCAATGGCTAAGTCCCCCATGATCTCTACCCTCGACCCTACATCTCGAACTCGAACTCTAACTATATCTATAACGATACAATAATCAGGGATATGTTCTCAATTATCTCGATGACGCATTACTTACAATTCACCTTAGCATCATCAACATACACAAGGGTTCATTCATCGGGTCAGGGGGTAGTGTCGGTAAGGGAGGTGGATTGAGCTTAGATAGTGATTGCTTGATTTATCGATATTGAATTCTTCTTAGAGGAGTGCATTGTCTTCTGAGAGGGGTACACCAAATGGAAGCCAATCATAGCTTGCCTTGGATACTTGTATACTTGGCTTTGTTACGCTTGACTCCTTATTATTTCAAACTGCCTCATTCACTATTTTCGATTAATAATATTTCTTTTTTATGTGAGACTAGGAATATATTTCGGTGGGGTGCTTAAATGGATTTTATTATTTATAAAACATGCCCTTTTAGGAAGTTGACCTATGAAAGGTGCGATGCATTCACTGGCTAGACGAGATACTTAGCTTTGATCCTCAGATACTCAGATACCTTTTTTTACTTTGCCATTAGGATTTTGGCAGGTTGGCTTATTGACTTTGGTTTTGAGAATTAGCCTGGATCCCGAGCTCGATTGGGATCATTGGTTGTTGGGCGAGACAACTAAGATTTTATACTCAGGTTGGACCCTCAGTTAGGCCAGTTTGGTTGGGTAGGATACATCGTTGGGATACTCGACTACCCAACTCAGATACTTGAACCTGCTCCCGGTTTAAGAAATAAGCCTCCGCCATTATTGGCTTATAACATTTCTCTTTTGCAGCGGACAAACTATAATCATTTGACCATAATGAATTGTTCTCTTTACTCAACTATTCCCCCTTTAGGAAGTTGACCTATGATTGTCGATCATTTCCAATTGCCAATTGATTTTAGTCGATGCAAAGTGTTGATGAATCAATGCCTGGTACTTCCATGCTGGTTCCATGCCAGGATTCAATTTATTCTTGTAGGGTTTGGAAATGATGGAGAATTTCTTTTGGACGATGTTTACCTATGATGCACTTGTTTAGGATCATAGACAAACATACACAGAGTTGCATTCATGCTTGTTAGGGAATTCCAGTCGGGGAGGTGAGGTGGCGGGCAGGTGATTCCCTCGAGTGATTGATCGATTATACCGATTAATCTTCTGAGAGGGATTCCATAATAAAACAACCCAATCTTCCGAGATAGGCGACCCCACCGAAAAAATAGGAAACGTCTTTGTCGAATGTCACCACACATGGGATGGTACGGGGTGGCATAGGATAGCACAGTGCTAGCAGTAAAAAGGTACGGTATCGGTTCGGTGCACAGATAAGGAACGGGCCCCGACATAGTCACTCGACATAGCCCCACCCTTACAGCCAAACATATCCGAGCATAGACAGAGGGAAAGAAGTTCATTATTGATGGTCGCGCTAGTTAATCATAGGTAGGTGTATCTAGGTGTCGAAGTGTTGATTCGATGCTTAGCTTTATTTATACTTGAATCTATCTCACTCCCAATACGAGGCTCCCAATACGAGGGATAACCTCGTGTACCCATCAAGGGCTAATTTAAATTGAATTATGATCGACTTCGCTAATACACTGGGGCCTAATAACTTGGGTTTCTATATCCTGTTAATGAGTTTATGCACTTGATGTTGGTAGTCTTAGTTGATGCCACGTGGAGATGTTATGGTTACTCTAAGATGGTATCTTTCTGGTATCTAATGTTTTTCGATAAAATAGGTTGATGCTTGTACTTGAGCCCGAGAGGTTATCCTAGTGTTTATGTTGGCTGGTACTTGATCCCAATAGGAGGATGCCAATAGGATATCCCACTGGAGATGAATGTACTCTATGATCTGGTATTCTATGTTGGTTATTCTTCAGGCTGGTATATCTTTCTGGTTACTTCTGTTCTGGTATTATCTATCTATTTGGTATCTATCTAGTACTCTATGTTGGTTACTTATCTGGTATGTTTCTGGTATATATGCCACTTTTTTCAATCATGTTTTTCATGCATTTCTCATTTTTTGTGTAGCAGGGTCCATCGAGAGTATGCAACATGAGTACTCCTTGGATGAGGAATCAAATTATGCATCCAATGATACCAGAAAGATATCGTTGGATGCATAATTTGATTCCTCATCCAAGGAGTACTCATGTTGCATACTGTCGATGGACCCTGCTACACAAAAAATGAGAAATACATGAAAAATGTGATTGTAAATAGCGGCATATATACCAGAAAGATACCAGATAAGTAACTAGCATAGAGTACCAGATAGATACCAGATAGATAGATAATAATAACATGCAAGTAACCAGAAAGATATAGCAGCCTGGAGAGTAACCAACATAGAGTACCAGATCATAGAGTACGTTCATCTTCAATGGGATCTCTTATTGGCATCCTCCTATTAGGATCAAGTACCAGCCAACATAAACACTGGGATAACCTTTTGGGCTCAAGTACAAGCATCAACCTATTGTATCGACAACATTATATACCAGAAATAACATTGTACATAGATTTTGTATAAGCATACTCGAAATTTTAGTAAACCCATAAGGATATAAGTTGAAAATACGAGTTGAAAAAATAATATTTTCTTTTTTCCCTCTAAAATTGATGATGTAATCTAATATTATTTTATTATTTCCATTATTATTTAATAATTTCCTTAGGAGGCCCATTTTATACATCAAAAATCCTCTAATGCATAGTTCCTTCAATATAGGAACCATAATTGTCAACCACCTCATCTTCAATATGAGGTCATATTATGTTGATTTCATCTTATAAATATGTAGAAGAGTTCAAGGCACATTGTTTACATGCCTTCATGCATCATTCTAATGGAAGAGATACTTCTTCTTTTATCATGCTCGTGATATTCAACTATGCTATCTACAACTACATGATGACACGACTTTATCTATGAAATGTATACATACCTCTTCTTCCTTTTAGTCATCTTGACTTCCTTCTAGCAAATTCCTTTCCTTGCTTGAAGATGAAAGTACTTCAACTAACTTGACATGATGCACTCCTTTGTCACCATACCATGTTCCTTCTAAAAATGGATCCCACAGAAGGTGGAATGTAGATAATTAGTGAGACACTTTCTTCTTCCAAGAAGAGGTGAACCTTCTTATAAATAGTATATTCGAGGATCTCGATGATCCTCATTCTGCAAATGATCCTTTCTAATAATGATGATGTATGATTACCTTTATTCATTTTCTAGATTACTTTCCTCCAACCATATATACTTCTACTTGGTTGTCCTTATATTCTTTCAATGGAGATGCCATTTCTATCATGATGATTGATATAACCATGCAGACTTTCTACTTCAGTTGTCCTTCCATGCTTCTATGATGATGTCATCTCTATATTGAAAATGCATCTTATCATACTTGTGATGCTTCCTATAATTTTCTATAATTGAAAAGAAATAAGTGAAGGATATTATCTCAATCATAGTAGAGATCTTTCACTTCATCCTTCTTTGATTTCATCTTTTTTATTCTTCCACTTCTTCGGTAACGTGGAATTCATTTCTTTCCTTTCTCTTTTTTTTGTCCTTGTTTAGTTTAGGAAAATTTCTTTTAAAGTTACCATATTCATTACACTCATAGAATTTTATATTTGACATATTGATCTTCCTCTTTTTCCGAGGATAAAAATTTCCAAAATTTCCTTTTCTCCTAGCCATGGTAGCATATGCTTGAACTTGTTCATTTGATCCAACATCGCTTTTTGCCTTAAACATAGTTTATTCAATCTTATATAATGACAAAATTTCATTGAATGGAGTGGCTTCCTTCTTTCCATAGATACTTGATACAAAGTTGCCCCATTCATCAAGTAGTGCACTGAGCATAACGATGGTCATTTCTCTATTAGACATTATTTATCCTAATTTTTTAATTTTATCTCTTATTTGAGATACCATCATAAGGTATGAGGCTACCCCTTATTTCTTTTATACCTTCATCTTGTATAATTTGGTTCTCAATGATGTAATTTCTCCTGCAGTCCTCACAAAATTTTTTTTACAACTTTTCATAAATATATTTCAATTTCTCAAACTTTTCTACATAAGGGATGAGGGAATCCTTGATTGATTCTATGAGAATTCTTTGAGCCCTTGTTTCATTTTTCATATACTTCTATAGTGCTTTATATTTTTCTTTATATGGTTTGGATATTGAAACCTTAACATGTTCAATAACTTCATTCTATATGAGGATCAAATCTATCATATTTTTCCATGTAAGAAAATTTTATGACTCAACTAGTTTGTTGCTTTCCTTGTAGAATGAAGTAATGATGATAACAGATTCAAACATAAATATAAAGACACTTACTTGTCAATTGAATATGATCCTTTTATGATGCTATATTCAACTTGATTATTTCTTGATGATGTTGACTTTTACTACTCCTTTGACAATTGAAGATGCCTCCTTGATGATGTTGACTTTTACTACTCCTTTGACAATTGAAGATGCCTCCTTGATGATGATGACTTAATGATATTCTTCAAGGATGATTAAGATGTGATCCTTTCTTCAATGTGAGGGAGATCACTTCGATGATGAAGTGATATTTCTTGATTCCTTGTTAGATTATTGTAGAATGTGTAAGCTTCCTAAGAATGCTTCAAGTGTAGATTCCTTCTTTGAATGGAGGTAGGGTCTTTATGGTCTTCTTCCTTTTCAAAGTGGTGTTCCTTATAGATGATGTGATCCTTGGGATGAGATGAATGGTCCTCCTTGATGATTCTTAGTTTTCCTTGATGATATCCTTGTTCTTGACCCTTATGTATCCTTCACTGGAGTGATCTGCAAGCTACCTTTCCTTGTTGTAGTCACCTTAGCTCTGATACCATGTTGAGAAATCTATGGGCAACTAGATTAGGTGATTTCTCTTTATTTGATAGCTATGTGTGATTTTTTTTTACTTAAATTATTTATATTCTAATTTCAATTCATTATTATTATGTTATTATAATAAAAAATCCACCAAACTATGAAGATCGAATAGACAAAAGAACACAAAATCTATGTTGCAAGCAAGGGCCAAAACCTCTCCTCTTGAGAGGAAAACCCACAATAATTATTCTCTTCTTATGAACTTCAAATGACAAATTCCAATACTTAAGACCCTTGTCAAAGACCCCTCCGAGACCAAGTCAAACTTCTCCTTCTTTTTCCAGCTACTTTGACCTAGCAACTTTTAGCAACTTCGACCTTCCAACAATTTCCAACAATTTCTAGCAACTTCGGCCTTCCAACAACTTCCAACAACTTCGACCTTCTAGAAAATTCAGAAACTTTGACCTTCCAACAAATTACAACAACTTCGAACTTCCCCAATTGTTTCTTCTACAACTTTGACTTCCCAGTAGTTTCTTCTACAACTTCAACTTTGATGTAGTAAAGTTTCCTTAATCTTCATATATGTGAGAAGAAGATACAAAATAAACCAAAAACTTCTTCCTTCTATCCTTCTTCACTTTCCTTTCTATTGTCCCTTCTTTGCTTGGATGATAAGGAATGAGTAAGTTTCAATAGGAGTTTGAGTTCTCTCCTATATATAGGATTATTAGGAGATTGAATTGTTGTCCATGAGGCCGACTTGATCCTTCTTGTAGGACGACTTGTTTGACAAGGTATTGGAGGGCCTTTATGACACTTTTGACTATAAAAAAAATAATTTACAAGATAAACCATTCCCAAAGAGGTCTTACATGTATGAAAATGACTCTTTTGAATTCATAATTCTATGAAAAAACTAGAAGCACTCAATGGCTGCTTGACCTATAAATAAATTTATCTTGAGCATGAAACCCATGCCTCAAGAATGACAATAATAAATTTATTTTTCTCTTTAATATAAAATACATAAATTCATGATTACAGTAGAAATTATGAAGAACAAACCTAGCTATATATTTTAACAGGACATAACTTGTGAAGATCTGGATGGGGTATGTGCCTTGAGAGACAATGATGAAGGTGTCTATAAATCATTAGTCTCCCCATATTTTTGTTATAATTTGTGGAAATATGGAGTTGTTAGTCAAGCCCTTGCTATGTGACAATGTTAATGAGAAGCACTAATATAAGCTGAATAAATAGCTTATGAGATGCCTTACCCATATGACTCTTCTTATGAGAATTATTCAGTATGAGAATGTCAAAGTACCTTGTATGTATTATGGATACCTCCCTAGTTAAGAGGGAGGGTTGAAATAGGTAACTAGATTCGGTATTCATAAATATGAAATGTACGCTTGATTCTTGCATATTGTAAAAAGAAAGAAAAAATATTATTATTATTTTTTGTAGCATGGGTTTAATGCTTCGGGTCAATTTTATTTATAGGTCAAGCACCCATTGAGTTCTTTTAGGATTTTTCATAGAGTCTAGAATTCAATTGATTCATTTTCATATATAAAACACCCATTAGGCATCTTGTATAATGTCAAGAGAATTTATTTGAGACCTAAAAAGGTGTCATAAAGACCCTCCAAGACCTAGTCAACCTTCAAAAAGACAAGTCAACCTACAAAGAAGTGAATTTTTCCTCATTAGGACCATTCCACCACCATGAGAAGCATATATATAAGAGGTACTCGACCTCATTTTGGGACATATTGAACATCTTCGTTCAAGGCCAGAAGAAGTTCATTGAAGCACAAAGAAAGAAGCCTTATATCTAGTAATGAGAAGGAGACTAAAAGAGGAAGGAAGCAAAGAATTTTAGGAACTATTTTTGGGTTGCCATCCTCCACACGTGCGAATATTAGGGCATCACTGCTACTTTAGCAAGACCAGATTGTAGACATATCAAAATAAGTCAAATTTTGGGGACAAAATGCCTAGAAAGTAAGGTGAGTTACCAAGGAAAAAGAATAAACCCAAGCGAAGGAGATAAGACTCATAATTCTTCCCTAAAATACTCACACATGAAAAAGTGTAGAGGTTATAAGTAGGCCAAAAGTTGCAAACCTATAATATAAGCCGAGATTTAGAAGAGAAGCCAGAATCTGAAGAAGTAGAACAACTTTGACTGACGTTGACTTTGTGAAGAAAAGGCTCATCGAAAGATGGTATGACTTGGTCTTGGAGTGGTCTTGCGTTTGTGTCATAGACCTTGGAATTCCTCATTTGAAGATTCTATAAGAAGAGAATAATTCTTGTGGATTTTCCTCTCAAGAGGAGAGGTTTTGGCTCTAGATAGAAACCTACATTTTGTCTCCTCTTGTCTCATTTGATCTTCATAGTATGGTAGTTGTTGTTGAGATTCAACAAGATGATGATCCTAGTGAAAATTAAGCACCTACACTAGGTGGGGCCCACAGGCTATTTTTAGTTGTATGTCTATTTTAGAATGGTGAGCAAATTCTATTTATAGCAGGAGTCTATATATAGATGGTTGAGAAAATTCTATTTATAGATGAGCTTTTATTTTTAGATGCATGGGCGAAGTCTATTTATAGATCGCATGTCTAAAAATAGAATGCATGTTGATTATCACTATCTCTTAATAATAATTAGACAATAAATAATAATCTATTCTCTTGAAGCACTTGATTTCAGTCAACTGATTTGGAAAACTAGTTGACTAAAGGAATTATGAGTTCTAAGGTTGGTTGGTGGGACATGCGAGTGGACTTAGTTGTAACTGAGTGATTCGAAGTTGTAACAGAGTTGGATGTGTAGTTATGTGAGTTGTAAAGTAGTTTAACTCAGTTAAGTGAGTTAAACTTAGATGTGCTAGTTGAAACTAAAGATACACTAGTGAGAGATCAATGAATTAAATATTAAATTAATTCACATGGAGTGATCTCACATTCAACTGAATATTTACTATTTTTAACTACATGCATGTTAGATCCAGTGGAGACCCAGTTGAGAGATAGGTGAAAGGGACAGTTTGACTATTAGTTGTGACATTAGTGGGTGCACTCTTGCAACCACACACACATTCGAGATGCCAATGAGGATTGCGCAGTCAAGGCAAGGTAGGATCTCATTCATTTAGGGATTGTGATCAATAGGGATTGCGCAGTGGAGACAGGTTATCAGGAGGCAGTAAATTGGCACATGTATTTGCCAATTTTTGTATGACAGTGTGAGACAGTTGCATATTGTACTAAGAGATCTTGGATTAGAGTTTTGTATGAGATTGTTTCATGATCGATGATATATACATAATATATGATAGTGGGGTTTTTAGCTTTATGCTTTCCCGGTAAAAACATCTGTGTTATGTGTGATTGATCTTTCTTCATGTGTTTACAATTTGCGATTAAATTTCCGCAAAGATTTTAGTAGAAGGATTATGTATTTAATAGTGGCATATAATTGTTAGATCAGGAGAATCTAGGAAATACATAATTGTATTAAAATTTCTACATGGTATCGGAGCAAACAAGATTGCAATTTTGAAGCAGTAGTTGAGTTTGTTTGTGGAAAAAATTCAAATTTGCTTCAATAATTTCTTGGTGCGACAGTTGAGTAAACATCGAAATGGCTTTCAATGGTTTTTGGCTAGAGTATGCACTCGAAGGCAGCTCGAACTACATTGCATGGAAGGATAGGATGGAGGCAGTGCTTGAAGATCATGGCTTGAAGGAATTCATCGACAGTGATGTTCATAAGCCCACTTCGACGGATGTTGCATTACTTGACGCCTGGAAAAAGAAAGTAGCAAAGACGAGAAGGATTCTGTTGGAAGGTATGCAAGACCATATTGTCTCAAGCCTTCATGGGAAAGCCACTCCGTTTTTTATGTGGAAGGCTTTGACGGATCTTTTCCAAAGTAGCAGCGACCATAGAAAATTGGCGCTGAAGGATAAACTCAGAAAGGTCAAGATGGAAAAGGGAAACAATATTCCTAAGTATCTCACAAAATTTGTCCAATGTCGGGATGAACTGGGGAGTGTGGGAATCACGGTTGTTGATGATGATTTGTTGAGCTTGGATCTCTTGGGACTTCCTAAGTGTTGGCACGGTTATCAAGACTCTATCAATGGACAGGAAAAACTGTCGGATTGGGAACGACTATGGTTGGATCTAGTGCAGGAGGAGTTTAGGCGGAACACCAGAGATGGCTCTTCATCAAAGCATGATGATGAAGAGGAATGTGCTTTGGTTGCCAAGGCAAGGAAAGGGAAGGGGAAGAAATCCTATTCAAAATCCGAGTCTAAAGGCAAGAAGCTGGATTTGTCCAAGGTGAAGTGTTTTCACTGTCACAAACATAGGCATCTCGCACTAACTGTGATCCAGATTTATGCAGGAATGCAACAGAATACACATGTAACCATAAATACAAATATGCAGCAGAAATAACACTTCATTTCATTAATATCAAAGAACTAAAATTTGCTTACAGACATAATAGAAATAAACTAGCTAAGGTGTTGGTAGCTTATCTCTGAGAAGAGATGTGATGGCTACAGGCCTCTGAACTAAGTTACAATGAGGCTCGAGGGCCTATTTATTATTTAAAAACAATGGAAAACAATAAACATCCAAAACCCTAACCCTAGGAGATGAAGCACCAAAACTATGGGCCCCATTTGGGTAAATTGGTGTTTCAACTTCCCTGGGACGTAACTTTGGCATACAATCTGTTGTACACATTTTCCCCCTGCACGAGAATTTTCGGTCGGCCACCTTTTTAAATATCCTTCGGACCTCTGTCGTAATTAAAAGCCCCCAATGCTCCCATTTGATTCTACCATCTCCGCCTAAAATACACGGTCCAAATAATTAAAATCCGTAATTTAAAACTTTATTGAGCCGAAGCCCCTAGGGCCCTAGCCCCTTTCTTAATGTCGTCATATAACCCGAGCCCAATGACCACAGGCCAAGAGAAAGGGGGGCGTATCATTTGTGTTTCGGGAAGGATAGCAGCCGTCCGATCAAAGTTCAATCTATGGAGCGGACACCTTTTATACGGCGGCCCCCACATATGTACCCCCGCGCGCCTGAAACCAGTGGTATTCCCCCCGCACCACTCTCGTCGGCAAGGCAGTATTTCCCGCGGGGGCAGCGATTCCACAGAGAGGGCGCCACGTGTTTTGAGTACGGGCGGAAAACCGCTTTTCTCCCGCGCGTTAAAGTTCACAACATGGCCGGGCAGCGGAATTTATGTGAATCGTTGGATCTCCCGATCCCTATCCAACGGCGGAGATGTATCAGAACTGGTCGCCCGTTAACATGTGTTCGCCATGTCCTATGGCCCGCCACCGTGTCGTTTTCACCCCACTCCCGCTCGTTGACTCCGCCACGTCGTCCTCCTGCTCGTTCCCCCGTACGCCCATGTGTCATGCCCAGATGTTTTCGTAGTGTCATCCCACCGTATATATATATATATATATGTGCGTGTGTTTTTTACTATATTTCCCCATTTTATTTATTTTTCCGTGACCTAACTGTTTTACGTTCTGCGTCTGTTTACCCTATACCTTCATTGCTTCTCTCCTGTCACCCTGTGTGTTTCCGTCTCCTATCCATGTCCGCAGTGTCGTCTTCAGCTCCACCTCCATCATTCTCCGCCTCCATCTGTGTCGTCTTTTCCTAATATTTTGTGAGTTTTGCAGGTTTTAACATAACAAGAGAACGTTTGATCCGCTGCCGCTGTTACAAAGGTTTGGGGCCCATAGAAGGCGATTTTCTATGGGCGAAATTTAATGAAAAAGACTGAGGGCAGGTGCGTGAAATGACCACCATTAAAGAAGACACAGATATGGATTCTCAGAACCCTCCGGAGAAATTTGCCCCGCATTTAAGATCCAGAATTCAAATCCAAAGCTAAGGGCCGAGAGTACAGTACAGGAAGGCAGATTTTCTCCAGTCTCTTACGGCAGCAGATTTTCCCTCAGCTACAGGCATCACATTGTATATATTTTATTATTTGTGTCATGTATATAGGGAGATTTTTTATCTCTCAGCATTTATTTCTGTATACAGATTGTAAAGTACATTTATTTATAGTTAGTCATTCATAGAGAGGGCGCGAATGTTTTCCGCCATTCTTATTCAATTTAGATCAATAAATGTGGATACCTACCCCCTCCTCTAGAATTTTCCATCTGTTCTATAAATACTCAGAAATAAGACATTGTAAAGGGTTCCAGATTTCTATCAGCAAACTGTGCAGCGAGAAGACTTCTGTATACGCCTTGTAACATTTCTGTATGAAGTTTCAGAGCCCGTAGGGTCTCAGTGAGGAGGGGTTATAACTGTATTGAGGATTCTGGTCTTTGGTATCTCACAGTATGTAATTTCTCTTATGTGTTAATACATTATCTTATTTCATGCAATTTATCTTCTTGTATCATGTTCTAGAATGCGAGTGGCTCACTAGTTTGCAGTAAGGATTCATCTTAAGTGGTGCCCTTTCTGGAATTAGTCAAGCGCTTTAAATAGGCCTAGTCATGATATATTGTTCCATGTTCACTCTTTCCATATTTTCTGCTATATTAGTTGCTTGAGGAGGGTGCTTTTAAAACACCATTGTCATATAAGGATTCGTAGATTGGTGCGCCCTTATATGGTTCTGTTGTGTATCTGGGTATCAGTCTCATACCAACTAATATCTTCTTATGTTTCCTCACTGCACTCACTTCCTGATATCTGATTTCTGTGATATATTATTTGAATCGGCCCTCTTTACAGTAAGCGGTCTCTTAACTGTCTGATGCTTTCATGCTGAAGTTTTACCTGATGTTCCTACATTATTCTTGTGTCAGCTTCTGAGAGAGATTGGTCCCATTCAAATCTAGTTTCCTTGTTTCAAACAAGAGATAGTAAGTGAGTTCTTGGACTGACAACCCAATTATAAAGGACTCCTTGCTATATTAAGATGTCCTAGGCACTGGTCTATGGCAACTCTAGGCTGTCTCTAGGAGGGTGACAAAATCATCCACAACATCTTTCTGGCGCCGTTGCCGGGGAACGAATTCAAGAATATCAGTTTCCCTGGGTTTTCGACAAATTGTTTTCACTCTCTAATCAGGTGAGCACAGAGAGTTGAAGAGTTGCATATCTCTCACCTTGGCGACTCCACTGGTCTTTAATTGATAAATTTTATTGGTAGTCCTGGCTCCTCGTAGGCCGCATTTGAGGTCAGATACAGCTCAACTGAAAACACCCTACGTGTCTGACCCAGAGAAAATTATTCATAAAAGAGTTTGGAGGGAGAGGAAGTCAGCCCGTGCTGAAAACCCTGAATATTCTGTTGAAGATTATTCGCCCTCTTCTTCTCAAGAAATCTCAGTAGAAAATCCCGACTCCACTGGTCTTTATTTGTTAAATCTATTTGCAGTCCTGACCCTACTGGGAAGAAACAATAGCCTTGATTTGGAAAATCACTGTGGTGGACAGTAAAGATCTTAAACCATCCACCTGGCGACTCCACAGTTCCTGAATAACTAAAAGACCCCACTGGTGGAAGACTCTGAGCAGTTTGCAAAAATGCATCCGAGTTTTATAGCAGAATGCAGAGATGAAATGTCACGTGGCTTGGCAAAAATGGAAGTGGAGGACCTTCCACGAATCACTCTTCTCATCCCAAGTTGCACGCCTGTGCTTAAGAAAATCCTTCTAAGAGTTATGATTGAAAGATATGAAGCTAAGATCAAACTCTTGCAATCACAAGAACAAACCAAAGACATAGACAATGAGCAAGACATGTATGATGCTTTAAAACCTATGGAATATGAGGAAGAAAGTGATTAGAAACTGCCTGATTGCTTACCTACATCTTGTATTATGCTGATCAGAGAGTATCACGATCTAATAAGCAATGGAAAATAGGGAGCGCTGCCTCGAGGAAATGAGAGACCACATAGAAGAGGAAAAATCTGATGTAAAAGAAGAGGCTCAAGAGAACATCCTGCCTCCCAATCAGCTAGTACAAGAAACTGAGAGCTGCTGCTCTTCTACGCAAAGAAATACAAAACAATCATCTCCTTGGATAGAAGAAGGGGTCGACCGAAGATCAAATCAGCAGCCTGCCTCAGAAATTTTCTATAGGACACCTACTCTTGCCCATTCGTCACTTGAGTTTGATAATTTGGATCCAGGAAACTCCTCAGAGGATCAAGAGGAAGAAGGACCTGCTGAGAATCCAACAGGTTTGATTGGTGACATTACATATGACTGCGACTTTCCTAGTTATGATTTATTTGATGATGATTGTTTCCAGAGAGAAGCTGAGTCTGCAGAACCATCATCAGTAGACCCATGGGAGGAAAGTCAGGGCCAGCAATCTCAGAATAGTAATGAAACCAGTCAGCCCATCTATGATACAGATGAGGAGAGCCATGATAGTATAATAGCAGATGAATATTCCTTGGATCCTCATTTTTCTTTAACACAGACCATCAGCGAGACTGGAAGCCAGCAGTTTTCCTTTTCAAGAAAGGAGGAAGGAAACTCGGGGGAAGACTTTAATCCGTGGAACGAAGAAATCAGACTGCTAGAGATTTTACTGAAAAAACATGATTCAATACAAGGAAAAGAGGAGGAGAGCAAAGGAGAGATTCTTGAGCGAGATGAAAACAGCGAGCCTTCTCTTGAAAAAGAGGAAATAATGGAGCAAGCCCCCGCTCAAGAATTCAAGGACCTTTTCACAGAGCTCAGCGCATCAGAGCAAAATATACCAGAGCTTCAAAAGGACTCAGCTCCAATATATGATGAGTCCTCCAGTTCAGAAAAGGAAGAAAATGAAGGAGATTCTCCCTCTCAAAAGAGTCTTCTTCTCGATACAGTGAAAGGAGATAAAATCCTGGTTGAAGCCTGCCTGCCCGATGTTCTTAATCAGGTATCATTTCATGATCTTTATGTGCATTTCTTGCAAACATTTGAAGAAGGATCAAGGGTCTTTTCTAGCAGTATGTTGCCAGCAGAGAGAAAATTTTTCAAAGCTGTTACTGTGGAACAAAAAGAAGATATCCCACTGCCTTCCAAAATACAAGAAGAAGGTGATCAGGCTTTCGAGAGCTATATTGAAGATGCAGTGGAAAATGAAAAAATCAAAGTTGCCCAGGATGAAGACAGCAGTAAGCAAAGTAAGTCCTGGATAAAAGAAAGGCTGGACATAGAAATTGACAGCCTCAGAAGACTGATGATGAAGATGCCTCAGAAAAATCAAATGGCAGCAAGAAAGCAAAGAAAATTTGGCAATGGAAAAACAAAAACAAAATGTGAAAGCATAGCTAGAGGCAAATTGCAGAACAAAATATGCAAACATAGAAGGGTACAGTTGAATAGTAATGCAACTAATGGACACCAGCAAAACAGAGTATGGGACCCGGGAGGCCAAGACAGCCTGGTGTATTATATTGTACATTAGTTTTCTTTTGTTTTATCATTCTTTTAATAAGGAATGGGTGCTAATGAGTTTTGAATAAAATGCAGAAGGTATGGCCTGTCCCTCAACCCCCAAAAATCTTTATTTGCATTAGATGAGGGTAAACCTTTAGGGCACATTGTAACGAAGGATGGAGTCAAAATAGACCCTAAAAGAGTTGAAGTAATAAACAGCATTCCTTTGCCAAGGAATAAAAAAAAAGAGGTACAGGTGTTTTTGGGTCGAATAATTTTTTTAAGAAGATTCATTCCTAACTATGCTGAAATAGTTAGGCATATAACCAATATGTTGAAAAAGGACAATGAAGTTAAGTGGTCCCAGGAGTCTAGAGACGCATTTACAAGGATAAAACAGGAATTTGCTAAAGCTCCTGTGCTAGCAGGACCAGATTACAGTAAGCCATTTATTATGTTTTCATTTGCTTCACCTCATACAATCGCTGGAGTGTTATTACAGAAAAATGAAGAGGGATATGAACAGCCCATAGCATTCTTCAGTCAAGTGTTGTATGATGCTGAATTGAAATATGATATATTGGAGAAGCAGGCATATGCCCTGGTAAAGTCCCTTAAAGCTTTTAGAGTTTATATTTTGCAATCTCATATTACTGCTTATGTTCCCACAGCAGCTGTAAAAGACATTCTGGTTCAGGGAGACAGCGAAGGCAGAAGGGGAAGATGGATTGCAAAAATTCAGGAGTATGATTTGGATATAAGGCCTACTAAATTGATCAAAGGACAGGGACTTGCCAAAATGCTGTCTGAATCTAATCATCAAGCTCTGGGCATTAATCTATCCATGGTGGAAAATGAAGAATCAGAAAAAGAAGAGGAGCAGCAGGGACTAGAAATGGCCACTCAAAAGATACATGTGAAATATCTAACTAGTCCTTGGTACAAAGAAATTGTTGAATATCTTCTAACACTTAGTTGTCCATCAGGCTGTGACAAAGTAAAGTACAGAGCTGTAAGGATCAAATCTCAGAAATACGTCATTGCCAATGGACATCTCTATTGGAGAGACCCTCTAGGTATACTGCTGCTATGTCTCACAGAAAATGAAGTGCTGAATATAATGACAGAATTCCATGAGGGGATATGTGGAGGACATTACAGCTGGAGGGCTACTACACATAAGATCTTGAGGGCTGGTTTTTACTGGCCAAAATTATATTCAGATACTTTTGCTTGGGTCAGAGCATGTGACAAGTGCCAAAGGTTTGCAGAAAGACAAAAGTTAGCATCTTTGCCCTTAATTCCCATTCATGTAAACGAACCATTTCAGAAATGGGGATTAGATTTTATAGGAGAAATACATCCCCCATCAAGTGGCCAACATAAATGGATACTGACAGCCACAGACTATTTTACGAAATGGGTGGAAGCCATACCTACAAGAAAAGCTACAGATGCTGTAGTAATGGGATTTATAGAGGATTATATCATATCCAGGTTTGGCTGCCCTGCCAGAATTGTAACTGACAATGCACAGGCTTTCAAGTCTGCCAGGTTTGTAAAGTTCTGCCAGAGATATAACATCATCCTGACCCATTCTACAGCATACTATCCACAGGGAAATGGTCTAGCAGAATCATCTAATAAGACCCTGGTGAGAGCCCTGAAGAAAACAATAGCTGAAAATCAGAAAAACTGGGACTCTCAGTTGAAGTTTGCTCTATGGGCAAATAGGATAACCAGCAAAAGAGCAACAGGGAAATCTCCTTATGAGCTGGTGTATGGCAGAGCAGCTGTGTTCCCTTTACAATTGGCTTTGCCAGTAGCACGTTTTATGCAGGAAAACCAGGAAGAACCAGATGATATGATTAGAAGAATTAATCAGCTGGTAGAATTGGAGGAAACACGGAACCAGGTAGATCAAAAATTGATAGAATATCAGGAGAAAATGAAAAATGTATTTGATCAGCATGCAAAGGATAGAAAGTTTCAAATTGGGGACCTGGTTCTCAGATGGGATGTTCGCAGAGCAGAAAAGGGCAAGCACGCTAAGTTTGATCCGTTATGGTTTGGGCCATTCAAGATAGTAAAGCTTGGAAGAAACAACACTTTTTCTTTAGAAAATCTACAAGGTGATTTGTTGGATGCGCCTGTGAATGGCCAATTCCTCAAGCCGTATTTTCAATTCTGACCCAGGTTGGAAATGCCCCACTGTATATACTGTACATAAGCTGTTTTTGGTTTTTAATCTTTATCAGGAAAAAAGGATGCTGATAGTTACCTGAAGGAGAAGCGTAGAGGAAATTGAGCAGCAGAATGAAATATTGAACGGTCTGCGTGTTCTCGACATGTCCGAGGACGAACATGCCATCCCCAGATGGAGCCGATGTTGTACACATTTTCCCCCTGCACGAGAATTTTCGGTCGGCCACCTTTTTAAATATCCTTCGGACCTCTGCCGTAATTAAAACACCCCAATGCTCCCATTTGATTCTACCATCTCCGCCTAAAATACACGGTCCAAATAATTAAAATCCGTAATTTAAAACTTTATTGAGCCGAAGCCCCTAGGGCCCTAGCCCCTTTCTTAATGTCGTCATATAACCCGAGCCCAATGACCACAGGCCAAGAGAAAGGGGGGCTTATCATTTGTGTTTTGGGAAGGATAGTAGCCGTCCGATCAAAGTTCAATCTACGGAGCGGGCACCTTTTATACGGCGGCCCCCACATATGTACCCCCGCGCGCCTGAAACCAGTGGTATTCCCCCCGCACCACTCTCGTCGGCAAGGCATTATTTCCCGCGGGGGCAGCGATTCCACAGAGAGGGCACCACGTGTTTTGAGTATGGGCGGAAAACCGCTTTTCTCCCGCGCGTTAAAGTTCGCAACATGGCCGGGCAGCGGAATTTATGTGAATCGTTGGATATCCCGATCCCTATCCAACGGCGGAGATGTATCAGAACTGTCCGCCCGTTAAACGGTCCACTTTTCTCCCGCGCGTTAAAGTTCGCAACATCGCCGGGCAGCGGGATTCACGAGAACCGTTGGATCTCCCGATCTCCATCCAACGGCGGAGGTGTATCAGAACTGGCCGCCCGTTAACATGTGTTCGCCATGTCCTATGGCCCGCCACCGTGTCGTTTTCACCCCACTCCCGCTCGTTGACTCCGCCACGTCGTCCTCCTGCTCGTTCCCCCGTACGCCCATGTGTCATGCCCAGATGTTTTCGTAGTGTCATCCCACCGTATATATATATATATATATATATATATATATATATATGTGCGTGTGTTTTTTACTATATTTCCCCATTTTATTTATTTTCCCGCGACCTAACTGTTTTACGTGCTGCGTCTGTTTACCCTATACCTTCATTGCTTCTCTCCTGTCACCCTGTGTGTTTCCGTCTCCTATCCATGTCTGCAGTGTCGTCTTCAGCTCCACCTCCATCATTCTCCGCCTCCATCTGTGTCGGCTTTTCCTAATATTTTGTGAGTTTTGCAGGTTTTAACATAACAAGAGAACGTTTGATCCGATGCCGCTGTTACAAAGGTTTGGGGCCCATAGAAGGCGATTTTCTGTGGGCGAAATTTAATGAAAAATACTGAGGGCAGGTGTGTGAAATGACCACCATTAAAGAAAACTAAGATGTGGAGCTACAGAACCCTCCAGAGAAATTTGCCCCACATTTAAGATCCAGAATTCAAATCCAAAGCTAAGGGCCGAGAGTACAGTACAGGAATGCAGATTATCTCAAGTCTCTTACGGCATCAGATTTTCCCTCGGCTACAGGCAGCACATTGTATATATTTTATTATCGGTGTCTTGTATATAAGGAGACTTTCATCTCCCAGCATTTATTTCCATAGACAGGTTGTCTAGTACAGTCATTTACAGTTAGTCATTCATAGAGTGGGCGCGAATGCTTTCCGCCATTTTATTCAATTTGAGTCATTAATTGTGCTCCATCTGCCTCCTTCTCTAGATTTTTCTACCTTCTCTATAAAAGCTCAAAAAGAAGACATTGTAAGGGTTCCAGATTTCTATCAGCAAAATGTGCAGCGAGAAGACTTATGTATACATTTTTGTAATATCTCTGTATGAAGCTTCAGAGCCCGTAGGGTCTCAGTGAGGAGGGGTTATGACTGTAATGAGGATTCTGGTCTCTGGTATCTCACAATATGTAATTTCTCTTATATGTTAATACAATATCTCTTTCATGCTATTTGTCTTCTTGTATCATGTTCTAGAATGCGAGTGGCTCACTAGTTTGCAGTAAGGATTCATCCTTGTTGATGCCCTTCTGGAATTAGTCAAGCGCTTTAAATAGGCCTAGTCATGGTATACTGTTCCATGTTCACTCTTTCCATATTTTCTGCTATATTAGTTGCTTGAGAAGGGTGCTTTTAAAACGCCATTGTCATATAAGGATTCGTAAATTGGTGCGCCCTTATATGGTTCTGTTGTGTATCTGGGTATCAGTCTCATGCCAGCTAATATCTTCTTGTGTTTCCTCACTGCACTCACTTCCTGATATCTGATTTCTGTGATATATTAGTTGAATCGGCCCTCTTTACAGTAAGCGGTATCTTAATTGTCTGATGCTTTCATGCTGAAGTTTTACATGATGTTCATACATTATTCTTATCTTTGTATCAGCTTCTGAGAGAGACTGATCCCATTCAAAACCTAGTTTCCTTGTTTCAAACAAGAGATAGTAAGTGAGTTATTGGACTGACAACCCAATTATAAAGGACTCCTTGCTATAATAAGATGTCCTAGGCACTGGTCTATGGCAACTCTAGGCTGTCTCTAGGGGGGTGACAAAATCATCCACAACACAATCTTCATTTGACGTGTAATATACCTCATTAGAAAGATCTATCAGAGGAATACAAATTTTGATGCAAGAAAAATGATCTCAACCACTCTTGATTTTCCCAAAAAACGTCGTTTAGGGCCTCAAAACGGCTCTGGAAGTTCAGGACCCGAAAAACTGTCAAAAATAGTAAGTTGTGCCGAAACTGAAAAAATGAAAGAGAAAATGGTGGGGCCCCAAGTGGAATAGGTGGGTGGCCACCGATATCCACCTGGATCATTCCTCCCCCCTTAGGAAGCAATGGTCCCCATTGCATTGAGTTCCTCCATGAGATGAGGAAACTTCTTCTAAACTTGGTCCCTGGTGGACCACTTGCCTTGGTGCAGGAGTTGGCCAGCTTTGACAACCCAATACAGTTGGATATTATGTTGGTGAGTGTTCTTGATTTTCATGTCCATGATACAATATGTGGTGGCCTGTTCCATGCAGTTTTGGGTTTAACTCTATTTTTGTGAGTTGTTTTGCAATGTCAGAGGTGTCCAGTAGAGGTGGGAAGTAGGGATGAAGGCGGTCCACATTGAATACTGGGTGCAAACCAAGGAATGGTGGAATAATGAGCTTGAAGGAATTGTTCCCTACCACCTTGGTGGTGGTGTAAGCCCATATCGGTGTGGGAGAAGCTTGCGATGGGGTCCAATGAGGCGCTCCTTCTGCAAATTTAGCCACACTTTGTCGCCCACCTGGAAGTTGTGTGGTGCTCGATGTTGATCATGTCGTTGCTTATACTTAGCATTGGCTCTGTCCAATATGTCATGAACTTGTTGGCGGATGTGCTGAATGCGCTCGATGAAGCTGTTCGCTTTGTCAGCTTCAGACTTGACATGAGCCAAATCGGCCTGAGTAGCCACAAATGGCATGGCTATGTCACTGGGACATAGTGGCTGGAATCCCAAGCCTACTTGAAAGGGGCCGCAGTCGGTTGAGCTGTGGAGAGCCCGATTATAACTGTGTTGTACATAAGGGAGGATCTCATCCCATGTGCGTGGATGATTTGAATTGTACATGCGCAAAATGTGTACAATCATCCTGTTAACGACCTCTGTCTGGCCATCAGTTTGGGGATGGAAAGCTGTAGACTCAGTGAGCTTGGTGTCCAACATTGACCAGGGGCTAGACCAAAATGTGATGAGGAACCTGCTGTCGCGATCTGATATGATAGACTATGGGATCCCAAAGTGAACCCACACTCGTTCAAAGAAGAGTTTAACAGTGGCTTCTACTGTGATATTCTTCTTGCAGGCCGCCATAATGGCCATCTTCGAGAATCTGTCGACGACCATGAAAACACAGTCATTTCCATGCTTATTAGAAGGAAGGCTTGACATGTAATCCATGCAGATGGATTCCCAAGGTCGACTAGGGGTAGGTAGCGGAGTATAGAGGCCTTGCTTCTTGATGGTCGGTTTGGCAATGACACAAGCAGTGCAGGATCTGATGTACTTCTCGACATCCTGTCGAAGGTTCGGCCAATAGAAATACTTCTGCAGTATTGCCACTGTTTTCTTGACCCATAAATGCCCAGCGACTCGACTGTAGTGTGCTTCCCATATCATCTTCGCACGCTTACTTGAAGGAACACAAAGGTGTCCCAGGTGACATAACAGTGCATCTTGGAGGTGAAAATTTGGAACTTGAATACCCCCCAAAAGTGCCTTGTATGTGCGGCCGAATTCTGGATTGCTCTTGTAGAGAAGCGGCCAATCAGAAGTTTCATGCCCACAAGAGTTGAGAATGGTGGTTAGTGCCATGATCGGTGGTCGGCTGAGGCAGTCTGCAACATTATTGGTGCTACCCTTCTTGTAATTGATGTTCAAATGAAACTGTTCCAGATATGTGGACCACTTTTGATGGCGATCGTTCTGTAACTTCCTTGCATCTGTATGAACTGCAGGGGTCAGTGGTCTGTGTGGATGATTGTTTCCTTCCCCAAAATGTAATGCTTTAATTATCGACAAGCCTGCACAATGGAATACATTTCTTTGTCATAAGTGGGATACTTGCGAACTATGTCGGACAATGTCTCACTGTGATATGCCATTGGATGCCCCTGTTGAGTAAGAACTACCCCAATAGCATAGTCAGAGGCATCTGTCTCGATCTCAAATGGTTTTTGCAAGTCTAGTAATTTGAGAACTGGGGTAGAACAGAGGCAATGTTTCAATTCTATGAACGCCTTTGTTGAGATTCTGACCAAAAGAATTTTTATCTCACTCCTCCCTTGGTGACTTGACTCAAGGGCTAAGTGATATGAGAGAATCCCAACATGAACCTGTGGTAGAAATTAGCAAGACCCAGAAAGCTGCAAAGCTCTGTTAAGTGGTTGGGGCTGGCCAGTCTCGAATGACTTGGATCTTGGTTGGATCCACATGAAACCCCATTTCATCAATAATGTATCCCAAATATTGAACCTGGGTCATGCCAAAAGTGCACTTCTCCAAATTTGCACACAACTTGTGTTGCCGTAGTGTTTGGAGGACTTGTCAAATGTGGTGGAGGTGCTCTTCCCAAGTCTGGCTGAAGATCAGAATATCATCCAAGTACACTACTACAAATGAGTTAGTGAATGGCCTCAAGATGTTGTCCATCAACCTCATGAAGTTTGCGGGAGCATTCGTCAACCCGAAAGGCATGACCAACCATTCGAAAAGGCCCTCCTTGGCTTTGAAGGCAGTCTTCCACACATCGGAGGGTTTGATGGGTACCTGGTGATACCCAGACTTCAAGTCGATCTTGCTGAAATATTTCGCCCCTTTGATTTGGTCTAAAAGGTCATTAATCCGTGGGATTAGGTACCTATTCTGGACAGTGATCTTGTTCATCTCCCGATAGTCAATACAGAGTCTCCAAGTCTGTTACACAGTAATTTGTCACCGTCCCTACCATTCCCCGTCCCGCACAATGGAGGACCCATAACGTGACCTGTGAACACTGTCATGCACTGAAAACATCATCATTGCATCCCTCTGAGTATGAGCTTCATTTCCCCTTGAGACATCTCCTTGCAAAATCCATGAAAAACAGCTCTTTTTGCATTGGCGCGGGTAGACAGTTCAGTACTCGCGCCACTCGGGGAAATCCTGTAAAGAGGTCGCGCCACTTGGCGCTCTGTCATAGAGCAGCAATCGCGCCACCCATTTTAGGGACTGTTTTTTATATATGGATGGCGGAAGTTGAGTTCAAACAAACTCACAACCACTGCCTAGTCAGGTTCTGATTCAAAGTCGCAGCATGCATTTGATTCAAAAGCCCTCATCTTGGTCACCAGCAATTGCTTGCCCCGACACTCACTTATGTTGTGAGTGGAGCTCTTATGAAACTCACACCACTTTCCCGTGTCCTTCTTTGGCTTCGCGGTGTTTTTCTTTGCTTGCGGCTTTGATAGGTTGTCTTGGGCCTTCATGCCTTAGCTTTGTCCTTTGTTCTATGGTTTGGGGGCACCTTTACCTTGCTTTTGATTCGTAGATCCAAAATCTTGCTTCTTTTGTTTGAATTTTTTCTCAATCTTGGCAACATACTGGTATGTCGTACCAAGTGAGGAGACGTCGAGGAACTCCATTTCCTCCTGAATATATTTGTGTAGAAAACTCGATGCTTTAACACCAATTTTTTCTCCAAATCTTTGATACCCAAATTTATGCGCAAGGTATGGAATAGATTCATCAACTCATGCACATCTTGATCCCTTTGTTGCCGCAGCATGGTCCATTGTATGTACTTGTCCTCATAGCTCCCCACAGGATAGTATTGTTCCTTGATGGCGTCTCAGAAAGAATTCCAAGTGGGTACAACTGAGAACAGAGAGGGTTTTGTCTCGTCCTTTTTCTCATAGTAGGTTTCCACCAGTCCTTGACATGGGGGGTAGCTTTGAGGAGTGCAAAAATAATATTCTCCTAGTAAAAAAAGTCATGAACCGAGAGATATCCTTCTAATAGATTCAACCATATATCTACGACATCTACATCTATTTGACCCTCAAATATGGGAATGTCAAATTTTACTTGTACCTTAAAGGGAGTTACGCCTCCAGAGTGGATGTTGGATGCATATGCGTCACCGGTGGGCAGTCATTGAAGGATCTGGGAAAATTTATCCATCATCGCGTTCCTTTGTTTTTCGAGGGCCTCCTCGAGAAATATTTTGATAGGATCTCCTGCTCCCTCATCTTCTGTTTCATCCCCCATGGGCAATCATCGGGGTTTGCAAGGCTGACCTTACAAAGGTTCAACCAGATTGAGCCCTAACTCCTTATACCCTGACCTCATTGGGGACATGCAAAGAAGGATCGAGAAAAAGCAGACTGCTTTGATACCACTTATCCGGATTTATGCAGGAACGCAATAGAATACACATTTAACCATAAATAAAAAGATAAAGTGGAAATAACACTCCATTCATTAATATCAAAGAACTGAAATTTGCTTACAGACAGAATGGAAATAAACTAGCTAGGGTGTTGGTAGCTTATCTCTGAGAAGAGAGGTGGCAGCTACAGGCCTTTGAACTCTGTTTTAAAATGAGGCTCGAAGGCCTATATATTATTGAGAAATAATGGGAAACCCTAAACATCCAAAAACCTAACCCTAGGAGATGAAATGCTAGAATATGGGCTGGGGAAAATTGGTACATTAATTTCCCGGGGTCGTAACTTTGGCATACTATCTCTATTTGATGCACATGATACATTGTTAGAAAGATCTATTCGAGGACTAAAAATTTTGACCACAAATGTAGATTTCGAAATGAAATCACATTGGCTAGAGAAACGATGCCAAAAAATGTCGTTTAATGCCTCAAAATGGCTCCAAAAGTTTAGGACCCAAAAAACTGCTAAAAATAGTAAGCTGTGCCGAAACTGAAAAACTGAAAGAGACAATGGTGGGGCTCCAAGTGGAATAAGAGGGTGGCCACCAATATCCACCTAGATCAATCATATACATGACATTTCTAGTCTCCTTGAGCACCTTATCCCTATTGACGTGTCTTACTATAGACCAATCAAGAACCTTTAACTTAATAGCTTTGAAATAATAATAAAAAATCCTACTTGTAGAGGACCCAATTCTAACTCATATGATTACCACTACTTAAAACTAACTCCTAAAAATCATTCTCCTCTAACCACACTAGGTTCGGTTTGAATGGCTTGATGGATTCTCATTTGTTATATCAAGTTGTAGGAATATGAGATTATGGTCAAATCCACCACTTCTATCAATCCAAGCTATGAACGTATCATATTTTTATAGTAAGTTTTTGCAACCAGGAATATGTTTGGTGATTCAAATTAAATCATTATATTGCTTCTCATCCTAATTGATACTTTTAGAGTGAAAAAAGTGGAGGAATTAGCTCATAGGACCATTTTTACTAGTGAGACCCAATTTTGTAGATTAGGGTCTAAAACCTTCTGGGAGCATTTTGAGGTATCAAATGTTGAAAATGCAGCAAGATGATGGAACTTAGTGAAATGAAGTCGCCTTCACTAAGTGGGCCCGCAGAAAAATTCTGGCGCAAAGTCTATTTTTAGACTATGTCTATTTTTAGACATATGGAGCATGGTCCAGGGGTTGCAGTATGTTATTCTTGGAGTATTGGTTATGTTGGTAAAAATAGATGGACCTCTATTTTTAGACATTTAGGTCGAAGTCTATTTTTAGACTGCCTATCCTAAAAATAGAAAAGTCAAATATTATTTACCCTTAATAATATTTGAACTCTAAATCCCACTACTCTCTCGAGCACTACTGAGCACAGCAGAGAAACAATTGGAATTACTTCCATGGATTGTTGATCATGTACTCTTATAACCTCCTATATGAAAAGAAAACAAGAAGTGGGAAACTTTTGGCTATGTGGTATACTATTTGCATGATTAGCCTTATTTACACCCCAATTCCTAACGAGGGGGGTTTCCCTACCCCATATAATTAGTGGTGTGGGGGGTACAAGGGGTGACGACATGAAATCATTGAGAGATATAGAAAAAGCATTCTGGTTTTCCTAGTTTTGGGTATCTAGGGTAAAATCTTTGTGCAAATAGTGTTTTTGCTATTGAGTTTTTTTATGTTTTATATTGAGAATATATTTGTATGATTTATCTAATAAGGGTTAAAACCTACATTATCAAGTGTTTTCATGCATCAACAAACAAATAAAAGAGAGGAAAAAAATATTTATTTTTAAGTAGATAAACATGATATGCATGTAGGCAGATAATATTAATGATAGGATAAATGAAAATAATATCGGTAACCTATCCACATAGATAAATGGATTATAATAATTTTTTTTATTTTATAGTTTGTTATGGAAAACTACAATTTTCAAAACTTTAATAATCAATTGGGAACTATCAACAAGAAACATGGATGAAAACAGTGGATCTTTATTCAAGTAGGTAGGTGGCAATAGTAATCACAACCTATTGACTGATAAACAATGTACAAATAAATAAACCATATCAATCTACCACCTAAGTGGGAATAATCTTTAAGAACATGTGTTTTCTCCTTGGAGGTCACAAGTTAAATTTTAGAGTGGGGTAGGGTATTTAAATGTAACAATATATTATTTGTAGTTATTAATGTGGAACTAGCAAGGTACCGACACTCTAATTCTTACTTACATGCTATAGATAAAGGGATGAATTACATTTCTTCAAAATACCCTGATACCCCCTAAATAAAACATGTCCATGAATTAATAGTACATATTAGTTGATCTATAAAAAAATTCAAATCCATGAAGTCATAAGCTACATCAACACAACCATACCTCCTAAACCATGATTGCTTCATAAACCATTTAACCTTGCCATCAATTACAAATTCATATAGAATATATTATAGGTTGCATAAAAGACATTCAAAACACATTTGATCTTCTATTGGAAATTGTCCTTTTATAAAAAAAAAAAAAAAATCAAGAATTCCAACAAAATGTAACACAATAGTATTATAATTGTTTCATAGAGGATACAAAATTATTAAATATTTTATAGCAAATAGTATCATAGCATTCCTAAAAAATATCCTAAATATTAAATATTTTCTAGCAAATAATATCATATCATTTCTCAAAAATGTCTTTAATCAGTGCAAAAGTCCCAAAGCTATATCATTCATAATAATTGAAATTTCCAACTACAAACTCAAATTCAAATATTTGAAAACAAATTACAAACACTTAATCATTAAAGCATACATTCACTTATGTATAAAAAAAACAACCAAACCACAACACA